>JAHSUG010000013.1:0-600000 GCA_019926025.1 Rhodotorula kratochvilovae
TCTCGAGCAGCGCAACGAGACGTGTATCCGACAGAAAGACTCCAGTGCAAGTGCACACGTGACCAGACAACAGAGCCGACACGATGTACGAGGGGAGGCTAGGCAACAACGGTGGGCGAGGCGACGAGCGCGCACACGCCTTGGCGTGCTCGAAATCTACTCTGACATCAAGAAGGAAGAGGCCGCAGCGGTGCGCGGCAGCGAGTAGAAGGAGAGGGGAAGAAGAGGATGGGAGGAGCTCGAGGAGCTCAAGGAGCTCGCTGCCGACGACGGGTGCCGGCAAGTCGACGAGGGGAGAGTCGACGACGGGATGGGGTGGAAGGACGTTGTGCGGACCTCCACGAGGGCGCTAAGCCATGGGCGAGGAAGACGAGGGCGACGAAGCCCGCTCAGCCCGCCGCCGATGTCGCCGCCTCGACGGCCTTCTTGAGCCCCTTCTCGTCCGTCGCGTCGAGCCCGCGCGCACCGGCCTTGAGCCGGAGGTTCCTATCGAACGTGACGAGTACGACCTGCGCCGCGTCGGCGGGGACCTTGCGCTTCTCGAGCGCCGCCTGCGGGTTGACGAGCGCGACGCGGTTCGAAAAGTGCTCGCGCTGCCACGCGACGGCGCGGAGGATGACGTCGTCCATCGTGCGCGCGACGTCGTGCGACGAGGCGGATGCGGCTCCTTCGGCGGCAAAGTCGATCGACTCGTTCCGGATCGAGAGGTCCTTGAGGTAGTTGCCGCGGCTCGTCTGAATCTTGAGGTACCGCGAGTAGCCGCGGACGGCCAGCTCGAGGTAGTCAATGACCTCGGCGGCGGCGAGCCCGAGCGCGGTGGGGTTGCGCCGGAGGCCGTCGAGCTCGGTGATGACGGCGAGCGGGACGACGATGGTCCAGCACTCGGCGGCGACGAGCTCGCTGAAGAGCGTGATCGAGGTGAGGAGGATGTTGGTGTCGAAGACGAGGACGGAGTAGCCGGGGAAGATCTTTGGCAACGGCGCCTTTCCGCCGAGCTTGGCTTTGAGCCCGCCGCCGACCTTGCCGACCGCGCCGCGCGTAGCGGAGCGTGCCGAGCGAATGATCGCCTTGAGTTGCCGACGGCGAGCCTGCAAGCATAGCCAAGCGGTCAGTTCCATACGTGCAAGGAAGCGAGCGAGAATGCAGACGCACCTTGAGCTCCTTGACCGCCTCGGAGTCGTCCTCATTCTCGTCATCCTCATTCCCGCTCTCCTCTTCTGTCATACCCTCCTCGCCCGCACTCCCCGCCCGCTCCTCCAACGCCAGCCGACTCAGCCTCTCAGCCTCGCGCGCATCCTCGTCTTCGCGCGCCCAGCGCTCCATCTTCGCGCGCAGGGCGCCCGTGATGGCGAACCGCGCGCCGGGCGGCGCCCGCGCGTCGTAATCGAACCCAGGGACGTTGCGCACGAGCCACGCCGCGCACAGCGCGAGGCGGCGCCACCTTCCCTCGGCGAGCTGCTGCGCCGCGCCCGCGCCCGCGTCGTCGGCATCGTCCTCGAGCGCGGCAGCGTCGAACCGGAGCGCGTCCATCTCGCTCTCGACGCGAACGGCCCCTACGCCCGCGTCCTCGCCGCCAGAGCGCGACGGACGCTGCTCGCGCCAGTACCCGCGGCCGAAGAGCTGCCTCCCCGCCCAGTCCATCCCGCGGAGGCACCAATCCTCGGGGAGGGGCCTCCCGCCTCCGAGGCGTGCGGGCGCGTCGAATCGCACGTCCACGCCGGGAGGGAGGGCGTTGAACGCGGCGGCGAGCGCGGGCCACGGGACGCTGCGCTCGAGGTGCGCGAGCGCGCGCGGGACGGCGCTCAGGTGCGCGAGGAACGTGCATAGGAGGGTGGTGTACGCGCTCGGGAGGGGGAGGGGCGCGACGCCGATGAGGCGTGGGGCGCGGCGAGCGAGAGCGAGAGGAGCGAGAAGGCTAGCAACTGCGCGAGCTTGAACGGGAGGGGGTCGTCCTCTGGCGCGCCGGTCGACCCGCCCGACGCGGGCCGCAGCTGCTTGACGAGGTCGCCGCCGCCGACGTCGGGCGAGCCGGCGCGGTCGTCCTCCGCCGCCACCGAGGAAGGCGCGTCGACGCCGTCCGCCGCCTCGGCGCGCTTGACCATGATTGCCTCGCGGCCCGGCGCGCTCGGGCGGCACGCCGTACCCGTGCCCGTACTTGCCTCCGTGCGCGCCGCCGCGGGAGCCAGGCTTGCCGCCCCCTCGCGGCTCGTCGCCCGCCGCCTCGGGCGCATCGCGCGCGAGCAGCTTGGGGAGGACGGCATCGTCCGCGCCGTACTGCAGGAGGGCGGCAATGTTGACGACGGCGAGCATCGCCCACTCTGCGTCGGAGAGCGGCTCGTCCCCCTGCGGCGCCGTGCGCTGCTCGACCTCAAGGCGCTCGACGAGGCGCGCGAGCGCGGGGGAAAAGTCGTCGAGGCCGATCTTGGTGAAGAGCATGCGGTGCAGGTGGACGAACAGCTCGGCGAGGGGGACGTCGGGCGCGGTCCGCCGCTGCTGGTGCTCGTCCTCGAAGAGGGGGAGGATCGACTCGCGCGATGAGAGGTACGGGTGCGCGGCGGTGAGGCTGCGTGCGCTCTCGAACGTCAGTTCACCCGCACGAAGTGAGGCGAGAGGAGGGACGCACCTCTTGACATAGTGGTACAGCGCGCGCATCTCGTCCCCCTTGCTCAGCAGCGCCAAATGGTGCTGCAGCCTCCCCGTCCCCGGGTTCTCAGCCAAGCCCTGCGCATACCAGTCGCGCGCCATCTCGCGCCACGTCTCCTGCTCCTCGAGCTCCCAGTCGCCGAGCGCCGCCTGCCCGATGCTCGCCGCGTCGGCAGGGCGGGGCGCCCTTGCGCCCGCGGCGGCGGCGTCGAGCGCGGCGGAGGTGAGGCGCGCGGAGGAGGAGGGCGGGGAGGACGCGGCGGCGTGCATGCGCGAGGCGAGCCCCGCGACGGCCATACGGTACCTCGCGAGGTCGCCGAGCTGCTCGATCCACGCCGCGCGGAAGACGGCGATCGCCGGGTCCTCGAACAGCTGCGAGTAGTGCCCGTACGCGTACTGGATGAACTCGATCAGGTGCTCGAGGACGTTCGCCGGCTCGTCGCCCGCGGTGGGAGCGGGCGCGGAGAGGGCTGCGTGCCGCATCCGCTCGAGGAGCTGGTGGAACGCGACCTGCCACAGCCGCGTGGGGATGTTGTACCGCTGCGCGAGCGAGTGAAGCGAAGCGGGGAGACGCGGGTCGAGCGCGAGCTGGAGGAACGAGTAGTGCGCGTCGGCGAGCCTGCGAGGCGCGCAAACGCGTCAGATTCGCCCGTCTGTAAGGAGCGAAGAGGAGAGAGTACGCACTGCTTGTGCAAGCTCGCGAGCCGGACCCAATATTCGTCGTCGCCCCTCCTCGCGCCCCCCGCGCCTCCCTGGATCCTCACGCCCTTCCCCCCCGGCGAAGCATCCTCGTCGCCCTCGCGCGCGGCACTCGCGCGGTGCTCCTCCTGCACGCGCGCCTCGAGGTCCGTGATGGCGCGGTACGCCCGCTTGAGGGGCGCCATCGCCGGGTGCGGCGCGCGCTTCCCGCTCGCAGACGCGGACGCGGTGTCATCGGCGGCGGCGTGCTCGGCCGTGAGGCCCGTCGCGTCCGACGCGAACGAGAGGACCGACCCGCTCGCGAGGCTGCGCGTGTCGGCCCCGGCATGGGCGCCCTTGCGCGCCGCGCGCGCCTCGGCAAAGCGCAGCGGGTCGTCCCTCCTTGGGTCGAACAGCTGGCGGCTCTTGGCCGCGGCCGCACCAGCACCCGCAGGGAGGGACGGCTCCTGCTCGTCGTCCTCGCCGTCCTCCCTCCTCCTCCTCCGCCTCCCGCCCCCACCGCCGCTGCTCCGCGTCCGCCCGCTGAAATCCGTCTCGACGCTCTCGAGACTCTCCTTGCTCCCCTCCCCGCCTCTGCCTGCAATCCTCGCGCCCGAGCCGCTCGCCGCGCCCGCACCGGCGCGCCGCCCCAGGTCGGCAGGGTCGACCGCCTCGCGCTTGCTGCGCGGGCGGCGTGCCGCAGCGCCGTCGTCGCGGAGCTCGCGCTCGCGGCGCGGGCGCGGGGGCGCCTCTTGCCCCTGCCCCTGCCCTTGCCCCGGGTTGAAGAGCTCGCGCGCCGCAACCGCGGGTGCGGCGGCGGCGCGGTCAAAATCGGGGTCGTACCCGCGCTCGCGGTGCGGGCGGTGTGGGTGGTGGCGCTGCGAGCCGGAGCCGGAGCCGGAGCCGGGCGGGAGGGACGAGTGCGAGCGCGAGGCGGGGTGCGCGGGCGAGCGCTGGCGGTGCGGCTGCGCCGGGTGCGGGTGTGGGTGCGGGTGCGGGTAGCGCGAGTAGGGGTCTGCGGTGGTGGCGGGGGAGACGGGGGCAGTGCCCTGGGCGGGGTGGTGGTGGTGCTGCGGGTGGTCGAGCGAGAGGAGCGACGGGTTGCTCGACGAGAGCCGGTTCGACGACGACACGCCCGAGGGGGGCCGGCTGCTGCGCCCTCGCGAGGGCTGGTGGTGACGGGCGGGGCTCTGGGTGCGCTGCGGCTGGAGCGCCATCGGGAGCGGTCCGCCGGGGGCGACGACGAGGGCCGAGGGGGACGTCGCTGCGGTGGCCATCCGCGCGGGCGGTGTGGTGGTGCGCTGTCCTAGAGGAGAGAGTAACTAGCAGGCGTGCAAGGGAGAGGGACAGGGCAGAGTGCTGCGGCGGAACGAGACGCGCGGAGCAACGAGCTGCGAAGGACTCGACCGCCGTGTCCCCGCCCTCGCACCTGCAGAGCAGAGTCTTGCAGCGCTGTAGCCTACTGCAACTGCCCATTGCAAGCACTACACCGCGAGAGAACCCTGCCGAGAGGGTCGCCACCGAGAGCTCCTCCCCCTCGCACCGCCTCCCTCGTCCTCCTCCCCGAGTTGTCCACGAGCCATGTCGCAAGCACCGCCTTCAGTCGCACCCTCGGGCGAAGAGGCCATCCACAAGCACATCGACGCAGATCCGCAGGCCCTCACCGACCTCGACGACGTCCCCCTCCGCGACGCCTACGAGGTCGACCTCACCCTCCAGGAAATCGACACCGGCGGATACCAGCGCGTGCGCCCCTTCCTACCAACTTTCTAGCATGTCTCAGTCTGCATCGACTCGCCCAGAGCTGACGCGTCGAGAGAACGCAGATCGCCCTCCAGTTCGCAGACGAGCAGCTCCACGACGCTGTCCCCGTCTTTAGGGCCATCCGGGAACGCCTGCCCCCTCACAAGGAGCTCTATGTCCTCGCAGACACCACCTACGGCAGGTGCGCCCACCTTCTTACCCTCCCCTCCTCCTCCTCCTCCCCGCTGACCCGATCGTCCCGCAGCTGCTGCGTCGACGAGGTCGCAGCCCAGCACGTCGACGCCGACTTTGTTGTCCACTACGGCCACACCTGCCTCTCCCCGTGCGCCCTCCCTCTCCCCTCCCCCTCCTTTCCCTGCCTGCGCCCCGCTGACCCACAGCCGCACGCGCAGCACCGCCCGCCTCCCCGTCCTCTACATCCTCACCAAGCGGTCCATCGACGTCGACGACGCCGCGCGCGCCCTCGCCTCGACGAGCCGCGACGCCCTCGCCGCCGAGCCGGCAAAGGCCGCCGTGCTGCTGTACGACGTCGCCTATGCGCACAAAGCCCGTGAGCCTTCTCCCCATAATTACTCCGTCGATGTGCACGCTGACACCCCCGTGCACGCGCGACAGACCTCCTCGCCGACGCGCTCCGCCCGCTCCTCCCCTCCTCGACCCCGCTCCTCCTCTCGCACCTCGACTCGCGCGCCAATCTCCATTCGCACGCCCCAGGCGCGCATTCCGCGCCCGCGCCAACCCCCTCCTCTCCCAAGGGCAAGGCGCGCTCCTCCTCCTCCCCCTCCGACGAGCCCGCACCCGAGCCCGCAGGGTTCGACCTCGACCCATCCGTCCCCGCCCCGCCGACGACGGTCCCGCGCGCGGCGGCGCGGTACGATCTCCCCGCGGGTGTGGCCCGCGACGACTGCGTGCTGTACTGGATCGGGCCGGAGAGTTTGGCGCTGAGCAACACGCTGCTGACGCACGGGCGGTGCCGGGTGCGTCTTGCCTCCTCCTCCACTCTGCTTCTACCCAGCGCGTGGGTTGACTGAAAGGGTGGACCGCAGGTATGGTCCTACGACCCGACGATGCGCCAAGCGCGTCTCGAGAGCGGGCGGACGAACCGCATGCTGATGCGCCGGTACGCGACCGTCGAGAAGGCCAAGGACGCGGACGTGATCGGGATCCTCGTCGGCACGTTGGGCGTCGGTGCGCGCTCTCCTTCCCCCCCTTCCTCTCTGCGCGAGGCTGACAGAGAGCGCAGCGGCGTACCTCCCGCTGATCACGCACCTCCGCGCGTTGATCGCCGCGCACGACAAGAAGAGCTACACCGTCGCCGTGGGCAAGCTCAACCCCGCCAAGCTCGCCAACTTCATCGAGGTCGAGTGCTTTGTCCTCGTCGCGTGCCCGGAGAACTCCATGGTCGACAGCAAGGTGCGCCTTCTCCCGCTTCTCCTCCCAGAGTAGAGGGTGACGCCCCGCTTGTTCGAACGCGCAGGAGTTCCTCCGCCCGATCGTGACGCCGTTCGAGCTCGAGCTCGCGCTGACGAGCAAAGCCTGGACGGGCGACTACATCCTCGACTTTGCCGCCCTGCTCGAGTCGTCCTCCTTCGGGCAGGACGCGGCGGGCTCCACCTCCTCAGCGGGCGAGGAGGAAGGCGAGGACGCGGGGAGCGACGGCGAGGCGCCCGTGTTCAGCGCGACGACGGGGACGTACCGCCACCCGAAGCGGTACACGCAGAAGGGGATCAAGGGTGCGTCCTCCCCCTTCTCCCCCCCCCCCCCCCCTCCCGTCCCGGCGCGCGACACTGACCCGCTCCAACTCGCCCCCCCCCCCCGCCCGCCCAAAGACGCCGACGACCTCGCCGCGCAGGCTTCGGCGCTCGCGATCCGGGACCAGTCCTCGGCCGTCGCGCGCGTGCTCGGCTCCGCCGCCGGTGCGTCCCCTCCCCCCGCCTCCTCCCTCCCTTCTCCCTCGAGCTGACGCCCCGCGCGCGCGCAGGCGAGTACCTCTCGACGCGGAGCTACAAGGGCCTCGATCCGCGCTATGGGCAGGACGCGCCCGCCGTGCTCGAGATGGGCCGCGAGGGGGGCATTGCGCGCGGGTATGGGTATGAGAAGGGCGCGGAGGGGGCGGACGCGGAGGGGGAGGAACAGTAGAGGCTGGAACGGAGGTATTTGCGGCGCTTGGCGAACGAGGGCGAAACTTGAGCGCAGGCGAAAGGCAACCGAGGTGGGAGGCGTAGAGGAAGTGCGTTAGGACCGAGGGGAACCCGGCAGCAGGGTGTTGGTGCTCGTCGAGGTATTTGAGGCGATTGCGGAAGAGTAGCCGCGTGCAAGCCAGCTGTGCACGGCGACTTGCACGAGTCGTCAGCAGGGCGGGGGCAGCTAAGTTAGACGGCGCTCTCGGAGAAGTTCGAGCGAGCAACAGTCAGGACGATCCACAGTGTCCGTTACACGCCCGAGTCAGAGTCCACGGCTACAAGCGCCCGTTTGGCGCCTTCGAACATCTCCGCGCGCTCGACCTTCCCAAACCTCCGCAACCGCTTCTCCTCCTCGCAACGGTCGTACTACTCCTAGCTCAGTCTGCCAGTTGGAAGCATTAGTGGTCGTGCCGGGAAGAAGGCTGGAAAGAGGCGCCACGTACCGCGCTCCCGCTCGTCGCGCCCCGCCGCGCTGTTCCTCCTCCTCTCGCGTTCGGACGGCACGCCAAAGATGCCCAGATCCATCGGCACCGCGCGCTGGAGCTGCCTCCCGTCGCGCTGCGTCACAGGCGGCAAGCGCGGAGAGTGCGCCGGCGACTGCATCGGCGAGCCGTCAAAGTTGAGCGCGAACGGCGACCCGACCGACCCGAGCGAGAGGTGGTGCTCGTTGGCGTGGGCGTCGGCGAGCCGCTCGTCGATGCTGTTGCCCCTCCCGCGGCCGGTCGCGTGCTGCGGCCGCGAATGCAGCGACGGCGTGAATGGCGACACCGGCGCGAGCGGGCTCAGCAGCGTGCGGTCGCCCGGGATGCCACGGTGGCGCGCGAAGCCTGGCCCGGCGGGGCGCAGAACTGGCGAGAGCGGGCCGGAGCTGGATTCGGCCGCGTTGGAGAAGAGCGACTCGCGCGGCTCGCCGGACCAGATCGACGAGTTGGAGAAGCGCGAGAGGGACTTCTGCTCTGGCGGGTGGCCCACAGCCGAGAGGGGCGGCTGGTTCGCTGCAAACGGCGCCAAGACGCCCGTCGGTGAACCCGGTGCCGAGTTGGAGCGGACGCGCCGGTGCCCGCGCTCATGCTCGTGCCTGTGTTCGTGCCTGTGCGAAGGCTGCCGCGACGGCACGGGCGTGTCCTCCGGCGAGGGAATGATGGGCGCGCGGCCGGCCATCTGCTGCGCATACTTCGCCTCCCGCGAAAGCCGGCGGCGCTCCTGCTCGTGCCGCATGTCGATCCACCCCGGGGTGTTGTACCAGGGCGTGTCCTCGGGACGTTCGTAGACGGGGCTTCTCTGCGATGAGCGGCGTGCAGCTGTCAGCGGCGTGCTCGCTAGAGAGAAGAGGGGGACGCACTAGCCATGGGCGTTCATCCGCCTCAGTCGGGAATTCCTTTCCCTCGAGGCGGGCGAGCGCCTCCGCGTTCTCCGACAGGGCAGATGGCTGCGGGGGCGGAAGACTCGGGCTGCGTAGCGGAGCGCCGGTGTGCTGGTCGATGAAGTGCGCCGTGTTGGGCGAGAGGTGGTCGCCCTCGTCGCGAGCAGGACGGGCAGGAGGAGCGCGCCCGCGGTTGATGTTGCGGTCCTCAGGGATGAAGGCGGCGTCGCGGCGCGGTTGAACCATCTTTCGAGTGAAGCGACGGGAGGAAAGAGGCTGAAGAAGCAGTCGCGGAAACACCGCGATCTCGTTGCACTGCCCCCTCCTCCTGACGAGGGTCCACGGAGATTCCGGTCCGCCCAGCGCTGAGGAGTCACAGCCTCTAGAGGAGGCAGGAGCATGTGAGAAAGGAGGCGAACCGAAAAGAGGCAGCGACCGGAGATGCGCGTGCGAGCAACGTGCGAAAGCGGGACGCGGGCGAGAGAAGCAGAGTCACAGCCTGCAATAAATGCGCTGACGATACACACCGCTCTACATGCTCCTCCCTTCTGATCGCAGTCTAGCTGCCTGCCCTGGCCTCATCGCCGCCCTGCGCAGCCGAAGCAGCCTCCGCGTCTCCCGCGCTCACCCTCCCCTCAGCCTCCTCCTTGGCGCGCCGCTTTTGTCGCTCGTTCCAGTTCCGCAGTACGATTACGGCGCCCTGACCGAGGGCGACTTGCGTACCCTGGGTGCCGGGCGCGCAGAGGGGCGATGAGATCAGCAGGCGGTGAAGGGAGGAGCTGCAAGCGAACGCACCTGGTACAGGACGAGCGGCAGCGAGACGATGCCTCGTGCTTCAGGGGCGAGACCGCCATACAGAATGCTGACAATGGCTGAGGGAGGGAAGGGAGGTCAGCCGGGAGGCTGCGAGGGCAAAGCGGCGAGCAAGGACACGCACGTGCACCGAGAGCTGCGCCCTTCGCTCCGCCGCAGAACAATGCCGAAATGGTCGTCTCGCGTGCGAGCAAGGGCCCGACCACGCCCTTCCGGCGCTTGTTCTCCGTTACGATGCCTCTGGGAAAGGGGATGAGGCGGCAGACGGCGAAGAGGAGCGCGGAGAAGAGCTGCAGGAATAGGAAGCCGTGTCAACTGAGCTTGTAGCGAGCGAAAGTGGGAGAAACGCACGAGGTAGAGCCCCAAGTTGACGCAGACGATCATGGCGATTGCCTCGCCCGTGAGAATCTCGAATGCGCCGGCATGGAAAGCGCCCGAGAAGGTGGACCTACGGACAGCTTCGTGAGCGGGCTGCAGACTACGAGATGTGGAGCAGGAACGCACCAAATGACGAGGAGCAGGCAGAAGGTCCCGACCTTGGCGAGGTAGAACGTCCTCAAGCACCACTTGGTCTGCTTCGGGAACGTGTTTTGGACGCACTCGCCGACGAAGAGGGGGATGAAGACGCTGCAGGGAGGGGGTAAAGCAGTGGAGCGGGTAAGGAAGGTGTAGAGGCGGGTTAGCGGGAGAAGGTCGTCGAGCGAAGAAAGGCGTATCAAGGTCAACGCAAAGATGGACGCACGAGTACCCCAACTGCTCGATGACTTGCCGATAGACCTCGCCAATCCCGCCGCCGCCTGATGCGACGGGCTTGCCGAAGTCCCACGTCGAGTCGGAGAGGAACATCTCCAGCAATGCGGGCGTGAGGAATGTGCCGAGCGTGTTGCCCAGCAGCACCTCAATCGTAGTACCAGCGACGTCACCGCCAGCCAAACCAGTCATCGTGACGTTCGACGAGCTGCGCAACAAGAAGGTCAGCGGGGTTACTGGGCGTAGAGGCGGAACGTACACCGTGGTCGGCATGACGCCCATGACGACGAGTCCCACGAGCGCCCAACGGTCGAAGCGCTTGTACCCGGGGTCTGCAGCTCGGACGGCGGACACGATCTGCGGAAAGGAGGGTCAGACTCGGCTGGCGAGCGGAGGAACTGCAGGACGAACCGCAAAGACAATGGTCGGGAAGAGGAGGAATGTGGTGATGTTGCAGATAAGATGCAGCCGCCAATCTAGCGCGCGAATGTACTGTTGAGGTGGGCGAGTCGCAGTTAGGCGCTGGTCACGGGCCGGAGGAGGAGAGCATGTACGGCGCACCATATTGCGCAGCGGGATGCTGAGCCCACTGATGAAGAAGATGATGGCGACTGCGAGCAACCGGATGCTCCACTCCGCCTGTATGATGCCTCCTTGCCGTGCGACGTTCGGGAATGCCCAGCTGCGCGGCAAGGAAGGGTCGGCGCCGTGCACAAGGAGGGGGCATTGCTGCAGGGCACGCACGCAAGGACGATAAATACACCGATGCCAATGAGGAACTGCGGTGAGGAACAAGGGCGAGGAAGTACGGCGAACGTGGTGTCGACGTAGATGATGAGGAGAGGGAGGGCGAAAGAGGTCAGCGATTCCTCGGACCTGTCAAAGCGTTGTCGTACGCACCCACTGATCAATCAGGATGTTCAGCACGCGCAGGGCCGCCTTCCCTACCCGTTGACCTCGAGAGGCCGGCGGTTCCTCCTCCTCGCGTGTGTTCCCCGCTGGCTCGACCGGCTGATCCCGCGCGTCCTGTTCGCCCCTGACGATGTCCATTGGGTCGCCCTCCGGCACGCTCTTGAACGGCGGAGGGTTGGTCGCCGATTCCTCACGGTCGAGCGTCAACTGCGATGAGGACGGCGAGCGGCCCTTGTGGGGCGCTGCTGGCGTGTCTACCATGGCGCGCCGAGAGCTGGAAAGCAGTAGAGCCGGTAGCGAGGGTACCGGGCGAGTTCGAGGCAAGAATAGCAGTGGAAGAACCACTCTTGGCTCTCCTCCTCACGCAATGCGGAGCGCCGGATGATCGCCGACGGCAGCGACGGCTTCCATCTGCACAGCTAGACAGGGAGCTCTCGCACACCCAGCAGCTTTTGACGCACGAGAACGGAATGAATCTAGTTCTGCAAGGTTGCACGCGTCTACTCGCCCGACCGCAAGAGGTGGCACGTCTGGTGGAACAACCGGCCGTCCCGCCCGACAACAACGCCCCTCAGCGGCTCCTGCACCGGCGCCGCTGCGACGCTCCTGAACCCGCTCGGCAGCGCGCTCGGCAGCTCGGGCCAGTCGACCTCCTTGCCCTTCAGCGACGGCCGCTTCTTCATCCGCGGCCGGTCGTTGATCCCCATCGCCTCGATCACGTGCGAGACGCTCGCCGAGCGCGACATCGCCGGCGAGGCGTCCGCGCCCTGCGGGCCGAAGACGGGCTGGAGGCACTCGGCGCACGCGCCCGAGGGGTTGCCCGCTCCCGGGCGCCAGCCGCGCTCGCGCTCGCGCTTGTACGCCTCGACATGCTCGAACAGGTCCTGCGCCGAGATCGTCGACGAGAGGCTGAGGAGATCCCCTTCGAAGGCGTACGTGTCGAGCATCGAGGTGACGATCGCCTTGAACTCGGCGTACGACCGGTTCGCGGCGGGCGAGCGCGCGTTCGCGTCGATCAGGCGTCGCATGAGGCGCGGGAACGAGACCTCGTGCGACGACGTCGTCGAGACGAGGGACGAGAGCGCAGTCGGGATGAGCGACGACAGGAGCTCCGATGCGCGCGTCGTGAGCGGCTGCGGCTCGTCGTCGTGCACGATGATCGACGCGCCCGAGACGCGGCGGTGCGACGACGCCCTGTCCGACGACGCTGGTGCGATCGTGCGGATTGAGCGCACGGTCGCGACGAGCGACGAGAGGAGGCGGAACCAGAGGTCCTCCGCCGGCGGGTCCTTCGGGCGCCGCCTCCCCGTCGTGCGGTGCACGCACACCGCCGTAGCCGCCGCCGCGATCGCGACGACCTGCTCGAGGGGCGCCTCGGCCGAGCGCCCCCGCAGGACGCCCTCGCCGTCGTCCTCGTCCGCCTCGTCGCCCTCGAGCAGCCGCTGCAAGAGCAGGTCCGTCCGCGACTCGAGCGTCTCGTCCGCGCGCTCGAGCGCCTTCTCGGGTTCGCCATTGCGGTCGAGCGCCCAGACGAGCGCGTCGAACGACTCGGCGTCCTCGCAGATGCGGAGGACCTCCGGGTCCTGCGCGAGGCGGTGTGCGTCGCTCTCGAGGAAGCGGATCACGTGCTGCGGTTCGTGCGCGCACAGCAGCGAGAGGTACCGCCGCCGCAGCGCGAGGTCGACGTTGGCGGACGGTGCGCGCTCGGCGGACGCAGCGGGAGACTCGGCGAGGCCGGCGTACGTAGGCTCGAGGAGGCATCGCAGGTACGCGAATGCGCGCCAGTGCGACGAGGCGAGGCGGTCAACGACCTCAGCGTGGTGCTTCGGGAGGAACGCATCGACAAGCTCAGCCGTCTGCTGCAAGCCTGCCTCGTCGGCCTGGACGAGCAACGGCACCGCCTCGAGGATCGTCTTGGCGAGCTCGGCCTTCTGCGCGCTGGACGCCCTCGAAGCGAGCTTGAGCGTCTCCCGGAGGAAGCCGAACACGTCGGACGCGACGTCGGGGTCGCGGAGGTACGTTCCGGCGAGGGCGGCCCAGCGGCGCTCGCCGCGGTAGATGGACCGGAGGATGCGGAAGAAGCCCGCGCGCTCGAAGAGGGGGATAAAGGTATCGCTGTCGGACGGGGTATAGGTCGAGAGGAGGTATTCGGCGGCGAGCTGGCGGTCCTCGACCGTGCTCTGGTCCGCGTCGGACGCGAGGCTGACGAGGATGTCCCGGAGCGTCGCGGCGGGCAGCTTGATGTACTGCGGGTATTTGGGGAGGTTGCGGGCGACGAAGATGTGGAGGAAGGTGCGGTCGACCGGCGAGAAGTCGTCCTCATCGTGGTCATCGTGCGTCGTGACCTCGAGGAGCAGGTCGACGATGCGCTGACGCGTCGCCCTGCGCCTCATCGTCGGCTCGTCCTCGTCGTCCTCGTCGAGGTAAGGGTCCTCGAACGCGAGGTCGAGCGTGTCGAGCATTGCCTCGGTGTCGAAGCGGAGGAGGAGACGGAGGTACGGGTAGGTCGGCTCAGGTGCGCCGTCGTCGTCCGTTGTCAGCACGCTGCGGCCGCCTTTCTCGGGCCAGGTACGCGTCGAGCCGGAGAGGAGGAAGCAGTAGATCGTATCGCGCGCGCGGACGGCCTCCTCGTACGGCAGCACGTCGCCCGTCGGGTACGCGAGCCCGACGAGCTCGCGCGAGAGGTACGCGAAGACCTTGTACGCGTCGGGAACGGTCGTTTCGACGTCCTGGTCCGCCTGCGTGACGCTGCGCCATAGCCCGCCGTCGTCCTCGAGCTGGTCGCTCGTTTCGGACCCCTCGTCGCCGTCGTTGCCGATGCGCTTTGGCCGCTGCTTGCGGTGCTGCTGAATGCGGCGGACGAGCGCGAAGAGCTCGACGAGCGGCGCGACGTAGTCGTGCAGCGCGCGCGTGTGGACGTGGATGAGCGCGTCGTAGAGCCGCTCGCGCTGGCAGAGGCCGAGGACCTGGTTCAGGTCAAGGTTCTGGGGGTCGACGCGGAGCACGATGCGCTGCGCGGCGTCGAGCTGCCTGCGCTCGGCGTGAATGGCGATGAGGCGCTGACTGACGCTCGGCGGAAGGGCGTGCATCGCGCCGCCGAGGACGAACGGCTCGATACCGTCGAGGAAGATGCCCTCGATGCCGTTTTGCTCGTAGCGCTCGTACAGCTCATCGAAGAGCCAGTCGGGGTCGTTGAGCGCGAGGCAGGCGCGCACGCACGTCCCGACGAGGCCCTCGAACAGCCGCTGGATCGTCACGCCGTCGCTATGGCTGCCGTCGCGGAGGCGGTCCTCCGAGAACGCGAATTCGAGCGACGCGGTGAGGATCTCGCGGAGCTTCGGCTCGAGGACGTCTCGCCGCGACTCGGGGTCGTCCGGCAGCGAGATCGTACTCGCGTCGACCTGGCCTTGCAGGTAGGCCGTGGTCGCCTCGATTGCCTCGAGCATTGAGCCGGGCTTCATAAGCGCGAGGATGCGGTCCGCCCACGACAGGATCGCACCGACGCGCACGTCCGCGGCAGTCTGCGGGGGCTACGGGTCAGCGAGAAGAAGAAGCAGAAGGGCAATGCGGCGCACCAGCAGGAACAGCTTGCGCTTGAACATCGCGAGGCTGGCCGAGTACGCCGCGGTCTCGTCGAGCGAGACGGACGGGTCGAACGCGGAGGCGTAGTTGTCGGAGGAGACGACGCTGCGGATGTCGAAGGCGTCGCGGCCGGTGCGCTGCCGCGTCGAAATGTCGTACACCTCAAAGGCGTCCGCCGTGAGGATGACGACGACCTACAGCTGACACGTGAGCCTCGTGAGTGTGCGCAAGCGAGAGATGGAGACGTACACGCTCGTTGTACCACCGAAGCCCAAGGACGGGCGACTCGCAGTCCCACCCGTCCATCTCCTCGAAGTCGACGCTCGCCGGCGGCGGCGGCGGTGGCTTCAGCGCGCCCACCGGCGTGCGGCGGGGAGGGGGAGGTGCGCCGCCCTTCGCGCCCTTGACGCGGACGATGCGGACGCGCCGTCCCCAAGCCCATGCGAGCAAAGGGTCCTCGCCCGGCTCGTCCGCCTCCTTCTTCTCGTCCGCGCCCAACCCGCTGGGCAGCGGGGATGACTCGTCTGTCACTCGTCGTGCGCTCGGCCACCACCCGAGCACGCCGCGCGTCGCGTGCCCGCGCTCGTCGCCCTCGCTCTCCGGGCCGGGGCCGCGCGGGAAACCGACACGGTACCACGTGCGCGGGGCGGGCTTCAACCCGACGACGACGAGCTTGGTCGGCGTGAGGAGCGCGACGAGCGAGAGCCCGTCCGTCGGCGGGTGCGCGGCGGGGCCGAGCGGGAGAGGCGCCATGTCAAGCACGATCGAGGGTTTCTTGCCTGCCGGCGAAGCGGAGGTGCGTGGAGGGTGCGGGAAAGCTGGCGAAGAGGCGAGGGAGGGCGATGCGTGGGTAGGAAGGCGAGAGGAGAGGGCGGGGGAGCCAGGAGGTGAGGCGACGGAGGCGAGCGGCGCGGGGGACGTTGCCGCGGTCGCAAGGGGTGGGCGATGTGGCGGCGCTGCGGACGGCGTCGACGAAGGAGGGGGGGCGGCGAGTGCGCTTGCCGCGTCGGGGTACTGGCCGAGCATGCGGATGATGTCGGTCGAGGCGAGCATGAGGACCTTGCCGAGCGAGTGGTAGAATGCGAGGCCCTTGTCGTCGGACGAGACGATCGCCGTGTGCCGTACGCCGACGAACCCGAGGTGCAGGATCTTCGACCCGACGAGGTGCCCCTCCTTGCGCCCAGCGAGGACCTGCGGGAGCGCGACGGGCGGGACAGACCGCGCGGGTTGCGACGGCTTGACGAGCGCGTACAGATGAATGTGGCCCGTCTCGTGCCCGACGGCAACGAAGGTGTGATCCTGCGAGACCGCGACGGCGGTTACCGCGCCCGCTTCTTTCGCTGCGGCAGGGAGGACGTCAGTTTGCGGTCAGCAGGTGTGGACGGCGCACGCACCGATGGCCTCCGTCCCGCAGACGCAGCGCAGGTTCTGCGCAAAGTCGAAGACGAGCACCCAGCCCTTGTTCGTCCCGAGCGCGACGAGGCCGCTCACGGCCATGACCGTCGGCTGGCCGAGCGCGCTCTGCGCCATGAGCTCTGCGGCGGCCGAGGACGCGGCAGGTGGGTGCACTCGCGCCGAGAGGCGCTTGAGTGGGGACCACTTGATCGTGCGGACGCGAGGAGGCACGACGTTCGTCGCAGTTGTCCCGCCGAGGAGGGAGGACGTCTCGGATGCGGGCGTGGCGGCTCCGAGGGGAAGGTCGGAGGTGGACGGAAGGTCGAACAAGTTCGAGGCGGAGGAGCGGCGGGAGATGTTGTCGAGGGCGGAGGTTGAGGGTGACCCTCCGGCGACGCCGAAGGGCGGGCGCGCAGGGTACTCGAGCGCGGTGTTGTACGTCGGAGAGGAAGCGACGCGGTTCTTGACGGGGAAAGACTGGGTGGAGATGGAGCGCAGGCGGGAGAAGGCGGGGTGGGCAGGCGGACGCTGCGGCGTCGGCGAGGCGGAGGCGGACGCAAGCGAGCCGAGGGACGACCGCGTACGCGTAGGGCCGTTCCGACCCATGCGGAGAGAGGGGAACTCGTCGTTGGACGCGCTCGTAGCGTGCGAGGGCGGAGCCGCAGGCGGAGGAGTCTGTGCGCGGAGGGGACGGGTAAGTGTCGTCAGCACGACCTGTGGGTGGGCGCGCCTGTGCCAGCGCAGTGAGAAGAAACGTACGGTGCCCCCTCGCCCTCGCAGCACGCCCTCTGCGCCGTCCCTCCGCTCCCCCTCCTCGAGGTGGTGCTCCTCCTTCGCGCCGTTCCGCGCTCCGACGTCCCCAGTCCGCGCAACCGCCTCCCTCTGCGCCCTCTCCGTCCCATCGCTCCCCGCGCTGCTCCCGACGACCTCCCTGAGCCGGTCCTCGTACGCCCCCACCCCCTCCTCGTCGTCACCTCCGCCCGCTCGCGCGTCCCTCCCGGCGTAGACGAACTCGCCAAAGTCGTCGTCATCCCCTTCGTCGGCGTGTGCGCGCTTCGTCGGGCTCTCGAGCGCAGCGCTGAGCCGCGCCGCATAGTCCCCCGCTGCGGCGTCGTCGCTCTCCTCCTGAGCGGGGAGAGGCGCGCGAGAGGGCGCAGGAAGCTGGGCAGTGTCGCTCGAGCTCATCGGTGCAGCGTGCGTGCGAGAAGCAGGCGCATCGAGCGGGGCGAGCGGGGCGGAGGAGCGTGAGCGTGCGGGGTGGAGCCCGAGTCGCTAGGGGACGGTCCTCTCGCGGGGAGGCTTCCTGGGCGTGGGAGAGGGGCACGGATCGAGTAGTTACACGCTGGGAACTACGGCGTTGGAATCGAGCTATGAGAGAGAGAGCGTCGGGAACAGGGGGGACGGAACAAGGGCGGTGCACGCAAAGAGAGGGAGGGGAGTAACTGCACAGACGGAAGGGCGAAGGAGATCAGGCCACGAGAGGGAGAGAGGGAAGCGCTCACGCCTGCTTCGGCGCAGCCACGCCGGCAAGCGACCTTCCAACCGCGCCCTCGAACACGCACTCGCGGTCGTCCTTGATTGCCGGGCTCCTTTGAGAATGGCTGCTGGCCTCGACGGTCATAGATGTGAGAGCGACACGCAAGAAAGAAGCGCAAGTAAATGGAAAGTCGAGCGGAGCAGGAGGGGCGACGACAGCAACCAGCAAAGGACCACCGGAAGGGTGGCCGCTCGCAGCGACGGCTGAACGTCTCGCTGAGCCCTCAGCCCGAGTAACAGAGCTCCCCATACGCTTGTCGAGTCGTCTCGAAAGTGAGTTTCGACGTCCGTAGCGACTATGAGGGAAAGCAACTGAGCGGAGTGCGCAAGGTCGCGAGCACGGGCTACCAAGGCTCGCTGGGATAACGCACCCCGAGGAGCCACGTCGAAGGCGTGCTGAGCGTCGGCGCACGCGAGTTGAGCTCACCGAGGACATGAAGAACGAGCTGCAAATCCAGCATGTGAAGAGGCCAGGAGCGCGATGCGAGACGGGCGCGTCTCGCCGGTAGCCACCCGAGTGCGCCCGGTACAGCGTTGTTCGGAGGTCGTCGATCTTCTCTTGCGCGCGGCGGGCAGCTGCATAGGGCGCGCCCGCGCGCCTGCTGGTCCTGCGGGTTGGGCGTCTTGATCGCTCGGTCCGCTCGTCAGCGCTCTAGAGCCGCTGCGGGGCATGCTTCGGGTTCTTAGACCGCTCTTGTAGCGGGTTCGAGTCTCAGCGCTGGACGAGAAGCGGATGGCGACAGGCGGCTCGACGAGCAGCTCAGGCAGACGAACTGCAGCGGCGCGGCGGCGAACGCGAGCGAGCCGAGGGAGGACCGCGTCCGCGTAGGGCCGTTCCGACCCATGCGGATAGCGGGGAACTCGTCGTTGGACGCGCTTGTAACGTGCGAGGGCGGACCCGCAGGCGGAGGAGTCTGTGCGCGGAGGGGACGGGTAAGTGTCGTCAGCACGACCTGGGGGTGGGCGCGCCTGTGCCAGCGCAGTGAGAAGAAACGTACGGTGCTCCCTCGCCCTCCGAACACGCCCTCTGCGCCGTACCTCCCCTCCCCTTCCTCGAGGTGGTGCTCCTCCTTCGCGCCGTTCCGCGCTCCGACATCCCCAGTCCGCGCGAGCGCCTCGTCCCGCACCCTCTCCGTCCCATCGCTCCCCCCGCTGCTCCCGACGACCTCCCTGAGCCGGTCCTCGTACGCCCCCACCCCCTCCTCGTCGTCACCTCCGCCCGCTCGCGCGTCCCTCCCGGAGTAGACGAACCCGCCAAAGTCGTCGTCGTCCCCTTCGTCGTCGTGCGCGCGCTTCGTCGGGCTCTCGAGCGCCGCGTTGAGCCGCGCCGCATAGTCCCCCGCGGCGGGGTGGTCGTCGTCCTCCTCCTGAGCAGGCGGAGGCGCAGGCGCAGGCGCAGGAGGCTGGGCAGTGTCGTTCGAGCTCATCGGTGCAGCGTACGCGCGAGACGCAGGCGCATCGAGCGGGGCGAGCGGGGCGGAGGAGCGTGAGCGCGCGGGGTGGAGCCCGAGTCGCGAGGGGAGGGTTCTCTCGCGGGGAGGCTTCCTGAACGTGGGAGAGGAGCACGAATCGAGTAGGTTACACGCTGGGAAGTACGGCGAGGGACTTGGGCTACGAGAGAGAGAGCGTCGGGAACAGGGGGGACGGAACAAGGGCGGTGCACGCAAAGAGAGGGAGGGGAGTAACTGCACAGACGGAAGGGCGAAGGAGAGCAGGCCACGAGAGGGAGAGAGGGAAGCGCTCACGCCCGCTTCGGCGCAGCCCCGCCGGCAAGCCACCTCCCGACCGCGCCCTCGAAGACGCACTCGCGCTCCTCCGCGCCCGCCACATGCGCGAGGCTCATCCCGCCAAGCTGCGCGCCGAGCGCCTCCACGTCACTCGAGTGCGGCGCCGGTGCCGGCGCAGCAGGAACGGGGACCACCTCGACGCGCGCGCGGCCGCCCAGCACCGCGGCGACCTTCTCGCCGCTCATCCCGCCCGCCGGCGCGCCCGCAAACGCGTCGACGAACGCGCCCCACATCCGGCCCGCGAGCGTCGCGCCCGCGACGTGCGCGACGCGCGCAGCGAGGACGTGCTCGGCGGCGAGGGCGGCGTCCTGGTGCGAGATGGGGACTGGGGGCGGGGTGGCGAGCGAGGCGGCGGCGGCAGCGGCGGTGGCGGGGGACTGGAACGCGAGGAGCTCGGCGGCGGTGGCGGACTTGCCCCCGTTCTGTGACGGGGAGCGGAAGAAAGCGGGGCGGAACCCGGCGGGGACGGGGAGGTACCCCTCCTGCTGCGACTGGGAGGGCGCCTGCTTCGCGGCGACGACGAGCCCGGCGGCGTTGTTCGCGAGCTTGCCGTACAGCGCCGCGCGGTTCTGCTCGAGCTGGTCGGGGCGGAGCCAGTACGGGTTCGAGGCGAAAAAGTCCTCGAACGTCCCCTTCGGCTGCTGCTGCGCCGGCTGCTGGCCCTGACCGGATGTGCCGCCAAACCCACCGCGAAGATGCGCCGTCATCGCAGGCAGGTCGGCGAGCTGGTTCGCATTGAGCGCATTCAGCGCGGGGTTGAACGACTGCGCCGCGAAAGGCGGCAGCGCCGGCTTGGCGAGCAGGCTCGCGCTGACGTCGGGGAGGAGCGTCGTATGCACGCTCGTGAACCCGCCGCCGAACCCGCCCGGGCTCGCCCACCCGCCGGCGGCGGCGCCGCGCCGCCCGAGCGCAGAGACGTCCTTGGTGAGGTTCGGGCGCGCGATCCCGCCCGAGCGGGTGCCCATGCGGCGGCCCGATGCCGACGTGGAAGCCTCAGACGCGGGCGAGAGCGCGCCGGCGTCGTCTTCCTGCTTGACCGCGGTGGCGGCGGCGGCGACCGCGACCGCGCGCGGGGGGTTCGTCCCGAGGCCGGTGGCGGCAGTGCCGGTAGCGACGGGCCCGCTCAGAGACGAGAGCTTGTCGAGGAGGTCCTGCCACTTCTCCTTGAGGGTCGCGACCTCGGAGCGGAGGCCGGTGTTCTCGGCGCGGATGACGCCGACCTCGTCGCGGAGCTCGGCGATGATCGTGTCACGGCTGTTAATCTCCTCCTCGAGCGTCGTGATGTACTCTGCGAGGCGGGAAGGAGGGAAGGGGCAGCAAACGTCAGCCTTCGTTCCGGAGTCCGCCTCGAGACGCGCCGCGCGAGGAAAAGGCAACGCACCCTTGCGACGGTGCCTAAAGTTGCGCGCCGACATCTTGTTGCGCAGCTGGCGCTTCTCCTTGCTCGAGAGCTTGGCGTACTCGTCCGGGTCGGGCTTGTCCGCCCACTGCGGCACGGGCGGGAGCTTGCTGTTGGCGGTCGTCTTGTGCAGGTCGCTGCTCGCGAGCGGCTGGACGCTCGTGCGCGCGAGGCGGCGCGCCTCGGCCGCGGCGGAAGCGTCCGCGCCGGCCGAGCCCGCACGCGCCTTCTTCGCGGCAGGGGGCTTGCGGCTCGAAGCGCGCGCCGACTTGCGCGTGGCGGTCGCGGCCGACCCGTCCGACGAATAGAGGTCGTCCTCGTCCTCCTCGTCGATGACGGTGTGCGCGACGTTGCGCTTCGGGCGCCCCGACGCGGTGAGCTCGATGGGGGCGGCCGGCGCCCATGCATGCTGCTGCGAGGGCGCAGGCGCAGCCTCGGTGGGCGCAACTGGGAGAGACGGGAGCGGCGGGAGCGGGAGGTTCGGGAGCGAGGAGAGGGGCGTGTCACTCGCGACCGAAGTCGCGGGGGTGAAGGTCGCGGGAGGAGCGGCGTCGGCCATGCCGTAGCTCAGGCCGGCCGACGCGCTGAAGATGGAGGGATCGATGGCGAACGGGTCGGACGTGGCCGAGAAGTCGAGGTCGGGGAAGCTCATCGGGCTCTGGTTCGAGTTGCCGTCGGACGAGGGGGAGAAGGCGCCAATCGGCGACCCGGGGAGAGTCGGCATGAACGTCGACGGGTCAAAGGTGGACGTCGACGCAGGCGAAAAGGACGGGCCCGCAATGGCGTTGCCCGTGGTCGCATCGTCGCCGAAGGTGAACGCGAGGGCATCGGGCGCTGAGGGCTGCGAGGAGGGCGGGAGCTTTGCAACCTCGGGGGCGAGGTAGTGGCTGTGCGCGGGGTGCAGGTGGTGTCAGTATGGAGCTCTGCGAGGCGTGCGATCGTGGAAGGCTCGGCGGGCGAGACGAGGTGAGGTCCGCCGCGACTGCCGAAGGGGTGCGCGTGCGGGAGAGGCGCAGCCACCTCGCGCCCGGGTAAGCGTGGAGGGTAGCGGCGCCTCGTTTACACTGCCTGGAGGGCCTCACGCTGTCTCCCGCGGGTGCCCGTTGCGGGTGGCACGAGGGAACGGCATCGAAGCGGGGGTGGAGGTGCGAGCGAGCGGGAGGTGGGAGGCGAGGAGAGCGGGACTGACCTGAAGAGCTCTGCGAAGGACATGCCTGCGGTGTCGGTGTCGGTGGGCTGGACGACGAGCGGGTCGTGCTGCTGCGAGTGTTGGTTGAGCGAGGAGAGGAGCGTCGAGAGCTGGCTGAAGTCTGCGTCTCCGGCCATCTCGCGGGCGGTGTGTCGATGGGTGAGGGTGCTGGTGCGAGTCGGTGCTGGGGCGCTAGAGGTCGAGCGAGTCCTCGGCGGGGGAGGAGCGGGAGGGAAGGGGCGAAGGCCGGGGAGCTTGCGCGGCGCGGCAGCACAGTCAGCAAGGGGGAACCCACCTCTCCCAGGGCAGCATGCTACCAGCTGGCCATGGACTGCACTCGTGGAGGGCTACGACCCCTATCCCGCCACTGCGACCCCTCCCCGCGAGAGTCGCCACCGCTTTCACGCGGAAATCGGAGCGAGGCGATGCTCCTCCTCGCGCTCTCCCCTCCCACCGCACCTGGCCACCTGCGAGCCCGTCGAGAGGACGCCAGAAACCATGCACGTCTGCGATCTCACTCGCGCCAACCCGCCCGCGCTGACCTCGCTGTTCTCGCAGGCCCTCCCCACCTGCGTCCACCGATGAGCGCTCGCCCCTCTTCGGCACTCTCAGCGGGCAGGCAAAGCGCACCCTGAACCCAAGAGCACCTTCTTTCAAGCTGCAGCTGCCAGTACAGCCACACGACGAGCGCCGCGCCAGGCGACCCCACCCCGTCGTCGCCCCTTCCGCCGTGGCTGTCGCCGCTGCACCCGAACCCTTGCCCGCCAACGCCCTCCTCCCCGTTGACCTCACCAGCCCCAATGAGGGCCGCGCAGGCGACTCGGACTCGCCCGCACCGTCGACCTCGTCCCTCCTCACCGCAACCGCCGGCCGCAACGCCTCGACGAGCCCACACCCGCACGCCCACTTCCTCTCGTCGACTCTCCTTGGCGCAGACGGCCACGATGCGCGGACCCCGCCCTCGCGTGCTCGCTCCCCCGCATCGAGCATCTCGTCCCTCTCGTCCCTCTCGTCGCGGTACTCGCTCCTCCCCCTCCGCACCTTCCAGCGGCTGCACCTCGTCCAGTTCGCCCTCACCTTCCTCTTCCTCTTCGTCGTCCCCGTCGCCGTCGTCGTCGCTCTCGCCCCGCACGAGCTCCGCTGGGAGGCCTTCCTCCTCGGCGTCGCGTCCTGGCTCGCAGGCGAGCAGCTCCGCGAGGTCGTCTTCGAGCTCTTCACCCCGTCGCCCTCACCGCCAGAGGACACGTACGACCCCCTCGCCATCGAAGCCGACGGGGAGCCGCTCCCGCCCGTCCCGCCCGCCGCAGCCGCAGCCGCGCACCTCGCGCTCCCGACCGTCGTGCATGCCCTCGCGCAGGAAGCCCTCCGCCTCGGCGCCGTCGCCCTCGTCGTCAAGCTCCTCCCCTCGCCCTCGGCGCTCGTCCCCCCGCCCCCACGGCCGCCGCACGGCCGCGCGCCGCTCCCGCCGCTCGACCCCCTCTTCTGGAGCGCGCTCTGGCTCGCGCTCGGCAGCGCCGTGACCGAGATCCTTTGGGGCAGTAGGCGGCTGTGGAAGCAGCTCGAGCTGTACGAGGACGTGCTCCCCTCCACCGAGGCGGTCGACGAGGAGCGTGTGCTGCGCGGGGTGCGCCGCGCGGAGGACGGCGAGGAGGAGGACGAGGAGGGCAGCTTTGTTGATTGCGGCGTCGAGGCCGAGCTGACGACCGCACTCGAGGGCGACGACGCGTTCCAGCGGCGGCTGCGCGCCCTACAGCGCGACGAGCTCGAGGCGCAGCTTGGCGTGCCATTGTTCGAGATCCCCGTCGGGGTGGTCATGATCTGGCGGCTGGACAGGTGCGCCCCCTCTTCCACTGTCTTCTCCACGCATCTAACCTCCTCCCCCCCTCGCGCAGCATCCTCCTCTCGCTGGTGTTCACCCTCCTCCTCTCGCTCCCCTTCCGCCTCACGCCCCCCTCGCTCCTCCCCTTCCGCCTCGGGCCAACCTTCCTCTGCGCCGCACTCGCGCACGCCCTCCTCTCGTACGCATGGGTCGCGCGCGTCCGGACCTGGGGGATCCCGAGCGTCAGCTACGGCAGCTTGGTCCTCCTCGTCGGCGGCCTGTTTGCCGTCCTCGGCGCGTGGGGCGTCCTCGTGTAGCTTTCGCCTCCGGTGCATGCGTGCTTTGCCTCGCGTAGACGGGAGAGGGGAGAAAAGGGAAGCGAGTTACAGCAAAAAGTCCGTGTCTAGGGGTACTGCCTTTCAGTCAAGCCAAGCGGGATTTTCCTCCTCATCCTCCGTGTCAAGCGTGCACACGCGCGTGCGAAGAGCGCGACCGCGCCTACTGCTCCGCGAGCGTCGGGACCGCGCCGATGTCGGGGTGGTCTGCGATTCCAGGTTCAGCTCGTTAGTCCTGCTCGCCGGCTGAGGGAAAGCGAGCGACGACGCACCCTCCTGCGTCTCCTCGGAGTAGCGGCGGATGACGCGCAGCCGGTGCTGGTAGTTGGCGATGCTCTCGTTCGCGCGGGCGACGACCCCGCCGACGCGGCGGCGCTTCTCCGCGCCCTTGATGTTGTCGAGGTTCGTGTAGTTGAGCGTGACTGCGTGCGCGCATACGGTCGAGTGAGAGGGAGAGAAGGGAAGGGAGGGGGCAGGGGGCGCACCGAGGCGGAGCGCATCGGCCGCGAGCGTGAAGCGGTCGCAGTCGTTGAGCGCGAGCATGAGGAACGGCGTTGTCGTGCTGCCGACCTCCTTGTACCTGCACTCGCCCGTAGATAAGTCAGCACGGCTCGAAAGCGAGGGATGGGAGCGAAACGCACCCGTGAAGCGAGAAGCGCGAGCGCCCGACACTGTGCGTCCGCTCAAAGAGGAGCGAGGCGACCTGGCCGACGTAACCATGGTAGTTGATCACGATCGGAACACCCGGAGGGAAGAGCGAATTGAAGCCCGCCTCGTCGACTTTGAGGGGCGGGCAAGCGGAGAAATCAGTTTCCGTCTCCAACAACCGAGAAGGAGAACAACAACGCACGCGCGTGTGGGTGGTCGCCCTGCGCAGCGAGGATCATAAGGTCGACAATGTTGACGACGCGGACGCGGAGGTCGCTGCCGAACTCCTTGCGGAGGAGGTCCGCCGCATGGATGACCTCCTGCGTGAGCTCGAAGCCGATGCCGACGAGGACGACGTCCGGGTCGACGCCCTTGTCGACCGAGTAGTCTGCGCGCGGACGAGGGGGTCAGTAAGGGGTCGGCGCAAGGTGGGAGTAGCGGCGGCAAGTTGCTCTGAGCGACTGCCACCACCTGGCACGGAGCGGACGACTCACTCTCCCAGATCGACGCGCCGGCAACGCAGTGGCGCTCGGCCTCCTCGATGGTCAGGTAGACGGGGCTCGGCGCCTTGGTGCCGACGATGAGGTTGACGTAGTTCTTGCTGCGGAGACAGTGCGCAATGACGCTCACGCTCGTGTTGGCGTCGGCGGGGAAGCTGCGCGCGTCGCTGACAATCAGCAAGAGCTCGCCGGAGGAGTGGCGGGAGGGAGACGCACTAGACGCGCGCGAGCTGCGACGGGAGCGAGAGGACGGTCGAGACGAAGCCGGGCTGCTGGTGCGAGAAGCCGTTGTGCTCCTGGCGCGTCCAGGTCGACGTCTCGATGTAGGTGAGCGCGGCGACGTCGCCCCTCCAGGGCGTCTCGAGGCCCATCTTGAGGAACTTGGCTGCGGGTGGAAGGCGAGTCAGGGGGGACGAGTGAGCGAGGACGACGGTAGGACGCACTGTATTGCACGGCCATCGTCGCGATGATGCCGAGGAACGCCTCGTACGACGGGAAGACGCCGTGGCGGCCCGTGAGGGTGTAGCCCTGGAGCCAGCCCTGGAGCGTGTGCTCGGAGAGCATCTCGGTCACGCGGCCGCCCTTGTGCGCCGTCTCCGGGTCCCACTGGAAGTTGCGGTCGGTCACGTCGAAGACGCCGTCGAGCTTGTTCGACGCGAGCTCGTCCGGCGAGAAGATGCGGAACTCCTTGGGGTTGCGCTTGATCACGTCGGTGAGGTATTTGGCGATCGCCTTCATGCAGCTGCGTGAAGGGGCGTCCGAGCCAGTCCCAGGGAGAGGGTCAGTCGCAGGGAGAGGGCACGAGGAGGAAGCGAGACGCCGCACCTGATCTCGCCCTTCTCCTTGTCGTAGCCGAACTCCTTCCAGTCGGCGAGGTCGAGCGGCTTGTAGGCGTTGTAAGCCTCCTTGACAAAGCCGAGGCGCCTCTCAGTGTCCTTGGGCAGCGCCTCGAACAGGAGCGGCGAGAAGATGGTCCCGCGCTTGAGGTTCTCGTCGGAGAAGTCGAAGAACTTGTCCGACTCGTACGACTTGAGCCACTGCTCGAGCTGCTTGAACGCGCCCTCGTCCGTCTTGACGTCAGGCAGCGGGACCTGGTGCGACGCAAAGCTGTTGAGCAGCTGCTTGCCGTGCTCGCTCGCCGGGCCCGTCCAGCCCTTGGGCGAGCGGAGGATGATCATCGGCCAGCGCGGCTTGTCAATCGGCTTGCCCGAGCGCGCCGCCTCCTGGATCTTGCGGATCTCGCCGTAGGCCCTGTATGGTGGCGAGAACGTCAGCGCTCCAACTTGGGAAGGCCGTTCGGATCTCGCAGCATCGAGTGTGGTGGCCGCCTCGCGAGGAGTCGACTGCGACACTCGCGAAAGAACAGGGCATGAACGCACCAGTCCATCGACGCGGCCATGTCCTCGTGGATTGCGTAGTCGGCCTTGTCGCCGCCGCCCATGTGCGCGTTGCCCTCCGCCGCATACTCGACGAAGCGGACCTGGTAGCCTGTGGGTCGTTTCGTCGCGTCAGGGTCTATTTTACCGCGAGTAACAAAGCAGCAGGCGGGAGAGGGAGCGTACCGTAACCGGTGTAGAGGAGCGAGAGCTCGGTGTTGTCCATCGTCTGCGCCCAGGCGTCTCGTCAGCACCGCGCTGCGCCTTCAGAAACTAGGACGAGAGAGACGCACGCCGGGGATGGTGCGCTCCGAGATCTTGAACCCGTTGACGTGCAGGATCGGGAGGACCGCGCCCGACTCCTTCGGGTCGAGCCACTTGTGCGAGCTACACGATGCCAGCACTCGACATCAGCCTCGTGCCGCTCGACACTTCTGGCGGAGTCAGAGAGAGCTGGACGCACTGCCAGGCCGTGGCGGTCGGGCCGGTCTCGCTCTCGCCGTCGCCGACGACAACGACCGAGATCTGCTCGGGGCGGTCCATGACGGAGCCGTACGCCGCGGCGAGGGCGTAGCCGAGCTCGCCGCCCTCGTGGATGCAGCCGGGGGTCTCGGCCTGCGAGGCAGATCGTTAGAAGGAGCGGGAGAAGGGCGGGACGAGGGGACGCACGTTGACGTGCGAGGGGAAGCCGCCCGGCCACGAGAAGTACTTGACGAACTTCTCCAGGCCCTTCTCATCGAGGCCGTACTCGGGGTAGAACTTGGTGATGGCGCCCTCAATGTAGAGGTTGGAGAGGATCGCCGGGGCTGGTCAGGGCGTTGCAAGGTCGAGTCAGCCTGGGTACCGAGTACGGCCGCTGGGGGGCACAAAAAGGGGTGCACAGATGCAGCGAAGGGACGGTCACGTACCGCCGTGACCCGGGCCGGTCACGAAGAGCATCTTCGGCTCGGCGCCCTCCTCGTCACCCTTGCGGCGGATGAGGGCCTGCGAGTGGACATATGCAAACGATAAGCCGCCGGTCGTCCCAAGGTGCCCGAGGAGTCTGCATGCATAACGCTAGGTCAGTACCGCGTTCGGAGAGGAAGAACGGTCTTCGCGCCGGGGTTGGCGGGCTGAGCGACCGCCTTGCCGGTGCTCGCGACGGTCCCCTCCGGCGGGCTGGCGTCGAGCCTGTCTGTAGTGCTCACCGGGGCTTGATGTCGTCCTTCTCGAGGCCGCGCTGGAGGCGGCCGTTGGACTTGAGGTAGGTCTGAGCCGTGGCGAGGTAGCACGACAGCCTCCAATTGGCGACGAGGGCCTCGAGGTGCTTGGCGGGGATCTTGGAGACGTAGTCCTTGACGTCGAGCTGGACGGCGAGCGACGACAGCGGGGCGTCCGGGGTCGCGGCGAGGAGCGAGGGAGTGATGGGGGGCGGGGGCGCCTCGGTCTGGTCGGCCATGGCTGCTGCTGAGTCTGGGCTGGAGGATGTGACGTGGAGAGGCGTTGCTGGTAGCTCTGAGCGAGCAGAGAGCGAGGGCGAGGAGCGAGGAGGCGATGTGGGGGAGAGCTGCTGATGAGAATCGTGGGGCGGGCGGAGAGGGTCAGCAAGGCCCATCCGGCGTGGATCGGGTGTGGGCAGTGCCCACCGTGTGTAGATCTGCCGGGTGCGCCTTGGAGGAGCAGGCAAGAGGGAAGAGCGAGGGCAGCACAGCGAGCCCTTGCCCGAGGTGACGCTCCCCCAGATTCGACCGACCTTCGCAACGCTGCTTCCGTCTCCGCCGTCCACCGCGAGACATCCGTGCAGACCCGCTCGCAGCACCACCCTGCACCGCGATGCTCGCCTGCAGTCCCCCCGCCACGTTCCGTCGCTCCCTTCCCCTCCTCGGCTGTACCCACTCGGCCGAGGCTTCCGCAAGGTTGTCCCAGCCTTTCCCACGGTACATCCGCCGCGAGCACGTCTTGACACGGCAAACAGAGCACTGCAACGGAGATCTATGTACGAACGAACGCACTACTTGCCCAGCTGGCGCAGCTCCTCCTCGGTCATGCGGACCATCTCGTCCTCCTCGCTCGTCTCGACGACCCACGCGCGGACCCTGCTCCCCCGTTTCGTGATCTCCCTCCTCCCCTCCTTCTTTGCGTTCTTCTCCTTGTCGAGCCCGCCCTCCGTCCCCGCGAAGCGCTCGATCCACGCAAAGTGCGCAAGGACGTCCTCACGCAGCTTGGCGGACTTCTCGCCGATCCCGCCGCTGAACACGAGCCCGTCGAGCGTGGCGTCCGCCCCCGAGGCAAAGACGTGCGAGACGTACGGCGCGAGGACGCTGAGGAGGTGATCCAGGTAGAGCTGGTACGTCAGCCGCGACGACATGTGCTCCTCGCTCGACGGCGCGTCCTCCGGCGAGGAAGACGACGGGAACGCCCGCGTGGTAATCGTGCCGAAGTTGTTCGTGCCGCACAGTGCTACGCTCACGAGACAGTCAGCCGAGCCTCGAGCGAGAGAGGGCGGAGCATGGGCGCACCCTTGAAGCCCGACTCCTTGTTCAATACGTACTCGCCCTTGGTGATGTCCCTCCCGGACCACTTGACCGTGCCGGAGCAGTCGGGCGTGTGGTGGAAGATCAGGCTCGGGTCGACCGTGCCCGAGCGGGTGCCGCCGGGGAGGCCTGCAGAAGCGCGATGAAGAGCGTCAGCCCAAGATCGCAGGGAGCGAGAGGCGGGCACGCACCCTCGAGCGGCGTGACGCCCATCGTCGTCTGCTTGCTCTCGCCGTTCTGGATGAGGCAGCAGCTCCCGCCGCTGCCAAGATGCGCGACGACGAGGTTGATCTGTTCCTTGGGCTTGCCGAGCTCCTCGGCCATCTGGTCGCGGATGTTGGCGTAGCTGAGGCCGTGGAAGCCGTACTTGACGAGCGGGACGGGCGTCTCGTGGACCGGCGTCGAGATCGCGTACTGCCGCCGGAACTGCGGGATCGTCTTGTGGAAGAGCGTGTCGAAGCAGAGCACCGAGTACGCGTCCGGGAGCTGCTCGAGGCACTCCTTGACGATGAGCATCGCATGGTGGTTCTGCAGGGCGGGGCGAATGAGCGGACGGAGCTGGACAAGTGGTAGCAAGGGAGGAACGCACGTGCAGCGGCGCAAACGAAGAGACCTCCTCCATGCGTTCGAGCACCTCCTGCTCCTCCTTGTCACCGTGGCGGATCACGATCGGCCCGTCGGCCGTCCCGCCATGGACGATGCGGTGGGCAACGAGGCGGATGCGCTTCTCGCGCTCCTCGCCGAGAACCTCCTCGCGCGTGAGGTCCTTGAGGATCTCGCGGAAGATGTCCTGGTAGCTCGTGTTGGCCTCGAGCTCGCGCTCCTGCGTCTCGGACAGCTTGGGCGCCGCATCGTCCTTCCCCACCGAGGAGGGCGGGGCATGCGAGAACTTGTACGCGGCGGGGGCGTCGCCCTGGACGTTCGAGGCGGAGCCCGAGACGAGGATCGCGCGCGTGTCGTGCTGGTAGAGCGCGAACTTGATGCTCGACGAGCCGCAGTTCACTGCGAGGTCGAGGTCGGCCGGCATGGTATGCGAGCGGGGCTGCTTCTTGAGTGAGCTGGGGGGATGTACCGACGGTATTGGCGGTATCGCGCGAGTCTCGAAGCTAGTCTGAGCTCAGAAGAGCGAGGCGAAGTGAGGGGAAGGGAGGAGAGGGTCGGTGTCGACGGTCGCCTCTGGACAACCCGCCGCTCTCACTCAAGCGGCCGCAGACTAGGTCAAGGGCACAGTTGCACCCTCGCTGCACATACACAGCCATCGCCCAAACGCCCCCAGCGCCTCGTCACTCGCCCTGAGCCGTCTCGATCCGTCGTCATCTCCCCGCGCAACTCGACCACACCGCATCAACATGAGGCGAGTGGACGAGCAGGGAGATGGGTAGCAGGGCGGTGTTTAACGCGGTGGAAGAAGCGGCGGGCCACTCTGAGCGCGGGTGAGGGAGGACGCGTCTCGCGAAGCCGCAACTGCTGATGAAGCGCGGGAGGGCTCTCCTCGTGTCCAGGCGGGCTAGGGAGGCCTTCGTTGCTGCTCAGGGCGAGCGCACACACGGACTCAGCAGACTGGCACTCGCGGCGCGCACCGCCTCGATGGCTGCCCGGTCGCTCGCCCTTGTCCTCGCACGCGATTCTCACGTGCTCAGCCTCGTCGTCGCGTTCGCCGAGGAACCCCCAGTGCGCGTGCGCGGAACACGCGCTCAGGAGTCAATGCGTCGCTCGCGACTGTCGTGCTCTCGCAACATCGCCTGGCTCGCGTGACCGCCTCAGGCTGTCCTCCTCACTCTGCTTCTTCTCCCTCACACTCGCGCTTGCTCCGCCGTCAACGCTATGACCTCCGCGCTTCCAGCACTCCCCCACATCATCCTCTCCGAGCGGACCGCCCGCGACCGTTCGCCCTCACGCCAAGGTCGCCCTCGTCAAGTCAGCCCCGTCAACTCGTACTTCGGCGCGCCCATCACCACCATTGTATCAGCCGCATCGTCGAGCGCGGGCGACAGCGCGTCGAGTGACTCGCTCTCGGACGACTCGCGTTGCTCGTCGCCGCCGACAGAGGCGGAGCAGGACGATCTGCGCAAGTCGGGCTGCCCGTGCGCACACGCGCGCAAGGCGAACATCCCTCAGCTCTCGACGGAGCAGGAGCAAGAAGCGATCGCGGCGATCCGCGCTCGCCCGACCCCGACGGCTGCCGACCAAGACGCGCAGCCCCTCCTGTACCTCCCGCCGCTCCTCTCCCTCCTCCCGCTCGACCATCCCTCCTCCTCCGCATCGGCCCCCGGTCCCTCCTTCTTCGACGGAGCCCGCGCGCCGGTCGCGGAAACCTCCGCACCTCCCGCATCCCCCGACGCGCCAGTCGCATACACCTCGTCCCGCCTCCCCCGCATCGACCCCGCCTCTCTCGCCTTCCACCGCGCGCTGCACTCCTTCCGCCCCATCACCCCGCACTACGCGACGTCCCCCTACGCCGACTCGTTCAACTGGCGCGATCTCCGCCTTGAGGACGACCCGACCGGGCGCGTCAAGCGCGAGGAGCGCGAGTGGTACATCGTTGCGTTCCGCTCGAGGCGGAACGTCGGGCTGCCGGAGGACCGCGCGAGGAGGCTCTACGAGGCGGACCGCGCGGCGCACGAAGAGGCGGTGACGGTGCGCTGCCCTCTTCTCCTTCTCTCGCCTTCCTCGCTAACTCCGCCCCGCTACTCCTTGTCGTCAGCGCGGCGGCCTCATCCTCTACTGGTACGGCAACCCCGTCCCGCACCCGTCGAGCGCGCCCGCCGAGTGGGGCACGAGCATCGACGACGTCGGGCGCAACCTCGCGACGTGCGTGTGGCAGAGCCGCGCGGACGCTATCGCTGCGATGCGCGGCGAGAAGCACAAGGAGGCGGCGAGGCTTGCGAGCGTGCGTTCTCCTTTCCTCCTCTGCACCGTTCTCGTCGCCGCCCTTCCTCTCGGCAGCTCTCCTTCCGCTTGAGCCACGACTCACTCGCACCGCACCGCCCACAGACCACCTACGAGTACTACACGCTCGAGCGGTATATCGTCCGGAAGGAGCCGGGCGAGCTCACCGTCCGCATCCTCCCCTGGCACGGCGGGGAGGTCGCGGGTGCGGTCTGAGGGGTGGCGCTGGCGGTGGGGTCTCGAGGCGCTGGACGCTTGAAAGGTGTGTTGCCATGACTAGAGGTGCTTTGCTTCATCTTCGCGCGAAAATAAGCACGAGAGAAGTGTTAAGGTCCGACTCGAGGCGGAGTTGTTTCAGGTCGTCCTCGCCCGAGTGAGCTGCCCTTCTGCAAGGCAGCATCTAGGAACGAGCTCGTTTGCTTGTACGACTCGAAAACGGCGCAGAGGCGGTGGGAGAGCGAGGCTGTCATCAGCACGTGCTGGATTCCAGCTTGGTCCTCGACTGCCTGCTCGCTCGTCTCGCAGCTCGCTGGACTGCCTAGACACCTGCTGCATCCGTCGAACACACATTAAGCAACGCCCTAGCCAGCCCGCACATCCTCCCGCCATGTCGCTCACCCCCTCCACCTCGAACGAGCCGGTCCTCGGAGCGTTCCGCATCACGGGCGGGCGCTCGTTCTACGAGGCCCAGTCGGTCGAGATCATCGACCAGCTCCTCCTCCCGCACACAGTCCGCTGGGAGACGGTCGACACCATCGAGGGCGCGTTCGATGCCATCAAGACGATGAAGGTGCGTGCACGCCCTGTCCCGCTCGTCTTGCGAGCTGACAAGCCCTCGACCTGCCCTGCAGATCCGCGGCGCACCCGCTATCGCCTCCCTCGCAGCGCTTGGCATCGCTGCCGAGCTGCTCGCCCTCCTCGCGCAGCGCCCCTCTCCCTCCTTCCCCTCCACCGCGCTGTCCGCCCCGCCCGCCGAGCTCCTCTCCCTCCTCCTCTCCTGCACCGCCTACCTCCTTACCTCCCGCCCCACCGCCGTGAACCTCCGCGAGGCGCTCTCGCGCATCGAGGCCGCCGCGCGTGCCGAGGCGGGGAGGGAGGGCGCGACCGCCGAGTCCCTCGCGAAGAAGGTCGTGGACGTTGCGGTGGGCGTGTGGGTCGAGGACAAGGAGCGCTGCGAGCGCATCGGGAACAACGGCGCGAGGTGGATCTTGGAGAAGCTCGAGCGCGAGGGCGCCATCGAGAAGGGCGAGAAGATCGCGGTGCTCACGGTGCGTTGCCCGCTTCTCTGCTATGACATGTCGCTGGTTCGGTCGAAGAGCGATCGGGCACCGCTGCCCGGCGATGGAAGAGGCACCGTATGAGCTCTTGCTGACCTCGATTGTTCCCCGTCCCGCAGGTCTGCAACACCGGCTCGCTCGCTACCTCAGTGAGTCGCATGGTCCCACACTAGTGATACACTCCCGCTGATGGTGTCCCGCCACCTGCAGGGCTACGGCACGGCGCTCGGCGTCATCACCTCGCTGCACAAGCAGGGTCGCCTCCAGCACGCCTACTTTGCGCAGACGGGCCCGTACATGCAGGGCGCGCGCCTTACGGCCGTTGAGCTCGCGAGTCTGGGCGCCCCGAACACCATGGTCTGCGACACGGCGATTGGCGCGCTGCTCGCGGAGAAGAAGGTGCACCTCTTTGTCGCGGGCGCGGACCGGTGAGTCGCCTGTCTCTTTACCTTCCTCGAGCTCTTTGCGTCCGACGAGCGCGGAGGGTAAGAGTCCTGACGTCCAAAGAGTTCACGCTGACGCGCGCCCCTCGCTCTTGCAGTATCGCCGCGAACGGCGACACGGCCAACAAGATCTCGACGTACCAGATCTCGCTCCTTGCGCACCACCCTCACCCCTTCTCGCCGAACCGCCCCATCCCCGTCCTCGTCGCTGCGCCGCTCACGACGCTCGACCTGACGATGGCGTCCGGGCGGCAGATCGAGATTGAGCAGCGCCCGTCGTGGGAGGCGTGCTCTGTCCGCGGCCGCGTCGTCGACGTCCAGGCGTTCGCGCGCGGCGAGAAGGTCCAGCCGGCGAAGGAGGGCGAGGTGGTCGACGTCCAGACGGTACTCATCACCCCGCCCGGGACGACCGCGTGGAACCCGGCGTTCGACGTCACGCCCGCCAGCCTCATCGAGGGCATTGTGACGGAGGTTGGTGTGGCGGAGAAGGGCGACGCGCAGGAGTACGACCTCAAGAAGTTCGTCGAGGAGGCGACCAAGGCGTAGATGGCGGAGACGGCGTACGTATCGAGCTGTTCTTGCCGCGGGCATCTCAAGCCTCCCCGCTTCTATGTTTCGCTGCGCGATACGCCTGCTCTACAGCCTCTCAGCTCTCCATGCTCAAACCCGCGTCCCATGCGCGGTCGTTGGGCTTGACCTTCCCAACTTCGCCTCTGGTTCGCAGTGAGCCCTTCGCGCTGCAGGTCAGCGGGCTCCTCTGCTTCGTGGATTTCGCGCGCACGGGGCCACCGAACGATGCGGCGCGCTGCTCTCGGTGTGCTCACTGGGAGGAGGTTCGCTTGCTTCCTCTCCCATCTGCTCCTTCGCTGCCTGCAGCTGTCCTTACGACGCCGCACACCGTCGCTGTCGCAGCGCCGCTTGCAACGTTGGGCCCGGCTGTGGCTTAGCCGTTGGAAGAGGGTGGAAGGTGCGTCCGTCCCTTGCGTCGCTTAACGAAGAAGCAGCTCTCGGTCTCTCGGAAACCTCGCTTAATGAAGTGAGCAGCAACGTGCGCTAACTCGCGGGCAAGTCGTGCTCGGCCCGTCCATTCAAGCGCGTCCCACGATCCAGCGTAACGCGCAGCTTTTGTACTGCAGCTGAGCGCCGCCGACAAAGGCCGTTCGGAGGTGGAAGAATGGACATCGGCAGAGCGGCAAGAGTCCGGTGAACAAGCTTTTGTTCCGCGCCCCAGGCCCTGATGCGCAAGCAAGAGAAGGGCGATCAAGCAGGATGGAGACGAAGGCGGCCGGGCCCGCGGCCCGCGTTCCATCGTCTCGAGCACCCCGCATACCGGCGGTTACAGCGATCTCGCGCGGCTTTTCGCGCTGACGGCAAGGCCGCGCACTCTCGGGAGGGGGCTCGGCTCAACCTTGCGCGGGACGGCGTGCACCTGCCAGATGCGGAGCGACGGCGCGCGGGAGATGCGCCTGCACGCTCGTGCCAACCTCGCTCGCGGGATGTGCGACGAGGAGGAGGGCAGAGGAGGGATCAGGGTGATAGGCACAGGGCACGGCAGGCAGGCAGGCCGAAGCGAGGGCAGGAGGGGGAGGCCCGCCGGCCTCATCAGCTGAAAGCCACTCTGTCGCCCGCGCCTTCCTCACTCGGATCCGCCCGGCAGTTACGCTTGCTCCTGGAAGGCCGTCCCTGCTCTGGCCATCGCCTCGATTCGCCCGTCTCAGCCCCGCGCGCGGCAACCCTCCCTTTCCCGTCGCCCGCCGCTCTCCCTCCTTCCTGCTCAGTCCTCGCACGCTGTCTGCGCTCTCTGGGAACGCCTACTGCCCTCATACCGCGCGAGGCCGCTTCTAGCGACGCTCCGCCCGAACCTGCCTCGCCCGCCCGCCCCTCCTCCCCCCTCCGCACCCACTCCTCCCGAACGCGGCACATGGCGTACGCCGGCTCTCACGCGCAGGCCGCCCTCGCCGACGACTCCCAGTGGGCTACCTACGCCCAGGCACCCGCCGAGCAGTTCGCGCTCTACGACACGCATGCCCAGGCGTATCTCGCGCCCGGCTCTGCGGCCTCGCCGTATCTCGAGGTCGGCCTCGCGCGGGACGCGTCTATCGGCCCGCTCGACGCGTACAGCTACGCCGATTCGACCTACACCTGCGCGCCGGAGCGCTCGCACAGCCACGGAACCACCCCTTCACCCGCCCTTCCCGCCCTCTCTCCCGCCGCCTCGTCGGCGTCCGCCTCGTCGCCTTTCTCCGGCCTCGTCTCGCCGTACCAGCATGCGTCGGCGGCGACGACGCCCGACCTGTGCGGTAGCGCGCTCCTCCCGCCCGCGCACGTGCAGGACGGCGGGTTGAGCGCAAGGCGGTCGTCGCCCGTCAAGAGCGAGTACGCCATGTCGGCCGGGTTCGCCGAGATGCAGAAGTCGTACCTCCAGCAGCAGCAGCCTGCGTACGACTACCAGCAGGAGTACTGCCCTCCGCACTCGCCGGTGTACACCCACACGCTCCCCCCTCCTCTCGTCGCCGCCCCGCCGTCCACCCCTCGCCGCCAAGTCGCCTCCTCCTCGCACCTCTACCGCTCCCCGTCCGTCCTCACCTACTCCTCCAGCTCGAGCGTCAGCTCGCCGTACCATCGTCCGGTGACCCCTCGCCCGCCGGCGTCGTACCCCTCGGAGGCGGCTCGCGACCGTCGCGGCTCGACGGGCGGGTTCGCCGACTCGCCTGGTCGCAGGGCGACGCCGAGGAAGGCTCCGGCGATTACGACGTCAGTGGACGTGAACGGCAGCCCGACGAAGAGCATCAGGCGGGTTCCCCGCCTCAGCATTGAGGTTCCGCCGCCGTCCCGCCCGTCACTCTCTGCGTCTGCCCCGCCCACGGCGCGCCCGCTCCTCTCGTTGCAGCAGTCGTTCGGGTCGGCGACGGGCAGTGCGGCATTGCCGACGGAGGCGGAGCTTTCCGAGGCGTCGGTCCGCGAGGTCGAGCAGCTCCTCGGCGAGCTGGGGCCCATTCTCGAGTCGAGCGGGTACGAACACGACGCGCTTACCGCATCGCCGCTGGTGCCGGCGCGCATGCCGCCCGTCTCGTACGACGCGAGCGCGTTTCCGCCGACGAGCATCAGCATCTCGGGCGTTACGCTCGCAGAGGAGGACCTCCGCTTCCTCGACGACCCGCCGCTCTGCCTTCCCGACGTATTCGACTCGCCGACGAACGCACGCGCGTACCCGCAGTCGGCACCGGCGTGGCGGACGACGTTCGACCTCCCGCCGCCGCCGCCGCCGATGCAGTCGAGCAGGTCGCAGCACGCGGCTTACCGCCCACCGCCCTCCTCCTACACTCTCACCCACTCGGCGAGCGTCGGCTCGCTCGCGCCGCCTCCGCCGAACGCGCATGTCCGCGCGTACTCGGCGCAGGGCTCCCTCCGCCCCGCGCGGGACAGCGCGTACCCGCCCTCGCCCGCCCCGACGGCGCGCCGACGCCGCTCAAGCGTCGATTCGGCGGCGCTCGCTGCCGCGCCGCCGCCGTTCTGGCCGAGCGGGGCCAGCTACCCCTACCACCCTGCCTTCCAGCAGCAGGTCCCCGCCGTGCTGCTTCCTGCGCCAGCGGCGGGCCTCGCGCGCCCGGTCACACCCCCGCCGCGGACGAACGCCCTCTCGGCATCTGTCGGGCCGGGCTCGCCCGCCACGCCGAAGCGCAAGCGCGGGTCGCCGACCAAGGCGAAGCAGCCTGTCGCCATGTTCGTAAACTACTCCGCGCAGGATGCGGTGCGTCTTCCTTCTCTCTTCTCGTTCGCGAACCAGCTTCTGACTTGCGCTCCCTCCCCTCCTGCAGAAGAAGCTCCTCAATGGCGTCGCCCCGTCCGGCTCGACCAAGAAGCGGCGGGAGGAGGAGGATGCGTTCCGCCAGCAGCGGGGCGAGTCGGCTCTCCCGAGCGTGCTGGCGCCGCCGCCGCTCCCGTTCGCTACGGGCTATCCCTCCGCGCCGTGATTACTCCGCGAGGCGCACCTCCAGGGTCGCTCGTTTCAGTACCCACCCTCAGTACCCACTCATCGCTGTTGATACCTCATAGACTTGCATTACCCCTACATCGTATGTGCCCCTTCGCTTTCCCGCTGTCGATATTGGCGTGCCCTCTTGTAGCGTTCGTTCTCTCGGTGGATCCGCCTCCTCATCCTGCATCTTGCCCCCTTTCCCCTATTTCTTCGCGCGCTTGCGGAACTCGCGCTGCATGTGTTGGTCGCGAGGACGCGCCCCGGCAAGAGTGTGGCGCCCTGATGGGGACGGGGACGACAGAAAGTCGTTCGCCATCGACCTTCCCAAGCGGAAACGCCTCGCTTTTCTCGCCTTAACCGCACACGGCGCGTCTGTTCGCATCTACAGCTCTTTGCATCGGCCTGGCAGCGGCGATCGACGATGCCGGGCTTGCGCTGCTCGCCCCCGAGCGCGCTGCACCCGTTGTCTCCTCTTCACGCGCATCTCTCGCTTTCTCTCAATCCGCTCTCACGCCTACAAACGCCTGCGAGCGACGGGCTCCCGTCTACGCAGCACCTGCTAAGCTCGGTTGACCCGCGGACGCTCCGCCTCAGGTGCTGCGAAACCGGCGGCAAGGTTAGGAGCCAACTTGCGACAGAGGCGCCGCAAAGGACGAGACGGAGGGCGTTTTGAGGTGCCGGCGGCCGCAACGACGTGAGGAGAGGGCGAACGAGTCTCGGCGACCGGACAGACAGCGGGTGAGAAGGGCACAGCGGAGGAAGGGAGGGGACCTCATCCTCTCCTGAGGCCCGAGTGAACCGAAGCCGGTGTCCTCGCTTCTCCCGCTCTTTTTCCTTCTCGACGATACACCCTCGACGCTCTCTCGACGACCACGACCATGCGCCTCACCCTCGCCGCCTCCCTCGCCCTTCTCGCGACGTCGTCCTCCTCGCTCGTCCGCGCCGCCTGGCTCCCCGCGCTCCTCACCCCGAAGGCTGGGGACATCTTCTCCCTCGGCGACAATGTGACGATCTCCTGGTGCGCGACGACATCCTCACGCCAAAGACGACCCTGACAAGCGCGAACAACGCCCGCGCACAGGGACCTCGCGAGCTACAACGACACGGCCGCGTCGAGCGCCCGCTTCCTCCTCGGGTACGCGAAGGCCGGCGACGAGGGGACGACGGTCGTCCGTACGTCTCTTTCCCCCTCCCTCTCCCCTCCCCGTTTCACACCCCCCACCCGCCGCACGCAGAGCAATTCATCGGCAACAGCGGGAAAGAAGGCGGCGCGGCGTTCGATCTCTGGACGGGCGACGGGACGCTCACGTTTGCGATCGACGTCGCGAGCTGGGCTGACGGGCTGGGGCAGAGCACCTGGCGTGTGCTCGAATACGGGACGGGCGAGGGCGTCAGCAGCGGGGAGTTTACGGTGCGCGCCTGACGGCAGGCAGGACGCCGGCTCTGGCAGCGGGGAGAAGAGCTCGCAGCGCGCTGGCGCAGGGGCAACGCGAACCGAGTATTACACAGTGGAAATCTACTTGCCCTTGAGCTTGTCCTCCTTAAGGTTGGCAATGAGGTTGAGCACGAGCTCGCCACCGTCCTTCTCCCCACCGTCCTCAAGGACCGAGTCCGCATCGAGGCAGAAATACGCGACCCGGTTCGCCTGGAAGCGGACGACCTCGAGCCCGTCGACGCTCGGGGGCGCCTCGGTCCCGTTCTTCTCGGCGTCGGCCTTGCGCGCAGCGACGACCTCCCTCGCGCGGGCGAGCGAGTCGCGCACGACGCGCCACACGGCGGGTTCGACCACCGCGCCCTGGACGACCTCGCGCGAGTCGGGGCTCAGGTCCTCGAGGTACTTGTCGCCGAGCGCGCCGGGGTTGTCGCTCTTGAACAAGCGGCGGAAGAGGCGCGCCTCCTTGATCGGGACGGCGTGCGGCGCCGAGACCCAGTGGATCCACGCCTTGGGCTTGAACCCCGCCGGGAGGGCCGAGGTCGCCTCGTCCTCGTACCGGCAGACAATGTGCGACACGGCGCCCGTCGCGTCGTCGACCTCGTGCGAGACATACGTGATCGGCCGCGGGGCGTTGAGCAACCCAACGGTCGCGCCCGGCGCGAGGCGGAAAAAGTCTTTGCTCGCCTCGGCGCGGAAGTCGTCCTGGTCGATCAGGAGCTCGCGCGAGAACGGCACCGAGACGGTCCCCATCGCGGGGTCCTTCGGGTGGAGGGGCTTGTCACACTCGAGCGAGAAGTCGGCGAGGAGGTTCTCGAGCGTGACGCGGACGGGGCGCAGGACGACGTTCAGCCGCGGGGTCGTCATCTCGAGGTGCGACCGGACCGTCTGCTCAAAGCGCTGCAGCTGGACGAGCGACGCCGACGTCGAGACGCCGAGGCTCGACACGAATGCGATGATCGCCGCAGGCGGGACGCCGCGGCGCTTGAGCGCGACGAGCGTGTACAGCCTGCAGGTGCGTGTCGCGTCAGTCCCGCTTCTTGCGAAAGGGAAGAGGGAAGCATCACGCACCGCGGGTCGTCCCAGCCGCTGACGTGCCCCTCCTTGACGAGGCGGAGGAGCTTGCGCTTGCTCGTGATGGCGCCCTCGAGCGTGAGGCGGCCGTACTCGCTCTGGCGCGGCTTGTACACCTCGAGCGCGTCGCAGAGCCACTCGTACGCCGTCCGCGCGCCGATGAACTCGGTCGTGCAGAGCGAGTGCCTGCGCGCGACGAACTCGTCAGCCGATGGAGCAAAGGGGAAGAGAAGCGGGGAGGAACGCACGAGATGTTCTCGAACGAGTCGCAGAGGCAGTGCGTAAAGTCGTACGTCGGGTAGATGCACCACTCGGTGCCGGTGCGGTGATGCGGCTTGCCCAAGACGCGGTACGCGATGATATCCCACATGGTCGGGTTCGGGCTCTCCATATCCTGCTTCATGCGGAGAACCATCTCGCCCGGCTTGTACTTGCCCGCGCGCATGTCGGCAAACTCGGAAAGCGACTGCTCGACGGGCTTGTTGCGGTCCTTCGACTCGTGACGCGGGCCGTGGTCCTTGCCGCCGCGCTGCGCCGCGATCTCCTCCGCTGCACGCACACCATGGGTCAGGACGTGCCACACGGGAAGATGCGGCGGACAGACGCACCGGTGTCGTCGCTTGTATACGCAAGGCCCTTCTTGATGAGGAGGCACGCGAGGTCGTACAGTTCGGCAAAGTGGTCGCTCGAGTGCGTGATCTGGTACGGCTCGTAGCCGAGCCAGCGGACGTTCTCGAGGATCTTGTCAAAGTAGATCTGCTCCTCGGCCTCGGGGTTCGTGTCGTCGTAGCGGAGGTAGCAGTGCCCCTTGTGGTACTTGGCGTAGCCAAAGTTGACCGCGATCGCCTTCGAGTGGCCGATCTGCGCATTGCGAGCACGGTCAAGTCAGCACTGCCAGTCGAAAGAGCAGAGGAAGAGGGGTGACGCACGTGGAGGAAGCCGTTGGGCTCGGGCGGGAAGCGGGTGAAGACCTTGCCCTTGGTCCACTCGAGGTGCTCCTTCATGCGCTCGGGGATCTTCTGCTCGTTCCCGCCCGGCTTGTGCAGACGCGAGAGCCAGCCCTGCGCGAAGAGGTCGTCGGGCGACTCGGCCGCGAGCGGGACCGCCGAGGTCGACGCCTTGGGCGCCTTGGCCTCCTGTGCAACCGACGAGGCATTCTATCAGCGCACTGATCGAGCGAAAAGAGCCCAAGACGAGCTGAAAGAAGGAGCAGCGCTGCGCCGCACCTTCTTTGCCTTATCGGCGGCGGCCTGCGCCTTGGCCTTTGCGTCCTCCTTCTTGCCGAAGAGCTCCTCGAAGACAATCTCTGCGGCGGCCTTGAGGTCGAGGGGCGCGACCCAGCGGAGCGGGTCGGCCTGGCGCATAAGGCCGCTGACCTTGCTGAAGCCGGTCCAGCCGGCCTTCTGGACGTCGTCGGCCTTGTCTGCGAGGTAGGCGCGGACGCGGGTGTCGAGCTCGGCGGGGGTGATGGAGAAGCCTGTGCGGGAGAGGGTGGGTGAGCTGGATGCGCGAGTCAGGTCGAGGGGAGAGGTGGAGCGCACCGACTCCGCAGGCCTCGTCAAAGGCGGCGTCGTCGAAGGGCGCGGTGGCGGTGCTAAGGTGCTTGATCGCGGCTGTGGGGAGGGATTGTACGAGTGAGATCGACGCTACAGCGGGGAATGGGAGAGATGCGGACCGGAGACCTGGTCGCTCTTCTGGATGCGGTTGTTGCGGATCGCGTCCACGATGTAGAGGCGGGCGTCGTCGGTGAGCTTTGGGCCATCCTTTGCGACCTGGAGTGCGAGCGTGGTCTGCTTGTCGTCGAGGTTGTCCCGGTCGAGGCGGGCGAGCTGGAGGAGCTGCTTGGCCTGCGGAGCCGTCTTGGAGCGGGCAGTCTCGAGTGCGCGCTGCTCCGAGAGGCCGCACTGGGCGAAGAAGGCGGCGAGTGCCTCTACCTCGGGCGAGACTTTGGGTGCCATTTCTCTAATCTGCAAGTGTAAGAGGAGGAGAGGGAGGAGGTTGGTGGTTGTACTCTCGCGTGTATTCCCCCGGGTTAGCACGCTCTAGGATGCTCCTCCGGGCTCACCGGCGACTGCCCGCCCCGCGCACCGCCCGCCCGCTCGCACGGCGCGCGCTGTGCTCGTCGAGTGTTCGCCTCGCCGTTCCCCCACCAGACGCTCCCCTCGCCCACCCCGCACAAGAGACGGGGCAGCTCCTCGGCGAACTCCGCACCTTACTCGACCGCTACCCGCTCGTAGACCCCGCCTGGACCACCCGCATCGACGCTGCCGCCGCCGACCTCGCCCGCCAGAGACCAGCCCGCATCGCAGGCGAGGCTCCTTCTCTTGTGCGCTCCCGGATGCGTCACTGACTCGCGAGTGCACACAGTCGTTGGCGACCACCAGAGCGGCGCACAGGGACTCGTCTCCGCCCTCCTCGACGACCCGCTCGCGAGCAACCAGGACCTCACCGTCGCCCTCGAGGCTCGCAGGCTCGCCTCGGATGCACCAGAAGTGATCACGATCAAGCACGGAGACGAGGCGCACGCGGCCGCGGGCGAGGTGCAGGTGCCCTCGACCTGGCTCCGCGACGGCGACGCTGAGGTCGTCGAGATCGTCCACGGCGGTGCGCGCTCTCTCTGCTCTTTCCTAAGCCGCAGCTGACGCTCCCAAAACCTACTAGATGTCGTCCCGCTCGAGTCGTCCTTCTCTACCCTCCACCTCGCCGACCTCGTCGTCCTCGTCCTCTCCGACTCGACCCTCCTCTCCTCCAAGCCCGCCCAGGCTCTCCTCTACAACCTCGCCACCAAGCCAAATCTCCTCCTCGCACTCAACACCCCCGGCGCCTCGCCCTCGGCGTCGGCCTCCCCGCTCCGCACCCTCGAGCACCAGCTCGCGACCCTCTTCCCCGCTGCGTCGACGCCACGCACCCTCACCGTCTCGACCACGCAGGCGCTGTCCGCACTCGAGGCGCTCTCTCCCTCCGAGCCGGATCAGAAGCCCGCATACGACGCCTTCCAGAAGGGGTACCTCGCGTCGCAGATCCCGCACCTGCACCAGCTGCTCACCGCCGCGCTCACCGCGACACACGCGGGCCTCCCCGCCCCGTCCCCGCTCCAGGTGCAGACGGCCGCATACGTCCTCTCCGCGGCGCTTGCGCGCGCGGCGTTCGCTGGCGCGCAGGTTGCCGACTCGCTCAATGAGGCGGACGCGGCGCTTGCCGCGCTCGAGCAGCATGCAACAGAGGCCCAGCGCGCGCTCCTCGCCGCCTTGGGCGTCGAGTCCTCGACGGGGCTCCTCCGCGTCCCCGCAGAGGAGCAGCGCGCGGCGATCGCCGCGCTCGACGAGCTCTTCGCGACCCGGCTCGCGTGGTACAAGCTGCCGTACCGCGTCGACGACCTCGGCGCCGAGATTGCACTCGTCGCGTCGCAGACGTTCCTCCCCGCGTTCGAGCGCCGGCTCGCCTTCTCCGCGGGTCTCGCCGCCTCGACCACCAGCGCCCTCTCCTCGCGCGTCGACGCGCTCTTCTCCTCGCCGCTCTTCGCCCCTCGCGCAGCCCCCTCCCCCGCACAGGCGCTCGCCTCCCTCCACTCGGCCACAACGCTCAACGCCCTCGCCCAAGCCGCGCGCGCGTCCGCGCCCTCCCCCGCGGCGGACGCCTCCGCCCTAAGCGGGTCCGTCTCGGCCCGCAGGGCGCAGCTCTCCGCGCCGGGAGGGCCCGCCGCCGCTCTACACGCGCGGGCACAGCGCGCGGTCCTCCGCTCGGGCGTCTTTGCCCTCTCCTCTGTCGGCGCTGCAGCAGCGAGCGAGGCGCTCGGCTGGGCCGCCCAGACGGGCACGAGCGTCGGGCTCGGCCTCTTGGGAGTGACGCTCAGCGCCTGGGGGCTCCAGCGCTCGTGGCTCTCGTCCCTGAAGCGCTTCCGCGCGGATGTTGGGCGCGTGTTGGGCGGTGTGGAGGAGGATCTGGGCGTCCGCGCGAGGAGGGTCGCACAGCGCGCGGGGTGGAAGGCCGCGGTGGGGGTCAGGCTTGGGAGGGAGAAGGTCGCGGAGAGGAGGGCCGAGTGGGAGAGTGCGAGGGGGGTGCTGGCGAGCTTGGAGGGGCGGAGGAGGGCGCTCGTAGGGGAGGATGAGGCGGGAGAGATGCGAACGGCCAAGGCGTGAAAGAGCGTGTTTAGCGCTTCAGCCTCGAGTCTCTCCGCCTACTCGTGCTGGAGAGGAGGGAGGACTGTCGTTGTGCAATGGGGAAAAGAGAAACGACGGCGAAGACGGCAGGGGGTAGCTACGGCGCACAGCGGGTATCACAGCAAGAAAGGGGGGATAAAGACAGGTCAAACGGAGCCGGAGGAAGGACTACTCGGCGGCGGGCGCGTCGAGGCTTGACGTGGAGAGGGACTGCGCGAAGCTCGGCCGGGGCGTGTCGTCCGAATTGAACGATGGGCGTGGGCTGCGCTGCACCGTCGTCTCGAGGAGCTATTCGTCGCAATCATGCGCGAGTCAGCGCGCTCTTTGAGCAAGAGGGAGCGGACAGAGATAGACGCGACGCACCTCCTTCTTGAGCTCCTCCCCGCTGACTTCCCCCCTCCCCTCGGCTTCCTCGTCGCTCTCATCCGGCACCTCGTCCACACCGAGCGCGACGCCCTTGCGGAACACCTCGCTCTCCTCGGCGACCATCGCGCGCGACTCGCTCTCGAGCGGGCTGCGCGCGTTCGAGGAGGCCGAGTCGGGGGAGGTGGGCGAGCCGGGCGAGCCAGGCGCGAGCGCGGTGGAGAGGTCCAGCGTTGCGGGCCGCGGCGGCAATGACAGCCCCTCGGCGGCAGCGGGTGCGTCGCCGGCGGGCGCGGCTGCACCGGCGGCGGCGTCCTCCGAGTCGTCCGAGTCTGGCAGGGAGAACGTCGGCGAGACGGGCGGCGCCTCCTCCTGAGCGCTGGGCAGCGGGACAGCAAGGTGCTCGTCCGCCGCTGGCTCGGCCTCGCTGGCCGGCGGACGGTCGTACATCGTCTTCGCGAGGTCGAGCAGCGACGCCAGCTCACTGAGGAGCATCTCCGCCTGCTCGCGCTGCTCCTCCTGCCTCGCGCCCGAGAACGCCTCCGCAAGCTGCGCCTCGGCCAGCTGAAGCTGCACGAGCGCGTCGCGGACGACGCCGCTCGGGGTGCGCGTGCCCGCCGCCTGGTCCACCGCGAGCAGTTGCGACACAACGTCGCGCGTCTCGGCCGCCGCGGCAAAGATGTCGCCCTGGGCGCGGAGGGCGTCCGCGCGGCGGCGCGCGCGGCGCTCCTCGGCTTGCTGCCGCGCCTCGAGGTTGCTTGCGAGGGCGGACTTGCGGATCGGCTGCGCGACGACGATGCGCTTGCCTGCTGCGGAAGAGGCGGATGTGCGCGCCTCGGCGTCGGCTTTTGCCTGCGCGAGCTCGGTGTTGCGCACGCACGTCTCGAGGAGGTCCTGCGAGAGACGGCTAAAGTCGGGGTCGTCGAACGGGATATTGATGTCGAGGCAGCGGATCGTCGAGTTGAGCTTGATCGAGACGCTCAACGCGAGCACGCCCGAGATGTCGACATTGTTGTTCGTCAGGTCGAGGTGCAGGAGCGAGTGCGCCTCGGGGAGGAACTCGGCGAGTGCAATCGCGCCCTCAGACGAGAGGTCCGTCGAGTTGAGGAAGACGCGCTTGAGCGACGGCGAGACCATCATCGCCGACCGGAGCGCCAGGATGCCGTCGATCGCCGGCCCGCAGCACGGGTTGTGGCCCATGTCGAGCGTCTCGAGCGTCGTGTTGAACTTCTGCTCGTCGGCCGCGCCAGGCTGTCAGCGTCCTTCCGGCTCGGCAGAGGACGGGAACGACGCACGAGCGCCTCGGCAAGGGCGATCAGTCCCTGCGCGTCGATCTTGTTCTCGCCGAGGTTGAGGACCTTGAGCGTACGGTTGCGCTTGAGCACCTGCGCAATGTACGTCACGCCGCTCTGCTCCTCCCCTCGTTAGTTCGCGGTCGCGTTAGACGAGTGAGAGCGAGACGCACGCGGATGTCGTTCCCCTTCACGTCGAGCGTGAGCAGCGCGCCAATCCTCGGCAGGCCGTCGAGCTGCTTTCGCAGCCTTGTCCGCGCCTCGCTCAGGCGCCATGCCTCGCGCTCCGCAAGCGCAGAGGGTGCCTCGGCCTCCTCCTCGGCGGTGACGCCTGCGGATGTTGCAGGCGCAGGCGGGAGCGGGCGGTGCTGCCTCGCCGAGACCGAGTTGGTCGGCTCGAAGGCGAAGGGCGAGCTGGCGGGGCTGTCGCTCGGCGTGAATAGCGCCGACGCGGGGAGGGGCGAGGCGGACGAGGAGGTGAACGTCGACGACGGGTCGGATGAGAGGGGGTAGTCCCGGATCAGGACGGCGAGGGGCACGGCGCCCGCGGCGTTGATGCGGTTCTTGCGCAGCGAGATGTGCTTGACCTCCGACACGCGGATTCCAGCAGCTGTAGGAGCTCGCGCACCGTTAGCCTGCGTTGCGAGAGGCGGAAGGGAGTCAACGCACCGAGGACCTCGAGCGCCGGCCCGCGCAGACCGCAATTCTCCAGCCGCAGCGATAGGACAGACGCTGCACCGCCGGTCCAGTCCTCCTTGAGCAGCGGTGCCGTGTCGAACAAAGGCTCGGACGGCGGGACGCGCTCCTCCTCCTCCTCCTCCTCCTGCGGCTCGACCACCACCTCCTCCCGCTGCTCCGCCTTCTCTGCATCATCATCGCCCCCGTGCGCCTCGCCGTTCGCGCCGTGCGCCTCCTCCCCCTTGACGGCACCCTGGCCCTCCTCGTCCGAGTCGTCATCCTCATCCCACGGGCCCGCGACCTTCCCCTTCTTCCCGCCACCATTCGCCGCGCCGTTCGCCTTTGCCGGCGGTTCAGGCGGCGTGAGCGGTGGCGGAGGTGGCGGTGCAGGAGGGGGAGGCGCGGGCGAGACGGCCTGGACGAGGTACTCTGCCGCGCGGCGGTCGAGCGAGGTCTCGCTCAGGTCGAGGTAGCGGAGGAAAGTGGCCTGCGGATACGGACATCGTAAGCCTCGCTGCTACTCTTAGCGCGCGACCTGCGAGAGGCAGGAAGCGGGCAGGAGCAGCGAGCACGACGCACCTTGCGCACGAAGACGGCGACGTATTTCCATCCGCGCGCGCGTATCCGCTTGTTGCCCGCGAGGCTAAGGGTCGGGATCGACGCCGAGACGAGGAGCGCGTGCAGGAGCGGGCGGAGGCTCTACGCGCGCGTCTGGTCAGCTTATGGGCTGGTGAGGGAGGAAAGGGAGGCGCACCTCGTCGTCCAGTCCACAGTGCTCGAGGGAGAGCTTCTTAAGCCCCCAACCGACGGAGAGGAGGTCGGACAGCGCCTCGACTGCGCCGTGCGAGAGGAGCTCGTTCGAGAGGTCGAGCGCTTTTGGCGGGGCGGCGGGGTTGTCCTGCGTGCGACCCCGCAGGTTGAGCACTCATACTCCGCTGTAGGTTACTGCGAATAAGGAGAACTGCCGCAGAGGAGGAACGCACCCTGAACACGCGCTTGACGCGCTCAATCCCGGGCTCCTCCCTCGTCCTGCAGCACTCGGCATACAGCCGTCCCAGCTCCTCTCCCGTCCACCTCCTCGCCTCCTTCTCCCCCTCCTTCACCTCCCTCCTCCCCTCCTCCGCAGCCCTGACCCGCCACTCGCGCTCGACGCGCTCGCGCGTCGCGCCCTCGTCCGCAGGCGCGATGGGCTCGAGCGTGCCCCCGTTGATGGGGTAGACGAGCTTGAGCGCCGCCATGCGGAAGCGCACGCGCTTGAGGTCTGCGACGGGGAGGGGGAGCGCCGGCGCTGCCGGTGGCTGGGACGGCGCGGTTGCGGTTGGGGGTGCGGGCGCGGGGGCGGGAGCGGACGGTGCGGCCGGGGCCGGCGCGGGAGGAGCAGGCGCAGGCTCCTCAGGTGCGGCGGCGGCGGCCGCAAGGCGCTTTAACGCCGAGCCGAAGAAGCCTCCTGCGGTTGCCGCCGCATTGCCGACCGCCTCGCCGACACTCCCGACTGCAGCAGCGGCAGCGCCGCCATCGAGGGAGGTAGAGGAGGTGCCCGCGCGGGAGTAGGACGAGCCGAAAGGCTGGAGGAAGTCGCGGCGGAAGGAGAAGCGCGAGGAGGCGGCGTGCGATGACGACGGCGGGCGGAGGATGCCCTTCTTCGGCGCGGGCGGGTAGCGGCGCGTGGGTCGGAGTGCAGGTGGGGATGCTGCCTCGTCGGCAGCGGAATCGGCCGAGGGTGCGGGGGGAGCGGGAGACGATGCGGTGGGGGTCGTCGTGTCGAGAGCGGTGGGTGGATCCGCCGGTAGGGAAGCCGCGCTGGAGAGCTTCTCCTCTTCCGCCTGACCATCCCCTCGCGCTAGAGCATCCGCCTCGCCCGCCGAGCGCTCCCCCGCCGTGTCCGCGTCGTCCCCCTCGACACGCTCATCGCCCGTCGCGGGTGCGCCGTCGTCCTGCTTGCGCTCGGCCGGGCCCAGGGGCAGCTCAACAGCGCTGTCCTGCTCAGGTGCGCGCTCCCCAGGCCGGGCAGGGGCGTTGACGGCGGCCATGAGGTCGGGCCGGCGCGCGACGAGGGGGCGAGGTGCGCTGGCGGGCGACGCTCGGCTGGACGGCGGGGTGGTGCGTTACGGGGCTGCTTGAGCGTCGGAGAGCTCTGGTTGTAGAGCGCGCGCACTCGCACCTTGGAGCGCGGCAAAGGGACGGGTGGAGTGCGAGATCACCCCCGCCGCAACGTCCGCACGACGACGGCGAGGGGCCGACTGCGCGCACTCACGACGCAGCTTCCTTTCACGCGAAGTAGGGTAGATGGCATCCAGGAGGGTATTCCAACGAGCGGAGGGGGTATCTACTGCAACTGCGAGGGAGGGCACGGCGAGAGGAGAGGGCGGTCCGGCGGTCCGCGACGAGCGAGACCCGCTCACTCGTCGTCGTCGTCGTCGGCATCGGCGCTGCCACCGTTCCGTCGCGAGAAGGCGAACGCGGCGTAGGGTGAGGGTGGATGGGGAGAGCCCGAGATGGCGCCCGCGCTGCAGACGAGTGGGAGGGTCAGTACGGCGGTCCGTCGCGACTAGCGAGCATCGCCCATCGATGGGCGACAGCAACGCAGAGAGACCAGTGCACTCACCCACTGAGCATCTCCTCGACCTGTTTCCGCCCGCGCTCGCCGTCGCGCAGGACGCCGCCGTCGCACTCGAGGTCGAACCGGATCCAGGTCGTCTCGAGGTCGCCGCGGCGGTACACGAGGACCGTCGGGAGCGTGTCGGCGTCGAGGTCCGACGACATAAAGTCGACCTCGGACGCCTGCGCGCGGATAAACTTGGTCGCGGGGTACAGGCGCGCGAGCGCCGCGAGGTGCGAGTTGAGCAGCGCGCAGAGGGCGATCTCCTGCGAGTGCATCGGGGTAAGCCTGCACTCGCCGATGCGCGGATAGAGAGCGAGCACGCACGGGTTCGAAGAGGTGCACCACAACAGCCGTCTCGTCCGCCTCATCCTCGACCGCCTGCACAAACTGCTCCATTCCGACCTCCCTCAAGTGCCCAAACGTCCTCCCGCCGCGGACGACGCGCTCCCCACTGCCCTTCATCTCGGCGATCCTCCTCCTTCTCAGGGCATCGAGCTCGTCGTCCTCGTCCGCCTCGCGCGCGTCGTCCGCAAGCGAGATGACCATCTTGCGCTGCGCCTGCTGGGCGAGCATGTCCGCGGCGCCCTGCTCGCGCTGCTGCGCCATGTGTTCGCGATAGTCGGCCCGGACGCCCTTGACGCCCGTGTTCCTGCTCTCGCCCCGGCGCCCTCCGCCAGCCGCACGGGCGGGAGCGGCTCCGCCCGTCGGCGGGTCCGGGTCGACGGCGGAGAAGCGCGGGGCGTCGGCGTCCGAGTTGTCGCCGTTGTCGTCGCGCGTGGACGACGCCGAGGGTGCGGGCGAGGGCGACCGCGAGCGGACGGGCGAGGTGGAGCGGAGGGCGGCTGCGGCGTCTGCGTTGCGCGAGAGGGCGGGGTGGGTGCCGTCGAGGAAGGCCTGCTCCATTGCGTCGGTGGACATGCTGGGCGGGTCTGCTTGGCTGCCGGTGCGGTGTGGGAGGGGCGAGGGCGGGATCGACGGTCGGGGCGGAGGAGGGGACAAGGGAAGGTGCGGAGGCGCGTGCGGAGGGGCGGGCGCGGCTGGGCAGAGTCTCGGCGCGTCTGCAGTCTGTTCGAGCGTGTCCTTGGTGTCTACGAGCGAGAGGGGCGCGTCGGAGGGAGCGCAACCCTCGGCGAGGAGGGGCGCCGGGGAGATGAGAACCGCCACTCCCTCTCACCTCGCTAGGCTGCAATTGCTCTCGTGGGTTGCACTCAGCGGACCTTGCTCATCGCCCTCAGCAAGTCTCGCCCGCCCGCTCGTCGTCGTCGCTCTTCTCGCCTCGTCTCATCACCTCGTGCGTTCACCCTCCCTGTCCTCGTCTCGCACAGCACCCTTGACCCGGCTGCGCGTCTGCAGACCCTTGCACGTACTCTCCCGCCGACCTCCACGTACCTGACGCGCGTTACAGCTGGAGATGGCGTCGTTCGCGCGCTTCAACCCCCACTCGGGAGGCGGCGCCTCGTCCGCAACGACCGGCTCGATCGCGCTCGAGCAGGCCAACGCAGACCTCACCCTCCTGCAGCAGTCCCTCGCGCGGTCGTCCAAGATCTCGGACCGCATGAGCCACGTCCTCGGCGAACTCGACGACCGCCTTGCCCGCCTCGAGAAGAGCCTCGTCCCCATCTACAAGGAGACGGGCAAACTCACCCGCGTGTCCAAGAGTGCGCTCACTTCGTCACTGGCGAGGCTGCGAGCCGGCGCTGACCGAGAGATCGCTCGCAGACCTCGAGTCGACCATGCGCTCCATCGACGGCCTCCTCGGCCACCACGACCTCGTCGAGCGGGAGGAGGGGCTCATCAAGGCTGGGTACGTGGCTGGACCTACTCTGTCTGTCGAAGCTGTACGCATTTTGGCTGACTTCGAGTGGTCCGCGTGCCAGACCGAAACCCGACGACCTCAAGCCCTACCTCGCTGCGATTGACCGCCTCGTTGCCGCGTCCGAGGCGCTCCGCAAGACGGACGCAAAGGACCAGAGCCTAACCCTCGCACAGATGGTGCGCTGATGCACCCCGCTGCGCAACCTGTCCCCTCGCCCGACTGACCCTCCTTTGCCTACAACAGGGCGCGCTCATCGAGTCGGGCGCTAAGCAGCTCGTCGGCGTGTTCACCAAGTGGGTCAAGGAGACGAGCCCGACGATCGACGCGGGCAAGCTGTTCGACCAGGGTGCGCCTCCCGCTACCCCTTCGCACCTCCCGTGCGTTCCCGCTCACCCGCTCACCCGCAGCCAAGCCCTTCCCGACCCTCACGCCCTTCTTCCTCGAACACGCCCTCCCCCTGATCACCTACCTTCGCGCGCTGCCCGACCCGCACGGCCCTGCCATCTCCGCCGCGCTGACACGCGCGTACGCCTCGATCCGCGGAACCTACATCGACGAGAGCCTGCGGAACGCAGCGAAGGAGGTCCTCAGCGACGCGACGCCCGAGTTAGTGCTCCTCAGCCCGCGGCCCGGTGCTGGCGGTGGGGCGGTGCAGACGGGTGCGGGAGAGCGCAGGGGACTCGGAAGGGTGTTGGACGTATTCTTCTCGCTCGTCAAGGTGCGAGCTCCTCGCGCATCCCACTCCCCAATAAGGCTCACCTCGGGGCTTACCCCGCCACGCAGTCCGAGCACGCTCTCCTCGGCACGGTCTTCTCCTCGCTCCCGGCGTCCGCTCGACCCACGATCTACGCCTCGCTCCTCCCTCCCGCGCTCTCAACTATCAGCGGCACCGGCGGCTCGCTCAACGCGTCGATAAAGAAATCCCCGCAGCACCAGCTCATCCCGCTCGCGTTCGCGACGTACACCGAGCTGAGCGAGCGCGGCGGCGAGTTCGAGGAGTGGGTGAGGGTCAAGGCTGGGCGAAAGGAGAACGAGGTCGGCGACTTGACGCACGCGTTCAGGGGGACGTGCATGACGAGCTTGCCCGGGATCTTGGAGGAGACGAAGGTGCGCATCGTCGACCTTTCTGCACCCTCTTCGGGGCCTCTCTCCGACGCCGCGGCTGACTGCTCCTCGTATTCGGTCTTGTTCGCGCAGGCATGGGGTGCGCGTGTGCCAGCAGGCGCAGACACGGTCTCCGCCGCCGTCCAGCCCATGACGATCAACGTGCGCTTGCTTCTCCTCCTCCCGCTCAGCCTTCCTCCGACGCATCGCCCCGCGCGCAGGTCGTCAACTTCATGCGCCAGCTCGCGGACAACCAGCCGACGGCGGAGTCGTTCCTCTCGGTGCTCGGCGCGGGCAACTGGGGCGGCCCGACCAAGACGAGCGCGGTCACTGTCGGCGCGGCCAGCGCAGCGAAGGAGACGGACGAGGGTGGGCTGCTACAGCGGTACCTCAGTGCGTGGACTTTCCTCTCGAGCGGCGCCGTTGGCGAGTGTAGCGAGTCGGCGCTGCTGCTTCGCAAAAAGCAGGTACTCACACGGTCCTCGACCTGCAGACGACGTACTCGCTGTGCTCCTCACCGCGCTCGACGCGCGCTCGCGCCTCCTGCGCGGCCGGCCCGGCACCGCCCCCATCTTCCTCCTAAACAACCTCTCATACATCCGGCACGCGACGCTCTCCTCCTCGGTGGGCGACACGCTCGGCGAGTCGGCCGAAGACGCGCTGAACAAGCGGATGCGCGCGACCAAGGCGGCGTACCTTGATGTGTGGAGCCCGCTCGTCAGCGCGTTGCTCGATGCGGGGTTCGCGGAGCAGAGCGGCGCGGCGGGCGCGCTCAAGGCGGGATTGGGGGCCGTCACCGGTGGCGGCGGGACGGAAAGGAGGGAGACGAAGGACCGGTTCGTGCGGTTCCACGAGGCGCTCGAGGAGGTCGAGGCGCTGCATGCGCAGGCGAGGTTCGAGGAGGGCGAGGCCGAGCTGAGGGAGCGCCTCAAAGGCGAGGTCGAGCGCATGGTCGTCCCGACATACGCCAAGTTCGTGCAGCGGCACCGCAAGGACAATTGTGCGTCGCGCTCTCCTCTCTTCGGACGGGTCGGATGCGAGTGGCGCGCGAGCAACAGCTTTCGCATCGCTCGCTCAAACCAGTCGGTCCGTTCAGAGTGCTGATGCTCTGCGCCCGCAGACTCGACCAAGTACCTCAAGCTGGACGCCGACGGGCTCGAGGCCAAGATCCGCGCCATCTTCGAATAGCCGCGCCGCTGTCATTCCTCCTTTCTCGCCTTCGTCTCATCGCTGTGCTGTTGTATCGCGCATTGCTTCGACGTCCCGACCCCGCGATGAGAAAGGCCAGCCTTGCCCGTTCCCGCCTCCGCCCTCGCGAGCTTGACTTCGGACAGCACGCACCGCCCCGGCCATCCCTGCAGACGCCTTTCCGAACCCGACGGCGAGACGGCGAAGAACCCGCCTCCGAACTTGCGCGGGACCGCCCTCAATCTGCAGCGCACCATCCACCGTCCGACCGCGAGGCGCGAGCGAGCTGAGCGCATTCACCGCTGCGATGGAGCGCCCCTTCATCGCGCTTCATGAGGGGGCTTCCGGCGGTCGTCCGTGTGAGGTGTGTGCGTGCGGCATGGAAGCAGTGAAGGGAGGGGAAGCGGTAGGGGAGCCGGGAGGGGAGGGGCGCGTGAGGAGGAGGGGGTAGTCCAGCGGGCGGCGACGAGCGGAGTACCCGAGTGTCAGCGAAAGCGAGGAAGATGTGTGCAGGAGTGTGCGTCGCGGTACACAGAGGAGCCGAGCGATGAGCGGCAAGCTCAAATTCAGCGCAAGCAGGACATGTGCGCGCTCTCCTCATGGAGCAGAGCAGCGGCCGTCCGCCTGCCCCAGGTCAGCGACGTCGTCGCCGCAAGAGACTGACTACCAGCTCTTCAGCGGAAGCGCAGGGCATCAAGCGGCCATTGGCAGACGCAGCGAGTCCGCGAGTCCCCTCTCTTCGACCTTCGCAACCCGAGGCTTTCCCCTCGGGCCGCGCAACAAGCAGCGCCAAGTACTGCCACGCTGTAGATCCAACCGCGTGTGTGGTCTCATCTCGGGCGTGCGAGAGGCGGACTGCCGGAGCAGTGGGCAGCGGAGAGACGGTCGGGAGAAGAGGAGGGCGCCGGGGGCAACGAGCCGTCGGGGCGGCGGCGGGACGGAGTCTGACGGAGTACCGTAGGATGCCGACGACGGAGCGTCGTCGTAAAACGTGTGAAGTTAGCAGCAGCCTCGTTCAGCAGGAAGAACACGAGCAAAGGCGGGTTGCGAAGGTCGACCTGCGCCGGAGGGGCTGGAGGTTGCGTCCGCGTCGGGAGGATTGGGGAGGAGGGCGACGGCGGGCAGCGTGCCAGCCCTATCCTCGGCCCGACGACGCAGGAGAGGGGCAAGGAGAGCGAGGAAACCCTTCCGAAGGAGGAAGGGAACGAGGCGTGACCGGCATCCGGGAGGACGGGCGCCTCCTGGAAGCAGCGCGGAAATGAGCGGCGGATGAGCTCTGGAGCAGGGGTGCGACGCGCGAGCACGCCGTCAGCGGTGACGGCGCGTAGAGCGAGGCAGGGAGAGGCGACGCAGCGAACGCGGTCAGTCGGGAGGGGAATGTGTGCGCGATGGGAGGCATCGTGAGGAGGAAGAGGTGCGGGCGCGCGCTGAGTGGAGATGCGAGGCGGTGCGTGCGTGAGGATTCGGGCGGGCGTGAGAGAGAGCGAGAGAGCTGAGACGGGAGAGGTGCTCGCGTGTGCGCACGCGGCAGGAGCGACGCGAGGCCTCGCCCCCTCCTCCGCAGGCCCACGGCGCGGTTCCCTCTCGTCGCGCGCTCGTCCTCCTGTCTCTGCGCACCCGCTGCTGCTGCCACCGTCGACACACCAGTCGAAAGGAGACCCCGCGCCCGGCCCCGAAACAGGAGTCGCCTTTGTCCCCGGAGTGTGCGCCCGTCGAGCAACCCGCCCACCCGCGTCTGCACGCACGCACGCGCTCTCTGGTGCGCTCCATCTCGCGCGCACGCACTCGAGGACCAACACTGACAGCAACCCACCCTTCACCCATCCCCTCGTGCGCCTGCGTCGCGGCCATCTCGCGTCGCCCCCTTTGTTCCTCCCGTGGCCCCGCCCCGCCTCTCCGGCGCTGGCGCCGACCTCCTCTCTGTCGCCGCGCGCTTGTTTCTTCGCCGACGACCCCTCCCCTGGCCTCCTCTCGCGCGTGCCCGACTCGCGTGGCTCGAACCCGACGCGCCCTCTCCTTCGCCCTCTCGCCTCGTCGACGCGCCCGTCAGCCTCCCGCGCCCTCCTCGCGCAGCACCCTCACGCCTCGCCTGCCTGTGCACCGCCTCGCGCAGCACCACCCTCTCCTTGACTTCACCGTCTCCAGAAAAGCTAGCCCGCCAGCATGGGGTGCGGAGGCTCGAAGCCCACCGACCAGGAGGGCAAGGCCCGCTCCGATGAGATTGAGAACCAGCTCCGCAAGGACCGCATGGCCATGAGGTGCGCCCTCGACTCTGTCTCCCTGTGCCGGCGAGGCGACACGCGCAGTGCTGACGGCCCGCGCGCACCTCTCGCTCAACCTGCTCCACCTCACCTTCGCACCGCCCGATCTGCCTTCCCCCGACGCAGGAATGAGATGTGCGCCCGCTATTCTGCACTCTGTGCTGTTTGTGGACCGGCGGGCTGACCTCGATCGCATGTTCTGCGCGCGCAGCAAGATGCTCCTCCTCGGTGCCGGCGAGTCGGGCAAGTCGACCATTCTCAAGCAGATGAAGCTCATCCACGAGGGCTCGTACACCGACAAGGAGAGGGAGAACTACAAGGAGATCATCTACTCCAACACCGTCCAGAGCATGCACGTGCGTCGCGCCCTTCCATCCACCTCCTCCCGCCCGAAAATGCGCTAACCTCTCCTCATGCGCAGGTCATCCTCGACGCGATGGAGATGATGGGTATCGCGCTCGCGACGCCCGAAGGCGGTCGCTACCAGGAGGTCATCATGTCGCAGCCGCACCAGATCGAGGCCGACTTCCTCCCGCCCGACGTGACCGAGGCCATCATCGCGCTGTGGCAGGACCCGGGCGTCCGCGAGTGCTTCAGCCGGAGCAGGGAGTACCAGCTCAACGACTCGGCGCAGTAGTACGTCTTGCCTTTCTCTCTCGCGCTCGGCGTTGAGGCGGCGAGGGCGGAGACTTGTTTCTCGCCTGCCCGGCTGCACTGGCTGCAGCGCGAAAGAGCTCGTACTGACGCACCCGTGCGCGCGCAGCTACTTCGACTCGATCACGCGGATAGGCTCGCGCAACTACATCCCGTCGGACCAGGACGTCCTCCGGTCGCGTGTCAAGACGACCGGCATCACCGAGACGACGTTCCAGATCGGCGAGCTCCAGTACCGCATGTTCGATGTCGGTGGTCAGCGGTCGGAGCGGAAGAAGTGGTGCGTTGCGCTTCTCTGCCCTTTCCGCTCGAGCAGCACGACTGACTCGTTCCTTGTGTTCCACCGCGCAGGATTCACTGCTTCGAGAACGTCACCGCCATCCTGTTCCTCGTCGCCATCTCGGAGTACGACCAGATGCTCTACGAGGACGAGGCGATCAACCGCATGCAGGAGGCGCTCGTCCTCTTCGACTCGATCTGCAACTCGCGGTGGTTTGTCCGCACCTCCATCATCCTCTTCCTCAACAAGGTGCGTTGTTCCCGCTTCTCTCGCGTTGGTTGTCGGCGACTAACTCGACCTCCTCCCGCAGATCGACCTGTTCCGGGAAAAGCTCCCGCGCTCGCCCATCGCCAACTTCTTCCCCGATTACACGGGCGGCTCGGACCTGCAGGCGGCGTGCGACTATTTCTCGAGCCGGTTCGTCTCGCTCAACCAGAGCTCGGCGAAGCAGATCTACGTCCACTTTACCTGCGCGACCGTGCGTCCCCATCCCTCTCCCCCTGGATGTGCTTTCCTCCGTGCAGAGCCCTGATCGACGCCCGTAACTCTTACAGGACACGAACCAGATCAAGTTCGTGCTCTCGGCCGTCAACGACATCGTGATCCAAGTCAACCTGCGGGATTGCGGCCTCCTCTAGGCATCTCCCGCCCGTTTCGCTCCTTCCACGCCGTCCCTCGCTCTGCTGTGCATAGATACCCCTTTCCTCCATCTGCCCTCACTTGCTCCCCCGCCCCGGTAATACCCCCCACCCTCGCTCCCTCCTCCCTCTCGCCTCAACCTCGCTCGCTGGTAGGATCCGTATTGCCCTCTTTACAGCTCGTTTCGCCGTGACCTGTTATTCATACCGTGCCTTCCCTCACCTGCATGTCGGGGAGATCCAGAGAGCTCCGGAGGAAGAGGGAGTCGGATGCTTGAAAGGCGGGCGACTCTCCCCTCCTCGCTGTCTTGCTAGCGCTGCGTGAGCGATACAACACCTGACTGTACTGCGAGTCTACGACATGAGCGGGGTGATCTACGCGAGGAGCGCGACGAGGTCATCGTGCTCGGCGAGACGGGCGAGGTCCAGAGCGGTGTTGCCGTCTTCGTCCTGTCACATCGAGGGAGAGCTTGTCAGTCGTGCACGTTGGAGGAGCGTGGATGAGGGAGGAGGCGCACGGGGAAGGAACGGTCCGCGCCTGCTGCGAGGAGGACCTTGACCGTCGCGGCGTGACCTACGGACGGCGCCTCGTCAGTGTCAAGGCTCGCAGCTCGGCGGATGCAGATAGAGGGCACACCTCGATCGGTCGCGAGGTGTAGCGGCGCGTAGCCGTAGCTATCCCGCGCGTCAAGGTCCGCGCCGCTCCCCTCGCCCGCGAGGAAGGCCTCGAGCGCGGCGGCGTCGCCGGCGATGGCGAGCTCGTGTATCCGCGAGATCGGCCTGTGTGCTCGAGTGAGTGAAGCTCTGAAGCGAGGAGAGGAAGGGCACGCACGCCTCGTCAACGAACGAGTCCTCCATCACGCTCACCGCGACCATCCGCTCCTTCTTGCCCTCCACCTTCGGTAGCGCCTCTCTCATGTCCTCCAGGTCGTCCACACCGTTAGTGAAGCCGAGTCTCCGGGCCTCGTCGACGTACTGCGCCCGCGCGCGTTCCCGCGCCTCCTCCTCGCCCAGGGAGGCGAACTCGCCCTTCCCGATCCGGTCCCACGCATCCCACTTGGCCCGCCCCGAGAAGTCGAGCATCCCCGGCCTCGGCGCCGTCGGGCGCGCAGAGGCGGTCGCGACCTTGAAGAGGGCGTAGAGCTGTATGCGGGGGGGTCAGCGGGCGAGGGGTGCGGAGGGCGCGAGGGACGCACGCGAAGCTTCTGGTCGGTGCTGGACGGAGCGCTGGAGCTGCCTACGAACGCGACCGCGCGCTCGAAGGCCGAGGAGGACATGGTGCCGGTTCAAGGACGACGAGGGGGCGGTGCGCGGGTTGCCCCTTCTCCTCAATCGTCCTACGCCGCCTGGGAGCTCGCGGCTGTCTGTACGCTGCTCCTGTGCGATTTGGAGACCCATCGTGACTCGCGCTTCTGCCTCACATCGCGTGCTCGCTCTCCTCGACGGTCTGCCCATCTTCATCAGCTGCAGCGGATCCCGGTGCGACGCGGCGCTCTGGAGGACGGTGCGGGGGCCGTACGCGCAGCTGAGTATCCCTGAAGACCGCTAGTATAGCGGGTGCCCTCCGCATACGTGTACTCGCGCTTCACCCCCGGCTCACCTCAGGCTGTCCTTCCCACAGGCGCATACGAGCAAGGGGCTCGCTCCGGGCTGTTTGCCGCATGCTCGTGCGGCACTGTACCGCAGCAGCGAACCTGTGCACGCAGCGATCCGAGATCAAGTTCGTCCTCTCCGCTGTCCACGGCATCGTGATCCCAGTCAATCTGCGGCATTGCGGCCTCCTCCAGGCGGCACCCGCCCTTCCCGCCCATCCGGCTCCTTCCATACCGCCCCTCGCTCCGCTGTGCACAGATACCCCTTCCATCCCGCCACCCTCACTCGCTCCCTCGCCCCGGGCCCCGGTACGTCTTCTCGGTCCACCGCTTCTAGGCATGCCGCCGGCGCGCGTCTCCAGGCACGTTCTCAAAGGCGGTGACTAGACGCTAGTGTGGTGGCACTTTCAGGCAAATGCAGCTTTCGACCTGTGCTTGAACTCCTGCCTCGCCTCCGCTTGCTCCGCGGGCACTGGCCCGCCCACTTCCGCCTCCCTCACCGCAAATTCCCTAATCAACCTGACATTCTCAATTGACATGCTGAGGCTCCTGCACTGCCGCCCATCCCTCTAGGCTTCTGAGGTTCCGCCGTGTCGCTGCCAAGTCCATGGGTCACCCGCTTCCGCTTCTCTGGCTGTGTGCCAGGCTTGTCTGCTTTCCGCTCAATGGGCTGCCCTTTCTGTGTTGCCACGGCCATGCTCTCAGCTCCTCTCGTTTGAGGCCATCTCCTCGGGTCACTCCCACGCGACGCCTTCGACACCCGCCCGTCCGTGGCCTGCCTCACAGTCTACATCCATACAGGAGAGGTCCTGCCTGTGACCGTGATCACCTTTCGCACCAGCAGTAGGGTGCGGAGGGCGAGCCTCGCAGCAACTGCAGGTCTGCCAGGTTGAGAAGGTCCCGCTCACCCAAACCAGACCTACATGGTACTTTCTCTGACTCGTTGACCGTGTCCCGGGGGCGGTATGAACAGATGTCCAGGCGTCTTTGTGCCGCTGCGGCAGGTGTAGCCATGTGGGGGAGACGCCCCTCACGCAAGGCCGCGTGGCCCAATGGCAAGGCGTCTGACTACGACTCGCTGGCTTTTATGCCGGCAATCGTATCTATCAGGAGATCGTGGGTTCGAGCCCCATCGTGGTCAACTAGTTTTTTGGATGGGGCTCGAGTAGTACCATCACTTTTTTTTTGGCGAGGATGCCGTGCGACGCCAGTGGCATCCCACGATACTGCACCCTCCACCCCGTGCTGCCAGTGCTGGTCATCACCCTCCTCTCCATTAACTGCGAGCGTCCTCAATCATTAATCCTGCAACAAGTCCTTTGAAGGAGACAGCCAGCGCGGAGGACTTCCATAAGCAGGCCAGTGCAGTGCCCGTCATGCTCCTGTGGCCTACTGCTTCCTGTTTTGCCCTCAACGACACTGTTTTGATGTAACACGGAGCGACAGCCTGAGAAATGGAAGGCCCCTCCCGGAACCGCAAACCTGCCCTTCAGCCTCCTCACTCAGCCAGTTCGCTATCCTTCCACTCAACCGGCACAGTTCCGTCTCAGATGGCCAATCTGGATGTGCTCAGCACTTTCTAGGCTCAGTAGTGCTGCTGGGGTCAAGCACCGCTTCGTCACGAGCGTCTTCTCAAGGGCATACGTGAGAAGGTAGTCTTGCTTACAATGGCACTCCACCCTGATAACACACTTCAGCTACAGCAACCTACACTGCGCAAGTGGCTGCAGCACGCCTGAATAGCGCGTTACGACACAGAGGGATGCGCCCGACTTGGGAAGGTTAACCGGCCCCACCAGGTTTGCAGCGCTTCTTCAGGGCTAGAGCTCCCTCCTTGTCATGCAACGTGTCCTGCTTTCTCTCAAGGGCCACGTCGGAAACCGACAGCATCAGAGGTACATATTCCAAGCGATTCCTTCCCTGCCTCCTCGAGGAGTATGTGAATGGAGGATGTCCTGTTGTTGCCCACATCACGGAGCATACCACGCAGTACACCCCAGTCGTGATCCGAGGGGGGGCGGCAGCGCTGTCAGAGGGGGCCCGAGATTCTGGCTGCAGGGTGAGGAGGAGGATGATGGGGAGGACAGATGCCGCTTTTTGGTCACAGCTGCCTCTTCACACTTCCTTCTTGTTCTGCTGGCCTGTTTTCGTGCCTCTGTAGAACACTGATCTGCCAGTTTTGGAACTGGTGGGGACGAGGGTGCCCACGGACAACCGTTTGCAAGAAGCTCGCGCAGCAGCTCTAACTCACTGTAGGTCCAGCTCGTGTCTGTCATCCTCGCCAGGCAACTATGCTTGAGAGCTGAGTGAAAGTGCAAGCTCGCAGGAACTTGTCCAGCAGGAGCAAGGCTTGACATGCGCATCCTACCTTGGACCTCTCAGCATGACGAGCCGCTTGTACATAGTCGAATCATGCCGTCGACGGAGCGAAGGTATAGAGGGTGGATCTGGCAAGCAGAGGACATCAAGGCTGTATGGACAGCTGAGGGGCCCGGCCAAGGCTGGAGAAGGACCGGTGCAAGCTGCGCAAGGCGGCCTCGTCCGCTCACACGTCCTCCCCTGCGTGCTTTCCTGCATATGGGAACTGCCCCCCTCGCTGGACAGTTAGCGATCAAGCTGCGCGGGAAAGGGAGCACGCGTCACGCTGATTATCCTGAATGACAGATGCACGGACAACTTTACACAACACCACAACGGTATATACGCCTCCGCAGCACCTCTACGCCCCTTACCCTACTCACATCAAGGTTCCCGCACCGAGCAGAATCCCCAGAGCAACCGCCGCAACCCCGACAAGCGCCTTCGTCGCCGGCGCGCCTGTCCGGCCGGCAGCGCTGACGGCACTCGTCGCCGCCGCGCCCACCGTCGCAGCTGCAACGCTCGTGTCGACCGTGCCGACCTTGGTGTATGGGCCGCGAGTCGCGGTCGAGCGGACTTCGCCGCTGTTTTCGAGCAGAGGGAGAGCGGGGTCAGCTTGGAGCGAACGGACGACCGGGAGAGGTAACGCACGGGCCGCCAGACGAGAACGCCATCACCGAAGTCGCAGCCACGGGCGAGTTGGTCGCTTCGACGGTGGCCGTCGAGGGGAACGCGCCCACGAGGCCCGTCGCGGTGTCGGCACCCGAGGCGCCGAGGATGCTGTCGGCGTTCGCGCCTGCCGTCGAGATGGCGTTGATGAGCGAGGACGGGGCGGAAGCGCCTTCGTAGGTGTCTGTGAACAGGCGAGAGAAGGTCAGCGAGCGAGCAAAGTGGGGGCGCGCGAGAACGTACAGATCAACGGCGGGAAGGGCGCGGCGGTCTGAGCGCGCGCAAGAGCGGCAAAGAGACCCAACGCAAGCAAGCAGAGCACCCGCATCGTCGGTGGGAGAGCAGGAGGACGAAGAAACGAGAGGAGCTAAACGCGGGCCCCGCTCGGAAGGTCGCCGATCGCGGAGAGGGGGAAGCAGAAGCAAGAACTGCGTTGCGGAGGGAAGCGTACAACAGACAAGGAGCACATACGCACGTCTAGGACTGCCCACCACCACCAAAGAAGCGCGTCCCGAGCCGCGCGCCCAACCGCGCGAACGCGCGCTCCTCCCTTGCCGCGCCGTCGCCCTTGCCCAGCACGGGCGTCCCGGCGCGGCTGCCGTCCCTGCTCGCACCCGCGCTCGGCAGCATCGGCAGCGAGGACGCGGCGGCGCCGAACCCGAATAGGCCGAGGTTGCTGCCTGCCGTGGTGGGCGAGCTGAGTCCCGACGCCGACGGCGAGGTGAGCGAGTTCGAGCCCGGCTCCATGTCAAGCGTCGTGAGGAACGACGTGTCGGATAGGCCTGTCGCGGTCGAGGTCTTGGCGAGGAAGATGTCGAGGAGGTGGTTCTGGTCGACGCGCCGGACGCCCTGCGGAGAGTGCGTGTTAGTCCGGCAGCAGGGAAAGGAGCGAAGGGTCCGCACCTTGAGCTCGAGGATCTTCTGGAAGTCGGAGAAGGACTGGCACGGGATGAGGAGGAGGTAGTGCTTGACAAAGTCTTCGGCCGGGTCTTCGGGGCCCATGATGACCTTGAGCAGCGTATCGATGTTCTGCACGTTCCGCGAGACGTAGCGCGAGTACCTGCAGGGGCACGCGTCAGGAGAGGCTCGAGAAGAGAGCCGCTGGGAGCGGCAACGCACGAGGTGGGGATGGGCGCGGTGTCGCCGGGCGCGAGGACGAGGTGCATGAGGCAGTGCTTGACCCCTTGCAGGTCGAGGAGGATCTGCACGGGCGGGCGTAAGCTTAAAACGCTCTGAGAGGGCGGGCGGACGCACCTGCTCGGCGCCCGTCTGCGTAATGGGCCGTGCCCGAACGATGGTTTGGGTGAACTTGGCAAGGACAAGCCTGCGCGTCACTCGTCAGCCGCGCACGGCAAGAGAGCGAAGAGCCCGGACGCACCCGACGATCTTGTCGCACGCGCTCCGCACATACTTCTTCTGCTCGACGCCGTCCCGCACGACGCCTACGACCGTTTCGAGCGCGCGGGTGAGCTCGCCGACGTACACGCTCTCCGAGCTGACGTACTCGGCCTCGCGCCACGGGCTGCGCGCCATTGCCGCGAAGCACGGCTCGGCGGAGAACTCGAGCTCGCGGAGGATGGCGAGCAGCGCGGCCGACGCCGTGCCCGTGAAGAGCTCCTTCTCGGCCTCGAGCGAGACGCGGTCGCGGAAGTCGGGGTGGATGCGCTCCTGGAGGCGCTCTTCGAGCTGCGGATGTTGGAACAGTCAGCGTGAGGAGGAGGGAGGAAGCGCAGAAGCGAGACGCACCTGCGCAGCCGTCTCGAGGCAGTATTCGGCCGTGTTCAGCACGAGGCAGGCAGTCTGAAGCTCTTGCATGTTGGGCCGGCCCTCGTTCGACCTGCGGTCGAACCTGGCGGGGAGAGGCAGTCAGCCGCCGCGCACCTCCAACGAGCGGGACATGGGGACGCACTTGATGAGCGCCGCGGTGAGCACGTTCTCGGCATATGTCTTGAGCCACTTGCGGTACACCTTGCAAAGGTCGAGCAGCGGCTGACGTGTCGAGAGCTTGGCGCAGCGCTCGAGCGCCTCGCGGTAGAAGTAGAAGAGTTCGGTCGAAGAGGGGAGGACCGCGGAGGGGTTGTCGGACGGGGAGATGGAGATGCGCGAGGAGGTGAACGAGTGCATCATCTCGGAGAGGGTCCTGCAGGAAGAAGCGAGTTAGACAGCGCGGGCGAAGGTACGCGAGCGGAGACGTACTTGTCCTGCGCGTCGACAAACACGCCCAGGTACGGCTCAAACACGCTCGTGATCAGAGCAGTCGGATCGCTGACGCCGTAGGTGATCTGCGAGAGCTTGAGGATGTCCTCGAACGAGAGCGAGTACTTGCGCGCCATCTCGCGCTCAAAATCGTCCGTCTGCGCGATCGACTCAAGCAGCAAACCGACGTTGAGCGACGAGGACGACTTGGACAGGACGCTCTTCAGGTCGTTCCTGCGAATGCAGCCGATCAGCATCGCACGAGCGAAAAGGCAACACGGACGCACTTGGTCACCTCGCTGAACCCGCCCGCCAGCACTGCGCCGACCTTCCACTCCTCGGGGAACACCGCGCTGTTCTCTTCCTCGTGCGTCTTCAGCACCCGGCGGAACCAGGCGAATCGCCGCGAGATGTTGTCGAGCTGGCCTGCCTCAGATGCCGAACCGAAGATGCGGCGGTAGTCGCGAAGGAGGAGGAGCGAGTACCACTTGAGCAGGGTACTCCTGCGAGCGGAGCGGTGAGCCGGGTTCTCGCGGGTGTAATAGCGGGACGCACCTCGCCTCGTCTCCCAAGGCGTGCACGACGAGGCAAGCATCTGCCAACTGCGCATCCTTCCCTGCCCGCGCCGTCTCGCTTGAGAACCTGCGAAAGCGCACGCTGTCAGGTGCGCACACGCAAGAGAAGGAAAGTGAGCGCACGCCTCCTCAAACTCGCGCATGACCTGACCCCGCAGCACGTTCTGCACCTCGAGGACGCCGCGACTCACGGCTGCAACGCGCTCGACGCTCGAGAACGTCTTGAAGTACGCCGAGAGCTCCTTGACGGCCGCGAGGGCCTGCGCCGTCTCGCGGTAGCGGCGCGACTTTGCGAGGCGGGTGAGCTGGTCGAAGGCGTTGACTGCGCGGAGCGGTGTGAGCGGAGAAGCAAGAGGGCGACGGCGGGACGCACCGAGCATCTGGAAGCGCTTGAGTGCGTTCATACTCGCGACAAGGTTCCGCTTGGCGAGGTCGAGCGACTGGATGTCGCGCGTGATGTCGCGGACGACGACCTCGCTCTCGGTCGCGGCGTCGCGGATGGCCGTCACTTGCGACAGGAGGTCCTGCGGGCGTTTCCGCATGAGTCGAGAACTCGCGCGCGGTAGAAGGGAAGACGCACGCCGATGAGCTCCTGCAGGTCGCCCATCCTCCGCGGGTCCTGGTCCGCCTCGAGCGCCCTCGTGAGCGCTTCGACCTCTTCCCTGATACTCTGGATCTTGGCTCGCAGGAGCAGCCCCACGAGCGGTGCCTGCGCGAGGCTGGCCTCTGCGTTGCGGGAGGGAGTCGCTCAGCCCCACTCGGGTCTCCTCGCCAAGAGCAAGGAGGAGAGGGCGCACCATCCGGCAGGAGCTCGTTCAGCACGTCCTCGACCTGCACGCCGCCCGCACCGTCGCCCCCGCTGCCCGCTCCGCCGCTAAGGACGAACGCGTCGAGGGCGTCGCGGGCGTGGTCCGGCGCGGCCTGGTTCGTCAGGAGCGTGAGCAGGAGCTGCGGCGGGAGCTCCGGGAGGGGCTCGGGCGGCTCATGGGCTGCCCCGGGTGGCAGCGCGATCGTCGGAGTCGCCATCGCAGCGAGCGGGAGGAGCGAGAGGGGAGAGCCGCGAGGCGGGGCGGGGTCGAGTGTCAAGCATCGCTTCCTGGTGGCTGTTTCGTGCGCGTGGAGCAGCACGGCAGTCTACCAGAGCTGCCCAGCGAGTACTGCAGCAGCAGAGGGCGAGGAGCGAGCGTTCTTCTCCCCTTCTCCTCCTCAAGCTGATAAAGCTGCCCTCCTCGACAAACGCAAGAGAGACACGACGATGCATTTGCTTTTTGAACGAACGACCACACCCCCGCTCCGCACGCTCCCGCGGGCGCCCCCAGGGCGCCTTTCGATCCGCCTCCTCCCGCCGGATTTCTCCCGCCGAGGCGCTCGCGCGCTCAGCCCATCAGGTCGCCGAACGCCTCCATGCCCGGGGTCGACTCCTTGACGGCCATCTCGCTGTAGAAAGTCGAGGCGGTCAGTGACGACGGAGAGAGGGGAGAAGGAGCGAGGGGAGGACGCACAAGTACGAGTAGATGATGGTGACGCAGAGGAGGATACCCGTGCCCGACCCGAGCGCGCCGACGAGGTCCGCCGCGACCGAGAGGAGGCCGATAACCGCACCGCCAAAGATGGCGGCGGTGGGGATGACGCGCTTGAGCTCCTTGTACATGCTGCCGTCGCGCTCGCGGCCGGCGATGACCATCTGCTGGTCCTTGAGCTGCTTGGCGACGTCGCGCGGGCCCGAGCCCGAGATCTCGATCCACGTCTTGGAAAAGAGCGCGCACGCCGAGAGCATGAACGTGATGTAGATGGCCGTGTGGATCGGGTCCGTCGCGAGCTCGCGGAGGCTGCGCGGCGGCGACATGTAGTAGGCGATGCCCGACTTGGCGAAGAGCTGCGCTGAGTCCTCGAGGGGCTGCACACGGAGAGCGGGTCAGCAGGCGTGCTGAGGGGCGAGACGACAATGCGGCGAACGCACCTCCCAGACGCCGATGAGGCGGACGAGGAAGTTCTCCGGGAAGCGGCTGAAGAGCATCTGCGACACGATGAACACGTTCGACGTGAGGGCCGACTCGAGCATGATGCTGCGAGGCGGAGAGTGCGGGTCAGTCGCCGTGTTATCGCCGAGGGAAAGGGGGCGGGACGCACGGCATGTTCGACGTGTAGAAGAGCTTGACGGGGTAGGTGCCGCGCTGGCCGCGGAAGCGGTTGCTCTTGACGGGGATCTCGATGCGGAAGCCCTGGAGGTAGATGACGAGGGCGAAGACGGCGACGGTCGCGATGAGGTTCATGACGTTGGGGAGGCGCTCGCGGTAGAAGGCCTCCTTGAGCGCGCGCGACTTGTCGTTCCAGGTGAAGGGGAGATGGAAGAGCGCGACGAGCGCACCCTCGAACTCGGGACCGCGGCCGGTGTTGATCGTCGTCGGCGAGAAGGCCTTCCACAGGATCGACTCGCAGATGTTGGTCGCGATGAACAGGTTGATGCCCGAGCCGAGGCCGTACCCCTTCTGGAGGAGCTCGTCGAGGAGGACGACGATAAGGGCGGCGACGATGAGCTGGAGGATGAGGAGGAGGCAGACACCCGCGCCAAGGTCCGACGGCTGGCCGTACAGGCCCGTGAGGACGTAGACGGTAGCCTGGCCGAACGAGATGATGAGGGCGAGGACTGCGAGAGGGCGCGGCGGTTGATGGAGGTGACGGAGTGGAAGCGAGTAGGCGAGGAGATCGGCGGCGGCGCGGTAGTTGGCGGCACGAAGGGGCGTGGAGGACAAGCTCGAGTCAGTTCTGTACTCGCTCTACTTCCACAGTCTTGCCCTCTTGAGGAGACAAGGGGAGGTACGCACGCTTCTGCGCGCCGCCAAAGAGTGCGCGGTCCTCCTTGAGGGTGAAGTCGACCTCGATAAAGCCAGCGCCCTGGAGGAGCTGGATGATCATGCCGGACGTGATGATGGGGGTGATGCCCAGCTCCATGAGGGTACCGCGGTTCGAGGCGAGGATGACGCGCATCCAGTAGAGCGGGTCTGCGGGGCGCGGGCGCGTCAGTGCGGCCAAGAGAGGGCAATGGAGAGGAGGGGCGCACCAGACGAGTCGGACGAGACGATGCCGTAGAGGGGGATCTGGGAGCAGACGAGGAAGATGAGGAGCGTGATGGCAGTCCATCCGACCTGTGGGTGCGCAGCGGGTTAGCCCAGTGCTCTGTGAGGGCTATCTCGAGGGCCGGAGGCTTGCCTTGGTGTTGAAGGGGATCTGTGGGCGCGAGAGCGTGTCAGCGGGGGAGGGGGGGCCGGGTCGCACGAGGCGGGGCGGGCGCAGCGCACCTTGCGATCCGGGGCCGACACCTCGGGGAGGATGGGCAGGAAGGGCCGGACGAGGTCCAGCACACGAACCATCCTGGGCGGACTCGTGCAGGGAGCGAAGGGGGAGGGGGCGCGGGCGGGGCGACGGCGAGATGGACGCGGCGGGCGCGAGCAAGGGCGGCGCCGGGGTGGACGGGCGCGGGAGGTGGAGCTGCGGAGAGCGAGCCTGCGGGTCTTGGCTTCGGTCTCGAGCGGGAGCAGCGCAGGGACGACGGGCGACCCTCCGTCGCGCCCATCTCGCGCAGAGGGGGAGCCACGTCGCACCTTCACGCTCTCGTCCGCGGAGGGAACGCACTTGCTTGATAGGCACAACACCACAACGACTACAGCAGAATCATCCCTTGCGCGCCCGCTTCTCTCCGTTGACCCGGTCTGCGAACCCGTTCCCCTCGCTCGCGACCACCTTGCGCAGGTGCACGCTCGCACTCTTGAGCCCCGGGCTCCGCACCTCCTTGCTGAGCAGGTCGAGGAGCGGCGCGTATGCTGCAGGGCGACGCGCGAACACGCGATGGAGCGCATGGTAGCTGAGCCTGCCAGCAGACGGGAAGGTCAGACTCGTACGCCAGATCGCGAGAAGCGGAAAGCGCACCAGATCACCCACGGGCGCTTGAGCGCAAACTCGACGCCGAGCGTGCGGGCCTTGCGCGACCGCGACTGATTGACCGTCGCCGCCCACTGGAAATTGACGACCTGGCGGATAACCTCTGCGCTCGCTCGTCAGCCCCGCTCTCGACGGCGCGCAACGTGTGTACGCACTGTAGAGGAAGCCGATCTTACGCCGCGGGTCGACGCCCCACTCCTGCACGTAGGCCTGGAACTTGAGCGCGACGACGAGCATCGCGCGGTAGATGTTCGAGTAGACCGTAGCGAGCGAGTTGTGCGTCGTGTCCGTGTACAGCACGTGCGAGCGGATCTTGACGGCGCTGCGGACATTACGCGCGTCAGCGGGAGCTGCGGTGCGACGCGAAACGAGCGAGCGCACCGGAACATCGCGTTGAGGAAGGCCTGCCCGGGCTTGCGATACCGCTGGATCGTCAGCTGGTCGTGGATGTCTGCATATCATCGTCAGTCTTGAGCTCTCGGCAGCGTACGGGAGCGACGCGCCTTTCTCCATCGTCAGCGCCGTGTTGAACCGGACCTCGAGCGTCGCGGTGTTGATCGCGAGGCCGCACCACGGGAAGTCTGTGCACGCGCACCGTCAGCCCCAACAAACGCGCAGACTCGAAAGCGCGCACACGCACCGTCGCCCTCCTTCAGCGGCGGTACAACCTCGCCATCCTTAAGCGAGATGTCAAAGTTGGTGAGGCGCTTCTCCGCCGAGATGCTACACCCGTACTCGGGAATGCCTGCGCGCACTCGGCAGTCAGCTACACGGACGGAGCGGGGGGAACGTGAGGCGCACCGTTGTCCATCACCCGAAGGAACCGCCCCGCGCGCTCCTGCTCGGTCGAGACGAAGAGGAAGTCGTCGACGTAGCGGAGGAGCGTCTGCGCGACCTTTAGTCAGCCTTGCTGACATGCAGTGGAGCAGCACGCGACGCACCGAGTTCTCGTTGTCCGTGAAGCCCAGCTTCGTACGCTCCATGTCGGCGTAGAAGAGGCTGCACAGCAAGCTGGACAGGACCGAGCCCTGCGGGATGCCCGTCTGCTGGCGATACAGGCGCCCGCTGACCTGTTTCATACGCCGGGTCAGCCTGTATCGGGCACGAGAAAGGAGGACGCAGGCAAACCTTGACGAGATTAGTCGTGATGTGCTCGCGAAGAAGCTGCATCAGCCGGTCGCGCTCCACGTTCTGATACACGACCTGCGCTCACAGACGTAAGCGCAGAACTCGGGGCGGGGAGGGCATAGACCGCACCTGGTCCGAGAGGATGACGTTGTGCAGCTCCTGCGCGAGTTTCTGCGCAAGGTCGGTGAATGCGCCGTACTCGCCTGCATTCCTTCTCGTCAGCGATCGTCTAGCGGTACAGGAGGAGAAAGGCGCGCACCGTCCGTACACGCCGCGCGCTTGAACGCCTTTGTCGCCCGCCCCGCGAGCGGCGAGACCTGCGCGTACTTCTGAATCCAGTACAGCGTCTGCTCATCGCCCCGTCAGCATCGGTCGACTAAGGAGGCTGAAAGAGCGCGCTGACCTCGGTGAGTACGCCCTCGACGATCTCGAGGAGCTTGTCCTGTTGGATCGTGTCGTACGCAGCGCGGACGTCGACCTTGACGAAGTAAAGCTTCGGTCTGCGAGCCGCTCATCAGCACTCTCCACGGGCTCGCAAGAGTGAAGGTCGCACATCTCGCCTCCGTGCTTGTCGAGCATGCGGCGCTTGAACGCGCGCAGCTTGGCGAAGATCTGCTGCGGGTCCGCAACGAGGCTGCCGACGAGGTGCGGCTTGCGCTTCTGCGCGTGGGTGGCCGCCGCGTCAGCGCGTGCATAGACCGCGAAGAAGGGGGAAGCGCGCCTTCTCGAAGGTGAGGACGTCGAAAACGCCCTGCAGGATCTTATTGATGGGCTGGCCGACCTCCTTCTGCCCATTGAGCTACATGCCCCACCGCATGAGCTTCATCCTTCGTGAAAGTGGAAGGGGACGCACCCCGAGCTTGATAGGCCGCCGCGCGAGGTTGACGATCGGCCGTACGCCCGTCTCCTTTGGCAGCAAGCGGACGTACGAGAACCCGAGCTCGCGCGTGCGCTGCAGGGGGATGAGCTGGCTCTGCGGATGCTGCGTCAGTGCTGCTCGAGGGAAGAAAGGAGGACGGGCGCACGGGCGGGACCTGCTCGAAGACGGACGAGCCGAGCTGCGCGAGGAGCGGGGCGCAGAGCGCGTTCCAGTCGTCCTGGCGAAAGTACAGCGGGCGGTTCTGGTGCGTCGCCGCGTCCGTGACGTAGAACGTCGTCTTCGTGCACAGGGCGTGTCAGAATCGCGCGGCGAGAATAGGGAGGGAGGCGGCGCACTCGGATGAGGTCGATCACGAAGCCGTCGAAGAGCCAGAAGAGAAACTCGCTCAGCAACTCCTTGCGTTTCTTTATGTCTTCGGCAGTCGGCTTCTGCGAAGAAGCGCTGAGCCACTCGCACGAGAGGAGCGAGAAGCCCTGCATGAGCGCGTGCAGCGATGTCGTCTCGAAGCGTCGCATGCGGATGAAGGCGGAGACGCCTGTGCGGAACATCAGCACGAGTTGTGCTGAGGGCGGGAGAGACGCACGGGACTGAACGAGCCTGAAGTTGGCGTCCGACCCCCAGAATGCGCGAGGGATGACCTCGGCCACGGCATCCAGCACGAAGCGCTCGACCTGCGTGCGCGTGTCGGCTCGACCCTGACCCAGTAACGGGGAGGAGAGCGCACCTCGTATAATGAGCACGCGTATTCGGCGAGTTTCGGCTTTTCCCTCGCCTTCTCCTGCGCCTGCGTCTGTCCGTGCGGGATGACAAGCGACGCGTGCGAGATGTCGATCGAGACGTCCCCGCGCGAGACTTGCGTACGTGGCTGCTCGGCGAGCTCCTACGCGCGTGGGGGTCAGCGGGACGGAGGAGGAGCGGGGCTGGGGACGGACAAGGACGGCGGAGCGCTCCTCTTGGCTGAGGCGCTTGTGGCTCATCTGCGGGCGTCGCTTTGTGAGCAACGCAACCCGAAGAAAGAAGACGAGACTCGCCTTGGAAGGGCAGCGGCGATCCAGCAGCTTGCGGTAGTTGCACCTCGAGCTAAGCGTCGCGAGCCTGTCGAGGAGCGGGAGCACCGTCTTGAGCCTTTGCGGCGTCTTCAGCGAGCCGAGCTTCTGCTCGTGTCGGTTCTTATCAGCGCTGTCATGGTTTGAAGGGTAAGGGGCGGGCGAACCTTGATTTCGACCTCGCGGTCGAGGTAATCCGGCATGACCTCGAAGCTCGTGCGCGCCTTCTCGCTCGTAAAGACGTTGTGCAGGCCGAACTGCCGCGGGAAGATGTACTTGGCGAGGTGGCGCGCAGGCGCCTCGGCGACGGCCTTGAGCGGGCGGGCGCCGGATGGCGGGGCGGCAGGAAAAATGGTCGGGAGGCGCGTGAGGATGTCTGCGGGCGCGGTAGTGTCAGCACCGTGTGACACAGAGCGAATGGGCACGCACGCTTCGTCGGCAGGCCGTACGGGAGCTTGCCGCCCTTGGCCTTCGCGACGCGGTTGTGGTACATTCGGTGGCGAGAGAAGACGATCGAGTTGGCCGGGTGTCTGCAGATTCGACAGTCAGCATCTATGCGTGCTCACGAACCGGGGAGAGTACGCACAGCGTCTCGACTTTCCGCCGCTTCGACGCCCGCTTCCCCTCGGACGACATGCCAAACACGCTGCCGCTCGACTGCGTCGGCCGGAGTCGCTTCGTCGGGGACAACAACGTCGACAATGGCTGCGTCGGGAGCGCCTGCGAGGCCTGCTGGGTGGAGACAAAGGGGGAGATGCCGAGTAGAGGTGCAGAGAGGGCGGGGCCGAGGGGACGGGTGCGCTTGGTAGGCGAGGGAGAGGCGGAGACTTCGATGCGAGGCGGGAGAGGGCGGAAGGGAGAGACTGGTGCAGAGGGCGGAACGATGTCGACGTCCATCGGGCTCGCCTCCTGCTCGTCCTGCTCGTCCCGCTCGTCCTGCTCGTCCTGCTCGTCCTCCTTGTCCTCGTCGCGCGTGGGCGTCTTCCCCCTCCGCCGCCTCTTCCGCTTACGCCGCACATGGCAGGTACGTGACGATACATGCTGGCCAGCAGAAGCGGTGGCGAGATCCCGCGGCTTGAGGTCCGCGACGGGAACGCCCGAGACCTGGAGGAAGCAGGCGTTCGGGAGGGGCACGAAGAGGGCGATGGAGGGGGAGGAGAGGAGGTCGATAAGGGCGTCGGGGCCGATGCTGTGAGGTATCAAACTGGTCAAACTCGATTAGCGAGATTAGTGAGGAGCGAGCGCACCGAGACGCCAGAGTGTCCCACTCGAGCGAGGTGACCAGCGAGGAGACAACCGTGTTCGGGAAGACATTTGTGTAGGACGCGCCGAGTCCGCTTCTCGTGCGTTGAAGACCGCGAGCGAGGTTGTTCGTTTGCTGCGGTGCGAGGATTCAGCGGGGAAGCGATGCTGAGGGGAATGGGCGGGGCGTACGAGACGGTAACCAAGCGCGAGGACGTTCTTGGGTGTCGCGAAGACGATGCGTCCAGCGGCTTTCTCGCGCTGGAAGAACTTGGCGTGCGTGGAGAAGAGGCGTTGCTGGACCTGGTCGACGATCTGAGGGTTGGAGCGGGTCAATGGTGCCTGCACGAGGCAGGACAGAGGACGCTTTACCTCGGTCATCCCGATGCTCCCACCGCTACTCCCGTCGACCGCTAGCTCCGGCAGCCCCGTCAAGGCGGTGCTGGCGACGAGGGTTTCCCCCACCAGCTGGCGGAACCGCTCCGAGGTGCCATCCCACACGACGCCGGCCTCGCTGGGCAGCAGGGCGGCGAGGGGCTTGACATCGGTGTAGAAATTGCTCAGCAGGCGCAGTGTGACGGCCGTCGAGGGTGTGGGCGGGTCTAGCGCAGGGTCGCGCGGGGTGTTGTTCGAGGCGAGGGGCGGACCAGAGCGCGGCGGCGGCATCGCGGGAACTCAGCGCCAAGTGTAGTCGCCGGGTGCAGTAACGTTAGAGCCTGTAGCAGCCTGTCTAGTCCATCTGAGCCGAGTGAGCGCGAGTTGCGGGAGGGGCAGATGTCAAGCGACGAGGCAAGCAGCTCTCCCTCTCCCATCACCAGCGCTAGTCTCGTGCTGCTACCCTTGCGCTACTCACAGCGCTCCAAGAAGCACCCGCAACACCCACCAAAGCAACCACCGCTCGTCCCGCCGCTCTCGTCTCATCACCTCCTCGTCCTCATCAGCACCATGTCGGGAAAGGTGGGCGCGTACGGAGCCAACTCAAAGGTGCGCGCATCATCCCTGCCTGTCTCTCAGGCTGCTCGCTGACCCACGGAACCGCCCGCAGAACGACACCGGCTTCCGAGTGCGTCGCCTGCTCGCCGACTCCGCCTCTCGCCCTCTCGCTCACTGGCCGTACAAGCTGACCCTTGCCCTCTCTTCGTCCGCAGAAAACATGGGACCAGAAGGAGTACGAGGACAAGGCGCGGGCAAAGGTGCGTGTCGGCTTGCGCACCATGCCGTCTCTCCGACTACCGAAGCCCCGACTGACCGCCTGGCTTGCCCCGCTTCTTGCACGCAGGACGAGGAGCTTGCTGAGAACGCCAAAGCCGCCGAGGAGGCGGTCTCGAAGGGTGCGCTTCCCCGTCTCATCTCTCGTTCACCCGTGCTGACCCCCGTCGTCCTCGCAGGCAAGCGCCCCCCGCGCAAGAAGGACGACCTCCCAAAGCCGACGCAGGCGATGCAGGCGCGCGAGATCCCGCTCGAGCTCGACAAGAACCTGAACAAGACGATCGTGATCGACGCGAGCGCCGGCAGCGGGCAGAAGCAGCCGGGCTTCTACTGCGACCTGTGCAAGCGGACGTGCAAGGACAGCGCGCGGTACCTCGACCACCTCAACGGGCGCACTCGTGCGTTCTCTCCCTCTCTGTCTCTCTCTTGCATTTCTCGCGCTGCAAGCGGACCGCTGACTGGCGCTTCCCTCGCTTTCTCCTTGCGCTCGCTCGCCGCAGATCTCCGCCAACTCGGGCAGACGACCAAGGTCGTCAAGTCAACGTTGAACGACGTGCGGCAGAAGATTGCCGAGCTGCGCGCCAAGTCGGCGGCCGCGACCGAGGCAAAGCAGTACGACTTTGAGCAGCGCATCAAGGAGATCAAGGCGGCCGAGGTGGCGAGCCGGGAGGAGGCGCGCGAGGCGAAGAAGCGCAAAAAGGAGGAGGACCGCGTCAAGGCCGAGCAGGAGCGGAACAAGGGCGCCGACGAGAACATGATGGCTATGATGGGGTTCGGCTCATTTGGCGGAGCGACAAAGCGGTGAGGGCGGTGCTTTCTTGTACTCTCGCTCCTTGTTGTAAGAGCATGTGCGTACGGCGAGCGGTGCTGTTCTGTCCGTTCTCGTCGGGTTGCTTGCTTCACGTGAAAGCCCGACGCCTCCCGCTGCTCCCGTCACTTCCTCTGCAGCGCGTTGTCCCTTGCGCTGCGGGCGCTCTTTGAAGGCACGCTCGTGCGAGAGCAGGCAGGGAGAAAGCCGAGGTTGAGCAACTATCGATGGGCGGGATGGAGGACAACGACGGCGAGCAGGACGGACGCAGGGAGGTGGGAGGGCTCAAGCCCGAGGCAATCAGGGTGCGACGAGCTCTGGCAGGGCAGCACTCGATGCTTCCTCATCGCACGCAGCAGACGCAAGGGAAGGGACAGAGACTCGATCCAGAGTTGCACCACCTCCTCCTCCAGCTACACGGCCTCCGACCCAGCTCGACGACGACGGCCACCGCAACGACGACGGCAGCGCACCCCGCGAGGGGGAGCGCACCAACGACGACGCGAAAGACGACGACGAAGCGAGAGGGAAGGAGGGGACAGGTTCAGAAAGGTGCGCATCCACCGCGCTGCGCCGTACAGCCTCCGGCCCGCGCGTAAACGCAGCAGGCAAAACAGAGGCCGGACGACCCACCTCGGGACGAGGGGGCGGTACGAGCGAGCTCAAGGTCATCGAGGGGCGCGCCGCCCTCCCGGAGGAGACACGGCGACGCCCACGGTTCTCGCTTGGATGGGGATGCGACCGATCGCTCATCGCGACCTGCAAACAGTGTAGCTCGTTTGAGAGAGCAAGACAACTCGGAGAATAACCTGCGCGAGGGGGGAGGCGGGGTCAGCTCGAGCTCGAGGGGCGCGAGGACGGAGGAGAGGACGCACTGTATAGAGATCCTGACTGACTGCTCGCGTCGAAAGGTAGGCAGCGTCAGTGAGGAGCCCAGCGAGAGCAGCTGGGGGCGGGAGTGGACGGACGTGTGGTCTTGAGAAGAAAAGGGAGGCTGGCGCCGGCCGCCGCCTCTTATCCTCGCGCGCTCGCACGCGCTTGTAAAAAAACGCCCTCCTCCTGCCCTCCTCCCCGCTCTCCGCTGCCTGTGTCCGAGTCTGGTCGTCCTGTATGCGCCTGCACTGCGACCTGTCTTCCCGTGCGGCGCGCGCGAGAGAGCAGACGCGGGAGAGCCGGCGCTGGAGGCGACGCGGTCCCGCTCAGAATGTCGGCGGCCGCGGGTTCTTCGTTCCCCGCTCGCTCAGAGTGTGCAGAAGATGCTGGAGCTGGTCCTGTATGGCAATGACACGCTATACACGAGATCTTGAACCCGCCGGAGTGCGCGATGCGAGAGATGCGAGTTCCCCCTTTGTGAGCGCGCGCGGCGAGCGGGAGGCGAAGTCCTCCCTTCCCCTCCGTGTCGACCGTCCCCTCTCCCCTCGTTCTCTAAAGTGAGCTCGAGCGCCCTGGACTGGTGCTGCTGCTTCCTACGATACGACGCACGCCGACGCCGACGCGCCCGAGGCCGCCGCGGTGGACGATGGGCGCGTGAGCGCGACGAGCTTTTTGCACGCTCGCGGGGGACGCGCCGAGGGAGCGCAAAGGACGGGATATGCGGATGCACGGCGGCACGCTCGATGCGCGATGTCTGGCGGCCGGACGCGCCCTCCGCAGCGATGGACACGGCGATGCCGGCCGACCCCTCGACAGTCGTCTCGACCTCTCGCACCCGCACCTCCCGCTCTCCCCGCCAGCACTCCAGCTGACCCACTCGTGCCCCCTTCTCCCGCACCAACAGAATGTCTGCTCCTGCCCCTTCTGGTGAGCGCGGTGGCTTCGGCCGTGGCCGTGGTGGTGACCGCCGTGGCCCGCGTCGCGGCCCCCGTCGCGGTGCGCGCAAGGACGAGGAGAAGGAGTGGTGCGTCGCGCCCTTCCTGCATCTCACCACGGGGGGAAGCTGATGCATATGCACGCAGGGTTCCCGTCACCAAGCTTGGGCGCCTCGTGAAGGACGGCAAGATCAAGTCGATCGAAGAGATCTACCTCTTCTCGCTCCCGGTCAAGGAGTACCAGATCATCGACATCCTCCTCCCCAAGCTCAAGGGTACGTTCGGCGTGAACGCGACTCGTGCGAGGTGGGGCCGACGAGCTGACCTGCCCGACACCCACCCGCAGACGAGGTCATGAAGATCATGCCCGTTCAGAAGCAGACCCGCGCCGGCCAGCGCACCCGCTTCAAGGCGTTCGTTGCCATCGGTGACTTCGACGGCCACGTCGGTCTCGGTGTCAAGTGCGCGAAGGAGGTCGCGACCGCCATCCGTGGTGCCATCATCCTCGCCAAGCTCTCGGTCATCCCGGTCCGTCGCGGTTACTGGGGCAACAAGCTCGGTGAGCCCCACACCGTGCCCTGCAAGGTCCAGGGCAAGGCCGGCTCCGTCTACGTCAAGCTCGTCCCGGCGCCCCGCGGTACCGGTATCGTCGCCGCCCCGGCCTCGAAGCGCATGCTCCAGCTCGCCGGTGTTGAGGACTGCTACACCCAGTCGCGCGGTAACACCTCGACGTGCGTCCCCCGTTCCCCAGTACGCCTCCCCGACCTCGCGCTGACCTCGCTCCTTCGCCTCCTACAGCATGGGTAACTTCATCAAGGCTGCCTACGCCGCGATCACCGCCACCTACGGCTTCCTTACCCCGGACCTCTGGACCAAGATCGAGGTGAGCCCCCCTCGCTCCTCCAGCGCTTCCCCCGCTGACCCACTCTCCTCGCGCAGCCGTCTCCTTCGCCCTTCGAGGAGTTCTCGTCGCACCTCCAGCTCACTGCCAAGAAGGTCTACTAAGCGTCTCGCTCAGTAGTCTGGACTGGAGTAGGCGGGATGCTGTGCATCCGCCGCGGGCAATATCACTTGTTGGTCGCGGTACCCTGGGCGTGCTTTGCGGAAGCTTCGCGGGGACATCCCCGCCGAAATGCTGGGGATGCAGCGAGAGAGATTCCGCGTCCCTGCGGGAGGAGGTGTGTGGCCTGTCGAGTAGGAACCGGAGAGCCGGCTCGCAGAGGACAGCTCGACGGCTCGCCCGCGGCTATGCGCTGCCCTGGCTGGTCAGCTTGGTCTGCGGATCTTCAAACCGTGCTTCGCAAGTCTCTCGGCGGCGAAAGAACACGAAGAACCCGCGGCCGCCGACATTCTGAGCGGGACCGCGTCGCCTCCAGCGCCGGCTCTCCCGCGTCTGCTCTCTCGCGCGCGCCGCACGGGAAGACAGGTCGCAGTGCAGGCGCATACAGGACGACCAGACTCGGACACAGGCAGCGGAGAGCGGGGAGGAGGGCAGGAGGAGGGCGTTTTTTTACAAGCGCGTGCGAGCGCGCGAGGATAAGAGGCGGCGGCCGGCGCCAGCCTCCCTTTTCTTCTCAAGACCACACGTCCGTCCACTCCCGCCCCCAGCTGCTCTCGCTGGGCTCCTCACTGACGCTGCCTACCTTTCGACGCGAGCAGTCAGTCAGGATCTCTATACAGTGCGTCCTGTCCTCCCCCTCGCCTCGCCCGCCGTGCATGGAGCTGACCCCTCCCCCCCTCGCGCAGGTTATTCTCCGAGTTGTCTTGCTCTCTCAAACGAGCTACACTGTTTGCAGGTCGCGATGAGCGATCGGTCGCATCCCCATCCAAGCGAGAACCGTGGGCGTCGCCGTGTCTCCTCCGGGAGGGCGGCGCGCCCCTCGATGACCTTGAGCTCGCTCGTACCGCCCCCTCGTCCCGAGGTGGGTCGTCCGGCCTCTGTTTTGCCTGCTGCGTTTACGCGCGGGCCGGAGGCTGTACGGCGCAGCGCGGTGGATGCGCACCTTTCTGAACCTGTCCCCTCCTTCCCTCTCGCTTCGTCGTCGTCTTTCGCGTCGTCGTTGGTGCGCTCCCCCTCGCGGGGTGCGCTGCCGTCGTCGTTGCGGTGGCCGTCGTCGTCGAGCTGGGTCGGAGGCGGTGTAGCTGGAGGAGGAGGTGGTGCAACTCTGGATCGAGTCTCTGTCCCTTCCTTTGCGTCTGATGCGAGCGAGAGGAAGCATCGAAAGCAGCACTTCTTGAGCGCATCCAGTGCCTCCCTTGCCGTTGTCCCGCTTCTTCGTCGCTGTCCTCGGTCCTGCTCCGTCTCGTCCGTTCCGCCCCCACTCCCTTCGGCTCTGCACGAAGCGCGTTCACCTTTAGTCCACCCTCCATCCGCTCACGCTCTGTAAGCGTGTCCGCTTCAGACCAAGCTGGTCTCACGCCTGGCACCACCCACGGCCCGTCGAGGTTGCCGGTCGATCACTTGCTCGCGCCTCGCTCCCGCTCTCCCAGAGTCTGCGCCTGTCCCTACTCGTCCGGCGGACTCGTAGCACGAGACAGCGCGCGCCACCAACTCTCGCGAAGCATTTGCGCGCCCTCCGCCTCCCGCCCCACCCTCATCGCTCCGACCCTCTCCACACGCACTCCCGCCCTTCCCGCCGTTCGAAGCGCCGCAGAGCATGGCCTCGCAGCTCAAGCTCAAGCAGCGCAATCATGACCCGCTCGCGACGCTCGGCCCGGACGACCCCGAGGCGCTGCTGGGCGAGGACTTCGCGCCGCGCACTAGGCCCCACTCGGTCGTCACGGTCGTCGACCCGGGCCTGACGGCGCTGCAGCCGATCCTCCAGACGGGCGAGAGCGCGGTGGTGGGGTCGGCGATGCAGAGGCGGAACGGGAACGGCGAGCAACGGAACCTCGTTGAGGGGCACCAGGGGCACCTGCGGTCCGACCCTATCGAGGTGCGCTCCCTCGCCCTGCAGGGCTTGAAGAAGCGGATGGTGCTCACGTCAACCTCTCGTCCGCATGCAGTTCTCGAAGCAACTCTCGCTGTGGGCGACGGGGACGGGCTGGCGCTCGTACAACGACTACATCGGCACGCGCATCTTCTACCCCGGCTACTCGGACGGGTGCATCCGCGATGTCCTGTTGTCACAGCAGCTGAACGCGCGGATACGCCGCGTTACGGACGAGCGCATCGCAAGGTTGGGCCTGCCAGACGGGCCGGAGAAGGAGAAGAAGCGTGCACAGATTGAGGAGGACTTGCGGAAGAGCGCGCAGCGGATAGCGGGCGGGCTCGTCGCCAAGATGGACAGCGTGCGGTTTCTGCGTTTCTTCGGCGTGCGTCCCCTCTGTCCCCCCTTCCGCCTCTTCCTGCATCGGGAACTCTCTGCTGACACTCTACCCGCAGGTCATGACCAACAACCTGCTCGTCCGCATGTATGACCAGGGCATCGAGATCAGCATCAGCGAGTACGCGCGGTTCAAGGAGGTCGCTCAGATGGCTGCTGCGAAGAAGCAGTCGCTCCTCATCCTGCCCTGCCACAAATCGCACATCGTGCGTCTTCCTGCCTCACGGTCCCCTCTACATTTGGGTGGACTAGCTATCGAAACACAGGACCTGACCTTCCGCTCGTCCGTTGCTTGCAGGACTACCTCAGTTAGCCAGTTCTTGCCGACCTATCCTTCACCGGCTACTGACCCCACTGTACCCGAACAGCCATCTCGTGGCTCTTCTTCCGCCTCGGTCTCGCCCTCCCGCATATCATCGCCGGCGAGAACCTCAACCTGCCCGTCGTCGGCCCCATGCTCGCCAAGTGCGGCGCAGTCTGGATCCGCCGGACCTTCGGCGACGATCCGCTGTACAGCACCGTCGTCAAAGAGTACATCGAAGAGCTGCTCGAGAGCGGGAAGAACAGTGCGCACGCTCGTCCTTCCCTTCCAGACGGCCGACGCCTGACCCGCTTTGCGGCGCCCCTCCGCAGTCGAATGCTTCATCGAGGGCTCGCGCTCGCGCACGGGCAAGCTCCTCCCGCCCAAGCTCGGCATCCTCAAGTACGTCCTTGAGGCGCTCGAGAACGGCCGCACGGACGACGTCTGGATCTGCCCCATCTCGCTCCAGTACGACAAGGTGTGGCGGCTTTCTTTCCAAATCCTCACGGCGGGCTGCGCTGATAGAGTCGCGCAGGTCATCGAGACGGAGAGCTACGTCAACGAGCTGCTCGGCAACCCGAAGGAGAAGGAGACGTGCGTCCGCCCCTTCCCTCCCTCGCATCGACGCGCTCATGAGCAGCGTTCGAAGCGGGGTGGTGGTATGCGAGCCGCGACACTAATGCTACTTGCGCGACCAGGCTCGCCGGCCTGCTCCTCAACACGCGCGTGATCCAGCTCGAACTCGGCCGCATCGACATTCGCTTCCAGAAACCGTTCTCGCTCCGCGGCTGGCTCGACGACCAGCGCAAGCGGCGCACCGAGCCCTCGGCGACGCCGCGCGTTCGCGAGCCGAAGCAGGACCAGGCGACCCTGCTGCGCGCGCTTGGGTACGAGGTGCTCGCGGGGATCAACGACTGCGCGTGCGCCCTCCTTCCTCCACTCCCGCTCATTGACCTCTTCCTAACGTACACCACGTATAGCATCATCATGCCCACCGGCCTTGTCGGGACCGTCATGCTCACCATCCGCGGTCGCGTGCGCTTTTCCATCGCTCGCCTGTGCGTCTCCCGCGCTGACTGAGCCTTGTCCTGTAGGGCGTCGGCAAAACGGAGCTCGTCGCGCGTGTCAAGTGGCTCAAGGCCGCGATCGAGGCGCGCGGTGGGCGAGTAGCAGACTTCGGCGAGATGACGGTCGAGGAGGTTGTCGACCGGTGCGTCGCCTCTTCCGCTTCGGGCTCGGACGCGCTGACGATAGCTCGTGCAGCGCGCTGTTCGTGCTCAAGGACCTGATCGGCGAGCAGACGGATCTCATCGAGTCGACCTTCTACCCGCGTTCCCGGTTCGAACTCAGCTTCTACCGCAATCAGGTGCGCTCTCTCGCTTATCCGCGACCGCAACCGCACTGACGATCTTCACCCAGGTCATCCATCTCTTCGTCGAGGAGGCGATGCTCTGCGCCTGCCTCTACACGCGCGTCAAGGCGGGCGGCGCGGCACCCTCACAGCGGATGGAGCGCGCCGACCTCCTGCAGGAACTGCACTTCATCTCGCACCTCCTCTCGAACGAGTTCGTCTACGCGCCCGAGGGCCTCGAGGCCAATGCCGACCGCACGATCCAGGCGCTCGAGATGGACGAGGTTGTCCTCGTCGAGGGCGACCTGCTCGGACTGAGCCCGAAGGAGCGCGCGACGGGCAGGAACAACTACGACTTCTTCTGCTTCCTGTTGTGGCCGTTCGTCGACACGTGTACGTCCATGTCCCGCTTCACACTTCCCGCCACCGAGCGTTTCGTCTCGTCTCCTCACCACAGGCCTTGTCGCGCTCCCCGCCTTGCCAGCCTTGCCCGCCTCGCCTGCCGTCCACCAAATCATTGTACTGACGATTCGCATGCCCCCGCAGACTGGCTCGCCGCCGTCTCGCTCTTCGCCCTCACGCCGACGACCCCGCCCCCGTCGACAGACGAGCCGGTCGCGTGGTTCGCCGAGAAAGCTTTCCAGGCGAGCGCACAGCTCCTCGCCAAGACGCTCTTCGCGCAGGGCGACGTCAGCTACCTCGAGGCGGTGAACCAGGGTGCGTTCCGCTCTCGCTCCTCCCAGCGCGCGGTGCTTACCGCCCTGTGTCTCGCAGCCACGCTCCTCAACGCCTTCCAGCGCATGGTCGACGTCGGCGTCCTCCTCACGCGGCGCGCTTCGACGCCTGCCGCCGCAGCCGCAGCCGGGGGCAAAAAGGCGAAGAAGCCGTCGTCAGTCCCGCTGATGGCGCTGCACCCGGACTGGGTGCCGCATCGCCGCGAGGACGGGACGATCGCGCCTGAGGGGCGGCTGTGGGAGTTTGTCGAGAGGCTGTCGAGGTTCAGGAGGGAAGGGAAGAAGTACGTCCTGTCTCTGTCGCTGCGGAGGAGCGGGTGACTCCCTCGACGATGGCGAACTGACCCATATCCTTCGACCCCGCAACAGCCGCCGCGACAACAAGACTGGTGTGTACTCTTTGCGGCCAGTAAGGACGCTAGAAGCTGACTCTCACGCGCCTCGCAGTCTCGACGCGCGTCTTCGCCCACTGCTCCGCCATCGCGCCGCAGGTGCGCAATCCTCTTTCCCTCTCTTCGTCCGCCCGCCGGAACTAACGCCTTCGTGCTACATAGGTGGTCGAGTACACGGCGTTCCAGAACGACAAGCCGGCAAGCGACTTCTGGGCGGAGAAGCGTCCGGCCGCGCACCTTTAGACTCCTTCCCGGCTCCCTCGCAGGTCTCCCTCTTCGTTCTCCCGCTCAGTGCAGTGTTGTACGTGTCTGTTTAGTCATCCTCGGCGTGGTCTCGTGCAAGGAGAGCGAAAGCAGCTCAGTCGCACGTGCCCCTCTCGCACCGAGAGGCATAGATGACTGCCGAGCATGACGCTCTCCTCCTTCGACCTTCTTCGAGTCGCACGAGCACTCAGGAGCTCTCCATCTTCCAGTCCAGCGAGCGCATCCCTCGCCAGCTGTTGTTGGACCGCTCGATCGTCATCTCCCCCTCGTCCCCCCGGCTCGCTCTTCCTCCTCCATCTTCCCGCGCGATGCCCGGATCCAGCTGGCGGCCGCCGCGCTCCGCGTCTCTCCTCCAGCTCGTCGCTGTCGCGCCCCGACTGCTCCGCGCGCACGCTGCGCCCGCGGCAGCTGCGGTCCTGATGAGCGGTGGGGCGGGCGAGCTGGGCGCAGGGCTCCCCGGCAGCGAACCGCCAGAGACGGAGCCTGGGTCGGAAGGTGCGCTCTCTCTGCGCTCACTCGTGTTCCCGCTGACCCTCTCCGCGCGCGCAGAGTTCTGGTGGAAACTCGGGCTCAGCGTCGTCCTCGTCCTCCTCGGCGGCATCTTTGCGGGCCTTACCCTCGGCCTGATGGGGCTCGACCTCGTCAACTTGCAAGGTGAGCACGGACCGGAGGCCCGGCGAGACGAAGCGCGAGACCTGACCATTGACCCGACTCCGCCTTGGCAGTCCTTGCGACGTCCGGCGAGGAGAAGGAGCGCCGCGACGCAGCAAAGGTCATCAAGCTCCTCGACCGCGGCCGGCATTGGGTCCTCGTCGTCCTCCTCCTGTCCAACGTCGTCGTCAACGAGTCCCTCCGTGAGTCGCCCCCCACATCCCCCTCCTCCCACCTGCGCGCTTTCCGCTCACGTCGGCTCTTCCCGCGCAACAGCCATCTTCCTCGACTCCATTCTCGGTGGCGGCGTCGGCGCCGTCGTTCTCTCGACGGGCGCGATCTTCGTCTTTGGCGAGATCATCCCGCAGTGTGCGTTTCCCCTACTTCTCACCCGCCCCTCCGCTCACGCGCACGCCCGCTCGACAGCCGTCTGCGCGCGCTACGGCCTCCGCATCGGCGCCGTCGCCGCGCCGTTCGTCCTCGGGCTCATGTACCTCGAGTTCCCGATCGCGTACCCCATCGCCAAGCTGCTCGACCGCCTCCTTGGCGAGGAGCAGGGCGTCACGTACAAGAAGGCCGAGCTCAAGACGTTTGTTGGGTTGCACAAGCGTGCGTCTGCGTTGTTCCTCCGCGTTGTGCGAGTGCTGACCCGCAGAATCCGGGCAGAGTTCGGCGAGGAGACGCTCAACGACGACGAGGTCACCATCATCTCGTCGGTGCTCGAGTCCGTGCTTCCGCTATGCCCGTGTAGTCTTCTGGCTGACGCGAAGACCGCAGGCTTGGCGACAAGAGCGTCGCGGACATCATGACCCCGCTCGAGGGTGCGTCTCCCGCGCACATCGCCCTCAATCTGCCTTAGGCTCACACTCCGCTTCCCCGCAGACATCTACTCGCTTCCTTCCGACACCAAGCTCAACCACGCGGTGGTCGACCAGGTGCGCTCGCTTTTCCCGCTGCTCCCCGATCTCGCTCACCCAGTGCTCGCAGATCCTCGTCTCCGGCCACAGCCGCATTCCTGTTCACGATCCCGGCAGCCCGACTGACTTTATCGGCATGCTCAGTGCGTTCCCCTCCTTCGCATCAGTCGGCTCGACTCGCTGACCTCTCCTCTGCTTGCAGTCGTCAAGAAGGTCCGCTTGCTCGTCACTTTCCTCCTTTCTCGCTCTTCGCTGACATCCCGGCCCGCAGCTCATCTCCTATGATCCCGAAGACGAGAAGTGCGTCCTCTCCGTCCTCTCCTCCTTCCTCCGCTGACCCGCCCCGCGGCGCTGCAGGCGCATCGGCGACTTTGCGCTCTCCGTCCTCCCCGAGACCGGGCCCGACTCGACGTGCCTCGACGTCCTGAACTATTTCCAGCAGGGGCGGTCGCACATCCTCCTCGTGTCGAAGGTGCGCTTGCGGCTCCTCGCGCTTCTCGCCGGCGCGCGCCTGCAGCCGAGGCTGCGGGATTATCATTGAAGGAAGTGTTGACACTCGCTTGTCCCGCAGACCCCCGGCGAGCCCGGCGGCGCGATGGGCGTGGTCAGCCTCGAGGACGTGATTGAGGAGATGATCGGCGAGGAGGTGCGTCCCGTGCTCATGCTACTTTCCAGCCCTTCCCGCGTGGCTGACGAGCTTGTGGATCTACTTCGGGTCACACAGATTGTCGATGAGACGGACCTGTACATCGTGAGTTCCGCCCGTGGACAAGTTGCTGAGGCTTCTTGCGCCCTCTTCGACGCCTTCTGTCCTTACTAACGCGCTTGCTCGTGCGCAGGACATCCACGCCAAGACCAAGGTCGTCCGCGCGCCCGCGCGCAAGCAGGCCGCCGGCGCCGGCAAGCAGCTCGCCCCGCTCATCGCAGGTGCGCCCTCTCCTGCTCCCGCTTTAGAAACTCGCGCTGACGCCCGCTCTCCTAGGCGTCATCGAGCGCCGCCGCCAAGCCCGCCGGCAAAACACGGTCGAGCTCCCGGGCCTGAACGGCATCCCCGATAGCAACCAGACGTCCGAAGGGCGAAACACCCCCGCCCCCGCCGCGACGGGATCGGTCCCCGCCTCCGGGTTCGACAAGGTCCGCCTCCGCGGCGGCGGGCTCCCCGAACGGCGCGTCGCGAGCGGCGCTGCGACGCCTGCGAGGCGGGAGCCGAGCCCTGCGCGGGTGGGGCGGAGCCCCAGCGCGCTGCGGAACTCGTTTGAGGATGAGCGGACGCCGCTGATGGGAGGCAGGAAGGGCGATGATCAGGCGTAGCGGACGGCGCTCGTCGCTGTTCTCCTTGCTGTCGACCTTGCCTTCCCTCCGTTGAAACCCCTCGCACCAGCATTGCCCTGTGTCTTCCATCCGTCCCTGTACTCACTGCCTATCGCTCGCGCCCTATCGCAATCAAAAGGATCGTACGCTCTTCGCTTTGTGCGGACGTCGCTGAGCGGGTTTAGGAACGTCGCCTGCAGCAGGCGAGCGCCGCCTTGCTCTCCGCGGTACCTCTGCTCGCCCTACGACGCTTTCGGCTGGTATGCGTCTCCCTTGCAGGCAGACGCGCTCACTCGCACTCTGCGAACAAGGACAAACCGGCGCATTCGACAATCGGCGCAAACATACGGCAGAGCGAAGTCGAGACGATGAGGGAAGGGGGGTGGAAGGACGACAAGGCACTAAAGCAGAGCATGAGAACGAATAGGTACAGGGGGGCATGAGCGGAGCGGGGGGTAGTCTAACCGGGCGCGCGAAGTGGCACAAGGGGAGTCGGAGCGGATGCGAAGGAGACGAAATGCGGCGAGTAAGAAGGACACGGTAAGGGCGACAAGGAGGCGGGGCAGGGCGGGGCAATAAGACACACAGCGGAGGTGCACGAGGCAGCGGACATGAGAGAGATGGGGAAGGAGAGGAGGGGGACTAAGACGCGGGGGAGACCGCAGTGGGGGCGCCCGCTGCCGAGCTGGGCGAGCCGACCACGGCGGTCGTCGCGCCCGACGCGGCCGTCGACGGCGGGGCGATCTTGCGCCGGAGGGCCTGGAGGCGCGCCGTGATGCTCTGCACGAATCGCGACACGGTCGCGCGGTCCTCGTCCGCCTCGGGCGAGGCAGGCACCCCTCCGCCCGCGTGCATCGTGTCGTCCAGGAGCGCGTAGAGCATCCACAGCGCCGTCTCGTACGCCGTCTCGCAGTCGGTCGGGTTCTCGCCACGCAGCTCGTTGACGGCTGCGGCGCGGGACTGCGGGCACGGCGGCACGCGGGTCAGCCTTGCAGTTTGTGTGAAGAGGGAGAGGGCAACGCACCAGCTCGAGCGCGCGATCGTAAACAAGCTTCTCAGCGAACGCGGCCGACTCGGGGATCTCGTCCTGGCAGCGCGACTTGGCAAAGTCGGCCTTGTCGAAGCACTCGTTGAAGCGCTGCCGGAACCACTGAACGGCTGCGCGCATCAAGACGGATTCGCTCCACTCGTCAGTACCGTGGACGCGGAGCAACGAGAGAAGCTCGAGCGCGCACGCACCATCGTTAAAGTCGGCGCTCGCGGCCTGCTGCTCGGCGGGCCTGTTGGCCCAGTGCTTCCTCGCGCGCTCGATGCCCTTGCCGAGGAACGCTAGCGCCTTGAGGTACAGCACCATGGCCTCTGCCGCGAGGACGTCTGCGCGGACGCTCGCCGAGCTCGCGAGCGCGCCAGCGCCGACGAGCGGGCGGTCCGACGAGGAGCTCGACCCGCGGCGCATGCTCGGGCTCGTCGGGACGGCCGAGAACGGGTTCGCCGCCGCGGCGGACTGCGCCTGGGCGTGCTCGCGCGCGGCGAGGTGCGAAAAGTACGACGGCGTCCCGAGCGAGGTGGTCGACGTCGAGGCGGCGGGTGTCGGCGGGAGGAGCTGCAGGATCTTGGTGTCGGCGAACTCGAACAGGACGAGCGCCTTCTGCGCAATGTCCTCGAGGTCGGCGAGGACACGCTCCTCCTCCGGGTCGGCGGCGGCGGGCGCCGTCATCGACCGCGGTATGGGCTTGCGGACCGAGCTCCGCCGGACGAGGATCCCGTCGGTCGGGCTGCCGAAGATCTTGAGCGAAGAGAGGTTGCTGAACGCCTTGGCAAGCGCGGCCGAGGGGCTGCCTACGAGCGCAAGGGGCGACCCGGGGAAGCGCTCGACGCCGTGCGAGTAGCTGCGCGGCGAGTTCGAGAGGAAGGAGAGCGGGCGAGGCGACGACGAGAGCGAGTAGGGGTGGTGCGGCGTCGGCTGGGCGCGCTGTGGGATTGCGAAGGGCGGGGTCGAGGTGCCGGTGACCCCACTGGGTCCAGGCGGGTACGGTGACGAGGGCGAGGACGAAGTCGGCGGAGACGGGTTCGACGCGAGCGGGTTGCCAAGGGAGCTCAGCGGGCGCGAGAGGAAGCCCCTCGACGGCCTCCGCGCGATGACCCCGTCCCGCTTCGGCGCCTGCTGCGCAAGCTCGTCCGCAAGCGCGTTGATCTCGACCGTGCGCTTCTCGACGACGACGTAGTCCTTGCCGAGGACCGAGTCGTTCGAGTCAGTCATCGAGTCGGACGCCTTGTTCGTCGAGGCGAAGCGCTCGACGGCGGACGCAGGCTGCGCAGACGACGACGGTACCGGCGAGTCACTGCAGGTAGCAGAGCATCAGTCGTGTCCTGGTGCAGCACGCCTCACAGCTGACAGCTCGCGTTGCTGCCAGGAGATGGCGATCACGAGGAATCGAGACGCACCTGCTCCTCCTCATCACCGCCCCCGCGCTCCCGCTCCCACCACTCCCACTTCCACTCCCGCTCCCCCCGCCCACCGCCGCACTAACCCCCACACGCTGCACCGCTCCACTGCTCGGGAGCGCAAAGCTCCCCACGCGCCTGACCTGCCCCGCCGCGCCCAGCGGCGGGCTCGGCGACGCCGCCGTGCTAGGGCGGCGCGCAAACGGCGGGGGGTCGACGCCCTCGGGCGGGGCGAAGCGCGAGAGCGGCGGGGAGGGCGTCGGGTGCGCGAGGGCGGGCGTAGGCGCGGGCGCGGGTGCGGAGGGCGGGGAAGCGCGAGCGGCGGAAGGGAGCGGCGGGGAGGGGTGCGCTGCGCCTGAGGAGAAGGAGGACGCGCGCGGGACGGCGCTCGGCGGCGAGGGGGCGGCGACGGCCGGCACAGGCGAGGCGACGAACGCCCCCTGCGCGACGGGTGGGGACGAAAAGTCCCGCCTGCTGCTCGCCGTGCGCTCGGCGGCGACGCTCTCGGGCGGGACTGCAGGCGGGGGCGCGCGCGCATTCGCCGCCATGCGCGCGGAGACCGTCTCGGCGAGGGCGAACGCCCTCGCCGAGCCGGACTGGGCGACGATGGCCGCCTCGCGGAAGAAGTCCTCGAAGCTCATGCGCTCGCTCGGGTGGCGCTTGAGGAGCCGGCGAATGAGCGCCTTGACGTCGCTCGCGACCTTCGTCGCGGGGGCCTTCTGCTCGCCGGGTGGGAGCGTCTCGTCGGCGCGGCGCTCATCGGGAAATTTGATCCGGTCTTCGCCGCGCTCGATCTTGCGCAGGAGGTCGACGTGGTTCTGCGCGCGGAACGGCGGCTTGCCCACCGCCATCTCGAAGAGGACCGCGCCGACCGACCAGAGGTCCGCCTTGGCGTCGTACTTCTCGTACCGCAGGATCTCGGGCGCCATGTAGAGCCTGCGAGCCGCACTCGACGTCAGCGTGGCACTGAGGGCGAAGCGAGAGCGAGACGTACGGCGATCCGCAGAGCGTCTCCGCCATGCTCTGGCTAGGAAGCCACCGCGCGAAGCCAAAGTCGGCGACCTTGAGCACGGGGATGCCCGGCGGGTGTCCTGCTGCGAGATCGGCGGCGGATGCGGGCTGAAGTAGGAGGTTCTGCGAGCAAGATGTGCATGAGCGGAGAGCTCTGGAAGGGAGGTGAGCGAGACGCACCTGCGGCTTGATGTCGCGGTGGATGACGTTCTGTGATCGCAGGAAGCGCAGTGCGTCGACTGCAGACGCACGTTCCGTGCCGTCAGTCCCCCTGCGTTAAGGAGGAACAGACAAGCGGTGGGGCGCGACGCACCAAGCTGGCCGAGGAAGCACCGCACAATCGTCTCGTTCAGGCCGCCCTCGCGCGGGTGCGGGTACAGGACCTTGTCCTGCGTGCGTCGTGCCGTCGAGTCGGGGAGGAGGCCCGCGTTGGACGCGGTGAGCGAGGGGAGATCGCCGCGCTTGCGGATGTAGAGCGAGAGGTCGCCCGCCGAGCAGAAGTCCATGATGAGGTAGATGTGCGTGTCGGTTTTCTGTACATTCGAGTGGTAGTCGAGAGGGGGTCAGGCATGTCCGCGTGCGCGAGTCGAGGCGTTCTGCGGAGGAGAGGGGGTTGAGCGCACGAGGCAGTCCTTGAGCTCGACGATGTTGCGATGGGTGATGCGCTTGAGGATCGAGATCTCGCTCTCGAGGTTCTCGAGGAGCTTGGTCGTCAGCTTGCTCCGGATGACTGACTTGATCGCCACGGCCGCGCGCGTTCCCTGCGAGCGGAGGGAGTGCGGCAACACGCGAGCGGGTCAGCACTACCTCATCAAACTCGAGATAGTCTTCTGACAAGACCGCGCAGCGTCAGAAGACTGCCGAGAGAGGAGATGAGCGCACCTGCCTCTCTCCGCGATAGACGGTCGCGAACGAGCCCCTGCCGATCTCCTCCGCGATGGCATAGGGCCCTATGCGGTCCTCGTCGTCGTCGTGCGCATGCCTGCCCGTGCCCGCCGCGGCGCGGTGGTGCGCGCCGTGCGCGGGTGCGCGAGTCGAGGGGTGGCGCGATGTGGGGGCGACGGGCGCGGGGCGATGCAGCGGGTCGGGCGCGGGCGCGGGCGGGGCGGGCGGGCGTGAGGCGGGCATGTACGCCCGTGAGTGCGCTGTACGCGCTCAGAGGAGGGCGGCGCGCGGGAGAGGGCGAGGGGTGGCGCGGCGAGGTTGAGCGAGGAGGAGGGGGGCACTCGGGGAGAGCGGGGCGCGTGGAGCGGGTGGCTCGAGTGCAGCCGCGCCTTACAGCTGTGCAGCTCTGCCTTGGAAGCAACGGCGGGGCGTGCGGGTGCGGAGGTGCGAGCCTCGTCGCTGACTCCGACGCCGTTCGCCTCATCGCTCGCAACCATCCTCGCAATCTCCTGCAGCCATCGGACTAAGCCGCACGTGCACATAGAACCCTCTCCGAGTAACACTACGTCCAGGAGAACCGCCGCACCCGCTTGCGACCTGCGCAACCACCCCCTCGTCTCTCGACGACGCTCCTGTCTCGCGCGCGTGACCTCCTCGCTCCCTTCCTTCCGCTCCGAGGTCCCGCTCGCACACTCCCTCAACAGACACAACGAGACTCCGTACATCCGCGATAGACACAACGCGCTCTACACTGCGCCCCGCCGTCTAGTGCGCCATTGGCTTCTCCTCGCCCTTCTCGTCCGGGATCAGCTTCCCCGGGTTCTGCACGCGCCCATAGGTTTCAGCACCCGTCCACGGAGCGGGGAAAGCGAGAGAGAGGACGCACGAGGATGTTCTGCGGGTCCATCAGCCGCTTGACGTCCCGCAGCAGCTGCACCGTCCCGCTCCCGAGCTCGTTCTCGACGTACGGCTGCGCGCGAGGGCGGGGTCGAAGGAGAGGAGGGTGGGAGGATTGTGTTGAGCGTGAGCGAAAGCGCCGGCGTGTAGGGGGGGATCAAATAACGTACCTTCTTCCCAATCCCGACGCCTGTTCACCCGCAGCACACCTTTGTCAGCGCCCGCTCATCCCGCCTGCCGATGAGGGGAAAGAGCCACGCACCATGCTCGCCCGTCGCCGTCCCGTCCATGCGCTGCGCGCGCTCAACCATGTTGTGCACGAGGCGCTCGACCTTGACGAGCTCCTCGGGCGTGCGGAACAGCAGCAGCGCGTGGAAGTTGCCGTCGCCTGCGCGGGCGTGCGTCGGGGTAGTCAGCGTTTGGAAGGGAGAGAAGGCGGAGGGGGGAAGAGACGCACCGGCGTGACTGACGATGGGGCCGGTTATGCCCTCGCTGTCAATGTCCGCCTGTTCCGTTTCCGCGGAGCAACCGTCAGCCTCGTCGCTCGGTTATGCGCGGAGGAGGAGAAGCCAGCACGCGACGCACCTTGGTTTCGGTGATGAGCTCTGGGAAGCGCGACAGCGGAACGCAGACGTCCGTGACCCAGCACTTTGCGCCGGGAAGGTATTCGAGCGCGGACCACAGCGCGATCTGCGTGCGCACACCCTCGTCAGTGCCGTCTCGGGAGAAAAGGAGGTACCGGCCGTCACGCACCTTCCTCGAGTGCCAGATCTCCTCGGCCTCCTTGTCGTTCCTCGCGAACGCGAAACCCGACCCCTCATTCCTCTGGGTGATCTTCTTCGTCCGCTCGATATCGAGCTTCATCTGCTCGGGCGTCCCGCTAAACTTGAGGAACAAGCTCGGCTTGACGGGCCAGGTGCGCCCCGTCCCCGCCTGCCGGTTCGTCGCGTCGACCATGACATCGTCGAGCAGCTCGATGCACGCGAGCGAGATCCCGCCCTGGACGAGGTCGCGCGCGGCGGCGGCGGCGGCGGCGATGGTGGGGAAGGACGAGACGGCGACGGTCGAGGGGAGGAGAGGGGCGAGCTTGAGCGTCGCTGCGCGCGTACGGTGGGGTAAGCGGCGCACGCGAGCAGGGCGTGAACGGAGGAGGCGCACCTTCGGTCACGATGCCGAGCGTGCCCTCGGCGCCGATGAACAGCCTGCTCAGGTCGGGGCCGACGGAGGACTTCCTGTGGTCGGGAAGGGCGGATCAACGGCGCGCAATAGAACTTGAGCAAAGAGAGCGCACTTGGCGCGTTGCCGGGTCTTGATCACCTCGCCCGATGCGAGCACGACGGTCAGGCTGATTGCATGCGAGGTGCAGAGTCAGGAAGGTCGAGGTGGGAGAGGCGCGCACTTGAGCACATTGTCCCGCATCGTGCCATACCGCACAGCGTTCGTGCCCGACGCGCCCGTGCCGATCATGCCGCCGATCTGCGCGCCACTGCGGGTGCAGGCTTCGTGAGCGGGAGGCAGCGAGGGAAGCGTGGAGCGGGACTCACGGCGCCGGGTCGACGGGGAAGAAGAGGGGGATGCCGCGCTCCTTCAGCTCGGCGTTGAGCGCGTCGTACGAGACGCCGGGCTGGACGACCGCGTCGAGGTCGTGGCCTGCGAGTGAGGGAGGTTAGGTCGAGCTGCGGGCTGGCAGGAGGTGGCGCAGTCGGTGCGGGACGCACTGTTGATGGAGATGATGTTGTTCATGTTCTGCGCAAAGTCGAGCACGAGCGCCAGGCCGGGCACAAGGTCGTCGACCTCGACGTGCCCATCGCGCTGGAGCTTCTCCTGCGCGTCCTTCTCGCTCGGGTTGTTTGCGTACCCGAGCGCGGTTGTGTGGCCCTCGAGTGACGTGCCCGCGCAGTAGGGGATAAGGGGATCGAGTACTTCGACGCGGTCTGGACGATTCTGACGACGTCCTCCGTCGAGCGAGGGTACAGCACGGCGCCAGGCAGGCCAGTCGGGCCGTGCGCGGCTGTTCACGTCGGTCTGTCAGCATCTGGGCGGCGAGAGAGCGAGAGACAGACGCACCCCACTCGTTGTAGCCGTGTGCGACGAGGGTTTCGCGCGAGGTGTCGATGTCCTCCTCGCCCAACCACGCCTTGATCTCCTCGAACGCCTTGGCGAACCCCTCAGCCGTCGGCTCCTTGTACGTGCGCTCCTCTGTGCCTTTCCCGTTGGCGCCGCTTCGGCCGATAGCGTACGTGAGGCTCCCGGTGAGGGTCGCGAGGAGGATGGCGGTGAGGGTGGACCACTTCTGCGCGCGTGCGCGTAGATGCGGCGGGGTCTGACCGGCGGGGACGGGGCCCTTGGGCGTCACGCGGGATGCGAGCGGGTGCGGGCGCGTTGCGAGCGTCCGGCGGGCGAGGAGGGTGGGGGAGCGCGCGAGCGGTGCAGGGGCGGCGCGCGGGAGGCAGCGCGCGGCGTGGGTGAGGCCAGAGCGGGGCAGCATCGTCGCTGGTGGGCTGTCCAGGCGAAAGCACCGCGGGCGAGGAGAGCGAGGGTTTGCGCCGGCGCTCCTCCCCGCATCGCGCCTTCGGCAGCGTCGGCACGCACACAACGCTCTGCTCCCGAGACGCCCCGCTGGAACGCCTCCTGCGAGTGCCCTGCACGCGCTCGTGCTTCCCGCTGCTCTTCCGCTGATGTACTCGCTCTTCTCGCTCGTCCTCGTTTCTCATGAGCTCCTCCTCGCAACACGCCCACGACGCTTGCTAGAGGCGCGTTGTCTGGCTCGTCAGACTCTGTACTCGAAAATACACGCTCACGCGCCCTACGACGCACCGCCGGCCCCTGCCCACTCTTCCCCTCCTCCCCGGCCGGCGCGTTCCCTCGAGGCGCGTTCACCTCCGCCCCTTCTCCTCCCACGGGTCCTCATCCGACGCACTCCACTCCTCCGACGATCTGCGCCTCGTCTCCTTCCCGGTAAGGCGCTCCTCCTCGTCCTCCTCGACCGCGCCGCTCCGCCCGCCGACGAGCGCGTACCTCCCCCTCCTGCCCTTCCCGATACGGCCCCCGCCGAGCGAGCGCATGTGCGTCGTCGGCCTGCCGAGCGCCTGTTGCACCACCTGCGGCTGAGCGACGGGCGTAGGGCGCGAGCACGTCTCGTACGCGGCGTTGAGGGCGATGGTGAGCTGGAGGGAGCCGGAGACGCTGATTAGCTGTGGGGGGCGCGACGTCGGTCGCAGGCCGCAGCGAAGCACGGAGGGGGGAGGGAGATTGAGGCGCGGTCAGCTTGCTGCTTGGCGGGAAAGCGACCGGAGCGAGCTACGCACGACGATGAGCGCGGTCCGCATCCACGCTGCGTCGCACTGGATGTACTTCGCCACCTCGGTCGAGACCTCGGCGGCCAGGCTCGCTGCGCCGTCGCTGCGCGGGACGAGGTCAGTCTGGCTCGGCGAATGGAAGGGGGCGGGACGCACCAGACCATGCCCGAGTTACCCTTGATCCCCCAGATGATGTAGCACGCCACATCGACGACGGCAAACAGCTGCTCGCACGCACAGGCGGGTCAGCCTCGTCGTCGTCGCTCCGCAGGGACGAGGGGAAGCTGACCATCGCCAGTCCCGCCGAGCACGAGTCTTTGCAGAACGCCAACAGCACGAACGCGAGCGTTGCCGCCGCGCTCGAGATTGCCCCGACGTACTGCGAGAGCGAGCCTAGGTCGGTGGCGAAGGTGCGCGTCTGGAGCGTAGGCCAGATGTAGTACAGCGTCGCGCCCATCACGATGAGGAGGAGGGCGATGTTGAGCACCTGCGGGCGGCGAGGGAGGGTGAGCGATGGGGTGCGGCGCGCGGGGGACACGTACATGTCCGAGGAGACCGCAGAGCATGACGCGTGGATGGGTGCGTATGCGCGGAGAGCGGGAGGGAAGGAAGGGAGCGCGACGGACAGGAGGTCGACCCCTCCGCGGAGGCTCCACGGACGGCACAGCCCCTTTCACGCTCTTCTTTCGCGGTTCTCTGCACGGCTGCAGAGCGGGGAGGAGTGACGGAGAAGGGCAGGCGCCGGGATCGGAGTGTAGTGCAACTTGGGAAGGTCGACGCTTTCCTCCTCGTCGCTCATCACGCTCAAGCGGGACAGGGCTGCCAGCGGGAGGATACGCTCGTGATTCGATGCATTACTTCGTCTGGGCCTTCCGCGCCTCCTTGATCTGCTCCATCCGCTCGTGCAACTCGGTCTGCGCGGGCGGGGAGTGAGCGAGGTAAGCGAAATGCGCAGCCGCAGACGCAAAGGACGCACGTCGAGCTTCATCCGCTCGCCGGGGAGGAGCTGGAAGGAGTGCAGCAGGAGAAGGAGGGAGTCAGCATCTGTGGTTGCGGCGTACACCGAGCTGAAGAAAGGGACGCACCTTTGGGTCGAGTACACCCAGTTCTTTCAAACCCGCGAAGACGTCAAACGCAAGCGACATCCGCTCGCCGTAATCGTACACCGATGTCTTGCGTTTCTTGTTCGTGTTGCTGCAGGTAGTAAAGGAGAACGGCACAGCCTTCTTGTGGGGCTGGCCAAGGCGGGTGTAGTCGATGTTGCAGGCCATAGTCTCCGTGTAGGCAGAGACGTAGACTCGCATGCAGTGCCACGTTTCCGAGTACCTGCGTGGAGGGCTCGATCAGTACCCGCGAGATGCACACGCAGAACGGAGCTGCGGACATGAGCAACTGCGGCAGAAGCTGGTAAGCCCGATCCTCCGTCTTCCTGAGCGGACGGGGCTTGTCCTGCAGATCCGCCGGCCAATCGGACGCGCGAACGAGAGCGTGGCGCTGCGGAAGTCGCGGCGGTAGTCAGCCTTAGCCTGTAGCCATCCGGCGAGAGCATGGGTATGCGGAACACCTTCATCTCAATGATGACGACCGCCTTCTGTACCTCGAGCTTCCGTGCCGCACCGGGCTTGAGCTTGACGATGGGCTTGTCGACCAGGAGGATCAGATGGTCAAGGCGGATCTCTGGAAAGTGTGCGTCAGCAAGGGCTCGGTGGGCTCACGGCAAGCAGCGCACTTCCGTCCTCCTTTGCAGCGGGTGTGTGACTTCGCTCATGACGGCAAGCTCGAAGAATGGTTGATAGTCCGGCGCAACGAAGTCGCTGATGATGGGGAAGATCGGGTCGACGATGTTGGCGAGGAAGGCATCGCTGCGGAGGGAGACTCGTTAGATGGGTGCTTCCGAGTGGGAGGCGAGTAACTCGCGATGCGTCAGCTTCGTTCGCCAGAATGCGCTCAATCTGCAGCATCGAAGGACGCCTGGCCGCTTTCACAGCTCGGATGAAGTGGTTCTGCAAGGCAATCGGCCGAACGTCGAGCCAAGGTTGCCACAGAAGCGGCGGCTTGTACTTCTGCTCGACGGCAGGCGTCTTCTCCGCCGCCGAATTGGTGGTAGCCACCTCGTGCCGATGAGTTGCGGTGCAGTATAGGCGCGGCTCGAGCAAGATGGACAGTGCATCCGCCTGTCCGACGATGAGCGGCGCGCTGGTCACACACCCGAGCACCTCTACCTTCTGCGGGCGTGTGGTATTGTCAGTGCGGCTTGATGTTACGAGGAGAGGGCGAGCCATCGTGCACCTTCTCCGTTGGTACCGCACCAGGCGAGGCCTGCGGCTGGGGCGCAATGTCGGCGGAAGATGGAGAGGGATAATGGGCTGCACAGATCGGGCCGACGATGAACCTGGGCGTTGGTGACCTTATGCCGGCTCCTGGAAGACCCGCCGGATGGTGCGCTCAGCTGCTCCTGGTTCTTGACGGATGCAGACGGGCGTCGCGGCTTCTTCGAGTCCTTGTCCTTCTTGGACGCCTTGTTCGGATTGCCCTTGCCTACCGCGAAGAAGACGAGCGATGGGGGTCAGAGCGACGGCGTGGGAAGAATGACGAGCGCTGGGCGGCGAGGAGAGCTGCGTCGCTCAGATCGGCGTCGTCGTGAGAGTCTGGTAGCCGTGTGTTCGTCGCAAAGAGCCGGGTGAGCGGCCAGAAGCGCAGCATGACTGTGGAGGCGAAGAAGACGAGCAGCGTCGCGAGCGGAAAGCGCACGTCCTTTCCGCTGCCGAGGCGGACTCCGACCCCGAGGCTCCGTGGCCACCGTGAGACACGCGCTACGAGCATACCGACCCCGATGTACCCCTGAGGCGGCTTTTCAGGGGGCAAGCAGGCGCTCCTCTCCCAGCTTGAGAAGGCCAACGATGGGGTGGACGTCGTCGCGTCTGCGTGCACAGGTGGTGAGCGACAGCCGGTGCACGCAATCGGGCTGTGAGGCGGACGAGTGGAGAGCACGCCGCTCAGGCCCCTCCCGGGCGAGTCCGCGAGGGCGCAGACGACGGACAGGAGGCGAAAGCGGACGCCGCTTCTCTCGCTTTTTTCCCGCCCTCGTCCCTAAGCTGCTGGCAGGATGGCGAGGACAGAGGCGCTCGACTACGACCCCGCCGACTACAGCGACTACTTCCTCGAGCGCCCCACCGAGGAGCAGCTCGCCGTCCTCAAGGAAGGCCGTCTCGCCCCGGCCGCCGACCCCCTCGAGCGCGGTGTCGTCCTCGCCTGGGACAGCCCGAATCTCCATTCCGACGCACTCCCGCCCACCGACTACCCGCGTGACCCGCCTGAGCAGTCCCCTCACGACCCACGCCCCCTCTTCACCTCCCTCCTCGCCTCGAACTCGCCCGCTCGCGGCGGCACCGGTTGGAAGCTGCGTCTCGTCGAGGGCATCCAGACGGGCGAGGACAAGTGGTCACAGGTGTGGCGTTGCAAGGTCGTCGATGAGCGCGGGCAGGACCTCGTCGAGTCGGTCGTCCTCAAGCTCTACCAACAATCGCTCTTCCCCTTTCCGCCCGAGCATGACGACCCATCCCCGTCCACGGAATCGTGGACCTGGTTCCCCGCCCATCATCTGGAAGACCGCGAGGCTCAGGCGTACCAGTGCGTCCCGTCTTTGCGCCAACTCGCGCTCTCTCCCTGTCGAGACCCGCTGACCTCGCTCTCCACCCTCTCAAAGCGTCCTCCGCGGGTACCAGGGACGTGATCTACCGCTCTGCTACGGCTTCTACCGGTTCCACAGCCCATGTGGTGAGGAAGTTGTGGGGATCGTCCTCGAGGACCTCCTCGACCAGACGATCACCCTGACGGACCACCTCGTTCGCGAGACGAGGGGGCAGCTCACTCTCGAAGACGTCGACGATCTCGCGAGTCTTGCGCGTCTCTGGACGGTTCTACATCGAAATGACCCGCTCACGATCTTTCGACTCTCGCAGGCCTGCTCCGTCTACGAGGCGCAGCATCGCTTCCAGGATGCGGGTATCATCGAGACCAACACCGACTTCGACAACATCCTCAAGTTCCGCGACTCGTCTTTGCTCATCAGCCTCGGCTTCGGCATGACCACGCATCGCGACATGTTCCTCGAGCACCACGAGCTCGCTCTTCGTCGCTTGGAGGCCCGGGGCAAGCTCACGAAGTGGGACCTCGAGTGGAACTGGAGGGAGATGGACCAGGCGTATGCGAGGATGCGCTTCGACGAGCTCCTGCACCCGTTCCTTTCTTTCCGCGAGTGGATCAAGATGGAGCAGAAGCGCCAGAGGATGCCGTGGCTAGACCTCCCCAGCCCCTGAGTATTGCTGTAGACGAGTCCTGTTGGCAACGTCATGAAGTCGTGCTCGCGTTCTAGCGCGTTACCCGCTCAAGCTCCTACCCGCCTCACCTCCCTCCGCTAAGCCGATCCTTCACCCACACCTCCGCCCTCCTCTCTGCCTCCTCACGCACACGCACGCGCACCCCCTCCGCCACATCCCCCTCCGCACCCGCATCATCCGCCTCGTCCTCCCAGCTCCCCCTCACCTCCCCCCTCCCCTCCGTCCCCATCGCCCCCGCGCCGCCCCTCCCCTCGCCCTCCGCCGCCTCCCGCTCCTCCGCCTCCACCTCCACCTCGAACAGCAGCCCCCGCGCGATCCAGCGCACCGGGTCAGGCGGGAACCTGTACGCCCTCCGCGCGACCTCCCACAGGCGCTCGCGCACGCGCGGGACTGCAGCGGCGAGGAGCGCGCCGGTCGGGTGGAAGGAGGGGGGAAGGTGCAGCGCCGCGAGGAGGGCGCGCAGGTGTGGCGGGAGGGGCGGGAGGGACGAGGGGGAGAGGAGGCGCGCGAGAGAGGGGGAGGAGAGCGCGAGGAGCGCGTGGTAGACCGAGAGGAGGTGCGTGATGTGCGTGCTGGGATGCGCGGGGCGGGGGTAGAGCGCGGAGGGGAGTGGGAGGGAGGATGCGCGGAGGAGGGAGAAGAGCGTCGGCAGGAAGGTCGAGAGTGGGGGGTGGGCGGTAGAGGCGGCGGAGGGTGTTGCGGGCGAGATAGGGGAGGCGAATGCGGGAAGGAGGTAGGCGTGCAGGAGGTAGAGGGAGAGAAAAAAGGCGCGAGTGTCGGGATCTGGCGCAGCGGCGGAGGAGAGGGAGAGCCGCGAGAGGGCGTCGTCGAGGGTGGTGGATGCCGTTGCTGTGACAGGCAAAGATAGGGACGACGTAGATAGGGCGGCGGGATGAAGCGCCTGGACGAGATGGGGTAGCGAGCTGGAAAGCTGCGGCTCGTTCCGAGCGTAGATGGCGAGCAGCACAGACGCCTCATAGGCTGCGGGACGCCCGATGAGTCTCAGCATCACTTTGATGATACGGCGGAACGCACCCTCGCATGCGCAAGCGTCGACACGTCGAATCGAGGTGATGCCCTCGCGGAGCTTGCCTGTCGACCGGAGCGTGAGCGGCGAGGTTGGCAGGAAGCAGAGCGAGAGCACGCACGGAAGTCAAGCAAGATGATGCCAAGCTCCTCCATGCGTCGCTTGCGCGCCTCGTCTCGTGCGCCAGCGGGATGCGCGTCGACCCACCGCGCGAGCCTGTTGGCGATGTGCTCGCGGAAGCGCTCTTGGACCTCGGGGTTGCGCAGGCTGAACGGCGCGTAGCATTGCACTCAGCTCGGCGGTCCGGAGGCGCGCACGAGAGCGGGAGAGGAGCACGCACGACGCCTCGTCCTCGTCCCCACCGAGCAGGCCGCGACTGGGCGACAGGAGCAAGTCGAGCTCTGCCGGTTTGCGTCCGAGGTCCCTGCGCGCCATCGTGAACCCTTCCCGCGAGATCGCTCCGCCATCCTGCGCCCCTCGCCCGCCCCGCCCTCGTCCCGATGAGAGGGCGGCTCCACCTCGCCCGCGAGGAGGAGAGGGCGCGCCGGACCAGCGCGAGTCTTGTTGGCGGGGCGGAGCAGAAGCAGGCAGAGCAGATCCGCGCCTCCACGGCTGTCCCGAGGCCATCGCAGCAGAGCCGGCGCGGCAGTCGGGACGAGAGCGGGAGCTTGGACAGGGTCGCCCTCCGCACCCTCGCTCGCACCGCTACACCCCCCACCATGGCGCAGCCGAGACCCCGCATGAAGACTACGTGAGCCTTGCGCCCGCTCACAGACTCGAACGGACTCGCCAGGTGCCGCCCTCGCCGTGCTGCACCTCGAAAAGGCCGCGGCGAGGTAGGCGAGGCAGGGACGCGCTCGTGGGCTGCAGGGACGCCGTCAGTTGGCGGATCAGAACGCAGGAGGCGGGCAGGCTGGCGGGCTACCCGGCAGGAGCTGTGAGGGAGGCGGCGCCGGATTGACCTTCGCAGGCGAGCACCTCCCGCTCCCTCGAACTCGCGCGCTGACTCTTCTGGATGCGTGTGCAGCTTCAAGGAGTACAAGTCGTACCAGCCCATTCACACGGGCGGAAAGGCGACCCTCTCCGCCGACGGCTCTTGGCTCGTCTCGACCCTCAACGAGCAGGCGCTGGTCACCGACATCGAGACGGGCGAGCAGGTTCAGGAGCTCAAGGGCGTGCGTCAGAGTCTCTACCCTACCGAGAAGACGTAGCTTATAGCCGAGTGCTCGCAGGACACCTCGGCTGTCACCACCCTCGCCGTTACCCCCTCCCCCATCTCGCCGCAGGACGGCGGCTACCTCCTCACCTGCTGCCGCTCCCTCGCCATCCACATCTACTCGCTCCCCTCCCTCACTCTCCACCGCAGCGTTGCCCGCGCGCACGACGCCCCCATCATCACCTGCGTCGCCGACCCGACGGGCACGCTCTTCGCGACCGGCTCGGCGGACGGCATCGTCAAGGTCTGGGACGCGGCCAATGGGCACTGTACGCACGTCTTCAAAGGCCATGGCGGCGTCATCAGCGCCATGGTGTTCGACATCGCGAGCGCAGGCGACGGTGGGCGGCAGGGCCGTGCGCGCCTCGTCACCGGCGCAGACGACTGCAAGGCCCGCGTATGGGACCTTCGCACCCGCGAGGGCGTGTATGTCCTCGACGGACACGTGAGCGTCGTTCGCGGGCTCGACGTCTCGAAGGACGGCAAGACGCTCGTTAGCGGCGGGAGGGACAAGGTTGTCAACGTATGGGACCTCGAGCGTGGTGTCCTCCGCAAGACGCTCCCTGTCTTCGAGACGCTCGAGGCGGTTGGGCTCGTCGACGTTCCTGAGGCGGGCGCGGTGGGTGATAAGAAGGGCAAGGGGAAGGAGACGGGCCGGACGAGGAAGGCGATCTACACGGCGGGCGACAAGGGCGTCGTGCGGCTGTGGGATCTGCAGACGAACGAGCAGATCAAGACAGAGGCGGACGAGGAGACCGCGACGGGCAAGGTCCACGAGATCGTCGACCTCATGTGCGTCCCCTCTCGCCTCCCGCTCTCATTCTCGCTCACACTCCTCTACCTGCAGCCACACCCCTTCCACCTCCTCCCTCACGGCCGTCTACGTCGACCAGAACATCGTCACCCGCTCCCTCCCCACCCTCGCGACCACCCGCCAAATCATCGGCTACAACGACGAGGTCATCGACGCCTGCTTCCTCTCCTCCCCTTCCTCCGCCGCTGCGTCCGACGAGGCGTCGACGTCCGAGTCGCACCTCGCCGTCGCGACCAACTCGGACCTCATTCGCGTATACGACCTCGACCGGTTCAACACGTCGCTGCTCGAGGGGCACGACGACGTCGTGCTCTGCCTGGCGCGCACGACGGACGGGCAGGTGCTCGTCTCGGGCTCGAAGGACAACACGGCGCGGGTGTGGCGCGCGCGGACGGGCACCGACGGGCACGCGAGCTGGACGTGCGTCGGTTGTGCAGAGGGTCACGTCGAGTCGGTCGGCGCGGTTGCGACGTCGAAGCGGGATCGGCACCTCCTCGTCACGGCGTCGCAGGACCGGACGGCCAAGATCTGGGACCTCGAGGCGCTCCTCGCCTCCGCGGAGGATGCGGATGACGCCGACGCGCCGCTGCCGCTGCGCGCGATGTCGACGACCAAGATCCACGACAAGGACATCAACTCGCTCGACATCTCGCCGAACGACAAGCTCCTCGCGTCGGGCTCGCAGGACCGCACGGCCAAGCTGTTTGCGATCGCGCACACGCCCGCGACCAAGTCGACCCCGGCACAGGCGACGCTCTCGCTCCTCGGCACGTTCAAGGGCCACAAGCGCGGCGTCTGGAGCGTCAAGTTCAGCCCCGTCGACCAGTGCCTCGCGACCGCGTCGGGCGACCGGACTGTCAAGCTGTGGAACCTGAACGACTTTACCTGCGTCAAGACGTTCGAGGGCCACGCGAACTCGGTCCTCCGCGTCGACTTTATGACCCGCGGGATGCAGCTCGTCACGGCCGCGAGCGACGGCCTCGTCAAGGTGTGGAACGTCAAGGACGAGGAGTGCGCCGAGACGCTCGACAACCACGACGAGAAGGTCTGGGCGCTCGCGGTCAACCGCGACGAGAGCTTTGTCGTCTCGGGCGGCGCCGACTCGATGATCACCATCTGGGAGGACGTGACCGAGATCCAGGAGCTCGAGAAGGAGCAGGAGCAGGCCGACATGGTCCTCAAGTGCGTTCTCATCCTACCTCGCCTTTTGACCGTCGCTGACCCACCCGTGTGCGCGCAGGGAGCAAGACTATGAGAACTTCCTCTCGATGAAGGACTACTCGAACGCCATCATGCTCGCCCTCTCGATGGACCAGCCGCGGCGCCTCCTCAACCTCTTCACCGAGGTGCGCGCCTCGGCGGGCACCAACGGCGCCGAGGACCTCCTCTCGTTGACGGGCTCGCGGCATGTCGACGCCGTCCTGCGTGGGCTCTCGCCCGCCGAGCTCCGCCAGCTGTTCCGGTACATCAAGGACTGGAACACGGTCTCGCGCACGGCCGACACGGCGCAGGCCGTCCTGCACGCGATCCTCAAGCTCCATGACGCGGACAAGCTCCTCGCCGTGCTCGAGGGGCGCGCCGAAGAGGACAGCGCGGGCGAGATCGAGCTCGCTGGCGCGGGGAAGGCGAAGGACGCGGACGAGGACGACGAGGACGACGACGAGGCGAGGAAGCGCAAGAAGCGCACCGAGGTCAAGGCGGCGGACGTGCTCGGCGCGCTGATCCCGTACACGGAGCGGCACATGACCCGCGCGGACAAGCTCGTCCGCGAGTCGTTCATCGTCGAGCATCTCCTCGGCATGATGGAGGGCTTCGACGACTTTGACGTGGCGGACGCGGACGGGATGGAGGTCGATGAGGAGGCATAGACGGCGCGCATTCGCAACTCGCACCTATTCGAGCACTCTGCCCCGACCGAACGAGCGAAAGCATGCGGGTGTTATGGCAACAAAAAGGGGCACAAGCTACGCAGAACCTGGTCACCGCTTCCTCTTGGTCGTCTTGCTCGCGGTGGTCTTGCTCGCCGTCTTCCCGCCCGTCGTCTTCTTCGCCGTGCTCCCCGCCGCGCTCCCACTCGCCGCCTTGGCCTTCTTCGCCTTGGTCGGCGCCTGCTCCTCGTCGCTGTCGAGCACCATCACCTCGGCCGTCGACTTGCGCTTCGCCCCGCGGCCCGACGGCGCGCCCGCCCCAGCAGCAGGCGGAGGCGCCGGCGCCGCAGCAGCCTGCTTCGTCGCGTCCGCGCCCGCGCTCGCGCGCTTCCTCCCCGCGCTGCTGCTCATCCCCGCCGCGTTCGACACCGCCTGCGCCTGTGCCTGTGCCTGAGCCTGCGCCTGCGCCGCCGCCGCCGCCGCGTTCTGGTCCATGCGCTGCGCGAGGAGCCGCGTGACGGCGAGTGTGCGGCGGTGGTCCCGCGCCGCGACGGGCAGGGTCGTGCACGGCGTTTCAAAGTCGAAGTTGGTCTGCGCGCCACGCTCGAACGGCGCTGGCGCAGACGACGTTGTGCTGGTCGTGCTCACCGCGTCGAGGGCGGTCACCGCGGGGATGGTTTCGACAACGCGGGCGCGGAAGGCCGCGAGGTCGAGCGGGCCGACGTTGACGAGCGGCGGGGGCGGGTGTTGCGACGAGCGGCGCGTGACGGCCGTCGACGGCGCGGATGATGGGTCGGTGTGGTCGAGAAGCTCCCAGGGGTTGGCGACCAGCGAGGTTGGGGCATACGGACCGAAGAGGCGGGTAAGGCGGGAGAAGGTCGAGTCGGGAGTAAGCTCGATGGAGAGGGGCGGGGCCGATGGCGCGGCGGTGAGGAGGTTCTGCAGGTTCGGTGGGCGGAGCGTAGGCTGGAGGTCGGGGAGGGCGTAGAGGATGTGCGAGCACGTGTCGAGCAGGACGGTCGAGAGCTCGCAGTCCTGCGCGTGGCCGTTCGCGAAGAGCTGCGGGTCGGCGGGTCAGATCGGAGACGCGCGGGAATAGGCGAGGATACGCACCGCTGCCAACTTGGCCAGAGGCGTAACGCAGTCGCGGTACAGCTCTCCCGTCGTCGCCTTCTCCGCCGGCTTGCGCGTGCACTTGAGCGCGACGGCGACGAGGTGCGCGAGGTAGAGGACGAGGTCCTGCGTCTCGTGCGCCTCGAGGCCCTGGCCTGCCGCGGCGAGGAAGCCTCCCTTGACGGCCTTGAGCAGCTGGTCGACCGAGGCAGGCCGGCTCGAGGCGGTGCTACTCTGGAGGAGCGTGTCGAGGAGGCGGGACGCGCAGCGCAGCGTCGTGCGCGCAACGGTCGCCGCTTCGAGCATGAGGGACGGGGAGGAGAGGGTGGTGATGGCGTCGGTGAGGCGAAGGAAGGCGACGCTGACGAGCTGTTGCGCACGATCCCAGTCAGCACGTATAGGCAGAGAAAAGTAGCACGGGAGACGGACCTCGTCGGACGCCGAGCCCTTGTAGCACCGCACGACCTGCTCGCCGAGGTAGCTCTGCCCCTCGCCCGTGCACACGCGCTCGAGGAAATGCACCGACAGCGTGTGCAGCGCGTCGGCCTTGTCGGCGGCACTGATCGATGGGTCGAGCTCAAGACGCTCGAGGCACGTCTCGACCTCGACCTTGGAGATGGCGAGGCGCCAGAGCGTCAGGCCTGAGAGGAAGAGGTCCCAGTCCTCGGTCGAGACGAGGTTCGCCGGCGTGGCTGCGGGCGCGACGGGGTCAGCGGAGCACGCTGGAGAACGGCTTCGGGAGACGCACCGGCACCCCCGTCCTTGAGCAGCAGGAGCAGCCCCGCGAGCAGCTTCGGGCGGAACACCTCGACCCTCGGCAGCGCGGCAACCGCATCGCCGTCGAGCATCGCGTCCCTGAAGGCGCCCGGGTCGCGCACAACGAGCGTCTGCAGCTCGGACAGCGTCGCGAGGCGGAGGAAGAGCGCGCCGGTCGACTCGGCCAACTCGGGGATCGCAAGCGCGCTCGCCACCTCCTGCTGGACGACGAGGAGCGCGAGCGCCCCCGCTACGTGCGGAACGGCCGCGCGCGTTCCCAGCGCTGCCCGGCGCGCAGCGAGGCGCTGCTGCCGCGCCAGGGCACCGGCGCTCGTGTGCGGCTCCGGCGCGGCGGTTGCGTTCGGCGCGCTGAAGATTACGCTTTCGAGGACGACGTGCGCGGTCTGCAGCGCCTGCACAGCGGCGGGGTCGACGGGCGCGGCGGCGGACGCGCCCTTGCCCTTGCCGACGAGGAGGTCCGCCGCTGCAGGCGCGAGGAGGCCGAGCAGCGCGCGGCGAACCGGAAGGACCGCGCTTTTGAGCATTGCGACGGCGCCGACCGTCCCCTCGACGACGAGCTCGCTCAGCAACGCCGCGCGCACGGGCCCACCCGCACCGCCGAAGGTTGCGCAGAGCAGCGGCGGAGTGAGCGCGCCGACCCAGCGCGCGAGGACGGGCTCAAGGCCCACGGGGAGACGGTCGTGCAGCGCGCGGAGGAGCAGTGCGGCGGGCGAGGGCGAGGCGGCGGAGGCGGGCGGGAGCTGCGGCGCCATCTGGAGGACGCTGTCGAGCGCGATGGTCGACCAGTTCGGGTGCGCGTGGTAGCGGAACCAGAGAGTCGACGCCAGCTGCGCGACCGCGGCGGGTGAGCTGTCGACGAGGAGGGACTGCAGCTCGGCGAGCGGGACGGGCAACGCCTGCGTCTGTGCCCGCGAGGCGGTAAGCGAGGAGGCGAGATTGCGGACATCGAGGTCGAGCGCCTCCTTGGCACTTGCGGCGAGGTAGCCCGCGCCTGCGAGCCGGCGGAGGAGCGTGAGGAGTCGCCGCTCGAGCGGCGTATTGCTCGCCTTGAGGGACTCGTGGGCGGCAAAGAGTGCTACGACGAGCTCGGGGAGGCTGTCGAGCGCCGTTGCGACGTCGAGGTGGGCCTCGACGACATCAATGATGTGCAGGAGGAGCGGGAGAGGCGGGCTGAGCTTGAGGATGACGACGAGGAGCTGCGTGCGGGGGAGTCATCAGCCTCGCGTCCGCAGGCGCGAAGAGGGGCATAGGCCACCTGCATGAGCCCCCACCAGTCCTCACACTCTTCATAAACCGCCACGATAACCGCCATCTGCTCGACCTCGAGCGCGATCCTCCCGGTCGCCGCATCCACCCGCGCAGACAACCCCTCGGGGAGGACCTCCCTCGCGACGGGCCCATGCGCGCCTTCACTCCGCAGCGCCTTAACCGCACCGAGGAGGACGCCACACTCCGGACCAGGCGGCAGCGCAGCGGCGAACACCAGCCTTGCGAGCTCAGCGCACAACGCGCACGAGCTCCTCGACCCGGAGCGCGCGCGCGACGCCTTCCGCCGCCCCGGCACTCGCGACGCGCCTGCGCGCGCCGACGCCCGCAGCGGGGAGGGCGACGGTGCGCAACATCCAGAGGTGGACGCTTTCCCCTCCCGCGCCTGCCGCCGTCGCACGCGGCTCGGTCTCCCCGCGCGCGATGAGCCGCTGGAGGTACGCGCCGTAGGCCATGACGCCTGCGCGGAGGAGCTCCTCGGCGAGGGCGCGCACATCGGCGCGCTGTGGGGCGCAGGCGCGCCCGCTGCTCCGACAGCGGCGGATGCGGCGGCGGAAGAGGTGGGGAAGCGCTCGTCCACCCAGCGGACGAACGCGGCGGAGGTGCTCGCGCGCGTCGCCCGCCGGCCCTTCCGCCCTGCGGCGCCGTGGAGCCGCTCAAGCTCGAGCGCGATTAGCCGCGAGACGGCGTAGCGCCTGTGCGGGGCGGGGAGCGGGCGCGTGGGGGTGGTGCACCACGTGAAGAGGAGGGGGAGGGCGTGCATGAGGTCGAGCGGCTGTGCGGTGGGAGCCGAGGAAGATGAGGGGGAGGAGCGGGCGGTCGAATCGGCGGGCTTGGCGGACGAGATTGACCGCGCAGGACTTCCCGTCGCGTCCTTCGCGGCAGAACTGGCCGTAATGCCCGGCGCCAAGGACACGAGCGCGAGCGGCCTTGTTGCGGGCGCGAGGAACAGCGCTTTATGCGTCGCGCATGCGCACGGGGAACTCGATCTCGTCGAGGCGCTCGATCGCAGCGAGGAGCGCCTGGTCGTCGACCTCATACGTCTGCGCCTGCGCGGGCGACGCGGGTCCGCAGGCTGGGCGAGCGCGCGCCGCACGCGCAGCTCGGCGATGTCTGCGGCGATCGTCTCGCTCAGAACTGCGGCATCTTCTGCATCGTCGGGCGGGTGCTCTGACCCGGTTGCGAGGAGGAGCTTCTCGAGCCTCGCGCTCGAAGCGGAGGGAGAGTCCGAGCGGGACGGCGAGGTGTTGCGCGAGGACGCGAGAGGGTAGATAGGCGAGGGGAGGAGCGAGACGAACGAGTCGGGGTGGGCGAGGAAGGCGGAGCGAATGAGGGAGGTGAGCGTCGTGGTGATGGTCGTGCGCAGGGTTGAGGGCGGGGCGGAGTCGAGCTGCGTGGGCAGACGACCCCATGCATTATCAGCGCAAGTTCACGAGAAGTAGAGCGTTGCTGATCCTCCAAGAGGGGACGACGCACCTCCTCGAGCCGCAGGAGCCCTCCCCTGACGAGCCTCGCCGTCGCCGTCTCGCTCTGAAGCAAGTCGCCAAAGTACTCCTCGACGAGCAGCAGCGCGAACGACAACTGGCCGAGCGTCGCGCCTGCGTCCGCTGCTGCGGGTGTGGGAGAAGGCGGGTCGAGCAGCGAGACGAGGAAGCGGAGGAAGTACGGCCGGTCGAGGAGGGATTCTTGGTAGAGCGACTCGACCAGGCGGACCCTGTGTGAGCAGAGGAGTCGTGGTCAGTCCCGCGACGAGGCCATGGGGAGGCAATCTGTGAGAGCGGACGCACGTGTACTCGAACTTGCCCTCCCAGGCCTTCCTCCTCTCCTCGTCCATCAGCCCCCTCTCGCTCGCCCCCGCGCCGCCCAGCCGCGCCGCCTCCGCCGCGGCCTTGGCCGCCTGCGCCTGCTGCTGCGCTGCGCTGCCGAGGCTGCCAGAGCGTGAGCGCCCCAGCGCGGGGAGCGCGGTCGGCGTGCCCGGGGTCGAGGGCGGCGCGGCGGCTGTGGTCGGGGTGGGAGCAGAGGGGAGGACGACCTCGGCGAGCTGCTTGCGGACAAACTCGCAGACGACGAGGGTGAACTCGGAGGTGTACTGCGCGATCGCGGACGCGACGGGCGGGTTATGGCGAGGGATTGCTGGGCAGCGCAAGAGGAGGGTGAGTACCGCGACCTTTCGCGAAGAACATGCGAGCGGGGAGGTACCCTCCCAGCACGTAGGAGGCGGAATGCGCGGACGCACGATCTCGATCCCGCCAAACGCGCGGACGAACCACACCGCGCGACCGACCTCGACCCTGCGGTGCGCGAGCATGTCGAGCCCCTTCTCGCCCTTGTACCCGTGCGGGACACTGCGGCTCAGCTTGGAGAGCGGGACTGCGGGCGAGGCGAGGTCCGAGAACCACGCTTCACGCTTCGAGTCGGTGAGGGTGATGCGGGAGGGGAGGCGGAAGGTCGAGGGGCTGCGGACGGGCGAGGTGAGTACGAGGCAGTCCTGAGGGAGCGAAGGCAGCGCACCCGTAGCAAGGAAGGCCAGCGTCGGCTTTGGCTTGGACGGCCGCGAAGAGGCGGCTCAGGTTGCCGAGAACATCCGTCGTCTTCAGCTTGTCGTAGATGTGCTGGTGCGCCGAGAACGTCTCCGCCTGAGCCGTGATGCGCACGACACGTCAGTACTGCCTCGTGCGGGAGAGGGATGCCCGAAAGAGCGCGAGGAACGCACCTGGACGATACTCTTGGAGACGAAGCCGTTCTTGACGACCTGCTCTGCCATCGAGTCCTCTTCCATGCCATCTCGGGGCGGGTAGAAGACGGGCCAGGGGCGAGTCCTGCCCTTGTCGACCTCGTCGCGCTCGGCAGCAGCAGCGGCCGCGGCGGCACTCGCCGGACTGGGCTGCGGCTTGAGAAGTCCTGCGGCGCGGCCGAGGGCCTTGTTTGGTGTGGGGTCCTTCTGCGGCTGGAGGATCCACGGCGCACGCCAGGACGGGGGCTCGAGGTGGTACCGCTGGAGGCCCTGGTCGGCGAGGATGGCGTCGAGCGGGCTGGGGCGGAACGCATGGCTGGTCGAGGGTGTCGTCTGGATGGCGGTGGTGCGGTTCGCGTTGCTCGGCGCGCCCGAAGCTGCGAGGGCGGGGACAGCGGCTCCGGTCGCACTCGACGAGGACGACGAGGTGGGGGCAGCGGTTGAGGCGGCGCTGCGACGGGACGAGGGCGGCGGAGGGCGGGACATGCCCGCAGAGGTGCTCTCACTGCGAGGAGCCGCAGTCAAGCGGGCGGGAAGCAGTGGGAGGAGGCGAGCGGGGTGGGGAGCAGGACGACGAGCTGATGGACCGCGGACTCCGCCCCAACTCCGGAGACAGGGTATCCTGCTCTCTGCGTGTCTGAATGCACTGCACAGCCCTCAAGCTACACTGCAGCCTCTCTAGGAGTGTGCGCCGGAGTGAGACGTCGACGCGTGCGGACGCGCTTCCGTTCGCGCGAAGGGGGAGCGCGCGTCCCTTTCTCCCTCTGCTCGCTCTCTCTCGTCCTTACCAGCCCGGCTCTTGCGCAGACTAGACCGCACCCAGCCGCCACCTCGACCCACCCGGCGCAGTGCGTCCCTCCCCCTCCCTCCCCTCTCCTCCCACGCTCGTTCCCCTCGCCTCCTCGCATCACTCGCTCAACCCGCGTCGACCTCCTCAGTCCCGTCCGCCCGGCTCGCCTGCACCCTCCGCCAGCCACTCGTCGCTCCTTCCCCTCGCGGCCGCAGCCGTCGCCCTCGCCTCGGCCGCACACCCCGCCAGCGCCGCCTCGAGCCACGACCAGCCAAAGGCCAGCGTCCACCGCTTCCGCGAGAAGCGCATGTACGACATCCGTGCAGACAACGGCGTCGTCAACATCGAGTGCGTCCGCCTCTCCCCCTCGTGGTCGTCGTTCTCAGGAGCGAGGTTCGCTCAGGCCTCGCCTCGGTGCCGGCGGAGGCGGGCCCATTCACGCGTCCGTTGGCTCGCTTCGTGGGAACTGCGCTGGGAGCAACGGCGGGCGTCGTCGCGGTCGACACACGAACTCGTCCCGCCCAGTCGCGCCGGTAGAGTTGGTCCGTTGGCACGTTCGCGACGATGAATGCGGACCCGCTAGTCCGGCTCGACGCGATCGTGCTTTCGCGGGGGGTCGCTGTCGTCGACAACGTGTTGAAGGTGCAAGAGGAACGCTCGACTGACCCCGCTTGCTCACCTCGTCGCCCTTCCCTCCTCACCACCCTCGTCCGTCTCCCCCTCGCTGTCCCACCCGTCCCACAGCTTCCTCTCGAACGACTTTGCCCGCGTAACCCGCAAGTTCAACAAGTCGGCGCTCAACTTCAAGGCGAACCACGCCGCACTCCCGGGCGCGTCCAACTCGACCGCCGCCCGGCTCGCCAAGCGCCGCGAGGATGTTTTTGCCAAGGCGCGCGAGATGGAGCTGCGCTACTCGGCGCAGGAGAAGCGCGAGAAGAAGAAGCGCGAGGCGTCGCAGATTGAGCGCAGGAGCAAGGCCGCGCACGACAAGCGTGCCCCGAGCGGGAACGTCCCCCTCACCGACTACTGTGCGCGCGCTCCTTCTCATTCTTCTAGCCGTGTGCTGACCCTCTCGCGCCCGCCCGCAGTCAGCGGCGGAACGACGCGGCCTACTTTGGCGGGATCGGGATCGGCACGCCCGCGCAGACGTTTGACGTGATCTTCGACACGGGCTCGGCGGACCTCTGGGTCCCGTCGGCCAAGTCGTCGACCTCGCACGACAAGTTTGCCAACGCGGCCTCGTCGACGCTTGAGACGTCGTCGGCCGAGTGGGACATCACGTACGGGACGGGCTCGTCCGAGGGCTACCTCGCGCGCGACGTCGTCTCCGCCGGCGGCTACACGGTGCAGCAGCAGATCTTTGCGCTCGCCGACACGTCGGCGCCGGTCGTCGAGGCGCTCCCGAGCGACGGCATTTGCGGCCTCGCATTCTCGACGATCGCGACGTCCGGCGCGCCGACCTTCCTCGAGAACCTCATCACGGCCGACTCAATCGCGCAGCCGCAGGTCGGGTTCTACCTCCAGCGCGCCAAGGACCTCACGAAGCAGACCAAGGGCACCATCGGCGGCGGCGAGATGTGCGTTGGCTGCGCCGACGCGGCCAAGTACACGGGCGCGCTCTCGTGGAACCCCGTCGTCGCGCAGTCGTACTGGGAGGTCAAGTCGGATGGGATCGCCGTCGACGGCGCCGTCGTCGGCGGGACGGGCATGGCCGTCGCGCTCGACACGGGCACGACGCTCATCTACGTCCCGACGTCGGTTGCCTCGGCGCTGTACGCCAAGCTCGGCGGGACGCCGCTCAAGGGCTCGGCGGGCGAGTACACCGTGCCGTGCATCGCGACGTTCGGCACGATCGGGCTCAGCTTTGGCGGCGTGACGTACAACATCCCGCTCGAGGACATCTTCCTCGGGTACGCGAGCGCGAGCAACACGGAGCAGTGCGTCCTCGGCATCCTCGCGCAGGACATGTACGACGCCGAGGGCAACGCCGTCGCCATTGTCGGCGGGCTCTTCCTCAAGGCCGTCTACTCGGTCTATTCGTACTCGCACAACGGCTCGCCCGCCGTCGGCCTCGCGCAGTCCATCACCTCGGGCGTCTCGGCGACTTCGGCGTCGTCGTCTTCGTCGGCGTCGTCGTCGTCCTCGGGCGCATCGTCCTCGGGCTCGTCCTCGGGCTCGTCCTCGGCTCGCTCTCCGGCTCGTCCGGCGCCTCGTCCGGCTCGTCCGCCAGCGGCGTCTTTGCATACTCGGCCTCGGCCGTCGCGCAGGTGACCGCCGACCCGGGCGTCGCGACCTCGATCGCGACGTACGACGCCTCGTCCGCCGCTGCGCGCGTCCTCCGCCGCCGCCGCCGCAGGCTCGTCCGCCGCTGCCGGCTCGTCGTCCAGCGCCGGCAGCGGCTTCACCTTTACCGTCTTCTCGACAGCCGCGGCCGCCCCCGCCGCCGCGAGCAGCAGCAGCAGCTCGTCCTCCTCGGCAGACGCGTCCGCCGCAGCGGCAAGCAGCCCGTCGGACTCGGCGCCCTCGAGCGGCGCCGCGCGCGGTGTCGCCTCCTCGCCGCGGTGCTGGCTGTCGCGGTCCTCGGCGGGGCGCTGGCGCTGGCCGCCTAGTCCTCCTTACCGTCCTTACTCCCGCCCATCTCTATCGCTGTACCCCCTCGCATTTCACTTCGTTCGCATCTCTTGCAGTACCCAACCTCCGCGTGCAGCCGCCACGCTTTGATAGCTGCGTCGCTGGGAAGCGGCGCGCAATAGACACTCGTTTATGCGGTGCTTGGCTCTGGTGCGTGGTGATTCGTGGGAGCTGGCGCGCCCGGTGAGCGGGGTAGTAAGCCTGCGAGTGGCGGGGACTTTGCGAAGTGCGAAAGTGCGAGCGGCGGGAGCGGCGAGGTGCGAGCGAGGCGGTGGGAGGGAAGCACCCTCTCCCATGTTCCAGCAGCTCATCTCGGCCACCTGTTTGCTTGCGCACTCTCCAGGTCAATCTACACCTCTCTGCGACCCGCTCAGCGTCATGCAGCATCCCGACGTGTGCGGAGGGGACGGTGATGGAGCGCCCTGGCGTCGCGGGCTGAGTGGGCGAGGGAGGGTGTCTCGGAGGAGAGTTGGAGGGGCGCGCGGAGGCGAGCGAGCTTCCCTTCCTTCGAAGGCTCACACGCTCGCTCGCCCGGCCCTCCAGCCCGCCAGCCTCGCCCCGAGTCTTCTCCATCGCGACTTTTACGACGCTGGCGCCGTCCACCACCTCCCATCTCATCAGCTCCACCCGCTCGCTCCCGCCAAACCGCCTCCTTTCGCACCTCGCCTCGCCTCGGCGCACTCCTGCACGCTCTCTCCCAGCTCCCTGGGCTGCGGCGCTGGCCCAGCGAAGCGCTCGTCGAGGAGGAGCGGGCGGCACATTGTCATCTGGACTGCGGGCGCGAGTACGACCATCCGTTTCCAGGCTCGGACGCGGCGCGCCAGCGACTGCAGAGGCCTCCGGAGCACTCCACCAGTGCGAGGGCGGAAGAGGGGGAGAGCCGGCGCCTGGGCGCTCGCGCTGGACCTCGTGCCTCCCGCTTCAGCTTCTTCGTCCCGACTTTCTCGCCCGCTTCTCGCCGAAGCATCCTGCCGCTTGGTTCAGGGGGTGTAGAGACGGCTAAACAAGATGCTAGGGCCGAGCGAACGCCGACGGCGCTCGGGTGAGCGCGCAGGAGGGCGGCGGGCCCGGCACGGCGCCGGAGTCTCCACTGACGGATTCCTCGCACAGATCCGCTCGAAACTCGCTGGAGGGCCTCAACTAGAGCGCGTGCGTCGCGTAGTGATAACGAGGAGGCGTCAATACGCGTATTCGCGCAAAAAGGACATCTCCTCCTCCTCAACCCAAGATTCCTCGGTCCTACGAACCAAAAGATGATCACGGCGGGGATCGAACCCGCGGTCTCCGCCTGCCAAATATCGGAGGGCGACGCCTTGCCACTGGGCCACGCGACCTCTGCTTTGCCAGTAAAGCCCAAGATACGCAACATGACCACCCCGCCAAATAGCTCGAAATTCAGAGGTGCTAGAGCTATGTCGTGTACCGTCCGATGTAGAGTAGTCCAGCGCAAGTGTGCACTGCGAGTTTCAGGGTAGATTCATCTGATGGATCTCGAGAAATGGCGTCCGACAGGTTGGACCGCGCTTCCTCGTCTGTCTCCCGCTTTCCATCTCAATGCTTCGGCGCTCCCTTGCTCTCATCCTGTCGAAGACACCTAGGAGAGCACCCTCCTCGTATTTCAACCCCGCCGGAGCAATGCCTCTATCACCACCGGCTTGAGAAGGTCGCTCCTCCCCGCCTCAGCATGCACAGCTCCACCCCATCCACAGCAGCGCGCCCCTTCCTCGCTAGGCCCGGTAGTGTCGAGCTCTGCGCGCGCGAGGGGGAGGTCGGGGGGCGTAGGGGCGGAGGAAGAGAACGTACCCACGGTCTCGCAGCAGGTACCGAGGGCGCACTTGTCAAGCTCCTGCCTGTAGCCGTTCCGCAGCGCCGCCTGGAGGTTAACCATGTTTGACGTAAGCTGCGTGTCGGGGGGGAATGAGCGGGCGGACGGGCGAGGAAGGAGAGGAACGCACGAAACGGTCACCCCGCGCGCGCCACGCGTGAGGCTGATCACATCTAGGGTATTGCGCGCGAGACCGATTGGGCAGGCGAGCTGTGCAGTCATGGAAGGAGAGTGAAGAGAAGCAGGGATGCACAGCCTGGGCGGGGAAGTAGAGAGCCCTCTGTGCTCGACTTGCGCGGCTCCGCCGTTAGGCTTGCGTACAGCCCAGGTTGTTGTCGTCCTTGGGAAGCCTCGCGGCTTCGGAAACGACATGCTTGTCCGCCGTTGAGCAGCTTGGACTTGGAGCGATGGAACCTGCGCAGCGAGGAGGCGTGAGCGCAAGAGAGGGCGGACCGAGGGTACGCACTCCTTGACGAAGAAGCAGCGTCACGTTTTGCGCGCCGTCTCCATCCCGAGCATGTCGATGGCGCGCATGACCTCGGGGATGGCTACGCGCGGGGAAGTCAGCTTGCGAAAGTCGAAAGGGGGAGAGGCGAACGAGACGCACCGCAGGCCTTGAACTCGCCGGCGATGTTGTCGGTCGCCTCAGAGAGCGTTTTGACGATGTCCTCGTCGCTGCGGGCGCCGGTGAGGAGGTCAACCGGAGCCTGGCTAAGCGAGCGGAGAGGTGGAAGCGATCGCACCGGAACGGCCCGGCCTCGGTGCGCTTGAAGTTGTTAAACTCCCACTTGTCCACGTCGTCGCCGATGTCGCCGAGCGCCGCCTTGGCCGTGAGGAGGAAGTCCTGCTTGATCATCTGCAGTAGAGAGGTGGCGGTTCGAGGGGATGGTGCGGGGAGCGAGATGAGGGGTCGTCAGTCGCGCTCGACGAGGGGGAGAGGGGGGAGCGCAACTCGCTAAAGTCCTTGCCGCCGTTCCAGCGCTTCACGACGCCCGGAAGCCACTTGACGTCCCTCTCGCTCGACACCATGTGCCACCTGTAGAGGATTGCGTTCGCTCGAGAAGGGTCGCCCCTCACGAAGGAGGTGGGGGGGAGGGGGCGCACCGTCGAACTGGACCGAAATGGTTGCCATCGCCGCGCGGGAGCCGGCCCATGTGCGTCTTGATCTTGCCGGTCGGGACGATCGACGACGTCGAGTCGGTGCGCGAGATGTTGAGGATCGTGCGGATCTAGTCCTGCGGGCGGGCGGGACGAACGAGGCGTCAATGAGTGGAGGCGAGGGTGAGGATGGAGATGCGCACTGGGAAGATGCTGTTTACAAACCACCCCGCAGTTGATGTTGCACGCCGTGTTGAAGATGTCGAGGTCCTGCGCGTCCTTCTGCTAGACGTTGAGCGACGCCCACGGCTTGTAGCGGTCCTGTTCGGTGATCTCGATGAGGCGGCGCGCGATCCAGTTGTGATTTCTTCGCGTGCAAGGCGTCAGAATGGGTTGGCTGGAGGTAGAGAAAGGGGCGCTCCGTACCGAGGAAACGAGCGTGCCGGGCCCAGTGAGAGCGTACAGCCAAGAGCACAAACCTGAGGCTGCGCTGGAAACAAAGCGCCTAAGACGTGCACGTACAGAGGACGAGAACAGCGTTCTCCGAGGAGGAAGGACGAATGGACCGGGGGCCGCAGCGCCTGCGTCGCGCGAGACACCGTGGGGCTTATACCGGTACATAGTAGCTCACCCGCACAAGCAGCGGACTAGAACACGCGCGAAACCCAGCATTGCTGTTCGAGCGATGAGAAGGAAGGAGAGGGCATGGGCGGCTTGTCGCTCACGCGCACTAGCGAGCACCGGTGAGCAGCATCTGGACGTGCCGTAGTGCCGATGGAGCGACGCAGCTCGCCCGTCAAGGATGAGCCCCGTTGTCGGAGGAGACAAGCCTCGTCGCGCGTTCTCAGAACGAGCTCCCGCCCTTCACCGCCCTTCCCCGTTTCGCTAGCTTGCAGCGACGCTCGAGCAATGGGTACCATGTTGAGGCGGTCCCAGGCGCACAAGCTATCTCGCACGGCTCGAGCATTTCGGCATCGTGCAAGCATCGTGGGACCTCGAGCTCGCGAGACGGCCGACTCTCTTAGAGGAACACTCGTTCCCGTTGTGCGGTCAGACGCCAGGGATGTGGTCGATCGTCGTATCCAAGCAATACAGGAACCTCCGACTCGCGCTCGGATGTGGCGAGGTCATCCCTGTCGGCGCGTTCGGCACGCCAGTTTGCGTCAAGCGCAGCGTCGGCTGGATCGGGTCGACGAGATGAAGCAACTCTAGCCGCCATCGATCACCCCTGGTCGACCTAGCCGCTCCCGCACGCGCAAACCCCGAACAAGCCAGCGGCCGGAACCACGCTCGTCGACCCGCGTGTATGGGAGGACGCATGCAGCGACGGCAGCAACGCATACAGGAGATCCATCCGGCAATGCTGCTTCGGCAAGAGGTGGGAGTTCGCGTTGTCATTGGGGAAGGCCCGTCTGGAGGAGGCACCCGGCGACCTTGCGGCTCGCTCGAGTGCGTCCCCCTCCCTTCCACCCCCTTGCCCTCCGCACTCACTCGCTCACCGCCTCTACAGATATCAGACTCCGAGGCGCAGCTTCACGACGTGGGCATCTTCTTCCCGCACGTCAAGCCAGAGGGTGCCGAGCTCTGGACGAGCGTGTCCTTCCTCTCCATGTCTTGGCCGTACTTCAAGACGCTCCTCAAATCCGACTTCACCGAGTTCGTCACGCGTGAGAGCAGGCGGCGGCGCACGGAGCTCGAACGCGAGCTCCGCGTTGTCGAGCTCGAGGGGCACGGCAACCGTGAAAGTGACTCGGACCACGAGACCGCCGAGCTGCTCTTCATGTCGCACCAGCCCAAGATGCATGGCCGGAGCGATAACGGCGAGCGCTCGTACCGACAGATGGCCATCAAGCATGCGGCGCACTCCAACCCACGGCGCCGTCCTCCTCAGCCTCGCGACGGACCACTCCGAGTTTGCCCTCCCCGCGATCCCCGACCACCCGCTCACTCCGTCCGCCACCGGCACCCGCGCCGACTACCTTACGCGGTTCCTCGCCCGCACATTGAACCTCCCAGCGCCCGTCTCACTCAAGTCAGCGTGCAAGCTCGTGCACCTCCTCGAGCTGGCGGGGCTGCAGGAGCTCAACCTTGTGACCCTCGCCCGCTGGCTTCCGGACTGCGGAGTGCTTGACAAGCTCGTCAGCCGCGGCTGCAGTGCTAGAGGGCATCGCGCGGGTCAAGGTGGACAGCTGCGTGTGCTCCTCGTCGTCCTTTACTCCTTAGCGTGCTGACGCTCATCGCCCCTACGCCCGCCGACCTCCCCCTCGCGCGCGCAGAGCTCGCGCGCTGCTGTGGACGGGGTGGAGCTGTGCATGCTGAGGCGGGGAGGAGCGACCTTCTCAAGCCGGTGGTGATAGAGGCATTGCTCCGGCGGGGTTGAAATACGAGGAGGGTGCTCTCCTAGGTGTCTTCGACAGGATGAGAGCAAGGGAGCGCCGAAGCATTGAGATGGAAAGCGGGAGACAGACGAGGAAGCGCGGTCCAACCTGTCGGACGCCATTTCTCGAGATCCATCAGATGAATCTACCCTGAAACTCGCAGTGCACACTTGCGCTGGACTGCTCTACATCGGGCGGTACACGACATAGCTCTAGCACCTCTGATTTTCGAGCTATTTGGCGGGGTGGTCATGTTGCGTATCTTGGGCTTTACTGGCAAAGCAGAGGTCGCGTGGCCCAGTGGTAAGGCGTCGCCCTCCGATATTTGGCAGGCGGAGACCGCGGGTTCGATCCCCGCCGTGATCATCTTTTGGTTCGTAGGACCGAGGAATCTTGGGTTGAGGAGGAGGAGATGTCCTTTTTGCGCGAATACGCGTATTGACGCCTCCTCGTTATCACTACGCGACGCACGCGCTCTAGTTGAGGCCCTCCAGCGAGTTTGAAACGGATCTGTGGGAGGAATCCGTCAGTAGAGACTCCGGCGCCTGCCGGGCCCGCCGCCCTCCTGCGCGCTCACCTGGACGCCGCCGGCCTCCTTGCGAAGCTGCTGGTGCGAGGAAGCGAAGCAACAAACGTAGTCGAACCGCCAGTCTCGTCGCCAACATCCTCTCCTCCCGCTCTGCCACCCGCTCGACCATCCTGCCGCCATCGAGAAATTGCTAGACGACGGACAACAATAGTCGTACAACGGCGAGACCGTGCTCTCGAAGAGCGAACAGTGTCATGCCTACTGATGCCGTGGGAGGGCGCGGAGACGTTGCTGCAAGTCGCCGTCCTCGAAGCTTTGCACTGTCAGCGGGCCAAGAGTCACAGGGGCTACAGAGTACCATTGCATTGATATAGGATGAACCGATACGGATAACGAGGGGGAGCTAATGCGGAGGCTTTGGGTCGACCACGACCGGGACGATGAGCGTCTGCGGCGCGGCAACCTTGTTGTGATCACTGCGAGGCGCAATGTAAGCGATGGAGGCACGAACTGAAGGGGAAGAACGCACTTGGCCCAGACGCGGGCTTGGTCAAAGACATTGATGGCGTCCTTCACCGCCTTGTTCGCGTCCTCGTCGTGTAGCGCAAGGACGGCGGGGGCGATCGTCTCGAGCCAGCCGACGAGGTGCGAGATGAGCGTGTAGAGGCCGTTGAAGCTGCAGGAAGCGCGTCAGCATGCGCTTGTACGAGCGAGGAGCAGGAGAACGCACTCCATCATGGCCTTGTAGCTGCGCGGTGGGCACAGAGTCAGCTCCTGTGCTGCGAGTGAGAGAACGTCCACGCACAGCTTGCTGCCGAGGCGGTGGCTCGGGAAGAGCGCGCTCGCGATGGTCTTGACGTCCGTCTCGGCCTGCGTCGTGTCCTCGCCGTACTTCTCGACAAACGGCTTGAACTTGTCGCACGCTTCAGCGCAGAGCTTGTGGTGGAGCTTGAGGCCGAGGCGGAGCTCCCTGTGTAGCGAGCGGCGGGGTCAGCGAAGGATGCGGAGGAAGGCGATGGCGAGGGGCGCACATCTCGTCCGAATGCGTCTTGGCAAGCTCGAGCATCTTGTCGAGAACCGCTTTGCTGAACGCGTCGTACTGTGGCATGCGCAGGTCAGCAAGGACGCAGCCAGAGAGCGAGGAGACGAAAGCGCACCTCGCCAATGATGTCCATGAGGTGGCGGTGGTGCTCCTCCTTCTTGTGCTCTGTGTCGCCGTCGTGCTTGTGTGCGTTCGCGCGGTCCTGCTCGGCCTTGTACTGCCCCGAGACCGAATGGATCTGCACACCCTCGACCTTCTTGATCCGAACCGCACCTCCCTGTCACGCGCGACGGAGTCAGCAGGAGTGCAAGAAGAAGAGTAGGAAGGAAGGAACGCACCTTGAACGTCGGCTGCTTGCTGACAAAGTCCCACGCAGAGAGCGTGAGCTCGTTCGCCGCGCGCGAGCGCGTCGTCTTGCCGCGCTCGTTGTCCTGGTCCGCCGAGCCGTAGTGGAACGGCACAAAGACATCGCCCTTGGAGATCTCGCCGATCTTGGCCGGGCCCTCGAGCGAGCCGCGCGCTGACTCGACGAGGATCATGTCGCCCTCCTTGACCCCGAGCGCGACGGCGTCCTCGTCCGAGATCTGCACAAAGACGTCCGGCGCAGCATCCTCGAGCTCTTTGGAGCGGCCGGTCTTCGTGCGCGTGTGGAAGTGGTGCACAACGCGGCCGGTGCTGCGAGCGGGAGGAAGCGCGGGTTAGGAAGGTCGAGCGAGATGAGAGAGAGCGCACGCACATGAGGCGGTACGGGTACTCCTCGGACGTAAACTCCTCCTGCGGGTGGTAGTGGCACGCCTTGATGATGGCGCGCCCGTTCGGGTTCATGGCCTTGTATTTCTGCGGCGAGATCACGGTGCCGGTGAAGAGGTCGTGCCCGTAGCTCTCGACCATGTCGAGCGTCGTCGGGAACTTGAAGTCGGTGTAGAGGCGCTCGCAGCCGTCGGGAAACTCCTCGTTGCACGGCCACTGCACGCCGCTGCCGCCGGTGAGCTCTGCGCGGGGAGTGCGGGGAGGTCAGCGGCACATCCTCGTCAACCGCACGGGAACGGGCAATGTCGCCGAAGCTACGGGATCGGCGGCTCAACGAGCGAAGCGGGTGGGGCGAAGAGCGAGGCAGCGGGGGGGAAGAGAGGGAGAGGGAGAACGACAGGCGCGCGGGAGGGGATGTGAGGAGCGAGAAGAGGGACGCACTGTCGTAGCTCAGGCCGGTGTAGTCGCAAGGGCGGCCCTGGAGGAGAGACACGGGCGCGGTCGGCTGCAGCGAAGGAGAGGACGAGAGCAAGCGACGCCGACGCACCTTGGTCGTGCTCTTCCAGTGGTCAAACGCCATCTTGGTGTCGTCGCTCCACGGGATGAGCGGGTTGCCGTCCTTGTCCTTGAAGCCCATCCTGCGGCCGTACTCGGCAAAGATCTTCATGTCGGTCCACGCGACGCCGGGCGGCTTGACAGCCTGATGCGAGATGTGCACCGTGCGGTCGACGTTCGTGTAGCAGCCGGTCTTCTCCGCCCACTGCGCCGCGGGGAGGACGACGTCCGCGAGAGCGGTGGTCTCGGTCGGGAAGATGTCCTGCGCGACGACAAAGAGGTCCTTGCTCGCGAGGTTGCGCCGGATGCGAGCGAGTTCCGGCATCGAGACAGCGGGGCTGCAGCGGGCGAGGAGCGGTCAGTGCGTCAGCGTAGGGGAAGGCGCGCTTCCACTCGAGCGAGAAAGAGAGAACGGCACGCACTTGGTCCCCGAAATCCACAGCATCTTGATCGAGCCGTTCTCGATGTACTTGAGGAGGCTCATGACGTGCGTCGGCTGGCCCCAGTGCGGAATCGCCTTGGCGTCGCTGTCGTGAAGAGGACGGTGAGAACGAGATGCATCTCAAGGGCGCACAAGAAAGGCTGCAGCGCGTCGCGCGCGGCGCGCAGGGGTAAGAGGAAGAGGAAGGGATACGACGCACACGTTCCAGACGTCGGCGAGGTCCTGCATGTGCGCCGGGTTCGACGGGTTCTGCGGCACTCGTTGAGGGGTCAGCCAGGCCACGAAGAAGGGGAGTCTGCGAAGCAGGACGCACTCGGAAGCCGGGGAACTCTCCATTACATCCGCACTCGCGGTTGTTCTGCGAGGCGACGTCGATAGAGTCAGCGAGAAGTAAGCTGGCGAGAGAGAACGGACGAACCTGAGCGGTCGGCTGGCCGTTGAACTGGAGGACGGACGACCCTTCGCGGCCGATTGCGCCCTTGACGAGGTGGATGTTGTTGACGGCGCAGGCGGACGCCGTCGCCTGGTTCGACTGGCTGTGTCCGTAGGAATGTCGAAGCGAGTCAGTCGGAGAAACGGAGGCGGGGAAGAGGCGGAGACGCACTAGACGCCCTGGAGACAAGTACTGACATGGCGCTTGCTGCGCCCGATGACCTCTGCGGCCCGCGTGATCAGGGCGGCGTCAACGCCCGTGATCTCGGCGACGCGCTCGACGGGGTAGTCCTTGACGATGTTGCGAAGCTCGTCGATGCCGACCGTGTGCTTCGCTGCGCGCGAGCGAGGAGTAAGCGAAAATGATCGACGCGCGGGAAGGAGAAGCGCAGCGTACCGATCCAGTCCTTGTCGTGGAACTCGTCGTTGTCGAGCAGGATCTTGAGGATGCCGTTGAGCATGCACAGGTTCGTGCCCGTGCGAAGCCCGAGGTGGATCCCGCCGTGCTCGAGCGCCGCGTGCCCAACGGACGTGCAGCGCGGGTCCATGACGATTAGGAACGGCGGGTTCGGGCCGGCGAGGCGGTCGAGGATGCGCGACCAGAGGACGGTCTGCGTCGCCGCCATGTTGTGGCCGACCATGAACAGCGTATCGCAGTGGTCCTGCAGTGGCTGCATGGTCAGTCACGGGGTCCGCGAGAACGAGCCGCAACAAGCGCGAGAAACGCACAAAATCGGTGTACGAGCCGGGCTGGCCGTCGCACCCGAAGCTCTCGCGCATCGACGCCGCGGCCGTCGCCGTGCAGAGGCGCGTGTTGCCGTCCATGTGAAGCGTGCTGCGGGAGGTCCGTCAGCGCATGGTACGAGAGAGGAGAGCGAATGAGCTGACCCGAGTCCGGCCTTGCCGATGAGCGCGAGCGTGTGGTACTCCTCAAGGAAGAGCTGACCTGGGGGATGCTCGAGCGTCAGATGAGACCATCGCGGGAATGGTACGGAGCAACTCACCCGAGGTGTAGAATGCGATCGAGTGCGGCGTGTAGTGCTCGATGAGCTCCTTGGACTTCTTGACCATCAAGCTGAGCGCCTCATCCCACGTCGCCGGCTCGAGCTCGCCCGTCTTCGGGTTGCGGATTTGCTGTAGGCGTAACGAGTGAGCAGAGCGCAGGAAGAAGAGGGGAAACGAAGCGCACCGGCGTCTTCAGACGGTCTTCGGCCTTCATCGACACCCAGCCGTACATGCTGCGTTCGCCGCTCTCGTCAGCGCGTACAGTAAGAATATGAGGACTAGTACGCACCCCTTCGGGCCGAGCCTGCCCTTGTTGACGCGGTCAACCTCGCGCCCCTTGATCCCGACGACCTGCCCGTCCTTAACGGCGACGTCGATCGCGCAACCGTTCGAGCAGCTGTCTCGCCGTGTCAGCGACGTCGAGTAGAGTCTAGGGAAACACGTACAGGACGCAACACGACTGCACCCACTTCTCCACCTGGTCCTCCGGCCTGCGAAGGTCGAACTTCCGGGTCAGCTCTCGCGCGCACGTCGCGGAGAAGGAGACGCACTCGAGGAGGACTTTGTCAACGCGCACGTCCCAGCTCGTCTCGTCTCCGTGGAAGGCGTGCGTTCGCCCCAGATCTTGTCCACGTCTGCGCTCTTGCGCGACTCGAAGACGTCGCCCGACTTGGAGTAGTGCCCGAGGTCGTACAGCTTGCGGCGCGGCATGGCGGGAGCAGCGGTGAGCGGTGGGAGAGAAGAGAGATGCCGTCGCCTCGATTGGTCTCCCAAATCTGGAGGTTCGCCCTCATCGCCGGATGACGCGCTCATCGCCGGATGACGCGGGGAGGAACTCGGAGAGAGGGACAGATCTCGCTCTTCTCGCACCGCATCGCAGGCCAGTCTGCCACCTGCACTGCACTCGAGCATGGCTGCAGAGGCACTCCCAGCTGTCCCGAACCTCGCCGTCGTCTTGCTGCTTGGCGGCAGGTCCTCGAGGATGGGGTCCCCGAAGCACCTCCTCCTGCACCCCGTGACGCACCGGCCGCTGTACCAGCACCACCTCGAGGTCCTCAAGCAGCTTAGCGACGAGGGCGTCTTTCCGGAGGGCGTGTTCGTCAGCGCGAGGGAGGACCAGCGCGCTCAACTTGAGCTGCCAGAGGTGCGTCCCTCCGCCTCCTCGTCGCCCTCTGCCGTGGAGGCTGATCGAGCTCGTGCAGGGTGTCGAGACTGTGCTTGACAGGCCGGAGCGCAACGGTGACATCGGGCCCGCGAGCGGCATCCTCGAGGCCTTCGCGACGAAGCACAGCGCGACCTGGCTCCTCCTCGCCGTCGACCTCCCCTTCCTCACCCGCGCCTCCATCCTCCACCTCCTCTCCTCGCACCCGGCAGACTCGCCGGTCTCCCTCTTCCTCCACCCATCGGACGGCAATCCCGAGCCCCTCTTCTCCGTCTGGACGCCTCCTGCCCTCGAGCAGCTCCGCCAGAACTGCCTCAAGGGCAAGAGCGGGCCGTGCCGCGCGGCGAAGGACGTCTGGGGAGGAAAGATCGTCGAGGGGAAGGGCGGCGTGAAGGTGCTGGGCGACAACTGGGTAACGGATGCGGACACGCCCGAAGAGTGGGAGAAGGCGGTTGCTGCGCTGGCGCGGGTCGAGGTGAGTTGCCCACTTTTTCTCGCCCTCGCAGCCCTTCTGACAAGCAACAGCACCCGTAGCTCGCCGGTGTCGACGTCGTCAAGCCCCTCACCCCGCCTCCCTCTCCGCCCACTCCTGCACAGAAACCCTTCTCTCCCACGCCTCGCCGCTCGATCCCATTCCCCATCGCCATCGATCGCATTCATACCATTTCCCTAAAGACGAGCGCCTCTCTAAGCGCTACTTGCACACCTCGCGCGTCTGCCCCCGCCGACTCGCCCGTCCTTCTCCCCCTCGTCCAGGCTACCGGCGGCATCGCCTCCACCGACGTCTTCGCCGCCCTTCCCCACCCTCTCCACGATAACTCTGCGATGGACGGCTACGCCGTTCCGTCGTCCCTCCTCTCCTCCGCCTCGCCTTCGCAGCCGATCTCCCTCCCCGTCCTCGGCCGCATCGTCGCCGGCGACCCTCCGCCATCTCGCAACCTGGTCACCTCCCTCGGCACGCAGGGCTGCTGGGAGATCATGACGGGCGCGGTCTTCCCATCCAAGGCGTTCGGCGCGGTTGTCAAGGTTGAAGACGCTCGCTCGACCGGTACCGACGAGGCAGGGGGGCGCGTCATCCGCTTCGAGGCGCCCATCCGGCACGAGCAGAACCGCCGAAAGCGGGGCGAGCAGGTGCAGGCCGGCCAGGTCATCCTCCGCGCTGGCGAGCGCGTCTCGCCGGAGAAGGTGCTCCTCCTTGCGGCATGCGGCGTCGCGCAGGTCGTGGTGCACGCGCCAGTCGCGCCGCCCGTAGCTCGCGGACGAGTCGGGATCGTCGCGACGGGCAAGGAGGTCATCCCGCTCTCGTCGCTCTCGACGGGAATCGAGCCCTCGCCCGGCCAAGTCATCGACTGCATCACACCCTACCTCTCCTCGCTCCTCTCCTCCTCGGGCTTCGAGCCCGTCCTCCTCTCCCCTACGGGCGACTCGACCTCCTCCTTCGCCTCGACCGTCTCCGCCGCGCTCTCCGCCTCCCCATCCCTTTCCCTCCTCCTCACCGTCGCCGGCGTCTCCCTCGGCGTGACGGACCACCTCCCCTCGACGCTCGCCTCCCTCGGCCTCACGCCCGTCTTCCACGGCGTTCGCATCCGCCCCGGCGGCCCCGTCATGCTCTCGCACAGCGCGGAGGGCGACGTCCCGCCCGTCCTCAGCCTCCCCGGCAACCCGATGGCGAGCGCCGCGTGCATGCGCAGCTTCGGCGCGGCGCTGCTCGCGCGTCTGGGAGGTCAGGGCGGCGCGTGGAGGACGATGGAGGTCCCCACCGATGGGGCGGAGGGCGGCGCCTGGGCGGAGATGCTCGCGAGGGTCAAGGGCGGGCTATCGAGCTTCTCGGCGGTGCCCGTCGACCCGAAGACGGGGTTGCCGAGCCTGACGATTGACACGGCAGGACGGCGGGCGGGGCCGTGCGCGCTCGGAAGCCTGGTCGGCGCGGGGGCGTGGGTGCGGGTGGATGCAGGCGAGGATGGCACGAGGGCGGTGGAGTGGTGTAGCTTCTGAGCGAGCGCAACAGACACTCTCTTTGCGAGTGACGACGAGAGAGCGCAGTTACACAGTCTACGCCTCGCGGTACTCGTCCCGGCTGTCCACTGCGCTGCCGCGAACGACGACGTGCCCTTCGCGCTCAAAGAACACCGGCACCTGCGCCTGTCGTGCCTCTCGTCGCTCGCGCTTCGTCTGGGGTATTACGGGGTTGACGGGCTCGGCGGCTGCCTCGAGGTCGTCGGGAGGAGCGGGCGGACCGAGGTGAGGCGGCGCGGGGAAGCGGCGTTGCGAGCGGCAGGAGAGGCAGTGATGCACGACGACGTGACCGTGCGGTCCAGAAGCTGCGTTACGGAGCGTCAGCTGGTTACAGCGGCCGAGGGGGGGAAGAGGGACGGACGCTTGACCCGTACACTCGACGAGACGCCCGGAATCAACACCGCCCCGCAGGCCGTGCAAAGCGTGCGCTTGATACTCGGGTCCCTGCGCGCATCAGGGCGGTCAACCTTGAGAGGAACGAGACGCAGGGACTGCACGCACATCCGCACCGTCGCTTTCTTCGCGACTTCGGTCATCTCCCTCGCGAGGTGTCGCGCGAGCGGCTTGAGCGAGCCTTCCGCCTTCCGCCGACGCTTCGTCGGCGCTTCCACGTCGTCCGAGCGAGATGCGCCCACGCTCTGGTCCGCAGACGTCCCCTTGCCCTTGTCCTCCCCGCTGGGATCCGTCGCCGGCGCACCAGCCTGACCTCCCCCGCTGGTCTGCCCCGCCAACGCAGCTGCACCGCTGCTCCGCGTAGCCCTTCTGCGCTTGGTCGGGCGCAGCTGGAGCGCGTCGTTAAGGAGGGTCGACGCCTGGTAGAGGAAGCTGAGGCGCTGGAGCGAGTCGCGGGAAGTGACGGGCGTGGCTGCGGTGGGCTCGGCGGCGGCGTTGCGGCCCTTCTTGGCCATTCTGGCGAGCTGCAAGAGCTGGTCGTGCTGTGAGGAGCGGCCGGGACGAGCGAGAGGGGCGGCGCGGAGGGTTGGCTCACGACACCACCGGTCGCTTCGCCTAGGCGCGTTTGCTCTGGCTTGAGGCGCTGCCGAGGGTTCACACAGTGCTTGCTGAGCGCACAGCCCGCCCCGCCGTGTTGCCGTCGCTCCACCCAGCTTCATCAGCTCGACTCGTGTCTGCATGATCAACGCGCGACGACAGCCTCGCAGGCCGTCAGGTGCATCGCGACATGCCTCCGAAGCCCGTCTCGACGCAGACTGCGCTCCGCGCCGTGTTCAGAGAAGCTGATGCCACCGGTGCTCCTCGCCGCATCCGCCAGGCCTCCCGCATCAGCCGTCAGCCGCAGGCAACTCGCATGAGCGGACGCTCGAGCTGGTTTGGCGTCATTCTCGACCGGGCTGGCGGCAGGAGCGCCGCTCAGCACCGCAGCGTCGGCGATACAACGGTCCTTCGTACTTCGCTCCTCCTCAATACGGCTTCCTCGCCGACTGTGTGCGCCACCTCCTGCTTCTATATCACGCTCAACATCTCATACAGCACGCCGACTTAGCCCCGACGCTCGACCTCGCCACTCCGACGCGAGGCACTCGCCATCGCAGGGTCGAGAGACCCTTCCCCGCTCGCTTGTAACGCCCGGCCATCGAGTACCTCTCCCTCGCTTTCGGATGCAGTGAGTGTTACTGCCGGGTAGATGGAAGCGAGGGAGGGTTCGTCGCCAGCCGAACATGCGTGAGACCCGGCATGTGAGGAAGGAAAGCGAGGTGACGATCCACGAACGCCGGGCTTTCTTGCGTATCGCGTCCTGCGGTACACGGGTCTCTAAAAGAGCGCAGAGCTGCAGAACGCTTCGGCAGAGCAAGCGCAAAGGTCTCTCTCGTCTCATCACCCGCTTCGCCGCTCGACCTCGTTCCGCACCGCTGAAAGCGCTGTACGCCGCGCGAAGCAGTCGTAGGCAGCCCTTGGCCATGTACAGCTCTCCTTGACGCTTCTCTAACTTCCCGCTTCCGACTCTGCGCGGTCGGACCCCGCCGCTCTTCGCGCCTCTGCTCGTCGTCCTCAGCTGCTCTCTCCCCCACCGCCAGACTCACTCCACACGCTGAGGCTGCCACTCAAGATGCTTGCTCTCCGCTCCGCCGCCGCCCTCCGCGCTGCTCGCCCGGTGCGTCTCGTTCCTCCCGCGCCCCGCTTCGTCTCCTCCACGACCTCACCGATCCTCCCCCCGTTACCCTCCTCCGCGCGTTCTGCTCACGCATTGCAGGCAGTCAAGCAGCAGCTCCGCGCGTTCCACGTCGAGAACAAGGTCAACGCGAACTTCCCCTTCACGTACGAGGGCGCCGCGAGCAAGAAGCGCTTCACGGTCGGGTTCGTCGGCGTCCTTACGTTCGCCGCCGCTGCGCCGTTCCTCGCGAGCGCGTTCCAGATGTGCGTCATCTCCTTCTCGGCGCGGAGAGCGTGAGCTGACCTTCTGGCGGTGCGCGCAGCAAGAAGGCGTCCGCGTGAGGAGGGGGTGCCGCATCGAGCCCGGCACAGTGCGCGTGCAAGAACACGAGCTGACCAATTCGAGAGCTTGAGCTTCGAGCGCGACACTGGCGCAACCTGGCGGACGAGGGAAGGCCTCGCACACGATCCTCTGCCTCCTTCTCCCCTCCCTCGACCTTCTGATCTGCCCGCGCTACTTCCGCTCACTCGCCCGCGGCTCCCTTCCGTCTCTGCTTCTGCGTGTTTCATCTCGCTTCTTCTGTCCTACTAAACTGCCCATCTGCAAGGCAAGCGCAACAGCTCGCTTCCTCGCCCGTCCTCACCTCGTCTCGCCATGCTTCCTGCCCTCACCGCCCGCCGCACAATCTCCTTTCTCAGCCCTCACCTCATGCGGCAGACGGCCTCGCATCTCGCCAAGCGGAGCTACCACGTCGAGAATCGGGTCGGCAACAACTTCCCCTTGTGCGTCCACCTCTCTCCTCCGTCCTCGCAGGTACTGGCCGCTCTGAAGCAGCGGTTACGACGGAGCGTCAAAGACGAAGTTCACCGTCGCGTACTGGGGGCTCCTCGTCGGCGTCGGGTTCTGCGGCATCCCCGGGCTCGCGTGGTGGCTGCAGATGGCGCGTTCGTCAACTCACGATGACGCTCTTCCTGTCCAGTCGTCGTGGACTTGGGCGCAGCGCGCTAATTTTTACTCTCCGCACTGCAGGAGAAGTTCAACGGGAATCTCTGAGGCCTGCGAGCGCTCTCAGCTCTCCTCCCGACGTTCCCTCGCGCGCTCCTTCTCTCATCCTCCCTGCCCTCGTCCTGCCTTTCGGTCTCAGTCACGCAACTCTACCCGTCCGTCTCTCTGTAGCAATACCCTACCGTCGTGCATACCTCTGCGTCTCGCCCGGTCGCAACCGTCCCGGGAAACGCCCGTCTCGCATGTCGCCCGCCCCTCGCAACCAAGGCGCCCCTCCCCCCTCTCCTCGCGGCTTCAGCAGAAGCTCAACATCTGCTTTGCACATCCTCACATCTTGCTCGCTACACGGCACGGCAGCCGTCAGCGTCGTCTTTTCCTGCGTCAGGGGCGGAAGGGGCGCGTTCACATGCCCTTCTCGTTGGGCTTGCCGCCGCTCGGGACGAGCTCGATCCTGCGGACGCATGCGGGACAGGTCAGTGGGCGTATTCGGACAGCGACATGAACGCAACGATGGGGATCGGAGAGAAAGGCGCGGGAGCGAGGGGAGGGAAAGGAGAGCGGGCGCACCAGTAGCGGTCCGGGTCGTACTGCGCGCGGGCATAGCGAGCGCATCAGCATCTACAGCGCGAAGAAGCGAGCGAGAGCGCGACGCACGATGAACGCGATGTGGCGCATCCGGCCCTCCTCCGGGCGCTTCTTGAACGTGACGCCGAGGTCCGTCAGGCGCTTGCACTCCTCCTCGACGTCGGCGCACGAGAGGGCGATGTGCCCGAAGCCTAGCGGGTGGGCGTCGAGCGCGTCAGAAAGGGCGGGGCAAGAGAGGGGAGAGAGGAGCGCACCCCGGCCGGGCTCCTCGTTGCCGTTCGCGTAGCCCTTGAAGTCCGGGTCACTCTCGGTACCCCACTGCGCGTGAAGAGTCAGCGCGCTGGCTCTTGCGCTTGTAAGTGGAGAGGTGGTTGAGCAGGAAGCGGTCGAGGGCGGATGTTGGGGTGGGCTCGACGAGTACGACGATAAATGCGCGCCCGCTCGGGTGGCGCAGACAGGGGAAGAGGTCGCTCACGTTGTGGCACAGCTCTGCGAGTGCGTCCGCGAGTTAGCGCGGCACTCAGCGAGAGCACGGGAGCAGGGAGCAAAGCAGACGCACCGAGGACGCCCTCGCGCTTGAACTTGCGCGCAGCCTTCTCCTCCTGGCTCAGGTTCTCCTTGCCCTCCTCCGGGAACGCGAGGAAGTAGCTGATGCCGAGAAAGGGCGCGAGGGGCGGGTGCGAGTCAGGGGAGAGGGAGGACGGGTGAAGCGGCGCAATTGAAGCGGTCATTTCGAGCAACTGGACAGTGGGGAGACGCTGACGGCACACGCACTTGGTGAAGTCACCGCCGGGCGACTCGTGGACTGCAGGGAGGCAGAAGGAGCGGCGGAAACGCTCGGTCAGCATCGGCCTTCGCGTGCAGAGGAGGTATGCGCAGCCCTCGCGCAGCGGGTCGGCATGGGTCGACGCCTCGTTTAGGCGGGAGCACCAAGAGCTCTGTACTCGCCGTCTCGTGCAGGGTGCGCTGGAGAGGGTGCGATGTGGGGGCAGCTGGACGCACTGAGTTCCATGCCGAGGATGCGGGTGTAGAAGTCGAGCGAGACCTTTGCGTCCTTGACGCGGAGCATGGTGTGGTCTGGGCGGCGCTGCAACGGTCAGCGCGGCTGCCCGGGGGAGTTTCGAGTTCATCCCCGGAGCGTCATGAGGAGGGGAGGGAGGAGGGAGGGGAGGGACGGGAGGGCGAACTGAGAGCGAAGCGGCCCATGTTGGCAGTGCTGGAGTGGAAGGCGCGGGTCAGGAGCGGAGCAGTGCACACTCGACGGAGCATTCACAGGAGAACCCGCCGGGCCGCCGCGCGCCTCCTCCCGCTCCGCTCGCCGTCGATCAAAGTGGGGCGCACCCGCGAGCACCGCAGCCCGCCCGCCCGCCATGCTCGAAAAGGACCTCGAACGCCTCCCGGCCACCTCCGCAGCTCCTCCCACCACCCGCCGGGCAAAGCAGACCCTCCTCGCCCTCGCTGCCTGCGCCCTCGCCGGCTTCCACGCCTGCCGCTTCTTCCATGCCCGCGTCACCGTCTCGACCATCCAGACGCCCGGCGTGTGGTGGAGTACCTGTCCCGACGAACCCTCAACGTACTGCGGCTTTCTGAACGTCCCTCTCGGTGCGCGGCCTCGCTCCTCGACGTCGGCCCTCCCAGGTCCCACTCAACCCCATCTCCTGCGCCCACAGACTACTCCGACCCGCAGGCCGATGAGACCGTCTCGCTCGCGCTCCGCATGATCCCCGCGACGGTCCCGCCCAAAGAGCAACTTGGCTACCTTCTGTGCGTCCCGCGCCCCGAAATGCGGCTCCTCCACTCCTTCGAAGTCCCTTGATCAAGCACACTGACCACTTTCACCCGCAGGACTAACCCTGGCGGTCCCGGCGGCTCGGGAACGGGCGCCCTCCTCGACTACGGCAAGATCCTCGCGCGCATCGTCAACGGTGCGTCCCTCGCTCTACACGTACGAGCACTCTCTGACCAACTTCGCGCAGGCCGGTACAACATCGTCTCGTGGGATCCCCGCGCCGTCAACCTAACCTCGCCCGGCCTTGGCTGCTTCGAGACCGTCGGCGATGCGAACCGCTTCCTGCGCGACGTCGAGCACGCCGGGCTTAGCTTCGGTGCGTCCCGGCCGTAATCGGTTCCAATAGTCACGCAGAGGTCACTTATTCCCGCGGTCCCGCCCCACAGACGCGCGTGGCTCTCCTGCCCTCGGCTTCTCGCACAACGCCTCGCTCGCCGCCGAGCTCGCCTGGACGTCCAAGATCGACGCGTTCGGGCGCGCGATCGACTATGCTTGCAGGGAGAACGCCAACAAGGCGGTCATGCGCTCGAGTTCCACGGCGTTCACGGCGCGTGACATGAAGGTGCGCACTGCCGCTGCAGGATGACGCCTCTCTCAAGTAAACTCACCCTGCCAATGCGTACAGAGCATTATGGAGGCGCTCGGCGAGGAGACGCTCAAGTACTGGGGCTTCTCGTGCGTCCGTTGGCTGCTTACTCGCCGTGCTCAGCTACTGACTCGCCTGTGCAGGTACGGCACCATCCTCGGCGCGACTTTCTCCGCCATGTTCCCCGAGCTCGTCGGCCGTGAGTCCGCACTCTCGGCTTCCCCGCGAGCGATTCCTCACCCCTTGCTCGCAGGCATTGTCCTCGACGGCGTCTCAGACGCCGAGGCGTACACGCAAAACCTCTTTGACTGGGGTCGCGCGGGCATGGTAGACACGCGCAAGGTGCGCCCTCGCTCAATGCCTCGCCAACGCTGAGTCTGACGAGCACCCGCACCCCGCCCTCCCTGCGCGCAGGTTCTCGAAGGCTTCTTCTCCTCCTGCGCCACCTGGCCCGCTCGGGTGCGCCTTTGCTCGCGAAAAGAACTCGACGGCCGAGGCGCTCGAGGCGCGGTACGACGCGCTGCTTGAGCGGCTGAGGGAGGAGCCGCTTCCCGTCGGGACGAGCGCAGTAGGGCCGGGTGTGCTCAGCGCTAGCGATGTACAGTACACGGTCCGACAGCTTCTCCCCGCTCTTGACGGCTTACGGCTGATAAATGGTTCTCGCAGGTGTTCCACGCGCTGTACCAGCCGCGGCACTGGCGCGTCCCGCTTCTCCGCGCTTCGTCGAAACCGCTGACTCTGGGCTTCGCAGGCCACATATGGCGCAGATGCTCGCCGACACTGAACGGTCCAACGGGTCGGAGATGTTCGCCGTCGCGAATGTCGGCGCAACGGCGCTCTCGCGCAAGCCCTTCGCTCGGAAGCACTCGCCCTTCCACCGCGCGACGGGCTCCATGCTCGCCTCCACTGCAGCGATCATGTGCGGCGACACAGACCCTGCCCCGCTGCAGAACTCGACGACGCGCGGGCTGTGGGCGTTCATGCGCGAGCTGAGGGAGACGACGAAGAGCCCTACGGCGGATATCTGGACCATCTGGATGATGCAGTGCCGGCACTGGGGGACGCAGGCGATCGAGGCGTACAGGGGTCCGTGGTCTGTCAAGGACGGGCTGAAGAAGACCAAGTGCGTCCAGCTCTCCCTCTCTCTCACAATCATTGCGGCAAAGAGGCTGACCTTCACTCATGCACAGTTTCCCGATCGTCTTCCTCTCCCTGACAGCAGACCCCGTCACGCCACTGTCCGCTGCGCGCAAGATGCAGGCCGGGTTCGGGAACGACTCGGCGACACTCGTCGTGCAGGACGGGTGCGCCCCTTCCTCCCACTCCTTCTCCGAATCTCGTCCTTCCTCTTCCCCGCCCTTGCTTCGCACCGTGGTACGCCGCTGCTCTCTCACCAGTCGAACTGACACGTCTTCGTACCCGCAGCTTCGGACACTGCTCGCTCGCGCAGCCTCGCTCTGCACAGCGAAGACCATCCGCTCCTACTTCCTCGACGGCGTCGTGCCCTCGTACAACACCCGCTGCGCCTCGGACGAGGGGTTCATCTTCCCGCACCGGGGAACGACACGCTGGTTGCGGCGCTGAGCGCAGAGGACGCGGAGCTGAGGAGCGCAGTGTGGGAGCTGGCGCACGCGGCGGGGACGGTTGGGATGGGCCCGCGGCGGGGGTAGGTCGCACGGTGGGCGTAGAAAAGCGTATTGTATGCGCAGTGGGGGCAATGATAGACTATGCGTCGCGCCCATCGCTTCTTCGCTTTCCGGCCCTCCCTCCCTCTTCCTCGCGCTTGCATTCCCGCGTTCCCTGGCGTTCGTAGATCCTCAACAAGACCCCCTCAACATGTTCCAGTGGCGACGCATGTCGAGGCCGACTCGAGAGGTTGGGCTTCCCGTCGAGGAGGAGGGGACACTTGGGCACGCGTGCTCCACTCGAGCTGCGTTCTCGCAAGCAGGTGCACCTCTCGCATGCAATAACAGGCTGTGAGCGTAACGTAAGCACTGCATCGATAAGCACAACACTCGTAAGCGATACAACCCCGACGATGCCGCGCCTGCGCTACGCCTTGCGCTTCTTCTTCGCCGGCGCCTTGTCCTCCTCCCCTTCCATTTTCTCGCCCTTCTTCGCCGCCTGCCGGCCAAACATGTCCTTGAGGCTCGCCATCCCCTTGGTATTGACCTTCTTGAGGGCCTCGACCCCCCGGCTCCCTTTGCTCTCGGCCGCCTTGCGCTTCTTCGCCGCTGCGCCGCCGCCGAGCTCGCCGTCTGCGAGTGCAGCTTCGAGCTTGGCGGCGCCGCCGGGAGGTACGTCGAGCCAAGGACAGTCGAGTGCGACGAGGACGAGAGGTACGCCGTCAGGGCGGGGAAGCTGCGGTGGTGTCGAAAGTCAGCCCTCGAGAGGGTGAGAGGGACGGAGAGCGGACACGCACGAGTAGGATGCGAGGAGAGTGCGCGCGAGGGTGGGCGGAGGTAGTTGGCGATGATACCGATGGCGTACTTCTGCCGGCTCTCTGCGAGTGGGAAGAACCCGCGTGAGCTTGTGTTCACTGCTGAGCTGGAGTCGCGCCGGGAAGGCGATGAAAAGGCAGAAGGGACGTCGAACGCACCGTTCTGGATCTGCTCGCTCAGCCCGTGACCGCTGCCGACGCCCTCCTTCGCCAGCCCCCTCGACACAGTCGAGAACTTCCTCTCGCCCTCGGCCTTCTCCTCGCTCGCACCGCCGCCCGCCTCCGTCGTCGCGGCGTCCAGCGCCGGCTCAGGCTTCGTCTCCTCCCCCAGCTGCGTCGACTCGAGTGGGCCGAAGAGCCCGCCCGCGGTGCTCGCCAGCGCGTCGACCTTCCCGCGGAGGAGCTCGAGGACGAGCGCCTGGAGAGGCGGTAGAGCGTCACCGACTCGTGCTCTGCGGGAGCGCAATATTGGGAAGGTCAGCTTCGCGCAAGCAGAAGAAGGCGGTACGAGATGGAGCGCACCCTGCGTCTCGCACACCTTCAGCACGCGTTCCCGCAAGCACTGCAGCCCCGCAAGCCTCCCGATGTCCTCCGCGAACTCCTGCTCCTCGACGTCCTCCCCCTCCTTCTTCGCCTCCTCGCCGCTGTCGACCTTGAAGTGCAGCGTCGCGACCGCGTCCCACAGGTCCGCGTACGACTGGAAGTGCGGCGCGAGGAGGGAGAGGTACGCGATGGCGAGAAACGCGGGATCGAATGGCGAGAAGAGCGAGAGGGCGCCGTCTGCGAGCGTCTCGGAACGGTCAGCGAGGTTTCCGAGCAGCGCAGGAGGGCGCGCACCGGATGCGATCTCGTCGGCGAGGAACCAGCACCGCGCCTTGTCGGCGTCGAGGGCGATCTTCTGCACCTCGAGGAGCCCGTCCGGCGAGGAGGACCCGCTCGGCGAGTAGGGCAGGAACAGCGACGGCTGGTCTGCGGGCTTGCAAGCGCGTCAGCGGTGTTCCGGGGGAACGTCCAGCACGTGTACGCACGGGTTCGCGGATGTGGCAGACGGAGGAAGCGCGACGACCCGTTCGGCGAGTCGAGCGGGACACCTGGGTGCGCAAGGGCGGGTCAGCGCCGCCTGGCTCCGGAGGACGCGCTGTACGTACTGTTCGGTAGGATGCAGACGTGCTTGCGCTCCATCGCGGCGGTGGAGGCGGGAGACACGGAAATGGGAGAAAGAGCGACGCGGCTCGACGCGAGAGCGGACGACGGCGACGGCGAGGACGGCTTGTTGGACTCGCTGCGGGTATGCATAGATTCGCTGGAGACTGTACGGGCGGGAGAAGACGCGATTCGGACGCGAAAAGCCACGGAAAAGGCTTCTCGACGATGCACATGTCAAGCGGTGTTTTGCAAGCAAGCGGATGGAACGACGGCGTGTGTGGATGCTACGTGAAGGCGGATGCGGTACAGTAAAGCGCGGGGATCGTACTCCACCTCATGAAACCCAGGTCGTCAAGCGGAACAAGCGTGCCCTCCCTCGCCCTCCTCGTCAATGGCGCCCTACCACTCGAAGTCGGCCTCGACGTGCGTCGCCCACTGAAACTTCTCGAGGAGGGTCTTGGTGAGGACCTTGTTGAGCGGGACGTCGTTCGCCTTGCACCACGCGACCGAGATGCGCTGCAAGCGTGCAGAGGATTCGGGACGGGACGAGCCAAGTCAGCGCACCGCGTCGAGCTCGACGGGAGGAAGGGTTTCCTACTCACCGGGTCGATGTAGTTGATCTTGGACGTCCCAAGCGAGATCTCTGAGCGGCGGGGAGCGCGGGGTTCGGGTTGGAGAGAGTGAGGGAGAGGTGCGGAGGAGGGCGAGCGGGCACAGGCGATGCATAGCATGAAGCAAAGAGCGTGCAAAGGGAGGTGGAAGAACGAATTGCGGTCAGCCGATCACTCCGGGGGAACGAAAGAGAAAGAGAGGAGACGCACCTTTGCCCTCGTCGCGGTCCGTCGCGTTCGTCTTCGCGACCTTGATGCGGTCGTCGATCTTGGCGAGCTGCGTAACGAGCTTCTCCTCGCTGAGCTTGGTCTCCTTGTAGCCGCCCTTGCGCTCGCGGCGGATCTGCTTCTCGAGGTCGTCGGCGGCCTTGAGGCGCTCGTCGAGCTCCTTCTGCGCAAGCGGCTTCTCGCCGTCCGCCTCGCGCTTCGTATTGTCCTTGTCGAACTTCTTGCGGATCTTCTCGCGCTCGGCGACGACGAGCGCCGCCTCGTGCTCCTGGATCCAGTCGTCGTCGAGGTCCGACTCGTCCTCGTCGTACATCTTGTACTTGCGCGGCTTCTCGGCCGCCGCGAGCAGCTGCTTGCGCAGCTTCATGCGCTGGTACTTCAGCGCGCGGATCTGCGCACTCGCAGCCAGTCAGCCTCCGCTCGACGTCCTCACAGCAGAACGGCGCAGCGCACCTTGTCGACGAGCTTCTCCATCGCGGCGGTGTGGCCCTTCGAGACGGAGCGCTGGTGGTTGCACAGGACGGCGACGAGGCGGTTCGCGCGGTTGTACGCGAGGAGCTTGTCGGCGACCGAGACGTCCTTCGGCGTGTCCTTGAGCTGCTGCGCGAAAGTCCACGACGCGTTGTACGTGCGGAAGACCTTGGCGGTGAGGCCATCCATGTACGACGTGAGGTACTTGTTGACGACCTGGGTCTGCGTGAGGGTAACAGGGAGGAGGTGGGCAAGTCAGCGCGCGGACGGGTGGAGGAAGAGCGGAGGGGAGGTCACGGACGCTGAGGCGGTCGAAAAGGAGGTCGCCGACGGTCTTCGGCTCCTTCTTGAAGAGCTTGAGGTTCTTGAAGACCTGCTCGTCGACCTCGACCTCGTTGACGTAGCGGATCGAGTCCTTGCCGAGGAAGTCGAACGTGACCTTGCTCGGCGGCGTGAGCGTGACGTGCTCGAAGCGGAGCGAGCAGCACCCGACCGTGTCGGCCTCGTCCTCGCCCTTCTCGTTGCCGGCACGGAGCGCGAAGCGGTCGATGAGGTACATCGCGACGGCGCGCTGGCGCGTCGCCATCTCCTTCGACTTGAGGTCGGCGGTGTAGTCGGCGCGAATGCGGTCGACGTGCTCCTGCGAGGCGCGGTGCCGGTCAGCAACTGCCAAGTTCGAGGGGGGGAATGCCGGGGACGCACCTTGAGGTTCCTCGCCTTCTCGAACTTCTTGAGGTCGCTCTGGCCCTTGAGGGACGAGCCCGCAGCGAGGAAGACATACTTGACGTTGCCGTTGATGTTCTCCTTCCACGTCGCGAGCCACGTCACCTTGTCGTCGTGGACGACGTCCTTCCAGCGGTGGCCCGGCGGCGGCTGCGGGACGGGGACGCCCTTCCCGATGTTAATGGTGATCTGCTCGGGGCGGACGCGGGTCTGCAGGGGCGGGGCATCAGTCATGCGCATGCACGAGGACGAGGGACAAGAGGGGCGCACCTTGAGCATGCCGGTCTTGGGGTGCTCGCCGCGACCGCGGAACAGGCCAGGCGGCTCGATCCTGAAGTTGCCGACCTTCTCCTTGCGGCCGTCGAGGAGGCACGTCTTGTATTTGGCCTCGGCGGCGTCGCGCTCGGCCTTGGCGGCCTTCTTCTCAGCCGCGGTCATGCTCTTCTTTTTCGCCTTCTCGGCCTCGAGGTAGGCGAAGATGGGCGTGAAGTCGCACTTCTCGTAGTCGCGGATCTTCGTCCCGTCAGGCTGCGCAGGGGTGAGCGTTAGCAGGTGCGACGCGGAGGAGGGGAAGAAGCGGAACGTACGCAAGGGTGCGCCTTGAGGACCTTGAGCCAGTCGGCGAAGAAGTTCTTCACGAAAGTCGGGTTCTTCACGTAGTCGGTCTCGAGGATCGCCGCGAAGAAGCTCGCGACCTCCTCGGCCTCGGGCGCGAGGTCGATCTCCTTGCCTGCAGGCGAGAAATCACAAGGTCAGCTTGGGAAGGTTCGCCGAGCGCGAGCGAGACGACGCACCGTCGTACTTCATCCTGACGCCGTGCGCCTCGTACTCGGGCGGGAAGAGGACGCCCGAGTGCTCGAGCGTGCGCCACTTCTGCTCGCCGTCCTGCTTGTTCTCCCACCACTTGTACACCTCGTCGCCGCTGCCAGCCTCCTCCTCGTCGTCCTCCTTCTTCGCCTTGCCCTTGCCCTTCTTGGCAGGGGCAGGCGAAGCGGAGCCCTCCTCCTCCTTCTTGACCTTGGCGACGGACGCCTTCTTCGGCGCGGGCGCCTTCTTCGCGGGCGCGGCCGCCTTGCCCTTGCCCTTCGCCGGGGCCTTCTTCTTCTTCGAGAGGGGCACGTCGGACCCGCTCGAGTAGTCGTCGGCGTCGTCCTCCGACTCGGACAGCGGCGAAAGGTCGTCGTCCGTCGTCCTCCTTGAGGCTCTTCGCGCGCGAGGTCGACGCGCGCGGGCGCTTCGACGACGCAGCGGCGGCGGCGACCTGCGCGAGGGGCTTGTCGTCCTCGGAGGACGAGTCGGCGCCCTTGGCCTGCTTGGCCGCGGCGGCCTTCTTGCCGTTCGAGGCGGCGGCGGCGCGCTTCTTCGGCGCGACCTTCTGCGCGAGGGGCGCGTCGTCGTCGCTGCTCTCCTCGGCGACGGCATCGAGGGGCCTGCCGCTGCCAGTCGCGACGGCGCCGGCGCCCTGCTTGGCGACCTGGGCGAGGGGCATGTCGTCCTCGTCCGAGTCGTCGGACGCGCCGGTGCTGAAGACGGTGAGCTGCTTGCCCTTGGGGTCGAGGGCGACGGCCGTGTCGTCGTTCATGACGGTGTCGAGCTGGCCGCTCGGCGCGTCGCCGTTGGGGACGGCGACGGCATTGCCCGCGACGGGCGAGTCGGCAGCGTCGTCGGGCTTGGTGCGCTTGATCTGCAGGGGCGGAGCGCGTGCGTTAGCTCTCGAGTCCTGCTGTGAGCACTGATACGCGTCCAGCAGGCACGCAAGGCGCGTGAAGGAGGAGTCGACGCGTGATGGACGCGGGAGCTGGGGGAGGGGAAGCGGAGGGCGAGGGGGAGCGCACGAGGGGCTGGTCGTCGTCGGACTCGTCCGAGTCAGCCTGGATGACGCGCTTCTTGTAGATCTTGGTGCTCATGGCGGCCGGGTGTGAGGGGGAGAGGCGAGGCAAGCGCGGAGGGAGAGCCACGACTTAGCGGTTTTCGCGGGTGGCGCTCTCTCCCAGGGAAGCAGTTTCGACTTGGCCGTTTCGCACCGACCCGCATCCTCGCCTCTGCCTCCCACCGCACACTCCCCACAGCACAGTGAGCCCCCTTGAACGACTGCTCTGCATTCTCACACATTCACTGACCACCCTCCCGCGCACAGATGGCCGCACAGCCCCTCTACCGCGGTACACTCCTCCCCTCCTCGTCCTCATCAGCGACTCGCTTTCCCGCCCACCACTCGAGCTGACCACCTTGTTCTCCGCGTGCACAGACCCGTGGGCAAAGCGCGAGGCCTGGCGCAAGGTGCGCACCTGTCTCACTCGCTCTCTCCCGCGGTGGACACCCCGAACTGACCCTCCCCCTCTCGACCCGACAGAGCGCCATCTTCTCCAACCGCGCAATGTCCGTACTCCTCTCCAGCATGCTCTTCACACCCTGTGCTGCCTGCAAGAGCGGCGCCAACCCATGCCCTGTGTCACCGGACACCTCCCGCTGACCCTCCCTCTTCTCGCACGCAGGTTCCGCAACCTCTTCCCCGGGTTCGGCATCGCCGTCGTCGCCTTCACCGCGTACGTCGCGTACGACGAGACCGTCAACGCCGCCAAGAAGTCGCACCACTAGACACGCGCACGCAGCGTGCGGTAGAGGCGGACGCGATGGAGGACCTGTAACGATGTCGGGCGTTTCTGTGACGCGACGGGCGGGCTGAGAGTGCTCTGTGGAGCGCGTTGTGCTGGGCGCAGCGTGGGCGGGGGTTGCAAGGGAGGCGCACCGCCTGTCGTCCGCGGCCGACCGCCTCTCTCCGGTGAAAGCGGTTCCCTCGCCAGCATTTTCGCGTGCGCTTGTGCGGTTCAGTTACGAGAGTGCAAGTGCGCCGCTGCACAGCACATCCGCGTAGTGTGGAGACGCCGGGGCCGCACGGCGGGTGCGCGGACCGCCGCGTTGCTCCTCGCTCCGCTTCTCCACACTCGCCCCAGAGCCGCGCAGGATGGAGAGCGGCGACGCGCCCACGCACGACCAGCCGCCCTCGGGGCCCGTCATCATCCGCGAGAAGGTCAAGCGAAGCGCCCGCGCCGTGCGTCCCTTGCCCTCGCTCCTCCTCGTCGCGCTGTCCCCGCACCCGCCCGACCCCACCTCGCCGGTCGCAGGCATGCACGCCGACCTGTCCGCTTGCGCACAGCCTGCCACGCACGCGCTGACCGCCGGTCCCTTTGCACGCGCCCGCACAGTGCGTCTCGTGCCGCCGCCTCAAGAAGACCTGCGAGGGCGGGGCCGCTCCCTGCGTCCGTTGCAAGGCTTCCGGCACAACCTGCGTCTATGACCGTCCAGCTAGCTCAGTCGTCGAGGATGCGTGCGTTAATTCTCGGCCTCCGGCGTCTCCTCGCCCTCTCCCGTCGCCTTCGCGCCGTCGTAGCTGACCTGCGCCGTTCCTCCGCGCCTGCAGCGGTCTGACGAGGCTCGCGGCGATCGAGGCGTCGCTGTCGACGAACGAGCGAAGGATGGACCATGTCACGCAGCAGATGGGCGAGATCCACAGTGCGTTCCCGTCTCCTCCGTCTTCTGGCCCATGCCGACCCATGTCCTCCCCGCAGACGTACTCTACGACGTGCTGTCGCGTTTGAAGCAGTTCACGCCCCGTCGGTCGGCGGCTCCGTCCCCAGCCCCGCCTCGCACCACTACCCCTCCTCGTCCGGCGCGCCGGGCGGCCCTTCTCGCAGCCCGTCGCGCAAGTCTCCCCCGCCGCACTGTCGGCCTCCTCTCAGGCGCAGCCACAGCACGGCACGCCTCCGACCTACCCGCACTTCGCGGCGTCCGGCGCGCCACAGTCTGCCTCCCCGCCGGCGCGGCTGCGTTGCACGCACTCCCGCTGCACCCCGTCTCGATGGGCCTCTCGGGCTCGGGCTTCCCGCAATCAGGCATTCTCGCGCAGCAGCGCGTCGCACCCACCGCCATCTTCCACGGCGGACAGCGCCGGCGCGAGCGGCGCGCCCTTCTCCTCCGGGCTCGACGCACTCGCCTCGCTCGCGTCGAGCAACAGCGCCGACGTCTCGCGCTTTGCGTCGCACCTCCGGCAGCCGATCAGCGCGCTCGCGGACGCGGTTGCGCAGCTCGGCGATGGCGAGGAGGACGGGAGTGGGAGCGGGAGCGGCAGCGAGGGCAAGGACGGCGAGGAGGGCGAGGAGCGCAAGCCCCCGCGTAGCAGCGGCGCGGGTGCGGACGACGGCGCCGCGCAGGGCGGGTCCGCGCCTGCTGTTGCGGCGCCCGCGACCGCGCAGGGGGCGACGGACGCCGGCGCGAGGAAGGAGAGCCGCGAGCGCGGCGAGCCCCCGCGCAAGAGGAGCAGGATCAGCGCCAGCGCGGGCGGCGCGGCGGCGAAGGATGCGGGGCTGAGCGTCAACCCTGAGCAGTTCGACGTCGTAGCCAAGGGGCTCATCGGCGACAAGGAGGCGCGCGCGCTCGTCCTCCTGTGCGTCCTTCTCCTGTGCTGTGCCGCGGCTCGCTGACGCTCCCGCCTGCACTCGTAGCTGGATGAAGGAGTGCCAGCCGTTCTGCGCCGTCCTCGACGCTGGGTACGACACCTACGAGTCGATGCGCCGCCGGTCGCCGTTCCTCTTCAACACGGTCATCTACACGGCACTGCGCATGAGCGAGCGCAACGGCTCGCCGAGCAAAGAGCTCCTCGCTGCCGCCGAGGAGACGAGGCGGTTCGCGCGCGACTCGGTGTTCGAGAACAACCCCGACTTGGAGGTTGTGCAGGGTGCGTCCCTTGCGCTTCCTTCGTGCAACCGCAGTATCTGACTACCTGTCGCGCGCAGCCATGCTCATCATGGCGTGCTACCACCAGGAGCCGTACGTCCTCTCGGGCATGTCGCTCCGCCTCGCGCTCTCCGCCCGCATGGAGACATCGATCGAGCAACTCGAGGCGCACGGCTGGCAGGCGACGGACGACAAGGCGCGGCGGCTGACGGCGCAGCTCCGCACGTGGATCTACGTCGTCCAGCTCGAGTGCCAGCACGCGCGCAACCTCGGCCGGATGAACCTCATCGACGAGCGCGACCTCGACGCGCTCGTCCTGCAGGCGGACCGCGCGCTCTCGCTCCCGTTCGCGCAGGGGAGCGACTTCCGCCATGTCGGCAACCTGCGCCTGAGTGCCATCGTCCGCAAGATCATGCAGGACACGGCCGAGATGGCGCTCCGGGAGCTATCATTCGATGACCAGGTCGCATACGTTAGCGAGAAGAAGCAGGTCCTGCACGACTGGTACGCGCACTACGACAACCTCATCGGTGCGTCCCTCGCCATCCTCTCTGCTCGAACTCGTGCTCATTCAGAACGTCCGCCCGCCCGCAGCGTCGTGGGAGCCGTCGACGCTTGCCTGGCCGCGCAAGTCGCACCTGCGGATGTGGCACGACGCGCAGCTCACGCTCCTCGTCAATACTTTCCGCGGGCGCTTGCTCGACCGCCCCGCGACGGCGACGTACGAGCACACGCAGATCGTCCTCGACGCGCTGCAGCACGCGCGCATGTGCCTCCAGCAGGTGCTCGGCTCGGCGGTGTACCGCATGGGCACGCAGTGGAGCGGCTACCTCCTCCGCGTCGACATGAGCTTCGCGGCGATCTTCCTCCTCAAGTCGGCGGCGGCCTGGCCGCACCTCGTCGACCGCGACGAGGTCGCAAAGGACGTCGCGCTCCTCGCCGACCTGCTTTCGGGCGTCGCCGGCTCGCTCAAGTATGCGGCGATGCTCCGGTACGTCCGCCTCTCCCTCCAGTCGCTCTCCCTTTCCTCTCCGGACTTCCATGCGATTGCACCCAGCGAATGCTCGAGCTGACAATCTACCACCCCACAGCGCCGCCCGCGAGCAGTTCCTCAACCGCACCGCGCCGACGCCCGTCGGGAGCGCAATGGCGTCCGCCCCATCGGGCGTACGCGTCCCCGTCGCGGCCTCCGCACTCTCTTCGACGCCGCCGTCCTCCTCCTCGCTGCGCAACATCCTCGTCCCACCGCTCCCGACGCTCTCGACCTCGCTGTCGACCTTCGCCGGGAGCGCGCACGCCTACCCCGCGTCGATGCCGCTCCCCTCGTCGATGCCGCCACCGCCAACATCCGCCGCGTTCAGCGCCGCATCCTTCGCGCCGGCGACGACGCCGCTCGGCGCGCCGCTCACGCCCGGGGCGTTCGTCGGCGGCGGCGGCGGCGGAGGAGGAGGGGGCGCGACGGCGGCGCTCATGCCCGGCGAGATGGAGATCGACTGGAGCCTCGCGATCCCGCCGAGCTTGTTCGACGACACGCTTATGATGCAGCACGACTGGACGGCGACGGCCAACTGGCTCGACGGGATGTGACCGCGCGCGCGCGAAGGCGATGGATGACGGAGGGGGCGCTTGTAGAGTATCTAGGGCGGGCGGGCCCCGCGCTGTGCACGGTTGTATGAGATGTTCTTCTGTCGCATTCGCATGGGGAAGCGAGAGAGAGCAGGGGAGCCGTGCGAGAATGCGGCGAGATGCTCGACCTTCCCAAGCGAGGAGAGTGGACAGCTCTCGCGATCGATGCGCTGATTACAGGCTTCTCTACGGGTGAAAGTACTCCTTGAGGTGTTCCTGCGTATCAGAGGAGCTCGGCATTCAGCGAGGCCAAACTCCAGAGTGACGAAGGTGTAAAGGAACGGGATGTACGGCAAGGGGAGTCGATGGGGTGTCGTCGGGAAGCAGCTGTTTGTCATCCCGTCAGGCTACGGCTCAATGAAGCAAGGAGGGGACGTACACGACGCTCGAGTAGCCCAAGATCGCGGAGCTCGCAGAATACGTCGAAGGCGACACTCAAGCGAGGCCCGTGAGTGTCCACAGTCTTGTCTCTGCGGTTCGAGCCGGGTCCGCCGACGGGCCAGCAGACGAACTTTACGTTGCCCGAGTGAGCGACGACCGATTCGACGTCGATGAAGAAGCCAATCGTCTGAACGTAGTCCGTCAGGTAGACGTGCGGACATCCAATGATCCGCGCTTCGCTGCGTGCATGAGCTCTTCATCAGCTTACCGTGAAAGTTGCTGAAGAAGCGTGACGCAGTCAGTACCGTAGAACCTGCGGTAGGTGGATGTATGGCTCGCCATGGTCGGGATCTAGTGCATGCGAGAAACGCTGAAGGCTGCGCGCCCATTCAGCGTCGTGCGCCCATGCCTGCTGGTTCACAAGGGCATGGCGCTGGGTAGTGAGCGTTAGCGTGGTCCGTTTCAACACTGAGCGACGATAACAGCGCACCTTGGCTTCTACGACGACCAGTGTCTGCGAGAGAGCGAGCTTGCGGACCTTCTTGCGCTCCGACGGCTTGTTGATGAAGCTGATGGAAAAGTCGAGGACCACTGTGAGGTGCAAGCGGCTCAGCTCACACCCGAAGAGAAAAGGGTCGGTAGGACCTGCCGTCCGATCCAACCTCCTTCCCAGTCTTCGGGTCAAGGCCCTCCTCGGTACGGCGCAATTGGCTGAAAAGCTCAATCTCGAAGCTGGTGCGGTATTGCTGGTCAATGAAACCGTTGAGCGACTCCTTGATCGGGTTCAGGATGTTCGAAAGGAAGACGTCGCTGCGGCAGAACGGTCACGGTCAGCCCTTGGACCTCGAACGCCCGAACGGCCAGAAAGACGAACCCGACGTCTGCCTCGTTGTCCAAAATGCGCTTCAACTGCGGGAAGACGTCAAACGAGAGCGCTTGCCGCTTCATCGTGACGAGAGCCGCTTGAAACTCCCGCTGGTCGGCCCTGCCCCGCACGTCGGCGAGGCTGAGGAGGCTGAGCGCTCTGCCTTCGTGGGCCGACGAGGGCTTGGCTTTGCCCTTTCTGCTCCCGACACCCTCGCGGGCCGCGGCGGTGTTCATTTGCGGACTGGTGTCGACATGCGAGACCTCGCACCTCTCGCGAGGTTCGAGGAGGATGTTGACGATGCTGGCTACCGCTGTGGGTGGCCGTGGAGAGGTGAGGGTGAAGGTGACGACCTACTCCTCCGGGGTCAGCACGTGTGAAACCGACAGACAGTGGGAAAGTAGACGCGCCGGCGGAGCAGGCAAGCGCCGGTCTCGCTGTCGGTCCAGGTGTGCCTCGACACCCTTACGGGAGAGGGCTTTGCGGGTGGGCTTGCCGTTGGAGTAGAAGACACGCTGGAGTCCAGGGCGACGTGCGACGGGGTCGAAGGGCGACCGAGCGTGTAAGGCTGGAGGACGCGAATCGTCTTCGGAGTCGTCGTGTGTGAAGGCAGACAGAGGAGGAGACGAGCAGCCACCCCGGCTCATCAGACAGAGGAAGCGCCGCGAGGGAACGGAGCGCGAGAGGAAAGAGCGAAGGGTGACGGAAGGCGGAACAGACGGGGCAAGCGAGAGAAAGGAGACTCGGAGACAGGAGTCGAAGCGCGAAGCCCCTCGGTATGTATCGTTCGTCGGGTCTGACCGCCCGACCGCCATGGACCCGCGAAAAGCGGGCAGACTTCGCCGAGCTTGATTTGAGAAGGTCATGCGCGGAGGAACAAGCTGACGGCGAAAGCAGGGACGGGAAAGCAAGGGAAAGGCTGCGGGAGGGCGATTGCGAATGGGACGAGCGACGCACGGATCCCCGGAGGTGCCGCGGCGCGCCTCAGGATCGACGCGAGGCGGACAGGAGACGAGCGGAGTCTGGTCCGTCCGCGTGGTCCTCCCCTGCGTCTCCCTCCTCCCCTTCGTCGCGTCATGGCTTTCCTGCACCAGAACGACCCGCAAGGAATCCTCGCGTACGATGCGGTGCAGTACGCCGAGTACTACATCAACCCGCCGTCCAAAGACGAGTACACGCGCTTGCGGGAGGATCGCCTTCCACCTCACATCGACCCGCTCGAGAAGGGCGTCGAGCTCGAATGGAATGGCCCGAGCCTGCACCCCGAGTCGCTCCCGCCGGTCGACTACCCCCGCAACCCGCCTGAGCCATCTCCTCACGACCCACGGCTCCTCCTCACCTCCCTCCTCGCCTCCAACTCGCCCGCTCGCGGCGGCGCCGGTTGGAAGCTCCGTCTCGTCGACGCCGTCCAAACAGGCTCGGGCGAGTGGGCTCAGGTCTGGCGCTGCAAGGTCATCGACGAGCGCGGGCAAGACTTCCCTGGTTCCGTCGTCCTCAAGCTCTACCAGCAGTCGCTCTTCCCCCTTCCCGACGAGTGGAGTTCCCTGCCCCTTCTTGACGAATGGAACTGGTATCCGGCACGTCACCTTGTCGAACGTGAGGCGCAAGCGTACAGGTCCGTCCGTTGTACTGGTCACGGAATTCTTTCCCTCGCTGATACGCAAACCCCACCGTCCGCAGCCTCCTTAAGCCGTACCAGGGGCGCGACATCCCCCTCTGCTACGGCGTCTACCGCTTCGAAGTCCCGTGCGGTGAGCAGGTCATCGGGGTTATCCTCGAGGATCTCGTCGAAGACACGATGTCGCTCTTCCGCCTGATTGAGCTTGAGGACTATCACGACCGCTTCACGATGGATAGCATCGATGCGTTGGTGCGTACTCTCGTAGCTTCACGCGGGCAGGAGGGCTTTACTCAAGCTTCATATCCTCGCGCGCAGGCATCTGCCGCTTTCGACCTCCTTTACCGCATCCAGAACTGCCACCTCCTCGAATCGTGCGACGACATCGACAATATCCTCGTCGTCAAGGGCTCGTTCCCCGCAAACCCCCGCCTAATCGCAGTCGGCTTCAGCAAGACTGCCTCGTACGAGCAGATCGAGCGCGCGCAGGGCGTGCACACTCGCGTCCGTGCCGTGTACAACGACCCCGACCTCGGCGTCCGGCCCGCAGGCCCATGGGCGTGGCGCCGGAAGGACCAGCGCAGGCTCGACTACCTCCTCCGCTCGACCATCACGGACTCGCCGGTGCGGTACAAGGACTGGATCGCGATGGAACGCAAGCGGGGGAAGTTGCCGTATATCGACATACCGTATCTGAAGTAGAGGGATGTATGCGCTCCATGCTTGCAATTGTGCGGCCACCGGAGAGGAAGCGAGAGTGGGAGTCCACAGCTTGGGAAGGTTGAGCAGGAAGAGCGGTAGCGTCTCGTCCAGCGCGCCATCCGAGCGGTCTACCGCTGTGGTGGCCGGCGCGTTCATCCAACGTGCCCTTCCGGGGTGAGGAAGAAGCAGCGGGCAGGAACAGGAGGCGCGGCGGACAGGAGACGCGGAGTCCGGTCCGTCCGCGTGGTCCTCTCCCTCCTGCCCTTCGTCCATGGCTTTCCTGCACCAGAACGACCCGCAAGGGATCCTCGCGTACGACGCGGCGCAGTACGCCGAGTACTACATCAACCCGCCGTCCAAAGACGAGTACCCCCGCTTGCGGGAGGGTCGCCTTCCACCTCACATGGACCCGCTCGTGAAGGGTGTTGTACTCGCTTGGGAGGGCCCAAACATGCGTCCCGAGTCTCTCCCGCCAGCCGACTACCCGCGCGACCCGCCCGAACCGTCTCATCATCCCCCGCGCCCCCTCTTCACCTCCCTCCTCGCCTCCAACTCGCCCGCTCACGGCGGCGCTGGTTGGAAGCTCCGTCTCGTCGAGGGCATCCAGACAGGCGAGGACGAGTGGTCGCAGGTTTGGCGCTGTGAGGTTATCAACGAGCACGGGCGGGACCTCGCCGGGTCGGTCGTCCTCAAACTCTACCAGCAGTCGCTTTTCCCACTGCCCGAAGTATTCACTTCGGTCCCGCCCTACGACGACTGGAACTGGTACCCGGCTCGCCATCTCGAGGAGCGCGAAGCGCAGGCGTACCGGTTCGTCTTTCGCCAGCTGCACGTTCATGCAAGTTCTGACTCCCTCGCCCGCGAGCTCGCAGCCTCCTTAGGCGGTACCAGGGCAGGGATGTCCCGCTCTGCTACGGCTTCTACCGCTTCAGAGTGCCGTGCGGCGAGCAAGTCGTCGGGGTCATCCTCGAGGATCTCGTCGAGGAAACGATGCCGCTCTTTCGCCTGATCGAACAGGAGGACTTCCACAACCGGTTCTCAATGGACAGTATCGACGCCCTCGTCCGTCCGCTGTTCTCCTCCGCGCCTAAACCCGTGTTGACACCGATTGCATCCAGGCATGCGCCGCCTTCGATGTCCAGTACCGCCTCCAGAATTGCCAGCTACTCGACATCTGCGTCAACATCGACAACATCCACCTCTTCAAGGGCTCGTACCCCTCGCTCCCCCGCCTCCTCATCCTCGGCTTCGGTAAGACCCAGCACGTCGAGCAGGCGCGCGAGATCGAGGACCTCCGCGAGCGGTACCGCCTCAGCCGCGGCGGGTGGCGTGCCGCGCAGCCTGCGAAGCCGTGGGAGTGGCGGCGGGACGGGCAGCAGAAGCTCGACCACCTCCTGCGGTGCACCATCACGGACTCGAGTGTGCGGTACAAGGACTGGATCGCGATGGAGCGGGGCAGGGAGCGGAGAAGGCTGCCGTATCTCGACATCCGGCATTGAAGAAACGCTCACCCCCTGGTACTGAGGAATGAGCAGGATGAGCGGAGCGTGAAACGGCGAGAGCGGAAGCGAGAGCCATACTTGCGAAGGTCGATGGTCCCTCCGGCCCTTCGCTCTCCTCGCACCCGCCCAGCAGCGGTTAACGTCTCCGTAATTGCATCCTCAACGCCGCGTGTATAGCTCGTCTCCTCCTCCTGTGCTCCCACTCCTGCGCTTCACGAGCTCCACCTCAGAGCTCGACATGCCCCACACCGACGTCGACGACCTCGTCCTTGCCGCCGAGCTCGCCGCCACTGTTGCGCTTCTCGAGGTCCGCGGCCCACAGCGCGGCGCCTGCGGCGGAGGTGAAAGCCGTGACGGGGCCGAAGACGGGGATGAGGCCGAGGAGGAGGGAGGCGGCGCCGAAGCTGTGCGGAGGCGAGGTATTAGCCAACTGTGGGGAAGTAGGAAGGAGAGGAGAGACGCACGAGGTGTACGCGGCGGAGCGCTTCTCGACGAAAGCCTGGCGCGCCTGCTTGTCGAGCTGCTTGAGCTGGAAGTACCGCTCGTGCGCCGCACTGCGGAGGCATCCTCGTCAGCCTCCTCTGCAGGGAGCGGAAAGAGCAAGAGACACGTACGGGCCCGCCTTGCGGCCGTTGAGGAGGAGGAAGATCGCCGTTCCGACGCCGGGGATCAAGTTGAGCGGGAGCGTGACAAAGTAGCGGACAAGCCCCTGTGCCGAGAACTTGCTCTTGACGGGGCTGAGGATGCTCTTGCCGAGCTCGACGCTGCCGCCACGCTTGTTCAGCGCGCGGCCCTTCTCGACGAGCGCCGAGTGGCCCTTCTGCACGAGGACGGCGTCGAAGATGCGCTCCGAGACGGCGGGCGTGAGGAAGGTGCGGTGAAGGAAGAGGATGACAAAGTACGCCTCGGCGAGAACGAGGGGGACCGCCGCAATGAACGCTAAGGGAGAGGAGCGCACAGGGGTGCAAGTCGTGTGGTCAGGTCAGCGCTCCTCTCCTCGACTTCAAAGATGGAAGTGGACGTACCGAGGGGCCCAGATACGAGGGCGAGGACGGCGACTTGCGGGAGGTAGGTGAAGGTCGCGAGGACGGAGATGGTGACGAGCGAGAGGCTCAGGCTCCGGACGATGAGGGGCTTGAGCGAGTCGAGGAGCTTCGGGTGACGGGCGAAGTAGACGATGCCCCAGCTGCAATTCGCACGAGCAGGAGGACAGCGAGTGTAGTGAGGTGTCGAGGAGGAGAAGGTCGAGGTGATCGAGAAGACGAGGAGGAGGTTGCGTTCGTCAGCGCCGTTCCTTCCAGCTCGTCTCCTCAACTTCAGAAGGAGCAGAACGCACATGGGGTAGAGGTATCCACCGCTGGTGATGGCGTCTGCGCCGAGGTGGGAGAGGGCAGCGACGTCGTCCTTTGCTGCACTGAGGCCCTTCTCGACCTGGCGCTGGATGAGGCTGGGCTTGCCGGTATCGCTGGGCATGGCTGCTGGCGCTACGAGTGAGTGGTGGGAGCGAGAGAAGCAGCGTCGGCCCCCGCTGCGGTTGACGCACTCGGAACTCCCGGTCGAGATCCAAACTGGCTCCCTCGTCGTTCTGCACGCGCGCACCCTTGCCAGGAGTACCCACCATGCCCAGCTTGAACTGCCTGCACTGCTTCCCGAGGCGCGGCGGGGGCTGCTGACGAGGCTCGCCGCGGTTCCCCCGCTCTTCGGCTCGCTCGCCTCGCTCGCTCCTGCTCCCTCCGCGACTCTCGCTCTTCTGTGCGTGCACTCCTGCTGGACTCTTCCACGCGCACCGGCTCACTCCCCTCACCCGCATGCAGCCCCTCCCACTACACCTGTGCGCTCTCCTCGCTCGGGACGCTCCACCTCACCCACCCGGCCCAGCTAACCCTCCCTTCCCCCTCGCGCGGCGCAGCCACACTCACACCAGTGCGTTCCTGCTCCTCTAGATACCCAGTCAACGCCACGCCGAAGCGCTCCACGGGGTGTGCGTCTCAACTCGACGTGCCTCCGGCTGACCACTCCTCCTCCCTCTCGTCCGCGCAGTGGCCCCCACGATCAAGGTTGGCGACACCATCCCCGACGCCGATCTCGGCTACGTCCCCTTCTCCCCGGAGCTCGACGACCCCATCGTCTGCGGCCTCCCGTACGTCCCGCCCCGCTCCGCCCTCCCCCCCACCGGGGCACGCCATCTGACCGGTTTGTCCGCATCTGCAGGAGCAAGATCTCCACCCACAAGGATTGGAAGGGCAAGAAGGTCGTCATCTTCGGCATCCCCGGCTCGTTCACCAAGACCTGCTCGGGTGCGTCTCCAGTCCCTTGCGCGCACGCTACCCGGGAGCTCACCGGCGGTCCCGCTTTCCTGCAGAGAACCACCTCCCGCCGTTCGTGACCTCGTACGACCAGTTCAAGGCCAAGGGTGTTGACAGTGTCGTACGCCCCTTCTCCCCCTCCTCTCCCCTCACCCTTCGCTGACCTCGCCCTCCTCATCCTGCTACCCGCCTCTTCCACTCGTCCTCCCGAATCGCTCCTTCGACCCACTTGCCCCCCTCGCGCACCTCCTCCGTGCGCGCAGTACTGCATCGCCTCGAACGACCTCTTCGTCCAGTCGGCGTTCGGCCGCGTGCACAAGACGGCCGACAAGGTCATCTGCGTCGGCGACCCGCAGCTCAAGTTCCTCGAGCCGGCCGGCCTCACCCAGGACCGTGCGTCCCCCTCTCCCCCTCCTTCAACGAGGCAGGTGGAACTGACCCCGCGAGCGTGCACGCAGTCTCGCACGTCGGGTTCGGCACGCGCGCCAAGCGCTTCGCCCTCGTCGTCGACGACCTCAAGGTGCGCTCCTCCCAGCTTCTCTCGCTTTGCGAACAGTGGTACTGACGCTCTCGCGCTCACGCAGGTCACCTACGTCGGCGAGGAGACTGGCCCGGGCGTCGGTCCGTCAGGCGCTGAGGCCGTCCTTGCCAAGCTCTAAGCGTGATTCGTGCGCGACAGCATACTGAAGTGAAAAGCAGTTGGACGTCTCGGACAGCGGATTGTCCGCTGCGCGGAGGAGACGGGCGCCAGCGTGAGTAAGATGCTGCTCTCTCGACTCGCGCGTCTGCCTCTTGTGATAGTCTATGCTGCGCTCCGCCACACCCTACTTGCCCTCTTGTAACCGCTGCTGCTCCGCCAGCCTCTTCCCCACGCGCTCAAGCTCCTCCCTCTCCCTCCTTGTCCGTTCACGCTGCTCCTCCACGCCCCTCAGCCTCTCCTCCAACCGGCGCTCGTACTCCCCCTCGTCGAGCTTCGTCACAGGGCTCAGCGCCCCCGCCTGCCGCTTGACCCACCCCCATGCGTCCCCGATGAGCCGGTCCGACCGCTCGCTGAACGTCTCGCGCCCCGGGTCCGCGGGCGCCTCCCCCAGGGTCGCCGCGCTCTGGTGCGTCCAGTCGCTCAGGAGCGACGCCTGCGCCTGTCCCTCCGCCCCTTGCACCGCCGCCGGCGCCCCCGCAGCAGCCGCGCTCTCCTGCACACGCGCCTCGAACGACCTCGCCCGCGCGCGCTCCTCGCCCCAGAGCAGCAGCCGGATCCTCACGAGGTCCGCCTCGTTTACGACGCCCTGGAGGACCGCGCACCCGAGCGCGAGGGTCACTCCCGCGCGCGTGCGTCGCGAGCGGGGCGGGGACGGGGCGCGCGTATGCGGAGAAGGCGGTGCCAGCTAGGACGCCGGCGAAGGTCGTCGGGAGGAGGTTGGCGGTGTGCGGGTTCGAGGGAGAGGGCGCGGGCGTGCCCGGAGCAGGGGAGCGGAGAGGGGTGCAGGGAGAAGTGCGTGAGGAGGGGGATGAGGGCGTATTCGCGGATGCCTGCGCGCGGGTGGGAGGGCGGGTCAGCGGTCACTGTCAAGGTGGTATGGGACCCAGACTGGACGCACTGAAGAAGGTGAAGGAGAAGACGCCGGTGCGGATGCCAGTCTTGAACGCGGCGGGGATGGCAGGCTGGTCGCGGATGACGCCGGTCGCTGCGCCTGCTGCTGCGCCGAATCCAGCTGCGTACGGCGGGCAAGGTGAGCCATAGGGCGCTACGAGGAGAGGAAGAGCGGGTACGGACTGGAAGCGAGGGTTCCGTAGACGACGGCGAGGGGCGCGGTGCGGAGCGTGTGGTCGACGAGCGAGGTCGGCGGCTGTTCTGTACGGGTCTGTGCCATCCTGCGCGAGTCCAGCGTGCGCCTCACGAGAAGCGGGAGAAGCGGTGGACTCAACCCTCTCCTCGTCCTTGTCTTCATCAGCTCAGAGAAAGGATGGCGTTCGCGCATCAAGTCGGCGGACACGCCCAGACCATCCTCGCCTCGCCGCTCAGCGCCAGCACCCTCATCAAGCCCGCCTCCGCCCGCGAGCTCGCGTTTTACCAGGAGCTGGCGCCGTCGCTCCCCGTCGACGGCGGCCTCGTCGGCGAGTGGACCCCCGCGTTCTACGGCACCCTCAAGCTCGCGGGCAAGGTCGCAGAAGATGGAGCCGTTGCACCGCTCGACGCGCCCGCAGACGACGAGGGCGACATCGAGCGAGAGGTCCGTCCGTCGTTGAACGAGGCGGTGCTCGCTCCTCGTCCTCGCTCCTCGCTGACTCTTGCAAGGGATGGCGACGGCGGATGCTCGCAGATGCTCGTACTCGAGAACCTCACGTACCGCTTCCTCCGCCCCAACGTCCTCGACATCAAGCTTGGCACCCAGCTCTACGACGAGGACGCTTCGCTTGAGAAGCAGGAGCGCATGCGCAAGGCCGCCGCAGCGAGCACGAGCGGGCAGGCGGGCGTCAGGCTGACGGGCTTCCAGGTACGTGCGGCGCGACGGGATCCGCGGCCCTCCACACGACTGACTGCCACCACCGCGCCCGCAGGTCTGGGACGCCGTCTCGCAGAGCTACGTCCAGACGCCCAAGCCGTTCGGCCGCTCCCTCACCGTCGCCGAGCTCCCACTCGGCCTCGCGCGGTTCTTCTACCCGCCGCTCTCGGCCCCCTCGGCCGGGGAGCTCGCCTCGGGCGCCCCCGCGCCCGCGCAGCCCGCCCCGCTCCCGCTCGAGCTCCTCCTCCCCGTCGTGCGCACCCTCGTCAGGAGGCTGGACGACCTCGTCGCTCTGTGGGCGACGCTGCCCCTCCGCATGCGCGGCGGGTCGCTCCTCATCGTCGTCGAGGGAGACGCCGCCGCTCTCGAGGCAGCGCTTCTGCGCGCGCAGGCGCAGCACGCGGAGGAGGAGGAGGAGGACGACGGCGCGAGCGTATCGACGACGGACGGCGAGGGGAACGCGGCCGAGGCGACTCGGCAGGCGTACGAGCTGCGCCTGATCGACTTTGCGCATACGCGGGGCTGCTACCCGGCGAGGAGGGCCCGGACGAGGGTGTCCTGCTCGGGCTGAAGACTGTCAAGGGGCTGTTAGAGGATCTGGTCAAGAAGCTCCTCGCCGAGCAGAAGAAGTAGTCGTCCGTCCCGTCGTTGTAGATCCTCTCGCCTCTCGCAGTCGTTCGTGCATACTCAGTCTTCAGTGCACGACGGGCGGATATAACGCGGGTAGGCAGTGCTACAAGATGGGACGAGAGGAAGCGAAGAGGAACGACCAGCGTCTCCGAGGGAAAAGTGTCTGTCTGTACTCGAGCCCGGCATCGCCTCACCGCGACCGCCCCATCGCGCCGTACTGCCCGCCCCTGCTCCCCGCCCGCCATGTCTGCCTCGGGCGGGACGTACGGGATCGCGCCGTGCACCGCTGCGCCGACCGCCTGCGCCTGCGGCGGCCGCTCGACGGGGACGTGCCGCACGCCCCCGTGCGCGCCATACGGCCCTGTCCGTACGTAGGGTACGCGCCGACCTCGCTCTCGCTCGCGAGCGGGAGGTGCGCATAGCTCCCCGCGGGGTCGTCATCGTCGTCCTCCCGCTGCGCGCGGCGGTACTCGAGCTCCGCAACGCCCTGCAGCGGCCTTCCGTCCTGCCACGCGCCGTCCCCTCCGCGGCGCATCGCCGGGCTCTTCGCGTCCCACTCGTCGCCCTTGCCATCGAGCGACGAGCGCCACGTCCCGCCCGTGTGCGTGCGGACCATCCCGTGCGCGCGCGGGCCGCGGTTCTCGCGCGCGACGAACCGCTCCTCGCCCTGGCCCTGAGGCGCGCCGGGGTCGCCGTCGAACGCGGCTTCGACGAGGGAAGACCGGCGCTGCAGCGGGCGGTGGTGCGTCGGGAGCTCCCCCGAGGCTGGGTCGAGCGGCGACTTGGAGAGCGAGGACTCCTCCATGTCGCGGAGGACTTCGGGTAGAGCTTGCGCGCGCGCATGTAGACGATGTAGAGCGAGAGGACGGTCGCGATCCCCGTTGCGAAGAGGACGCTCAGCGAGATGATCTTCTGCTGCTTGACCTTGTCGGGCGACGCCGTCTCCTTGTTCACGCCAAACTGTTGGGGGTTTGCGAGGATGCGGTGAGTAGGCGGGAGAGGCGTGGGAGTGGGTATGCGTAGCGGGAAGGAGGCGTGCGAAGCGGCGAGCGTGAGTGAGATCGGTCAGTGTGGAGGTCGCGAGTGCGAGCAGGAGACGGACCATGTAGCCGAGGTACACAATACAAAGCTGCTTCGGCAGCGAGACGATGCTGCGGGTGGGAAGTACGTTAGCGAGCCCTGGCCGAGGAACGTCGCGAGAGCGTACATGGCGATCGAATAAACCCAGATGGACATGCCGACAGTAGACTGTATCGCCGTGACAACGTGACCTGGGACGGCCGAAAAGCGGACGATGATGATGCTGCAGGCAAGAGCGAGTCAGCGCGTTCTGAGCAGGTGAACGCGGACTGGCAGCTCACATGCCGAGGCCGCCGTGGCGCATCAGACGGGCGATGCAGGCGTAGAAAATGTTCTTCGACTCGATGTCGTTCGCCTTGTTGGTGAAGAAGTACTTGAACGCCCAGAAGCAGAGAATCTCGCCGATGTAGGTCCCCGCACACGCGATGGCGAAGCCGATCCAGACGCCCCAGATCAATCCGACCACCATAAGAATGATTTCCGCCCCTCCTAGGGGCGGGAAGGAGATGATGATGAGGATGGCGACGGGGATGAGCCAGGACGCGGGAAGGTCGACGATGTCTTGCTTGTGCGGCTCGAACCTGCGGGCGCGCGTGCGGCGACGGGCTCGTCAGCGGTGCCTTGATTGACGTGCGAGGCAGGGCGCTGCACGACAGGCAGAGATCATGGTAGGCAGCGCACTTCTCGATGATGGTGTCGCGGTAGATCGAGAGGAGGACGATGGCGACTGTGAGGATGATGCCGACGATCCACCAGACTGCGCGCACAAACCAAAGAGGTCAGTACCGTCACATCGCAGCACAGCGCGTACAGAGAGACACAACGCACCCCAGTACTCGCTTCGCACACTCGCACGCGCCGACTTGCGCCAGTTGTGCGTCCGGAGGAAGCGCCAGATCTCGCGCGCGGCCTCTTTCGCTTCGCTCCACTCGTTGCGGGACCACGACCGCAGGCCCATCGCGGCGCGTGTTGACGAGGACGGAGGGCGGAGGGTCCGGGAGACGAGCGACGATGAGGAGGAGTGTGCGGACGGGCTTGGCGCGGCGCGCGACTTGGTGTGCGGGGGTGAGTGGGTGCTGACGCGCTGGTAGTGCGGTCGTAGGCACAGCAAGCGCCGTGCGGGCGAGAAGAGCGCGAGGGGAGCGACGAGAGAGGCGGGGCGGTGCTGCGACAACGCCCCCATGTCTTTCGTTTGGTCCAGCTGTGCGCGCTCCACAGCTGATGTACGTGACTTGGAGAAGCCCACCAGCTCCAACCGCTCGCTGGGAGGAACAGAGGAAAGAAGCGCCTGTCTCGATACAGGGGGAAAGACAGGCGGGCGACGGGACAGCTTCCTCCCCTTGCCCTGAAGCGTGTTAAGCGCCGTGTGCTCGGGAGCATAGAGTCTCTCAGCCTGCTCAACGGCTCAAGGCAGAAGACGCGGTGTAGAAGAAGGTGGGCGCGAGGAGACGCGTCGAGCGGGGAGCGGCCCACAGCGCTCGGTGAGAGTAGCGGCTGCGTAAGAGCTCCAGAGAGACCCAGAGACCTCCTCAAGCGAAAGCAACGCGCCCACGAAGGCGAGAGCGCGGTCGGGCCCTCGTCCCCATCGCTCGAGGTTCGACGACGAGCGCGTCGCTCTTCCGCCCGCTGCTCCCCGCTCGACGGTTGCCATTCCACGCTCTCCTGAGCGCTGCTACCTGTCGCTCCTTCACCCGCCCCTGTACCCCACCGCCGCCCGTTCAAGTTCACCGCCTCGCGCACCCCCGCCAGAAGAGGCACGCGCGCGCGGTCTCGCTCAACTCGCCGCAGGCCAGGAGGCACGCTCTTCGTAGAAGCATAAGCACAGGACGTGCAGCGGCCAGGTGCGTTCAGTTTACCGCTCAGAGACGAGGAAGGCGCGAAGGAGCAGCCCGCGCGGACAGGAGCTCCTCCCGGCAGCGCGAGCCAGCGCACCGCTGCCGCCAAGGCGGGGCGTTCGGGCGTTGTGGGTGCTTTGCCAGCCCTCCAGCGACACCGCCAGATTGCCCACTCGCTTCGATCGCCCGCGCTGACCTCAAACGCTCGACCCCTCCTCGTCTGTTTGCCCCGCTCGCGCAGCTCGACCATGGCCCGCCCACGCGCACGAGCGCCGCCAACCTCTCCCAGCCACTATCTTGCACCTCGACATGCCCTCGCGCTCCTCGTCGCCGGAGCCGGAGTGACCGCCGCCCAGTCCTCCTCGCTCCCCAAAGTGGACTACTCGGCTCTCGGCACTGTCGCAGTCGTCGGCTCCTTCGCAGGCCTCTCGTTCTACGACGCTGAGAACCCGCCGACGACCTACGACAGCTGTGCGTCGACCCTCCTCGCGCGGACAGCCGACGGCGACCTCCGCAGCGTCGGCGCGACCGACCGCGGCGGCGCCATCAACGCCATCTGCCAGACGCCCGACAGCGCCGTCTTCGTCGCGGGCAACTTCAGCGCGATCGGCGGCGTCGACGCGGCGAACATCGCGTCGTATGACCCCGCGAGCGAGACGTTCGCCGCGCTGGGAGACGGCCTGGCGGGCGAGGTCCGCGCGCTATCGTGCAACGGCACGACGGTGTACGCCGGAGGGGACTTCGACGCGCCTGCGGGGGTGAGCAGCGGGCCGAACGTTGCGGCATGGTCGACGGAGGACGCGGCGTGGACGTCGCTCCCGCTGTACGGGTTCAACGGCGCCGTCGACTCGATCTCGTCCTCTGAGGACGGGCGATCGCTCTTCTTCGGCGGCGCGTTCTCGACCGTCTTCTCCAACTCGACCGCCAACTCGACGGCGTCGTCGTCTTCCTCGTCCTCCGCCTTCCCCTCCCTCGGCTCTTCCCTCACGCCCATCTCGCTCAACGCCTCCGACTACTGGGCGTCGCCTACGACGTACACCTCCGGCTTCGGCCGCCCCCAGTACATCTTCTGCCCGCGGCATGGCGACGGCATCGGCGCGAGCTGGCTCCTCGTCGACGGCCAGGCGGGCTTCTTCATCGCGCGCATGTACCGCCAGCTCAACGTGCGCGGCATCCGCCTCGGCAACACGTTCTACGAGGGCCGAGGCACCAGGAACTTCTCGTGCGTTGCGCCCTCTCGCCTTTTCCGGTTGCAAGACTGACCCGATCGCCCGCAGCGTCGTGTCGATCCCCGACAACCAGGTCCTCGAGCTCAGCTACGCCTCCGACCCGTCCGACCCGTCCTCGCCGCTTGCGACTTGCTCGGCTGACTGCCCGCTCGCGCACAACGCGTCGGTGCCGTACCAGGACTTCCTCTTCCCCGAGGGCACCTCGCTTACTGGCATCCAGCTCAACATCTTCGGCTGGTACGGCGCCGGCGGCGGACTGCATCTCCTCCAGCTCCTGAGCGACGGCGCGTACGCGTACGCTGCCCAGTCGAACAACAACTCGCCGTGCACGGCCGGGCTCGGCGCGTCGGCCCAGAGCGCGGTGGAGACGACGGGTAACTGGACAACGTCGACTGTGAACACGGCGATCCCGGGCACAGTCCAGGACGTGCTCATCGCGCGCGTCACCGGTGGCTCGAGCGCTGCGAGCGCGCCGAGCCTCACCTGGCGGCCGTACGTCTCGCAGCCGGGGCAGTACGCTGTCTACTGTCACGCCCTGCTGCACCGCCGCAGGCACGTGTGCGCAGAGGACGTCGGTCCGCGTCACGGCGACGCCGAATGGCGGCAGCGCGAACGAGACGGTCGTCGACCAGACCGTCTCGGAGGACGTCTCGACGCTCATCTACAACGGGACGCTCGGCGCCGGCGCGACGCCCTCGCCGTCACGATGACGCTCGCTGCGGGCGGAGCACCTACCGCGGGCAAGACGTACGAGCTCGTCGGCAACTACATCAACCTCGTCGCGTCGTCGACGAACGGGTCTTCTGTCACGCTCCAGCGCGGCTTCGGCGTCTTTGAATACCCGCTCGTCGACACGGGCGTGTTTGGCGACGCGGTTCCGACTGCTCAGGCGGCGGGCGTCAACGCTTCGGCGACGCTGACCAACGCGACCGGCTTCGACGCGCTTGCGTTCCGCCTCGGTCAGGGCGCGCAGGTCCACGCCGTCATCTCTGCCCGGACGGGCGCCGACGCGATCGTCTTCGCCGGCGGGAACTTCACCTACTCGTCCGCCGATGGCGACGACGAGAGCGTCAACGTCGTCGCGTACCGCCGCGACGAAATTGTCTCCGCGCCGAACGGCGGCCTCGGCGGCGTCGTCAACAGCCTCGTCGAGCTCGATGGCGTCCTCTACGCCGCGGGAACCTTCACCGCCACCGTCGACGGCGATGTGACCGGTCTGCGCGGCGTCGCGCGGTGGAACTACACCGACAGCGCCGCGGCGTGGCAGGCTCTCGGCGACGTCCCCAGCGTCGGCGGGTCGATCGTTCAGCTTGCGGTGGTCAACCCGTCGTCGTCTTCGGACGACTCGGCCGGCGCCGTCGTCGCCGTCGGCGCAGGCGGGTCCGGCCTCGCGTACTTCGACCCGGCGTCGTCCGCCTGGAACTCGACCTCTGCAGGCCTCTTCCTCGGCAACCTCACCGCCGTCGGCGCGCCGTCCTCGCGCACGAACACGAATGCGACAACCTACCTCGCCGGCAACGTCATCGCCGCCGTCAAGGACGCGCGCCCGGCGGCGCGCTCCTCAGCGAGGCGAAGAACGGCGGGCCGCAGCTCTCGTCGTTCGGCTTCCGGTATAACTCGTCCTCGTCCTCGTCGTCGGGCTCGTCCAGCGCGACGGTATCGGCTGCGCGCGTCAAGCGCGGCGAGACCTCCGCCCCGACGGACGGGCTCCTTCAGCGCCGCTCCTTCTCGCGCGTCCTCCTCGAGCCGCGTGCGCCGCAGGCTTCGTCGTCGGTCAACCTCACGCTGCCGTCGCCGATCCAGGCCGTCGCAGCGACCTCGGGCGCGACCAACGCCGGCGGCGCCAGCGCAGACCAGGTCCTTGCGGGCGCGTTCTGGAAGAACGGCTCGTCGACGCTCATGCTCCTCGGCGGGGCGTATGCGACCGCCTCGGGCGTGCAGAACCTCGGCGGGTACGACACCAAGGCCGAGACGCTTGCGCCGCTGCCCGGCCTCGACGTCGATGGCGCGGTCACGGCGCTGCGGGTCGTCGGCAACACGCTCTGGGTCGGAGGGAACTTCACCACCGCGAGCGGGAGGCAGGGCTTCACGAAGTACGACCTCAAAGCGCAGGCGCTCGACGACAGCGAGCCGCCTCTGACGGGTGCGCCTCCCCTCTCTTGAGCGCTCGCGTCCCTCTGACGCTTCTCGCCCCCGCAGGCTACGCCGGCTCGAACGCGACGGTCAACGTCGTCACGCAGCGCCCCGGGTACGACGAGCAGATCATCGTCGCGGGCGCGTTCTCCTCCGCCGGGTCGCTCTACTGCCCGAGCGTCTGCCTGTGGGACGCCGGCAAGCTGCAGTGGCAGGCGCTCGCGACGGGCTTGCAGGGCGTTGTCGGCGCGGTCGACTTTGCAGGCGTATGTCGCTACCCTTCCCTCCGCGAGAGAGCGTGTCTGACGCTCTTCCCGCTCGCAGGACAAGTCCGAGTACCTCGTCGCGGCGGGCAGCTTCGTCTTTAACGACGAGACTCGCTACATCGCGCGCTGGAGCTTCAAGAACTCGACGTGGCTCGCGCTCGGCGCTGCGAACGACCTGCCCGGCCCGGCGACGGCCGTCTCGGCGGACGACCACAACGAGGACAAGATCTTCGTCGCGGGCGCGTCGAACTCGGGCGCGCCGTACCTGCTCTACTGGAACGGGACGGCGTGGTCCGACGTCAACAACGCGACGCTCGGCGCCGGCTCGGGCGTGCAGCAGCTCGCGTTCGTCCCGCTGAGCAACACGCACGACTCGAACGACGTCATCGAGTCGAACCGGATGCTCCTCGTCTCGGGCGACCTCACCATCAACGACACGAGCGTCTCGTCAGCGCTGTACGACGGCGCGACCTGGTACCCGTACCTCATCGCGACGTCGGCGACCGGGTCGGCGGGCGGTCGCGCAGCTGTTCTACTCGGTGTCGAACTTCTCGCTCAGCGGCGCACACCACCTCGCGGCGGGCCTCGTCATCCTCATTTCGATCGCCATCGGCCTCGGCATCGTCTTCCTCCTCGTCCTCCTCGGGCTCCTCTTCATGCTCGCGCGCCGCAAGGACGAGCCGCAGTACCCGCCGCGGGACCCGCGCGCGCGCACTCGGCCGCGAGCGAGACGTCGAGCCTGCACCGCCCGTCATCGCTCCTGCAGACGGTCGGCGCTGCGACGGCCGTCCTCCTCGACCCCAAGGGCGAGAAGGCGATCGACCGCAACTCGCTCGGCGGCGGTGCGGCCGGCGGCGCGGGCGGGACGGGCTCGTTCGACGCCGCGGCGCTGAGCTACGGCAGCGACTTTGAAGACGAGGGCGAGCCCTCGACGGCGCTCGCGCGGTACTCGTTCCACGCCGAGCACCCGGGCGAGCTGAGCATCTCGGCCCACGAGCAGCTCACGATCCTCGACTCGCAGGACCAGAACTGGTGGATGGTGTCGAACCGCGAGGGCGCGAGGGGCCTCGTCCCGCTGTCGTACCTCGCGTGAGGCGGTCCCCCCTTCCCTTCCCGATACCCTTTCCTCCTTCGCCTTTCCTCTTCCCCCACCGACACTCTTTATGCACTCCCTAGTACCCCTACTGTTACCCTCTCGCGGCCGGGCCGCCCTTTGATCCTCACCCCCAGTCACTCGCTCTCTGCTCCTGGCTCGCTCTTCCTCCCTTTTGCGCAGTAGATTCCCCGCGTCTTTCGCTGATACCCCGTCGTCTCGTCGAGCCTTGCAAGTACCTGTGCAGGCACATTCGCCCCTATCGAGAGTTGCTCCAGCGCGCGCTCCACGCCCAACTCGTCGGTTGCCCCACCGCTACTCCCGCTCTGCCGCTCCGCCGTGGTGTGCGCTTGCGTGTGGCTTCCATGTCGGACAACGAGTCTCTCAGCGGCACCGCATCAGGCTCCGCAAGGAAGGAGCCGCAGAACGAGGTGCGCCCCCGCTTCATCAGCTCGCGCATCTCCCGCGCCCTTCCCGCTGCGGGGGACGGTACTGACCCGCGCGATACCTTCGAACAGGCCTGCACAGCATGCCGCGCAGTCAAGCGACGCTGCCACAACGAGGGCAAGGGGTCCATCTGCACCCGCTGCCAGAAGCAGGGCCTCGAGTGCATCTACGCCCAGATGAAGCGCGGGAGGAAGCCGGGCAGCACGGCGCCGAGGTGCGTCCTTCCCTGCCTTGCACCCGCGCGGAGCTGACCTCCCTTCCCTCCCGCTCAGGAAACGGCGCGCCGGCGAGGGGGACGCGGCGGCTGTCGGCGCCGACGCAGGCGCAGGTTTGCAAGCTGGCGAGCCGAGCGGGAATGCGCCGGGCTTCCCGCAGGGTGCGACGCAGCAGGGGCCCGGCGGCGACTGGCTCCTCGCGGATCTGCTGAGTGCGTCCGCCGCTCTCGCCGCTCTCCGTGCGTGACGTGCTGATTGCCGCATTCGACAGGAACGCAAGCCGAATCGACGACGGCACCGTCGAGTAGTTATCACGGCGCCGTCAACAACAATTTCCTCCCCCGGCCCGCTCACCCACCGACCACCGCCGCTCCCCCTGCCTTCCCTCCCTCCACTATGGCAACCTTCCCGCCAGGCCAGCCGCGACCAGTCATCCAGCATCCGCCAAATGGGGCGAGCCCTGCGGCGAGCTACCATTCCGCCAATTCCGCCGCGGCCGCCGCCGCGCCCAGCCCGAAGACGCCGCATGCCGTCACCGCGACGGGCGGCTTCTCGCTGAGCAAACTGCTGAAGGAGAACCAGCCGAACGGCGAGGGCGAGGAGGCCGAGCCGCCGCGACACTCGCTCGCGGACGCGTTCGCACCCCGCTCAGCGCGCGCGATGGCAAAGAAGCCGGAGAAGACGTTCGAGGACATCGTCGAGGCGGGCATCCTCCCCGAATCGCAGGTTGACGGCCTCTTCAACTTCTATTTCGCCCACCTCAACCCCATGACCTCGCTCCTCGACCCCGCCCTCCACACCGTCGAGTTCTGCCGCTCGCGCTCGCCCTTCCTCTTCACCGCGATCCTTACCGTCGCGTCCAAGGTCGCTCACCAGGCGCTCTACCCGCCCTCGCTCAAATACGCCAAGGAGCTCCTCGGGCAGGCGTTCGAGGCCGGACCAACAACCTCGAGCTCGTGCAGGCGCTAGCGACGCTGGTCTTTTGGCAAGACCCGGAGGATCCGAGCGGCGCCCGCAAGCTCGCGTACGCGATTCGCTGCGCATTCGAGCTCAACATCCACAAGAAGGGCAGGAGGCCGTTGCCGGAGGACGAGATGGAGCTGAGGAAGGCGCTCAACCCCGAGCGGACCTGGCTATGTGCGTCTCTCCACTGTCTGAAGTCTCCCGAGACGTCCGACTTACGACTCTCGCGCTCACAGACCTGACGATCGCCGACCACCGCTTCTCGACGCAGCGGTTCGTCCTCACCCTCCCTATCATCTGCTCATCTGCGCCCTCGCTCACGCCTCCTCTTGCAGAGGCCTGCCCAAGATGATCGACAACAGCTATCGGTCCGACGCGATCCCGTGGCTGCTCGAGCACGACTCGCAGCGACTCTGCCCGCAGTCGGCGGGCCTCGCGCCGCTCATCGAGCTGGGCCGCATCCTCGATACCTTTGCGGTACTCATCGCGCCCGAGGACGGCCTGCCGTCGCTTGAGCTTTTGCGCTGCCTCGAGCGGGATGTCGAGAGCTGGCGGAGCAACTGGTCCCTCGAGCGAGGTGAGCTTCCTCTGCGTCCCGCTTTCCAATGCATGCTAACTCGCTTCACCCGCAGCGTCCCTCCCCCTCCAACCCGCACAAGCCTCCTTAGTCCGCTTCTACGGCGCCGTCCTGCAGTTCCAGCTCCTCGAGCTCAACCTGCACATCTCGATCAAGCGCGCCAGCGCACTCGACAGCTTCGACCCGCGCACGGACGCGAGGTCGAGCCCGCTCGTCGTCTTCGGCGGGTGCATCAAGTCGGCGATCCGTGTCCTCGACATCATGGAGCGCGAGCTCCGGTTCATGGTGTACTCGTTCGACTCGTGCGTCTCGCCTCTCCTCCACGATAGGCTCCTGCTGATATGCATGGCCCGCGCGCAGGATGTGGGTCGGCGCTGCGTCTGCGTCGATCTGGCTCGCGCAGAACCTCTCGGGCATGGAGCCGCCCGACCGCGCCGCCTCGCTCCTCGCGCTCAATCGCTTGCAGGCCGCCTGTTCAGACGTGTCGAGCGGCCCGCAGAGCATGGCGGCGTACACTTCGCGCCTCCTGCTGCACCTCCTGCAGAAGGTCCAGGATGGCGAGACGGCCGCAGCGGCCGCCTCTGCCAGCGGAGCGCACGCAGCGGATCTTCCCGCGGCGCAGCACCCCGCAGCGGCGACGCCGGCACAGACGCTCGCGCAGGCGCCGTCGTTCGTCAAAGCAAGCCTCAGCGCGCCGTCGTGGTCGATGGACCCCTCGACGAGCGCTTCGGGCGGGATGGGCGTCTTCACTACGGGCGGGGGCGGAGGCTCGGGGTACGGCGGCGCGTTGGGCGGAGGCGGCGCGAGGCGCGAGGTCAGCCAGCCGATGTGGGCGACGCCCGGGGCTGAGAGTGGCGCGGGCGAGCTGCAGCAGCAGGCGTTCGATGCGCTCGGGGTCAACTTCCTCGGGACGATGATGCCGCCGGTGTGCGTCCAGCTCGCTTCCTTCCTCTCGGACCGCGTGGCTGACGCTTCCGCGGTGGCGATACAGACAGAGCTTCGGCGAGGATCTGCCCTTCCCAGCTGCGGACGACGCGCTGTGGTGCCTACTCTCCTTCCTTCCCTCCTTGCTCCTCGCTGACTACGCCCGCTCGTGCAGGCAATCTCTCTTCCCCTTATCGTTCGAGTCGACCTGAGCGCGCTCATGCCGTCTTTGCGATGCATGCGCTGCGTTATGCATTTCCATCGAGAGTACGGAACCGCGAGACGGAAGGAGAGTGGGACATAAGAGAGCAACTACCGCACAGAGGAGAAAGGAAAGGTACCGCGTCTTGCTTACTACTCCGCGTCTAGATCAGACTCCCAGTCGCCCCTGCTCCCGCTCCTCCCGCGCCGAACCCGCTCCCCGCGCCCGCGCCCGTAGGCTGCGCCGTCAAGCCCGCGCTCAGCGGCGAGTTGAGCGGCGGGAGGCGCGTCCCGCCGAAGGGATTGTACCCCGTCGGCTGCTGCTGGAGCGGTGATTGCGGCTGCGATTGGGGCGCAGGAGATGCGTTCCCACTCCCGCTCACGCCGAGCCCGCCGCCGCCGCCGGCTGCGAAGCCCGTCGGCTGTGCGCTGAGCTCGCTCGCAAGCTTCGACCCGAACGATGACGAAGGCTGGAACGGGCGGACGTTGGAGCCTGCGAAGCCGGTCGGCTGCGCGGAGAGCGGCGAGGCGGTCGTGGGTGCACCCGTGAGCGAGGGGGACAGGGCGGAGGAGGTGTTCAGGGAGAGGGAGGAGAATGGGGTGGAGAGGGTGGAGGTGCCGGTAGAGGAGAAGGGCGGGAGGGACGCAGACGGTGCGAACGACGAGCCGAATGGCGAGCTTGCGCCCGACGGTGACGCGGCGGGCGAGCCCGACCGTGCCAGGTCCGTCGCGATGCTCGCCATCAGCCCTCCCGTCTTCTGGGCGATCAACGGCGCCTGCGCCTGGCCATTCGCCGCCGCCTCCTCCGCCTCGCGCTTCGCCTGCTGCTGCGCCAAGAACAGCGAGAACGCGTCCTTCGGCGCCTCCTGTTGCCCCTGCTGCGGCTGCTGCTGCTGGGCCGGCGCGCCGTCGCCTGCGCCTGCACCCGCTGTGCCGCCAGCTCGTACATGCTCGGCTGCTTTGCGGGCGGCGGCACGCTCTGCGGGATGACCGTCCCCGGCGCGGGCGCGAACGGGTTCCGCGCGCCCGTCTTCTGCGCGACGAGCGGCGCGGGGCTCGTCGGCGCGCCGAGGGGCGGGGCGCCGGGCGCGGCGGACGCGCTCGCGCCCGGGAAGGGCGACGAGACTTGCTGCGCCTGCTGCTGCTGCTGGCCGAACGGGTTCCCCGTCGGCTGCGGCGCCATGCTCATCTGCCTCTGCGCGCCGAACGGGTTGCCCGTCGCCTGCGGCTGGAGCTGTTGCCCCTGCCCCTGCGCGCCGAACGCGCCGAGCGGCGAGGAGGCGCGCCCGTCGCTTGCGGCTGCAGCTGCGGGACGGGCGGGGGCATCGACCCCTGCTGCTGGGGAAGGGCGAGCCCGTCTGCTGCGCCCCGAACGGGTTCGGCGCGCCCGCGCCCGTCTGCATCATGCTCTGCCGGAACGGGTTCGGCGCCATGCCGCCCATGCCCGTCATTTGCGGCGCGAGCTGCGCGCCGAAGCCCGTCATCTGCGGCTGCATCATCGGGGAGAAGCCCGTCGCCTGCTGCTGCTGCTGGAGGAGGAACGGGTTCGCGCCCGTCATCTGAGGCATCATCATCCCCTGCTGCGCGAACGGCGGCATCATCCCCGTAGGCTGCGCGCCGAGGAACGGGTTGAACCCCGTCTGCTGCTGCTGCAGGGGGAAGAAGCCCATTTGCTGCCCAGGCGGCGGCGACTGCGCAAACATGGGCGTCTGCGCCGTCTCGATCGACTCGAAGAAGTCCGTGAAGGATTTGGGGGCGGGCTGTGAGGAGGTGGGGGCGGCGGAGGTAGAGGGGGCGGAGGAGGCGGGTACAGCAGACGAGGAGGAGGGGGTCGAGGCGGTAGGGGGCGTGGCTGCGGGCGAGAGGCACGTAAGTCTCGCTTCTCGAGATTGAGCAGGAAGGGGACGTACCGCGGGGCGCGCCGCCATCTGCGATGCGCTTGTTCTCCTTGTACTCCTGGCGGTTCTGCTCGAAGTTGGGGTCCTGGAGGTACTCCTCGAGCGACTTGGCGAGCGAGAGCGGGGCGTGCTTGAGGTTTGGGATCGGGATGTTGAGGACGTTGTAGAGCTTCTTGGCCGTGCCGAGGTACGCGACGACCTTCTCCGTGTCGCGGCAGAACGTCTTGTAGATCTTGAGCGCCGTCTCGCAGTCGGGCTTGGACAGGGCGAAGAAGTTCTCGAGGATGTTGATGATGCCCTCGTTCACGATCGTGAAGAGGACGAGGAGGTCCTTGACGAGGAGGCGGAGGGCCGTCATCGACACGTCGTCGTCGACCTCCTCGGTGTAGAACTTGCTCTCGACGAGGGCAGCGATCATGCGCTGAATTTCGCGCGTCTCGCGAAGGAGCCCTTGCTCGACGCTGAGCTTGCGCATGCGGTTCGCGTTCCGCCGGTCGCTCTTGTCGCGGATGGCGTCGCGCTTGAGGTTGGCGTACGCCTTGATGCGCGCGGCGAGGTAGTGACCGTACGCCGCGAGATTCGGCGCCTCGTTGGAGGAGAGGAAGAGCGAGATTGACGACGAGGAGAGGTAGGGGAAGACGCTGTCGATCGAGCCGGACCGCATGAGGGTGTGCAGGACGAGGAGCGACTTGAAGACGACCTGCAAGGCGCGAGTCGGGTCAGTGCAGGTCCGCTTGTCGGGGTGACAAGGGGGACGCACAGTCGTGTTCGGATCCCGCAGGCGCTGGGCAAGGGTGCGGATAACCTCCTGGAGCTGTCCATCCTGGGAGAAGGTGGCCTGGACGATGGGGTCGATGTACTGCGTCGACGAGGAGAGGTCAGCGAGGGTTGTCCGCGGGAGGGTGCCTCGTGCTGGATGGTATCGTGAGAAGCAGGGCTCAAGCTTGAGCATGGCCAGTCCCCGCCCCGTGCATGGTGGGCGCAGGAGCCTCCGTCATCGCGGTGCGGCGGAGAGGCCGAGTCTGGCGCGAGGAGCGGACCTTTGCCTTGGGAGCTGCGCGCTTTGGCTTTGTTGCGCCCTCGACGGTCTTGCGCATGCTCATCGTGGCTGACGCGGGCTTGAAGCGGGCGGAGAGGAGGGCGGGCTCGGCCGGGGACGACGAGGGGGAGGTGGGGAGGCGACGGCTCGACGGCGACGCGCGGGACGAAAGCGAGGGAAGCGCGGGTGGGAGTGCAGCTCAGGGAGAGCACGCGGGCTCAGCAGATCCTCCGCTTGTTGCGGGAGAGGCGACGAGGAGCAGACCCGCCTCGCTCGCCCCCCTCGCCGCGTCCTCCTGCTCACTCCCGCTCTGCTGCGCCCGAGTGCGCCTGCTCTGCTCCTACCTCTACCGAGTACACCCACAGCGCAACCCTCGAGCCGGCGCACTCCCCTGAGGCGTCCGCCATCCGCCGCACCGCAGCAGACGAGACAGGGTTGCACAGCGCACACACCCCGCTCCGGTGCGTGGTCCGATCCTCTGTTGTGCTCAGAGCCCTGCTGACATGTACTTCCGCAGCCCGCTCCCCTCCCGACGCTGCCGACGCGCCATGGCCGACGCACAGCCTCCAGCGGTCGAGGAGAGCCTCTCGCCCCTCCAGCTCGCAGACGGGCTCCTCGAGAACGTCGCAAAGTGCCCGGACTGCGCAAAGCCTGTCCTGCAGAGCGCGATGGCCGACCACCAGGGTGCGTCGAGTTCCGCTCCTTGAGGCTGCACCGCTGTACTCGCGGGTCGTGGTCGGGTGTGCTTTGGCCTGAACTGCTGGACTGACGCCCAGCCCGAGTACAGCGACGTGCCAGGCCATCCGCGAGGGACGCGTCCCGGATGCATCGCTCAAGCGGCGACTTTCCGAAGGTGCGTGTTTCGCTCGCCTTGGTCTCCCGCTCCACGCGTTCGTACTCACGAACCGCCCCACACAGTTTCGAATGGCTCCTCGGTCCCGCCGAAGAAGTCAAGCTCGTCTTGCACCTCGGCGGTCCCACGGCGAGCCCCGCGCCGGAGAAGCCCAAGCTGCCTGATGTGCCGAAGAAGAACAAGCGGGGTGCGCCCAGTTCTCTTCACACCAGCAGCTCAACCCTGACCAACCTCTGTGCATTCCGCAGTCGTTGACGTCGACCGGCAGTGCGGCGTGATCAACGACAAGGGCTACCCGTGCCCGCGCTCGCTCACGTGCAAGACGCACAACATGTCTGCGAAGCGCGCCGTCCCGGGCCGCGTGCAACCCTACGATCTCCTCCTCTTCGAGTGGCAAAAGGCGAACAAGGCGAACCAGCAAAAGGCCGATGCGGTGAAGCAGGCGCAGCCGGGCGCGCTGGGCGTCGCCAGCGTCGCGGGGACGACGCGCGCGAGCGCCGCGGCGCAGAGCGACGCGACGACCCCGCTCGCGGCGCTGCCGCTTACTGCCGAGCCGAGCGCCAGCGGTTTCCTGAGCGAGCCGCCGCGCGCGAAGCGCAAGCGCAGCGGCGGCGTCGATGCCATCTCCGGCGGCGGGGCGAGCAGCGGGTACAAGCTCCCGGGCGAGAAGAAGGGCAAGAAGGGGATTGTGTACGTCGGCGAGTGGGAGGAGAGCGACGACGAGGGCGCGGACGAGCTCGTTGACTCGGACGAGGAGGTCGAGGCGGTTCTCCGCGGCTTGTCGCGCGCGGAGCACGGCCGCCCGCTGTACATCGCGCGCGGCGGAGGTGCGGGGTTCAGCACGGCGAGCATGTTTACGGGGCGGAACGCGAAGCTGGCGCGGCTGCGGGGGACGCTGCGGGATATCTTCCGTCCCGCGGCGTGACCTCTCCCCGCTCATTGTGCGTAGTCTAGTGCAGTACTTTGTTGTAATCTGCGTGTCAGCCAGTCCTGCGATGCGGGTTTCGAGGAGAGCGAGGTTCCTCCCGACGCACCGCCGCCCCACCCGCAGCTCTTCCTCGTCCCCTCACCCACAAGCACACGAAGAAATGGCCGACCCGCAACCCGGCACATTGCACACCTGCTCGACATCGTGGCCGGTCCTCACCGCCTTCGAGTTCGCCTCGTCCTCATCGTCGCCCTCCCCGCTCGTCGTCTTCATCGGCGGACTCGGCGACACGCTCCTCTCGACGCCGTACCTCCCCAAGCTTGCCAAGACTCTCGACAAGCAGGGCTGGCGATTCGCACAGGCGAGCATCAGCAGCAGCGGGCACGCGTGGGGCGGTGCGAACGTCGCGCAGGACGCGAAGGAGCTCGCGCAGGTCACGCGGTACTTCAAGGAGCGGGGCGCGAGCAAGATCGTGCTGATGGGCTCCTCGACTGGTGGGTTCTCTCCTTCTCTGGGGCGGCACGGGGCAGTATTCACCCTCCTTGTTGACCCGCAGGCTGCCAGGACGCCATCGCCTACCTGCACGCCTCGCGCGACTTCCCCGAGCTAGCCGGCGTCGTCCTTCAGGCGCCAGTGTCGGACCGCGAGATCGAGGCTGTGCAGAAGCTCGTCGACTCCATCGACCCCGACGCCCCCTCCCCGTCCGACCCGCTCTCCTTCGTCCCGCCCGCGTGGTCCCGCCTCTTCCACTGCAAGTCGGGCGTCACCTACGCGCGGTGGCGCTCCTTGACAGTCAAGCCCGCCTCGGACGACATCGACCTCGCTGTGTCGGAGGACTTCTTCTCGTCCGACCTCTCCGACACCCGCCTCCGCAACGTCTTCGCGCCTGTCACCTGCCCGCTCCTCGTCGTCCTGAGTGGGAACGACTCGTCGTACCCGCCGCAGGTCAAGAGCGCGCTCCCCTCGCTCCTCGAGCGTTTCCGCTCCGCCGCCCCTACGATCAGCCCGCAGAGCACGATCCTCAACGGCGCGGGGCACACCCTGGGCGACGGTGTACACGCAGACCAATTCGCCGAGCGCGTCAGTGCGTTCGTTGCGGCGCTGTAACGCGGGCCTAAAGACGCTCTGCGCAGTTTCGCCGCACTCCGTCGGTCCCGCCCTCTCTTCCGCCGCGATCGTCGTCCCCTCCGCGTTTCGTCAGCCTGAACGAGCTGCTTCTCCGCTTCTGCTTGTGTCCGAGCAAGTGGGGCGCCGCTTGCGGGCTGGATGCGTAGCTAGCACAGCGGGTAAATCGCCGCTGCGTCGCTCAGCACCAGCGGACATTTCTCGCGACCGTCCTCTTCGGGCTGGTGCGCTGCTGGCTGGCTTCTCGTCTCTCTTTCTCTCATTCGCGACGAACTGCTCGAGCGCGAGACGATGCAGCGCCCCCCGGACGCCGCCGCGACGACGACCTCCCGCTCCACCCTTTTCGATTGTGAGCCTCTCTCGCCGACCTCGTCCCCGTCGTCGTCCTCCTCCGATGTCACCGCACACGACACTGCGCCTACCCGCTCGTCGACGCTCGTGCCCCCGACGGACGCGCATCCTGCCGCACTCCCGTCCGACAAGCCCCAGCCCGCGAGGACGGGCCTCTTCACCGCGCCGGGAGCGTTCCCCCTCCCGGACCACGGCGAGCGCGCACTCGGCGTCGTCCTCGAAGGCGTGACGGTGTACGGCGCGGGCGGGACGCGCAAGACGGTCGAGGGGCTCGAGAAGGCGATCTTGAAGGTGCGCTCTTCCTCTCCTCGTGCTCGTCTGAGGAGCGGAGGCTGACTGACAGGATGGGCGCAGATGTGGGATGTGCCCGGGTTCGTGTGCAAGCTGTTCAACTTCAAGCTCGGGAAGAAGCGCCCGCTCATCTGTACGTCTCTCAGCCCCTCTCGCCACAAGCCCCGGCGTCCCCTCACCGACTACCCCCGCCGTGGTACCTTTTCATGTACTGACAAGCTCGTTGACCCCGCAGCCGACTTTCACGGCGTCCTCCCCGCCGGCGAGACGATGCTCGTCCTCGGCCGCCCCGGCAGCGGGTGCTCAACGCTCCTCCGCGTGCTGGCGAACCAGCGCAGCTCGTTCGCCGGCGTTGACGGCGAGGTGATGTACGGCCGATTGTCGGCGAAGGAGGCGGAGAAGGCGTACTCGGGCGAGATCGTTTACAACGGCGAGGACGACATTCACCGCCCGCTTCTCGCCGTCAGCGCAACTATCGGGTCTGCTCTGGTGCGTACACTTCCTGCTCTACGTGTCTTCCACGTGGACGTGTCTGACACAATAATGCCCACCCCAGGCGCTTAAGAAGCCCCACGCCGAACCCATCAAGCGCTCCGCCTTCGCCGCAGACCATACCTCACGCCTGCTACACGCATTCGGCATGCCGCATGTCGCCGACACCCGCGTAGGCGACGCGTACGTCCGCGGCGTCTCGGGCGGGGAGCGCAAGCGCGTCTCGCTCGCGGAGCACCTCGCCACGAACGCGGCGGTTTCGTGCTGGGACGGCGCGGTGCGTGGGCTCGACTCGGCCGTCGCGCTTCACTATGTCAAGGTGCTGCGCGAGCTGTCGCTCTCGACCGGGATGAGTAACGTGCGTTTTCCTTCCTATCCTCGCCTTGACCGAGCCTCGCTGATCTCGTCTCCTGGTCGAGCAGGTCGTGTCGATCTACCAGGCTTCGGAGGACATGTACAAGTACTTTGATCGCGTCGCGGTGCTGTACGAGGGACAGCTCGTTTTCATGGTGCGTCCTCACTCTCTCCTCCTCCTCCTCATCCCGCCGTTTCTCCTGGGACTCGCACTGATCGTCCACGGAAACAGGGCCGCGCCGAGGACGCCCAGCCGTTCTTTGAGCAGCAGTGCTGGTACAAGAACCCGCGGCAGACGACACCCGACTACCTGACGTCCTGCACGTCGCCAACGGAGCGCGTTGTCCGCGACGGGCACAGCGGGCTCGTCCCGCTCACGCCTGAGGACATGGCGCGCTACTTCCGCGAGTCGCCGTACTGGACCAAGTTACAGACCGACATCGCCCAGTACAAGGTGCGCCTTGCGCTCTCTCCGTTTCTCGCGCCCCCTCGTGCGCCTCGCTCATCATTCGCATCAAGCAGGCCTACCACGCCTCGTCCGACACGACCAACCGCTTCGTCCAGTCCGTCAAGCAGGCTAAGATGCCGCTGACGGGCGCGAACAACGGCTACAAGGTCAACTTCTTCCAGCAGGTCTGGCAGCTCATGCGCGTCCAGTTCCAGCTACAACTCGCCGACCCGTCCGACATCATCGTCCGCCTCTGCGCCAACGCCTTCAACGCGCTCATCGTCGGCTCCGTCTCGTACAAGCCGCCGGCGTCGCAGATCGGTCGTTCGCCGTCGCAGGCGCGCTCTTCTTCAGCATCCTGTATTTCGTCGTCGTCGCGTTCGCCGAGATCCCCGCGACGGTACTCGGCCGGCCGTTGCTCATCAAGCACCGTAGCCTCGGCTTCTACAACCCGGCCGCACACACGCTCGCGCTCATGGTTGCCGACATTCCGCTGTATGCTCTCCAGACGGTGCGTTTCCTTCTATCGTGTGTGCTGTTCGCCGCTGTACGGTCAGCTGCCCGCACCAGTCGCCGTAATGCGGGAAGGAGGTCGTGCACCGCCTGCCGGTTGAACAGCGCTTCATTCGCGTCTCAGCAGCGAAAGCGCTACCATGCTGACGACTAACATGCGTACAGCTTGTCTTCTCGACGCTGTTCTACTTCCTCATCGGCCTCGACAGCTCGGCGTCGAGGTGCGTTCCCTCGCTCCTTCTGGAGAACCTCCATTCACCGCTTCCTCTTCGCAGCTTCTTCACCTTCTTCTTCGTGTGCTTCTCGAACTACTGCGCGCTGTCGGTGTGCTACCGCATGATCGCAAGCTGGTGCGTATCTTTGCTATATCGATGACCCTCCCCATTGACCTTCGCAAGCTCGCAGGTCGCCCAACCTCTCCGTCGCGGTCCGGTACGGCGGCTTCGCCCTGTCGCTCATGGTGAGCTGTGCGGGCTTCGTCCTCCCGCCGCGCGAGATGCTCGGGTGGATGAGCTGGATGCGGCGCATCGCCCCTCCCGCCTTCGCGCTCGAAGCGCTCCTCGGCAACGAGTTCCGCTCGCGCGAGCTCACCTGCAGCGCGGGCGACCTCGTCCCGAACGGCCCGACGTACACGGACCTCGCGTTTCAGGCGTGCACCATCACGGGCTCGCAGCCTGGCGAGGTGAGCGTTGCCGGCACGACGTACCTCGCGCAGGTGTACGGCTTCTCGCCGTCGAACATTTGGAGGAACGTGGGCATCCTCTGGGCGATGTACGCCATCTACGCCATGTACGCTCTTTCACTTCTCCTCCTCAGGGACTAGCGCTCACCTTGCCCCTTCCGCAGCCTTGTCATCGTCGGCTCGTCCCTCCTCATCCGCGACACCGGCTCCGCCTCGGCTAAGGTCTTCAAGCGCGGCGCGCACATCCCGGACAAGACGCAGCTCGTCATGGGAGGGCCGAAGGAGCAGAACGTCGAGGCAGACGTCAACCAGCACGGCGAGAAAACGCTCGAGGGCAAGGACTTGTCGAAGGCGCCCGTGTTCACGTTCGAGGACGTACGCTACACCGTTCGAGTCAACGGTGCCGATAGTGCGTTCCCGCTCGCTCCCCTACCAAAAAGAGCGTCTCGCTGACCTCGCCTCACACGCCGCCCTTCTTGTGCGCAGAGGTCTTGCTCGACGGCGTCACCGCGCTCGTGCAGCCTGGCCGTCTTACGGCGTTGATGGGTGCTTCTGGGTGCGCATCGCCTGTTCTTCACCTCTTCGCCCTCGCTCATGCTCGCCTCCCGCAGCGCCGGCAAAACCACGCTCCTCGACACCGTTTCGCAGCGCAAGACTTCGGGCAAAGTCGAGGGCCAGTTCCTCATCGACGGCAAGCCTCTCGCGGCGGACTTCGGTCGCCGCGCCGGTTTCTGCATGCAGGCCGACGTGCACGAGCCGCTCGCGACGTGCGTTGGTTCCCGCTCTTCCCGCTCGGGACCTCGCTGACGATCCCCGCGCGCAGTGTCCGCGAATGCCTCCAGTTCTCGGCGCTCCTGCGCCAGCCGGCGGCCAAGTCGCGCGAGGAGAAGCTCGCGTTCGCCGAGCAGGTCATCGAGCTTCTCGAGCTGCAAGAGATTGCCGACGCCATCGTAGGCAACCCGGAGATCGGCGGCCTCGGCGTCGAGGAGCGCAAGCGGGTCACCATCGGCGTCGAGGTGCGTTACCCTCATCGTCCCCCTTCGCATCCTTGGCTGACGCTCCTGCTCATAGCTCGCCGCCGACCCCGACTTCCTCCTCTTCCTCGACGAGCCGACGAGCGGACTTGACTCGAACGCCGCCTTCGAGGTGTGCCGCTTCCTCCGCAAGATCGCCTCCTCCGGCATCGCCATCCTCTGCACCATCCACCAGCCGTCCGGCGAGCTGTTTGAGCTCTTCGACGACGTCGTCCTTCTCGCGCCCGGCGGGAAGACCGTCTACGCCGGTCCGACGGGCGAGCGCGCCGCGGACGTCGCCGCGTACTTTGCGCAGCATGGCGCGCCAATGCCGGAGGACGCGAACCCCGCCGAGCACATCCTCGCGACCGTCGCGCCCGTCGGCGGGTCGAGCGTCGACTGGCCGGCGTACTGGCGCGAGAGCGCCGAGGCGCAGCACATGCTCGAGCGCATCGGCGAGATCAAGGCGCGCAACCGCTTCAGCAGCGGCGATGACGCGGCCAAGGGCGCCGCACCCGCCAAGTTTGCATCGGGCTTCGGCGCGCAGACGAGGGAGCTCGTCAAGCGCAACTTCCGCGCGCAGTGGAGGGACGGGTCGTACCACTTGACCAAGCTCTCGTCATCCGTCTTCTTCGGTCTCCTCGTCGGCTTCTGTGCGTCCCATGTCTTGGCTTCTGGGTACACCAGCTTACGAGTCATTATGCGCGCAGTCTACTACAAGCTCGAACCGTCCGTCAATGGCATACAGGCCTTGTCGCTCGCTCTTCTCGTCCTCGCACAGGTCGCCCCGCCCCTCGCGCTCGACATCGCGGGGAACTACCTCCGCAAGATGGACATTTTCCTCGCGCGCGAGCGCAACGGCATCTACGACTGGAAGGCGCTCGTCGCGAGCCTGCTTATCGTCGAGCTCCCCGTCCTCCTCGTCGCGTTCAACCTGCTCTTCTTCTGCTACTTCTGGACGGTGCGCTACTTCGGTCCTACCACGCTGCCCGCGCTGACATCTGTGACGCTCGCAGGTCGGATTCGACTCGCTCGCAAGTGTCGGCGCGCTAGCCTGGCTGCAGGCGATGGTCTTCGCCGCTTTCCTCGACACGTTCGGCCTCCTCCTCGGCGCCGTCTCGCCCGGTCCACCGGCGGTCCCATACATGTTGAGCGCGTTGTGGATCCTGTGGAACATCACGGTGCGCTCCTGCGCTTTCGCATCGTCGAGGACGTACCGCTGACCATCCTGTTCGCACGCAGAGCTGGACTCTCGTCCCGCACAACATCATGTCGGCTCCATACCGCTGGTTCGCGAGCTATCTCAGCCCCCTGCGTACGTCCCGCTTCCCTCGCTCGGCCTGGGCGCCCCTCCTGATTCCCGTGCTCCTCGGCGTGTGCAGGCTGGTTCTACGGCAGCCTCATGTCGAACGCCCTCGGCCCGCTCAAGATCACGTGCAAGGAGAACGAGTGGGCGACCTTCCTCCTCCCCGCTGGTGCGTTGAATCGCCCGTCTCCCTCACCCACCTCACGGCTGACCCCTCCTTTCCGCAGGCGAGACGTGCCGCTCGTACGCAGGCGCATTCCTCGCCACCGCGGCGGGCTATGTCGAGGACCTCGACGCGACGGGCTCGTGTCGGTACTGCGCCATGTCGTCGGGGGAGGACTACCTCGTGCAGCTCGGCTACTCGTTCGCGAACCGCTGGCGGTGCGCGCCCTCTCCTGCTTCCTTATCGACTTGTCGCTGACGATGCTACACGCAGTGACTGGGGCGTCTTCATCTGCTTCACGGCTGTCAATGTGCTCACCGTGTTCGGCGCGACTTGGTGCGTCCCAGCCTTCTCAAGGGCATCTCTCCGGTCTGTCTCCGTTTGCGCGGTTCGGCGCTGATCGCGGGCACACATGCAGGTTCCTCCGTATCCGCCTGCTCTACAAGTAGGCGCACTTGCCGCGTCCTCACCATCGAGTCGCTCCTCGACGTGCGTTCTCCCCGTCGAACCCTTCTCCAGCCCCTCAACCTCCTCCCTGGGCTTCCCGTGCATAGACCCGTCCTAAGGTTGTCATAGAGTGCTCTCACGAGCGTGCGACTGCAAAAGCGAGCCGTGGCTCCGTCCTCCACCTCGACGTGAGCGGGAGAGGGACAGTTGCGCCACGCGTCTTTCGCCTTGTGGTTCCGTCTAGCGCCCCGTGAGCGTGCTTAGGCCATGTACGGTGCTGCAGAACGCGCCCCGAGAGTTGCACTCGAGGGCAAAGACGCGCTTCCCCTCGTCGGTCGCGGCTTGTCTCCACCTTGTTTGCTCCCTCCGCGCCTTGTTGCTTGTTCCGCCGCTCAGTCCATCCTTTGTGAGTCGGAGTGCACGCTCCACCTGCGCGCCGCTTGCCCCGTGCGCTGACTTCGCCTCTTTGCCTCCCCCTCCCTCGACGCGTCCGCCCCTCTCCCTCCGCCAACCTCGCCACTCGCCTGAACGCGCCCCTTCTCACACGCCCGTACTCCAGTCTTGACACCATGTTCGCCACTGTCCGCCCCGCTGCCCTCTCCGGCGTCCGCGTGCGTCCCCCCTCCCCGTCCGCTCAATCAGGCAGGCGAGCGTACTGACCCCCCCTCCCGTGCGCTGCAGGCCTTCTCGACCTCGCGCGTCGCCGCCCGCGACATCGCCAAGATGACCCTCATCGGCCGCATCGGCGGCGTCGACCTCCGCGAGGGCAAGAACGGCCAGCCGTTCCTCACCTACAAGGTCGCCACCACCGACAAGGGCCGCCCGGCCAAGGAGGGTGGTGCGTCCAGCCCCCTTCTTGTGCTCTCCGCGTTGCGGCGACGCGTCCCGCGGGGCGAGAACCGGCGTTATCGCTCGCGTCTCCACCCCGGCGGACGCGTCCTCGATCCAGCTGCTACGCGCTAGGTTGCTGACGATACGCTCCACTCTCCGCAGAGGAGTACCAGAAGCCGCCTACGTCGTGGCACACCATCTTCGCGCACGGCCAGGCCGTCGACCGCCTCCAGTTCCTCGAGAAGGGGTGCGTTCACGCTTTCGCTTGTTCCTTCGGAATCACCAGCTGACCCGGCTGCACGCGCCACAGCACCTACGTCTTTGTCGAGGCCGACTTCTCGGTGAAGAACGTCCGCGACGAGGCGACCGGCGCGTACTCGACCCAGATCCTCGCGACCCACGGTGCGTGCTACTCGCTTTCCTGATGCGTCCCGTGAGCGTGTCAGCTGACCGGACACTCCCCGCAGACCGCCTCACCGTCCTCAAGAAGCCGACGCCCCGCGAGGAGGCCGCCGAGGAGCAGCAGTAAGCTGCCCCCGCGCGCTTCTCCTGCCTCTCTTTCGCCTTTCGCCCCTACCACCCCTTGATATCGTACCTCCGCCGCCCCACCATTGCACTGCAGTTAGAGTACCCCGCTCCCTGTCGTCGCTGTACCGCCGGGGCGTTTTTCCCGGCGGTTGTACCCCCTCGGTTGTCTCTGTGCCCGTACCCCGTTCCGCGGTAGCTGTCTAGGCGAGCCGGCGAATCCAACCCCACTCTCCCATTCCTCCAGCCCGTCCTCTTGCGAGAAGCGAGCCGTGCAGGTGCAAGCGCAGTGCGCGCCTCGTCGCGCGCAGGCCCTCTCCCTCGTCCCCGCTCACCGCCCTCGCGCTCTGCCGGCTTGGGACTGCGCGGAGGATGTTTACGAGCTTCCAAGAGGGCGCCGACGACCCGCGCAACTGGAACGGTGCGCTCCTCCCCTCTTCCTCTCATCGGTTCACCGCCTCATCGCTCGCGCCCGTCCCCGCCTGCAGACACGCCCGCGTACCTCCCGGGGCGCTTCCACGCGCACGTACGGCCGACATCACCACCTCTGGGGAGCAGCTCGCGCGCGTCGAGCGTGCACAACCTCCCCTTTGCCGCGCTGCCCTCCTCCAGCGCCGGGCCCTCGTCGCTCCCCTCTCCCGCGGCGGCAGATGCGCACGCGCGGCACCGCGCAAGGACACGCCCGCTCGGAAGGGCGCTCCTCGCGCTCTCGGGGCGGAAGAAGCGCGAGCTCCGCGAGGAGGAGGAGCGCTCGTCGCTCCTCAGCGGGTGGACCGGGGGGGGAAGTGGGGCGTCTCCTGCGGCGCTGCAGGCGGCGCTGGGTCCGCCGGTCGTGGAGGAGGAGGAGGAGGACGAGGGCGATAGGGGGTTCCTCCGGCCTGGGCAGAGGAGGGTCGAGAGGTGGATGGGGACTTGGGGGAGGCGCTGGGCGGTCCTCGTCGGCGCGCCGTGCTTCTTGGTGCGTTCTCTTCTCCTCCATCTCTCTGACACCGCTAAACAGTGCCAACTGCAGATCTGGTTGTGGTGCAGCGTGCCGTTTCCCGTGCAGGACCCGTACAAGGAGGAGCCGCCCTGGCGTGCGTCCGCTCCCTCTCGCCGTCCGCCTCATCTCGCTCATCTTCACCTCCTCGTAGACATACCTTGGCCACCCACAACCGATCCGCCGAGCTCGAGCTTCGAGGGTCTGCTCAACCGCCTGCCGTGGCTGCAGCGGCCTGCGCACCTTCCCTCCGCGCACGCCGTTGCCAGCGAGCCCTTCATCACGTCAACTTCTCCGCACCAGCGCAGAGACGACCAGATCGTCATCGAGATCGAGCTCGTTGAGGGTCGGCCCACGGAGGGTGAGGCGCAGCTGGATACGGGCGCATCCGAGGGAGACGGTCTGGACGAGGACGAGCCAGAGCTGCCGGTCGACGCCAACTTCTGGTTCTTCCTCTTGTGCTGTACGCTCCACTTCCTCTCTTCCTTCCGTTCCGCAGCGGCTGACCCCACGCGCGCAGACTACGGCTTCTACGTCGCCGTCGCGCTCGTCTTCGTCACCAAGCTGTTCGACCTCTATGTGCGCCGGCTTCCCTCGTTGCGCACCTTCGCTGTACTGACGAACTCTTGGCCTGGCAGCGCCTCAACTGGTGGCCGTCTACGCTCGGCGGCGGCGCCTCCTACGCCTTCTTCTGGGCGCTCTCGCTCACTGTCGGCTTCGCGCTACACCACTTCGACCTCGACGGGTTCGGCCGCCGCACGCGCGCGCACCACCCCGTCGGCGAGGAATGGGACTGGGAACGCAAGACGACGTGGGTCCTGCTCGCGTTCGCGACGATGGCCCTCCCCGCGCTCGCGTGCTTCGCCAAGCTCCGCGCCGACCGGAGGAACAGCTACCGTCGCAGCCTCACGCCCGCACAGAAGACGTGCGCAGACTCGTTCTCGCTGCGACCTCGCTCCCGCCGCACATCCCGCTGACCCCGCCCGCACCTGCAGGTTCCTCGAGCGGCAACTCGCGCAGCGCATGCCGCGCTCGTACCGCCGCTTCCTTTGGTTCCTCGGCGTGCAAGCGCTTGCGCTCGTTGCGCTCATCGTCGGGCAGGGCTTCGCGACGGTGTACCTCTCGACGCTCCCGCATAACAACCTCGAGGGTCTCGTCTACGTCTGGACGTGGGTTGTGACGGTCAACGTGCGTGCTTCTCCTCGTCGTTTCGAAGGTGCGATGTTGACTGTCTTGTCGTGCAGCTCCTCAACGCGGTTAGCAACTGGATCCTGCTCCGCAAGGTCCGCTCGCAAGCGCTCGTCTTCGTCTTCCGGGTGCGCTCACTCTCCTCGCGCGCAATAGCGATGATGCTGACCGATGCATCCCCGCAGTACTACTTCTTCCTCGTCTACTACGTCTTTTACCGCAACCTCTTCGCGCGCCTGCGCTCGCCGGACCAAGCGGTGTACATCACGCTGCTCTCCTCGTCGGTCGTCGTCCTGTGGTACCCCGTCTCGATGAGCCGAACGTTCTGGCGCATCCTGCGCTGGGGCACGGGGCTCGAGCTCGACTGGCCAGAGTACGCCGCGCAGAAGGGGCAGGAGCTGTACCTGCGCAACCTGAGCGAGAACGTTACCAGTGCGTCCTCGTTCCATTCACCGGCGCGACGCCACTCACGCTCCTCGCGCACGCAGTGATCGCCTTCCTCGGCTGGCTCTCGATCCTCCACTGGGGCCCGAACCGCGCCATCTACCCGTTCTTCGCCTTCGACGACCGCTTCGACCCGTACACGTACCGCCTCACGTTCACGGCGTCGCTCGTCATCTACGCCGCTGAGCTTGTGTCGAGCTGGCTCGCGCGGGTCGTATGCTGGGTGGCGTACGGGGTGGACGTGACGAACGTGAGTCAGCCTCCTCCTTACTTCGCACTACGCCTCTCTCGCTCACCTGTGCGTCCGCTGACTTCCGCACCGTCCGCGCAGCTCGGCTTGAACCAGTTCCGCGAGCACGTGCGCCTTTCCCTCCTCTCGCTCGAATGGCCCCGCTCATGCTCCCTTCCTCACAGCCGGAACTCGTTATCGCCTGCGTCTTCACCTCGTGCCACGTCCTCTCCGACATGCTTCTGTGCCGTCGCTCTCTCGCTCACTCTGCCGTGCGCAAGCTGACGTACATCGAGCGCCCGCAGGTTCCTCGTCAAGCTCAACTTCCGCTAGAGATGGCTTTTGCAGTTCCCCTTGTTGCTATTCTCTCCTACTCGTTTCTGCAATCGTCGTTAGCGCAATTCCGCGTGGGGAAGCGGTGAGGAGAGGTAGCGAAGGCGGGGCGGAGAGCGAGTTGCGAAGGTCGACTCGGGCGCGGAGAGTAGCGCGCACTTCGCCCTCCGCGGCAGCTTTTCTGCACCGCGCGGCCAGACGCCAAAAAAGAGGACTGCGAAGGCAGACGAGCGCTCGCCCCATCGAGGCTCGGCGGCCCTCCCGCCGGCGGGAGCGCCGAACACACCGTCGATTTCGTGCGTGCTTAAGCGACGCACCGCTCCAGAAGAGCAATGTGGCACCGTACTCGCGCTAGTGACTGAGAGCCGCCCTAGGTTGCAGGTTCAGAGGCCGGCTGTCCCTGCGCCCATTCTTCTATGTTGAGATGGAGGATGGGGAGCAAGGGGCAGTCGAGATTGCGAAAACGCGCAAGTGAGGACGTGCGCCGTCGTCCTTCGTCTCCCTCCCCCGGCCCCACTTCGTCTTCAATCAGACGATTACTGTTGCGCCAGCTATGGACGATCTCGAGAAGAGCTATCGGCGTAACGAGCGAGTTGCGAAGGTCGTCTCGGAGATGAGTCGCTTCCTTGGGCCTGCTTCGAGTCAAGCGAGCCAGAGTCTCCCGCCTTTTCGCTTACCGAAGCATGGGTGCGCGAAAAAAGGAGCACGAAGGGGAGAAGTCCCTTCGATCCGCCGCCCTGGCAAGATCCTGCTCCGGCTCAGGATCCGCACGCAGAGGCATCTCACGGGTTAGGGGCCGTGCAAGCACGGTAGCCCGCCCGCGCTAGGATCGAAGGGCCCGCACCGTAAAGGAGCAAGGGCAGGGGCCGGCTGCCAATGCTCCCGTTCCTTCGCGACTTTGTGTGAAGAAAGAGTGTGGGTGGTTGAGGGGGCTGGAAGACGAGAGGGCTTCGAGACGCTTACTTGCGCATGTGCTAGCAAGCGTACACGTGGCGAGAGGGCGAGGGCGAAGAGAACTTCTTTCGCAAAGCGCTCTGGGCAGGATGCGCGTGATGCTCGCCCTACTTCAGGCAGCATCAGGAGTCCTCAGCAGGCTACTGTAGAGTGAAGCGGACACTGCACTCGAGCGACCCTGGAGCCTGGGCCCTGGCAGTCCGGGCGTGAAGCGGACGAGCCTGGGGCGAGGTGACTTCCTTCTTCCTCACCTTGTCTGCACTCCCCAGCATATTTCCCTGAGCCCCAGCCAGGACTCGACAGATCCACGGGACTCAGCTCGCTTCGTTCACGGAGCCCCTCACCCTCACTTCCTGTCGCCTCCTGCTTCCGCCTCGCTACCTTGACCTGGTCACCTCGCACCGCGCCGGCCATGTCGATTGCGGGCAAGCGCTTCATCCCGCAGGAGATCATCTGCCTCGTCGTGAGCAGCGCTGTACTTCCTCCTGGGGTCACGGCTCGCGTGAACCGCCTGCGGGCGACCGCTCTCCGCCGTCTCGCCCGGGTCTCACGCGGGTGGCATGCGGCAGCTCGCGACGCTGCGGTGAGCGCTCTGTTTCTTGACCTCGGTCGGAAGCACCCTGTCTGGGCGGATGAGCCGCAGGCGACGGGGCGCCTGCATGAGATGGTCCGCACTGCCGGGGAGTCTGGCCGGAGCATCCGCACCCTCGCCGTCTGCGGCGACGGCGGGCTGGCGCTGGCGTCAGGAGCGTGCTGCTCAGCGCGCTTCCGCAGCTGGTGCACGCGTCTCTCCATAAGATGCCAGATACACGCGGCCTCCTCCGCGGTTCGACGAGTACGCTTTCTGCTACGCCCGAGCCCCTCTCGTCGGCCTCCTCGTCCTTCTCGAGCAGCTCCGTCTCGCTCCGCTCGCTCGGGACTATCGCTGCTAAGTCCACTCTCTCGCTCTTTTCTTCCTCGAACCTCCCTGACGTTTCTTTCCCGCAGATCCACAACCACCCGATCTCGACGACGACAACGGTGGTTGAGTGATCGGGCGGAAGGAGGAGGTCGACGCCCGTAGCCGCTCCTCTCCCCCTCTTCTCTAGCACTCCCCTCCCGCTCAACTCTACCTCTCGGAATACGACGCTCGGTACACTGTTTATCGCAAGCGTCCCCGCTGAGTCATTCCACTCCTCCCGCGCTGGTAGCCTCGTCTCGCTCATCGCTTGAGGCGAGTGCCCCAGCACTTTCTCCTTCTTCTCTGCTTGAGCTACGGACAGCGCCCGGGTTCCTGAGCTGACCCGACGCGTCTCCTTCAGCCCTGACGTTCCTCACGCTCGACAATGTCGCCGCCCCGACCTTCTGCGGCCCTCTCCCCGCCCTCACCCAGCTTCGCCTGCACAGGTGCGGCGGGGCGCACCTCCCCTCCAGCATGATGGCGACAAACCTCCCGGCGCTGCAAACGCTGCACCTCCACCTCGTCGAACACGACAGCACGAAGCTGCTCACCGGCTACACCTTCAACGGCACCGCGCCGCCCCGCGTCCGCTCGCTCGCTCTCGGAGGAGCATCGCCGTCTACGATGTTTCTCTGTGAGCTTGTCGCTTCCGGGTCGGTGGAGCAGCTTCACCTCGCCCTTGGCATTGCGAGCATCCCTGCGCTTCTCCTGCACCTGCCGCAGACGGTGGCGACACTCTCCCTCGACGTCGGAAGCTGCGACCACCGCGACGACATCCACGACGACCAGCCCTTTAACTACTTGTCAGAGCACACATTCGACGGACTCGCTACTCTGCACCTGATGCGCTGTCAGCGCATCAGGCACTATGGGCCGTGGTACGAAGAACTCGAAGCGTTCTTGCTCTCGCACCGGGCCTCGGCGGTCGACCCGCTCCGTATTATTCGTCACAACGACGGCGCCAAGGTGGACAAATGGGACTTTGGTGAGCAATGGGCGCCCCTCACACGCAGTGGCAAGCCCCGCTGACTCGTATCTCGGCGCGAAGCCGCCCTCGACGCGGGCGGGCGTTGAGAAGGAAAGGTCCGTCGAGCTTGATTGCCGTCCTGCGCTCTTGTGTACCGGCGTATCCGCCCTCTGTCATGCCCTTATTTTCGTACCGTTCCATCGCGTGAAGAGAACGACAGCGTCGTTACGAGCTCGACTGCCGGGCCAACTGCGTTCGCTCGTCCCCGCTCTAGTCTACAAGCTTTCCTTGACGTCTCAACAGCTCCAGTGGCTCGTGACAAGGCTTCGAAGGACGCTTGTGTCGTTCAGGCTGCGCAGGAAGCCAAGCCACAGCCGGAAACCGCCTCTCGCTCTTTCTGACGTATCACTTCCCGCTTCACCCTGCGCGTTGCTCACGACCCCGCCGTATGCATAGGGCCACACTCATGCCCAAGCGCATCACGAGCTCTGCACCTACGGCTACAGCGCCGCCTCCTCCTCTCCCTCCGCATCCCAGAACCGCGCCCTCTCCCACTCGACCCGACCCGCGGCGTCCTCGTCCGCGAAGAGCACGACGGGCTGCCGGCTCGCGAGCTGAACGTGCCCCGGCGTAGCGGCGCAGAGGAGCGAGACGAGCGATGGGCGGGAGGAGGGCGAGGGAGAAGGTAGGCGAGGCGGCGGGCTGAGGAGGACGGAGGGGGGTGACGGCGAGGGCGTTGGAGGGCTCCGCGGGCGTAGCGGGCAGGGAGGCGACCCATCGCGGCGAGACGGGCGCGGCGGACGAAGCTGGGGCAACGACGTCTGCGGGCGAGTGGGAGTCAGCCGGTAGAGCGCGGTGAATGCAGGAAGAAGCGCACCGGGATCTTCCGTGCCGAGCACGACGACGTCGAATCGCGGTGTCTCTCCCTCCTCCTCAACCTGGAACACCCGCGCGAGCTGCTCCCCATACTTCTGCGCGACGCCCTCGTACGCGCCCAGCCTGAGGACGTGCACCTTGCCCAAGCAGACGGGGACGCACGAGAAGAGCTCGGCGATGAAGCGCTGTAGGACAGGCGTGTCGTCAAATTGCGCGTCGCGCGCAAAGGTGCTCTTCTGCAGGCGTGCGCATCAACAGGAGGCCGCCTCTCAGGGGCGGGACGACTCGCCACTCGTCCCACTCGATGCGCTCGTCGCCAGCGAGTGTCTGCGCCAGCAGCAGAGACAGGTTGCCAGACTGAGCGCGGCGGCGAACCTGCCGCGGCGTTCGACTGACCAAACTAGAGCTGCGGACGATGCGGAGGTCAGCGAGGGTTCGGCAGAGACGAGCCCATCGGAGGTACGGGCGCACCCTCGACGAGGAAGTGCGCGAGCATGTCAAGTACCTCGTGTGCGCGCGGAGGGTGCAAGGCAAGAGCACGAAGAGAGGCAAGAGCACGAAGAGGAGGAGAGCTGCGTAGGTGAGGCGCCTTGGTAGCGAATCTTCGGGCACGCACAGAGATTCGCCGCTCTGGCTGCTGTTCATGCGTCCGTGAGGGTGTGTGCACTGGAGCTAGAGGCGGGATCCGCCTGGGATAGCCGCGAAACCCGGTTCACATCGCTCACCGCCCATATCGAGTTGAGGCGGGCAGGCGCGGCTACAGCGCACATTTCCACCCACCGCGCAGGCCGCCTGCGATGGCGACACCTCAGCAAGGAGCGGGAGCGTGGAGGCTCGATTCAGAGTCGCGAGGCAAAGCGGCGCGAACGGAGAGAACGGGAGGCGGCGGGCGGGTCGGCCGGCGGGGGAGGGCAAACGTTACTCGGTCATGGGAAGATTTTAGCTTTCGAAGTGCGGAGGAAGAGGGGTGTCTCGCGCGTGCATGCGGTGAGCCGGTTCAGGCGGAAGAAGCGCGAGGAGAGCGAGGGAGAGCGGCGGGAGGAGCGGGAGTGGCAGCGGCGGGGTCCAGCGGGTGGCAGGGGAGAGAAAGCGCGTCTTAAAGAGGCTCGGAGGGCTGCAGGCAGGAGCAGGAGCGCGGGCTGGGAAGGGAAGGAAGCGACGCCCCGCCCGCTGCCCGCGCCCAAGGCGACGCCCGCCCTCGCTGCCCGCCCGCCCTCTGCCCCGAGCCGAGTCGCACCGTCGACTGCGCGAGTGCTGCTGGACGAGCACCCCCGCCCAACCCCTTCCCGCGCCGACCCGCGCCCCTCGTCGCGCCCATCTCGCACCTCCTCACCGCACCCGTCGCCTCGGAACAAGAGCCTGCGACCGCGCCCGCACTGCACCGAGCACACCTGCACTCGCGCTGAGCACCGCCAGCCCCACCTTAGCGTACCCGCCGCAAGTCGAACGCGCCCTCGGCGTGCCCGCATCATCGACGTCCGCCTCGCCCGTTCACGAGCGCAAGCCGCTCCGCACGCCGCACCACCACCGCAGAGCAGGGTTCTGCACAGCTAGCACGCAAGCAGGACAGTCAGGACGCCGTCTCGCAGTCGCCAGCACGGACGCAAGCCCCGCCCCGGCCCGCATCGCCTCCTGAGCCTCCTCGCGCCTCGGCCGCGCCGCTCCTCGCTCCACTCCTCCTGAGCGCCCGTCTCCCGCGCCAGTCCTGTCTGCGACACCTCCGCAAGGTGCGCATCTCGCCCGCTCTCCCGAACCCCGCTCGACCGAGTTGACCCGCTCCTCTCGCAGCCCTCCTCGAGCGCTTCTCCCTTCCTCTCGGTCTCGCCGTACCGCACTCGCCTCTCCGTGCACATATCGCATCGACTGTAGCATCGTACATACAGGTGCGCATCGCCCTCCCGCCCTGCCCTCCGCGGCGCTTCCACCTCATGGCACCGCCGCCGCACCGCCGCATCTCGCAACGCGGAGGCGGTGAAGCTTCACCACAAACCCGCCCCCGCAGATTCCAGCATGGACATTCCTCACGGCAGCGCGTTGCCTCGCGCCGCCATCCCTCCCCGACTCGGCCCCCGCCGGTCGTCCTTCGACCCGCTCTCGTCGTCGACCAAGGGCTCCCTCTCCCTCGGCACCCTCCCGCCGCCCGCGTTCGGCAACCTCCCTACCGGCCTGCGCAGCGTTCCCGCCATCGAGAGTACCCGCCGCCTCGGGTCCGCCTTCCGCGACGTAGCTGCACCGCTCGGCGACGGCCAGCGCACGCCCGGCGGCAGCCTCGTCATCGGCGCAGAGGTCTTTGGCTTCGGCAAGTTCGCGCCCAGGAGCCCTCGCGGCGACAGCACGCCGCGGGCGGCAGCGTCGACGGGCTCGACGACGCGCGCCTCGGCAGCGACTGGCCCACCGACTTCCAGACCCAGGCGGCGTCCTCCGCGGACGACCTCCGGCTGCGCGACGTGCCTGCGCCTGCTCACGGTGTGCAGCGACTGAGTGCGGTGAGTCCAGCGCGTGTTCTCTGCCTCGATGAAGATGGGATGGCGTACGACGACGCGTTCGCTGTTACGAGCGACGGCGAGGAGGCGCTGCGGGACGATCACCCCGGATGCCTTGGAGAAGCTTTTCCAGGCCCCAGCTTGCTAGCGTCGATTGCTCGTGCGGTCAAAGCGCTGACACACGTCCGAGTCGCTCTCCGCCTGTTCTTCCCCTCTCCCCCTCCCCTTATCCCCCTCGTCCCGCGTTGCAGGACTTCGCGACGGGCCTCTCGCGGTCGCAGCTCAGCACGGGCTCGGTTGCCGACCTGCGCCCCTCTTCCCCCGCATCCATGGCCGACTCCCTGCGCGCGCCTTCCCGGTCGAGCCTCCTTCCTCCGTCGTCCTCCCTCGCTCACTCGTCCAGCGACGGCTCACTCGAGACGTCGCCCATCGGCTCGGCCGCCTCGTCGGACCCGACCACCGCCGGCACCGCCGCGTCCGTCTCGCTCAACCCGGCGGGCACGTCGCCCGGCGTGGGCCTCGCGTCCGACTCGACGCCCTCGCCCGGCGCCAACCCGTACCTGTACCCGTTCCAGCCGCCCGACCCCTCGCCGCCTCCCCTCGGCAACCCGTACTTTGCGCACCCCGGCGCACTGGGCATGTCGCCGCCGATGGGCTATGCACCGCCGCGGAATGGCCGCCAGGGCGAGTCCATGTTCAGCTTCGGCCAGGCGGCGGCCGCCAACGCTGCGGACGACGAGCTCGCGCTCGGGATGCGCGGGATGGCGCTCAACGGCGCTGCGGGCGCGAACGGCGCCGCCGCGAGGGGAGGGCAGCGCGCCCCCTACTCTCCTGAACCTTATGCGGCCGCCGTCCCCGGCGGCGGTGTCGGAGGCCCGCGCGACGCCCCCGCGCGCCAGAACTCGCTCCCCTACGGCGCTGCGCCGTACTACCTCCCGCCGGGGTCGCCCTACGCCGGGCACCAGGACCTCTACTCGCCGATCTCGTTCGCGGCGCCGGGGTACTACTCGCCCGACGGGACGAACGGCGCCGCGCAGGCGGGCAGCCGCCGCGAGTCGCTCGCGCCGGCGTGGGGCCTCCCGATGCCGCCCTTTGCGCTCCCGCCCGAGTTCGCCCAGGCGCCCTCGGCCGCGCCCTCGCGCCAGGGCTCGTTCTCGTACACGCCCTCGGGCCTCCCCGGCCAGCCCGGCGTCGCAGGCATGTCGCCGTACGGACCTGGCGCCCCCGGCGCGTACGGCTCGTCGCACCTCGAGGCCGCTGCCGCCGCCGCCGCTGCCGCCGCTGCGAACGGCGCGGGCGGGTATGGCCACGCCGCGCAGGGCTACGGCGCGGGCCCGCAGCTCGGGCAGCAGCACCAGATCATCCTCGGCCGCGGGGTGCGCGGCATGGAGTACGTCGCGCCCGGCCCGGTGCAGCCGCATGGGTATGGCGCGGGGTACGGGCCCGACATGCGCAGCCTTAGGAGCCCGCTCCTCGAGGAGTTCCGCGGGAACAGGAACCGCAGCTGGGAGCTCCAGGTGCGTCGTGCTGCCCTGTCCCCTCCTCGCCCATGCCGGATGAGGTGCTGATGGTCGGTGATCACGCGCCCGCAGGACCTCCTCGGCCACATTGTCGAGTTCAGCGGCGACCAGCTCGGATCGCGCCACATCCAGACCAAGCTCGACACGGCGACGACCGAGGAGAAGAACCTCGTCTTCCAGGAGATCCTCCCCAACATGCTCCAGCTCTCGACCGACGTGTTCGCCAACTGTCCGCCTGCTCTCCTCTCGCGCTCCTTCTCGACGCTCGCGCTGACCGACGTCGACCCCGCCCGCAGACGTGATCCAGAAGTTCTTCGAGCAGGGCTCGCAGGTGCAGAAGACGGCGATGGCCAAGGTCCTCGAGGGGCACGTCCTCCAGCTCTCGCTGCAGATGTACGGCTGCCGCGTCGTCCAGAAGGCGCTCGAGTACGTCCTCGTCGACCAGCAGATCCGCCTCGTTAAGGAGCTCGACGGGCACGTCCTCAAGTGTGCCCGCGACGCCCAAAGCAACCACGTGATCCAGGTGCGCCCACACTGCCCCTCCTCTCCTCCCGTGCACCCCGCTGACACTCCCGCCCCCGCCCGCCCGCAGCGCGCGCTCGAGCGCGTCCCGCCCGAGCACTTACACTTCATCACGGACGCGTGCGTTGGGCAGGTGCACTCGCTCGCGACGCACCCGTACGGCTGCCGCGTCCTGCAGCGCATCTTTGAGAACTGCCCGCCGCCGCAGACGCGCACGCTCCTCGACGAGCTGCACCGCTACACGCAGAACCTCATCCAGGACCAGTACGGCAACGTGCGTCTTCCCTCGCTCTCTTCCACTCACCAACGTGCCGAGGCTCACGAACCCGTTCGCTCGCGCAGTACGTCGTCCAGTGGGTGATCGAGAAGGGCGAGCCGGCGGACCGCTCGCTCGTGATCGCCAAGGTCTTCGGGCAGCTCCTCCCGCTCGCGCAGCAGAAGTTCGCGTCCAACGTCGTCGAGAAGTGCATCGTCCACGGCGGCGACGACGAGCGCGCGCGCCTCATCGACGAGGTCCTCTCGCCCGGCCCGGACGGCTCGAGCCTTGTCAAGGCGATGCTCGTGCACCCGTACGCCAACTATGTCATGCAGAGTGCGTCTCTTCGCCTCCTTCTGCCCGTGGAGCGTGTTGACATCGTCGCGCCCGCAGAGTGCCTGCACACGGCCAAGGGCGCGCAGCGCGAGGCGCTCTTTGCCGAGACGACGCTTCAGATTACCAACCTGCGCAAGTACTCGACGACCTACTCGAAGCACCTCGTCACGATTGACAAGGTGCTCGCCGCCGAGCGCGAGCGCAACGGCCTCCCCCCGCTCGCGTACAGCAACGGCTACGGCGGGTACGGCTCGCTCGAGGGCACGCCGACGTCGCAGCTCCCTCCGTTCTAGACGGGCCCTCGCTCCCGCCCTTCGTGTCTAAAGAAGCAGTATGCCCGCCGTGCCTTCTATGTGGTCATTCGCAACCCCTCTTCGCTCTTCCTTGGTCGTCCGTCTAGGTTCACCCCCTCTGCGTTTTCGCTGTCCTCCTCCTCGCGTCTCAACCTCCCCTTCCTTCCCCTTTCCCGTGCATAGCTTCCTTCCGGCCTCGCCCTCGTCCACACAGCGCGATCGTCTTTATCCTCCCCCTCCGTGTCCTGTCCTCCCCGCCAGCTCACCCCAAAAACCCTCGGCTCGTCGTCCGCACCCCGCCGCAAGTCGTCTCCCTCCTCGCTCCTCGTCCTCTTTCCGGTGTTCTCCCTCCCCTCTCTCCCCTCTCGTCCTGGCTTGTTACCCTCTCGCAATCGCAATGGCTTCCTGACTTCCTCCGCGGCCGCCGCATCCGTCCCCACAAGCCGGGCTGCCTTCCGGCCTCGCGCGGTGCCCCTCTCTTCCGCTCTCAGGCTCCTCCCGCAAGCACGATGGACAAGGCCGCTCTCCAAGCGCAGCAAGCTCCGCTCAAGGCGCAGTACGCCGCCGACCCCGCCGCCGCGCTCGTCACGCTCTCGTCGACCTCGACGCTCGAGGAGGGGGACGGCGTCGCGTGCTCGTTGTCCGTCGGGAAGGCGCTGAAGAAGGCCGGGCTGCACGCAATGGCGGGTGGGACAGACGCGGAGCAGCTGTGCGTCTCTCGTTCGCTTTGCTTCCGAGGAGGACGGTTGCTCACCCCGTCCGGCGAGCAGGTGCTCCGGCGACATGCTCCTCGAGTCGCTCGTGGCGTGCACGGGCGTCACGCTCAAAGCCGTCGCGACGTCGCTCGATATCCCGCTGAAGAAGGGTGCGATCACGGCGGAGGGAGACCTCGATTTCAGGTGCGTCCCTTCCCTCCTCGCGCACAAACGTCGAAGTGCTCACTTTGCGGCGCGCAGGGGTACGCTCGGCGTCGACAAGAGCGTCCCAGTCGGGTTCCTCGCCATCAGGCTGAAGTTCGACCTCGACTGCCCGGACACGCCGCAGGACAAGGTGCGCCTCCTCGCTTTCTTCCCTCTCCCGCCTGCGTGCTCATGCCCGCTCGCCTGCATTGGCCGCAGATCGACCTCCTCATCAAGCTGACGGAGCGGTACTGTGTCGTGCTGCAAACGCTCAAAAACGCGATTCCTTGCGAGTCCCGGTTAGCGTAGTTCGCGCAGGTGCTGAGCGATGCAACGCGCCGGTTCTCGCGCGGTGGTCCGGGCAGAACGCGCTACTCTTGCTTCTGAGAACCGAGGAGAGGTGATCAAGCTGTAAATCTGCGAGTACTCTACAGGAAGAAGCGACCATGCCCGCTCAGAACTTCTCCTTCGCCGGGCGGAGGTCCATCTCGAGCGTCCACGCGTCCGGCGTCTGCTGGTGGAGGTAGAGGTACGCCCGCGCGATCGACTCGGGCGAGAGGCGCTGCTTCTCGTCGCGCAGCCAGTTGACCTCCTTGCCCGCGCGCCCGCCGAACATCTGGAGTGTGCGCTTCGTGATGATCGTGCCATCGATGACCTGCGCAGCGAGAGTGGTCAGTGTGTATGATAGCGGGCAGGAGAGAGCGCACGCACGACGAACGAGACGTGCACGCCTTGCGGGCCGTACTCTCGTGCGATGGACTGCCGGAGTGTGCGGAAGATTAGCTCGGCTCGCTCGCCTCAGTGAGCGAAGGGCGTACCTGACTGAGCGCCCTCAGGCCGTGCTTCCCCGCCGCAAACGCGCCGAATGCCTCCTTACCGCGCCATGCGCTCGTCGCGCCCGTCATGATCAGCGTGCCGCCCTTCTCCTCCTCATTCCCGTCGGCGGTGAACGCGCGGACGGCCGCCTGTGAGAAGGCCGTTGCTGCGACAATGTTCGTAGAGGCGGAGAGAGCGATATCGCGCTCCGTAATGTCGAGGAAGGGGATGTTGGACCTGCACGAGGGGAAGCGAGAGGGCGGGAGCTGGTCAGCCTGCGCTCGATGAGCAGGGTCCTGACGCTGCACGCACCACTGCGCCGTGTTCCACACCGCAGTCTTGAGCCTCCCATCGGGCCAGGTCTGCGCGATCTTGGCGAAGACGGCCTCGACGTCATGGTACTCGTACTTGTCGACGCTGAACACCTCTGCGGTTCCGCCCGCCTTGTTGATCTCGTCGCGGAGGGCGTCGACCTCCTTGCGCGCGCGGCTGATGAGTGCGACGCGGTAGCCGAGTGCGGAGGAGAAGAGGCGGGCGACGGCTGCGCCTGTGCCGGTTGCGCTGCCGAGTCCGCTGACGGCGACGATGAACTTGGAGGTGGGCGGGGTCATTGCGGAGCGTGGTGCGTGAGAAGAAGGAGGAGAAGCACGAGCAGATCGAGCCGAAGTGGGGGAGCGACGAGCAGCCCGAGGCGCGGGATGAGTGAGCCAGAGGTCGGCGACTGCACACGCCGCACTCCCGGACCCTTGCGCCAGCTTGGCGTGCTCAGAGCGAACCAGGCATCGTGCTCAAGCTGGCGCGAAGCCCGATCAAGCCCGCCAGCGATGCCCGCCGCTGCTCGCGTTCTCATCAGCTCCTCGTCGTCGGCAACCTCGTACGCGGCGACCAGGGCCCTGGCCGGGGTGGGGTTCGTCAGGCTCGCTCCGCACATCGCTCTGCGCGTTAGGGAGACAGGCGCGTTGGCACCAAGGCGCAATATCGGGCAGGAGCGGAGGGGCGTGGGAGGACGACGAGCACGAGGAGGGGGCGACGACCGGCGCGTCGAGCTGAACGCGCGCGAGTTGCCGGGCGCGAAGACGGTGATGCATAACGCTCAAGGTGCCCTGGCTGCTCCCGCGCTCCATTCCCTCTCGATGCGCTCACGCTCTTTCGCTCCCAGGCACTCAGACTGCTTGCACTGCTCTCTCGCAGAGCTGCGGGCGCTGACGAGACGCGCGCTGCTCAGCTCCCTCTGCTGTTCAGCTCCACCTACTCGGCGGCACACGACCAGCTGGTCGACGTTCGCTCGTCCGCGCGGTGCACCGCCTCCTGTCTCCGCCCTTCCTCGCCTCCTGTCCTGGTCAGCACCGCTTTTCAGCCCAGCCAGATCGGACAGTCCGCGGACCACTTGCCTCCTCTCCAGCCGTCGGTCCCTCTTTTGACTTCTGATGCTTGCATTTCTCGCTCCTCCACTTCACTCGTCCCCTCGACTTTCCCGTCGTCATGCCTATCCCGCCTAAAGACGAGTACTTCTCGCGCACCGGAGTGCGCCGCCTTCCCCGCGTGGCTCGTTGCTGTCGCTGACCTCTTGTACCGGCGACGGAGGAGGGGCGCATCGCGCTGGCGGCGGCGTGCCGCTTCTTGGTACCGCGCGGGGTCGACGCCGAGGCCGCCATCGAGCGGATCTACGAGATGCGCCTCCCAGGGTGGGTGGAGCGCGCGGGGGTCGACCCGTGGACGAGGCGCGAGCGCGAGGCGGCGAGCATTACACGCGAGCGCGATCTGGAGGTCTGGCTTGCGGCGCACCACCTCCCGCGGCTGCCGGCGCGCCTCGCGCAGCCGCCCCCGCCCGCGGCGCGCCCGCCCACGCCGAACACCCTCACAGCCGCGAGCGAGGCACCCGACCTCTCGCGCGGCCTCGACCTGCATATGCGCCCGCGCGTGCTGCTCCAGCCGCGCCCGAGCGGCGAGACGCAGGACTTTACGCGCCGCGCGTCGCTCGTCGCGGGGGCCCTTGCGCCAGCCAGCTATGCCTGGGCTATCGAGGAGCAGCGCAGGGCATACCGCGAGACGGGGACCCAGCTGTCCTCCCGGCCGTCCCGACCGCGCTGCCGTCCTTCGTGCGCATGCTCCGCACGGGGCACGTGGAGGGCGAGGCCGAGGGGGAAGGTGGGGCGCAGGCGGGCGCGTGCGATGAGGAGGGCGAGGCGGGCGCGTCGGGGACGGGCGGCGTGACGAGGAGCTCCTCGAGGGTCGCGGGCTTGCCCGTCTTGCGGCCGTGCTCGAGGTCGGTGAGGTGGTACAGGAGGCGGGTGCCGGCAATGTCGAGCGACTTGACGATCGAGAGCATGAGCTTGAGCTTGGCGGGGTCGACCGAGACGTCGCCGTACTCCTTGCCGGTGAAGGCTTGGTACGTGATGGCGACGTAGGGGATGTCGCAGGACCGCGTCGGGACGCCGGACTTGGGGTTGAGCTGGTCGGTCGAGCAGCGGATGATGATGCGCGTGAGGGGCGACGCCGGCGCGACGGTCGCCTGCCCCGAGAGGACGGAGGCGGCGACGCAGACCTTGGACGCGTCGGTGAGCTGGTGGACGTAGCCCCACATGTGGCAGTCGTGGCCGTCCCAGCGCTCGCAGACGACGTAGGGCCTGCAGCGCGAGAAGAGAAGCGGTCAGCTCGGCGGGCAGAGGGGACGACGAGGAGCGGGAGGGGAGACGCACTCGCCGGGGTGGAGGCGGTTGTAGCAGACGCGGATCCCAGCGGGGCGAGGGTAGCCGTTGTCGTCGATGCAGAGGCACAGGAGCACTGCGCGGGCAGGCGGTCAGCTCCGACGGAAGGGGAGGAAGGAGGGAAGAGGACGCACTGATCTGTCCGTGCTCCTGCTGGAGGACGGCGTTGACCTCCTCGGGCGTGCGGAGGCGCCTGCCGGTGTTGAGGTCGACCGGGCAGGGGATCTCCTGCGTGAAGCCCATGTTGACGAACTGAGAGAGTGGGGAGGGGGACAGGATGGGGAGGAGGGTCAGCACGGCGCGAGGGGGACGAGGAGGGGGAGGAGGGGAGGGCTCACGCGGGAGCGGACGGCGATGGAGGACTTGAAGGGAGAGCGCGAGAAGTGCTGGAGCGGAGGCGAGGCGAGGCGCAGGCGGAGCGACGAGGCGGAGGGGAGAGGTGGGGGAGAGGGTGGGACGAGGGAGAAGAAGGAGGGAGAGAGGCGGGCGGGACGCTGTGCGCACGCAAGCACCCTCGTTCAGAAACGGGGTGACTGCGTGAGCATGCAGGGCGGCGTGCAGTGACCGACGGCCGCGGATCGACAGCGGTGACCGGGTGACTTGGGAAGGTCGAGCTGCGGGAGGATCGCTGTTGCTCGCCGAGTAGAGCTCCTACACGTCTGCGCGCTCGCACGCACCCTCAAGCACCCTCCTTCTAGCGCTCCTGCACGAGAGAACCGTCGAAATCCGCGAGAGACCCGCCGCGCCACAGCCGCCTCCTCTTCCGCCCCGCAGACCCCTTGCTGCACATGATCGGCACCTTCTGTCGCTCGACGAAGCGCACCACAGCTCGATGGACAGCTCTCCCTCCTCACCGGAGATGTGCAGGACAGGCCGGAGCAGGAGAGAAGCGCCCCCTCTCGTTGGAACGAACCTCCCCCGTCCTCTCCCTCCCTTGGCTCGAGTCGAGAGGACGCGCTCGCTGCCCACTTGCGCGCACCGAGCCGCATGAGACGAGGGTCTCTGAGAGCTGCCCGCCCCCCTCGCCTCTCCGCGTGTACAGAGCTGCACAAGCACGCGCCCGCAGACCCGAGGAAGCAGCTCCCGCAAGTCCGGCCCCGAAAGAGGCGAGAGCGCAGGAGGAACGCGCTCGCTGCACTCTTCGCCTCCCTGCACGCGCCAAGCTCGGCTGACGGAGCCACGTCACGCGGGAGCGGGCACAAGAGGGCGCGCTCGCCTCTCTCCTTCCTTTCCCTCACTCGCTCCTCCCCCTCCTCCGGCGCTCCCCTCTTCCTCCTCCTCCCCCTCCTTCCTCATCCTCTCGACACCTCCTCGTCGACACAAAGTGCTCCCCCTCCGCTCCTCCCCTCTCGCTCGCGCTGAGCTAACCCCCCCCACATCCCCGCAGCTTAAGTGCGTCGACAAGGTGCGCGCCCTCCTCCCCTTCCCTCTCCGGCGGCTCCTCGCTGACCCTCTTTGCTCGCCATGCAGGACTCGCCTCGCGCCGTCCGGGCAACGCGGGGTCGACACTCGCCAAGGTGCGCTCCCTTCCCTCCCCTCCTCTCGCTCTCCCTCTCCCAGGCTGACCTCGTCTCGCCCGCCCGCAGCTCCCGTCACCAGGTACGCCCTCGCCCCTCTCAGCCGCACACCGCGAGGCTGACGTCTCCAGTGCTCGCCCGCAGACTCAAGCCGTTCCCAAGGTCTGGCGACGGCGCGGGCGAGGTGTGCACGCCTCCCTCGGCTGACCCACCGAGCGCAGGCTGACATGACTCACACAGTGCCCTCGAGGTGACAAGGAGGATGGGCGGGCGGAGCGAGGTGGGCGCGAGATGAGAAGGGACTTTGAGCGAGGTGCGCCTTCTCCCCTCCCGCTCGCGCGCTGGAACACCGCTGACGCTCAGCCGCGCACTCGCAGTCGTGTACATGTTTGTCTCGCTCCTCCACACACGCCGAGACTGCGCTGACGGACTACGCGCCCGCAGAGTTCGCCTTTCACGCGCAAGTCGTCCCGGCGACACCAACATTCACGCTCCTCCTGACCCTCTGGACCGTACGCAGATATGCGAATACATAGCAAGACGGCTCTTCCAACGTACTGTGCGTCTCCCCGCCCCCCTCTCTCTCGCAGGACGAGGAGGAGAAGTGATCGCTCGCTCTCGGCGCAGCTTCGCCTGGCAGCTGGACGCCGCGGAACGACGTCAACGGGAGGTTCGATTCGAGCCGCCTTGTGTGCGTCTCTCCTCTCTCTTTCGACGGCGCTCGGAACCTGATCGCTCTCACACGCAGTCGACATCGCTTCCGACGGTCAAGGTCCTGCTTTGACGGCGCTGGGTGCAGGGAGGGCTTGATGTGTACAACACGCCCAAGACCGTCCGGGTCGACGTGTGGGCACGGGGGCCAGACCCCATGGCGTAGAATCGCGAGGTTGTAACGCTGGATCAGGACCCGAAGGACTGGGATCGGACGGCGAGGGTGAGGCGGGAGCCGCCGGTGAGGCAGGGCAGGAGCTGAGGAGGCAGGAGACGAGTGCCAGCGGTGGAGGAAATAGAGGCTCTGTCGCAATAGACACTTGTTGTGCTGCGAGACGGGAGCTGGCGGGAGAACGGGGCGGGTAAGCAGCATGTTCAGATTGCGAGTTCTTCTACGACAAAGGCGGTGTGTACAAAGCGCTCTAATCTAGTGTCTAGTTCTTCGGCGCGGGGCAAACGGGTAGTCGGTGTAACCTCGGTCTTGTCCGGGCCCTGCAGGTAGAAGGTGTCGCGGTTGTACGGCGTCCAAGCGATGCCGTCCTTGATGCGGCGCGGGAGGTCGGGGTTCGAGATGAAGTAACGACCGAACGCAACGAGCGTGTTCTCGTATTGGTCTGCGGCGGCGACAGCGCTCTCAGCGTCGAAGCCACCGGCGACGACGAAGGGACGAGGCGTCCAGAGCTTGTACTGCAAGACGGCGGGGAGTCAGCGCAGCTCAGAGCGAGGAAGCGAGGCGTAACACACAATGAAATCAAGGGTCTCGCTCTCGTCGGCGGAGACCGTGGCGATGCCCTGGACGCGCGACTCGACGACGTGGAGGTAGGCGAGGTTGGTGTAACGCTTGGCGACCTCCTTGACGTAGTAGGAGAACGTCTCCTCGATCTCCTTCTGCGTGGACATCTTCATGCCCTGGAAGGTCGAGTACGGGCTGAGGCGCACGCCGACGCGCTCAGCACCGACAGCGGCGACGACGGCGTCGAGCACCTCGAGCGGGAAGCGCGCGCGGTTCTCGATCGAGCCGCCGTACTCGTCGGCGCGGTTGTTCGACACCGACTGGAGGAACTGGTCGAGGAGGTAGCCTGTAGTGAGCACGCGTCAGTGAGCTGCTCGTACGCAACTCGAGAGGGAGTGGAGGCGAAGGCGCACCGTTCGCGTTGTGCAGCTCGACGGCGTCGCCACCGGCCTCCTCCACAAACATCTTGGCCGCACGCGCGTAGTAGCCAACGTAGTCCTGCGGGGAGAGCAAATGTGAGCGGAGGACAGCACGTGTCGTGGAAGGGCAGGCGCACCTTGATCTCCTCCTTCGTAAGCGCGCGCGGCTTAGCGCCGCCCTCGAATGCAATGTCCGACGCCGACTGGACCTCCTCGCCCGCCTCCTCCTTCAGGACCTTGGGGTCCGCCGCGCGCCCGAGAGCCCAAAGCTGCGCGACCAACTTGCTCCCCTTCGCGTGCACGGCGTCGACGACCTGCTTCCAGCCCGCGGCCTGCTCGGCGTTGTAGATGCCCGGGACGTGCTTGTACCCGCCGGCCTTGGGGTCGATGAAGGTCGCCTCGGTGATGAGCATTGTGCCAGGCGTCGAGCCGCGCTGCGAGTAGTACTCGGCGGCGACCTCGTGGTGGACGTGCTTCTCGTCGGCGCGGAAGCGGGTGAGCGGCGCGAGGGCGACACGGTGCTCCAGCTCCATCGAGCCGACCTTGATGGGCTGGAACAGCTTGGAGGAGGCGGTCATGATGCGGAGTGGCGGAGGGGTGGTGGACGAGTGGAGCCGGGGAGGTGCGGGAGTCTGCGAGGGTGCAGAGCGAGTGGAGAAGAGGGAGAGAAAGAGCAGGCCGAATCGCGAAGAGTCCGGGCGGCTCACCTCGTCCGATATCGCCGCGCCAGGGCACGCCGCATTCGGGCAACTTCGCCGGCCCGCCCAGAGCGGTAGTTAGCAGAAAGAGGGCGGCTGAGCAGAGCATGACGAAGCCGGGGCACGAGCAGGAGAGCTGGGACAGGAGTGCGAGCCGCGTGCAGGCGCGGAAGCTCCGGCGGGAGATCCACAGGTCACATCTCTGTTCTACGCTGGGTTGAGCGCGCAGAGCTCGCACGGCAGACGGAAGGGGGTCGTAGCGCAACGCCGTTAAGGGCGGAGAGGCTGGGAGAGCGTCGAGCAGGTTAACCTTCGCAAGGTCAAAAACAGCGATGCCAACGACATTCCGGTCCATTCTCGCTGTAGCGCCCGCCTAGTCTACGCCTCTACTGTGCACAGAAGCCCCTCACGCACCCCGCTCGTGTTCCCTCCGCACCACCGCGGTGCGCAGGCTCGTCCTCTTCCTCCTCGCGCGGTACTGCCGCGCTTCCTCCGCGGTCGAGGGCTGAGTGTCGAGGACACCGCATCGGCGCGCTCCGCCTGCGACGACGTGCGCGAGAACTTCCCGCTCGTCGACGATGAGCGGCTCGCTGACGACGACGGAGGGCGGTCCTCCTCGCCGTCCCGCCCACGGTCGCTCCGCGAGCGCGATGCGCGCGTCTCGCTCGGCAGGAGCGTCTCCGACCCGCTCGGGCCGTGCGAGCCGCTCTTTTCCAAAGTCGCCGGTCTTCTCAAAGTCCTCGCGATTCGAATGCGCGGAGGTCATGCGTGGCGACGGAGGAGGGCCGGCGGGGTGAGCGCTCGTGCGCTTCTTCTGCTGCGCCTTGGCGAGGCGCGAGCGGCGGCGGTAGTGCTTGAAGAGTGCCTTGCTATAGGGGAAACCCGGAAGGTCAGCAGCCCGAAGAGTCGGCAGCGGGAGGAGAACGCACATCAAGTCGCAGATGGGCTTGATCACCAACGCGGTGGACAATATGGTGGCGAACGTCGCGGATTGTTCCTGCGTAGCAGACATGAGTCAGCGAGGCAGTGAGCGGGAACGAAGACGAGCGAACGCACCGACTCGGCGAGGAGGGAAGAGCTCGGCTGCGCCGCGAGCTCGTACGACGTCCACAGCAAGGTGAGCCTGTACGGGACACTGTAAGTCATCTCTAATCTCCGCAAACGATGCGAACAACGCACCAGACCGCGAAGACGACGCCCGAGAAGACGGCGGGTACGGCGATTTGCGTCCAGACCCTCGGCTCGCGCGAGTAGTCGAGGATACGGCGAAGACTGCGGGGAGCAGAGCATCAGCGACGCGAACACGCTGGGTGCAGGGTAGCGAGGACGAACTGCTTGTGCAGGATGTGCGGGTAGAAGCTGAGCACGCAAACGCCGAAGACGACCACCGAGAGGCACAGCAGCGCGATCGAGGCGATGGTGAGCAGTTCGGTCGCGTTCGGATCCTCGCAGGTCGTCTGGACGAACTTGAACGAGCCGAAGACGCCATGGAGGAAGACTGCGGTACTTGCTCGTGAGCGCTGATGGGCGAAACGAGGAGGCACGACGCACGAAAGACCACGAGCCAGAGTACGAACAGCGCCGCGTTCGACGCAATCATCCCGTAGCGCCTCCACGCGCCGTCCTCGACCTTCTTCTCGATCTTGTACCGCTGGTCGGGCGTGTACTCGGTGCCGACCGAGGCTGGTCGCGATGGACGAGGCGGCAGCTCGGCGGGCGGACGCTTCTGCAGCCGGCGGGTGCGCTGCCGCAGAGTGGGCGGGATGGCGGCGGAGGTGAGCTCGAGCGGGGGGAGAGCGGTGATGGCCATGTCGGGGTCGTCGATGAGGTGCGGGGACGGACGGTGGTTCGGAGAGAGATGAGAGGTGGGGGACGGCGAACGCGTCGACTGGTGCGAGTCGCGCCGAGGGGGAAGCGGACCATGGAGCAGAGACGCAGGGGTTGCGCGCAGCGGAGGCGACTCGATCGCGGCCTCCTCGTCCCGGTGCACGTGCGGCTGCAGAGGCCGATCCTGTCAGGCGACCTGAGCGCCGGAGGGCAAGACGAGGATGTAGACGCACCGAGCAACCTTCCCGTCGCTCTTCATGCCTGCGCATGCTGGCTGGCGCATCGTTATAGTCGCTCGGAAGGAGGACGGGCGAGTTCTCCGTGCTCGTCCCCTCGTGATGCGCGAACGGGTTGGTCGACCTCAACGGGCGGTGGATCGAGCCGCCGTAGAATGGCGAGCCGAGCGAGCGGTAGGTGTGCGCAGCAGGTCTGCGCATGCGATCCTTCGCAAGCGAGTTGGCTGTGGTCCGGTCTCGTCTGCGAGGCGGCAGCTGGTCAGGATCGGCGGCTCCTCGCGATGCGGAGCGGAGACCTACCTGATGTCGGTGCGGAAGGCGAGCAGCTTCGAGCCCGTCTGGTGAGAACCGCCGTAGTGATAGTGCGTCGCCGTGACGGCCGCGGCGGAGAGCGGGCAGAGGAAACCCATCGAGCAGAAGAGCGCGTAGTAGGCGTGAACTGCGGGCGCCTGTGGGTTAGAATCGTCCATCAAGGAGTGCGAGCAGAGTCAACGCACACCGCGAGATGCCTTCGCCGGTCAAGCCCGCTTGCAGGACCGTGACGAGGTAGGCGACCGCTTGCAGGCAGGTCGTCATCTGCGGGTGCACGGGTGAGCTTTCGCCTGCTTCAGCATCTCCGGAAGCGCTCACGAAGATGAACGGCGCCTCTGGGCCGTCGACGACCGTGACGAGTGTCGCGAAGAAGACGGTGACTGCAGAAGCCGGGGTGAGTTCGGCACGGCGCTCTGAGGAGGAGGACCTCGTCACGTACAGGTCAAGCCGATTCGCGTGCCCAGCGATGCCAGTCTGCGAGCACTGAGAATAAGCCTGCGATGCGCGAAGGGAGCGTGAAGGACGCACGTATTCGGGCAGATCCGCAGCATGTTCCTCTGGACGAGGAGAACAATGTCAGTGAACCGAGTTGAGCGCTAGCAGGTCTGTCGGCTCACTCCTTCACAACACCAAACCTGCCGAGGAAGAGGTCGTGGTTAGCGTTCCGTCTTGACGAGGGTCCGAGGGAACGCCGGGAGGAGAAGGACGGACTTGCGCATCCTGCATCGAGCTGACGGCCGCGCACGTCTGCTGGAAGTACTCGAGCCCCATCTTCGAGCCTTGCGACGAGCACAGCGAAGCAGCAGGTTAGCGAGAGGCGTATAGCGTGCGCGCTGGATGCAGGAGCATGACAGCCTCGGCACGTTGCGCGAGACGAGAATGCGTCGCGGTGGTATCACCGAGGGCTGAACGTGGCCAGCGTGCGCAGCCTCGGCCAGACAGGAGAAGCCGCGGAGGAGACAGGAGAGAGGAGGCGATGAAAGCGGGGCGATGAGGAGGAGGTTGCGGCGATCTAGCTCATCGTTGTCCAGCCTGACGGCTTTAAAGCACGATACTGACCTTCACGCAGAAGCGTGAAGCCAGCTCGCACGCCAGCAGCGCGACCAGACACAGGAGGCGGGGCTCGGGGCGCGGTGGTTGGAGGACGGCGAATGGAGCAGGCAGCGGCTCGATGCGCGTGGGGTCTGGCTCGAGGGCTTCTCAGCTGTCCTCGGGACCTATCTATCGCTTCTGAGCGGGTCGCTTGGAGGTGACGAGGTCGAGGTTGCCGGCGACGAGTCCTCTCGCTCCTCCCCCTCCCTCCGCTCGCGTCCATCGCCGCGCGCCAGGGTGCGACTGCCGAGACGCCACCAAGGACTCTCTAGCTCGCCAGGACCCCCGCTACCCTACCCGCTCGTCCCCCCTCCTCGCCGCTGGGCCCTGGCGCGGTCCCGCTCTCCGCGCCTCCCGCCCTCGCCCGCTACTCACAGCGCTTTGCCTGCCTGCCCGCGCGCCTAGGTGCATTACCACAGCCACTACGGCTGCTCTCACCCGACACGGTCGGCCTCCCAGGCCATGAGGAGGAGTTGAAGGCGCGCCTCCTCCTCGCTGATCTGACTGACGCCTCGCTCCTCTGCGCTCAACAGGTCTGCAGCCTCGCTTCCCTCGGAGCTACTCTATCGCACTCTACTCGACCCTTCCGCCCTTCCCGCGCCGCGTCGCTCAACCGTCATCGCCGCCATGGCCACCAACGAGCCGCCGCAGACCCCGCATCGGCGCGCTTCCTCCTCAACGTCGACGCCGGCCAAGCCGGCTGCGGCCGAGGTCACCTACCGCGACGCTCCCGGGAGCGCCTCGCCCGCTGCGTCGCCGGACCACCCGAGTAACGAACTCTCCGAGCGCTCATTTTCGTCAACGGCCGACGACTCGCTCACCTTCTCGAGCGACGGGTCCATCGTCTACCGCCCGCGCAAGTCCGACAGCAGCTTCGCCTCGTCGTTCGAGGCTCTCAGCATCACGGACAGCGTCGCCGCACTCGTTGCCGACTCGTCCGCGCCCAAGTCGAGCTCGCCTGGCCAGGAGGGAGCGGCCGAGCTCCCGCCGTCGCCTGCCCACGAGGGCTCGCCCCTCGCCCCCAAGTCGGCGACGAGCATCGCGCCGAACGCGAGCGACCCCGTCGAGGCCACCCCGAGCAAGTCGACGTCGCATCACGGCCTTCTCAACCCGGCCGCGCCGACCTTCGCCTCGCGCCCCTGGTACGCGCGCGGGCGCGCGACGCCCATCGCCGTTCGCTTCGCTTCCATCGTGCAGTACGGCAAGGACGCGAACGGCGACCTCACGCGCGACGCGCAGAAGGCGATGGAGTCGATCGGCCTCAAGGCCATCCCCTCGCTCCACGGCACGCCGCTCCTCCCGTATTCGCGCAACCCCTCGTGCGTGTCACGTCGCTCGTCTTCGGTCGTGCTGTGCTGACTTCGCGCGTTCGCAGCGGCTCGGACGCGTTCCGCTTCACGGTCGACGGCGGCGAGCAGGGCTTCGAGGTGAGTTCTGCCCGTCCGCCCGCTCTTTGCGGTTACTGAGTACTCGCACCCGAAGCGCATCCCTGACGAGGAGATCGAGTACTTTTCGAGCCTTCGCGCCGCGCCGCTTCCCCTCCCAGGCAACGCTCGCTACACCCCCTCCGGCCGCCAGACGCTCGCGAAGCAGCGCAACGCGTCCGCGCCCGCCGAAAAGACTTCCGGCGGCTCGTCGCACCCGGCTGCGGGCGGCTCGCGCAGGGTGGCGACCACGCCCGCCTCGTCGTCAACCTTCTCAAGTCGCGCGGCGGTGGGGATGCCGACGACCGCCGCTTCCGTCCTCCAGCAGCACCAGCAGTTCTCCATGCTTCAGCAGATGCAGCAGGCACACGACGACGCGTGGGCGCGGCAGGCCACCCTCGCGCAGCAGGCGCAGCAGGTCCAGCTCTCCACGCAGTTCCTCCCCTACTCGCCGGAGCTCTCGTCGCCCATCACGCCCTTCTCCCCCTTCTCCCCCGTCTCGCCGAGCGACTCGTACAGCTTCGGCCCGTCGATGGCGCCTTTCTCGCCGCCGTACTTTCACAGCCCGCACGTTCCCTTCGTCCCGCCCGTGCAGCCGCCGTACGCTCAGCGCCGCCCGAGCATCGTCGTGAGCCCGATGGGTGGCATCAGCTTCGTCGACTCGTCTACGCTCCTCGAGATTGCGACGCAGCAGAGCGTCGGGTCGGGCTACCCCGGCGGCAGCGGCACCGAGACGACGAGCGGGCAGTCGAGCCGCGTCACGAGCTACGAGACGGCGCCCGACCTCGACTCTGAGGCGGAGCGCTGCCTTCAGGCGGGCGAGCGGTACGACGCGAACGAGCAGCAGGACGCCTTCGCCGCGTCGACGAACCGCCGCCGCCGCCCCAGCCGCGTCGAGCCGTTCAGTCAGCGCCGCCATGGCGGCAAGCACCGCTCGACGCTCAGCGACGCGACCGTCACGGCGCAGACGTACCTCGAGCAGGGCCGCCGCAAGTCGGCGATGGCGTCGTTCCCGCCCCCGGGCGGCGTGCGCAAGTCGAGCATCGCGTCGACGATCCCGCCCGGCCCGCGTCACGTCTCGAGCGCGGCGCACATCCAGTACGTCCAGCACAGCCCGCGCAACTCGCCCGCGGCGTCGCGCCGCACGTCCATCGTCGAGACCGCCGAGCCGGTTTCGTCGAGCTCCGAGACCGCGACCGCCCCGTACCGCCCGCCGATGCGCCGCCGCGACTCGACGCAGCTCTCCGTGCCTCCCGGGCTCGCCGCGTCGACCAAGCCCGCGTTGCGCGCCTTCTCCGACATCGGCAACATCGCCTCGCAGGCAAAGGTCGCGTCGTACGCTACGCAGCTCGACACGCAGCACACGCACCGCGCGGCGTCGATGCCCGTCGGCGCCGTCCCCGCCGTTCAGCTCGAGCCGCCGACGCCGAAGCTCCCGCGCGCGACGGGGTGGCCTCCTCCTCTTCCCCTTCGCGGCGCAGAGCCGCCGTGGCGAGGTCGTCACGACGATGAGCGGGCTCCCGCGCGCCTACACCCCGTCCTCACCGGCGAGCAGCGCGGGCGCGACCGTCGCCGGGCGAGGCGCAGGCGCCGACGCCCGGCGGGACACAGCAGCGCAGGAAGACGCGCTGGAAGCACCGCCAGCGCAGGACCGCCGAGGGGCCCGCCGCCTCGTCGTCGGCCGCCGCTGCGCCGTGAAACCTTCGGCGCTCCGCACCCCTCGCACGCTTTTGCTTGTTGTTCTCCCGCATGTCCCGCATCCCGCATCCTCGCAGCTGTACCCCCGCTTGATGATCTGTGCAGTTCCTCTCTCGCGTCCTGTTCTTGGCACCACCGCTTGCAACCTCGATTTATCACACACGCACAAGATAGGGAGAAAGCAGCGATACAGACACGGCGAGAACGACAGTGCGACACCCCTCTACAGGTCCTCCCCCTCGGCGCGCGGCGCGAGCCTGATCCGCAGCGGCATGCGGTTCCCGCGGTGCTCCTCGCCGATGAGCAGCGGGCGCGTGATCATCACCGCGCGGCCCTCGACCTGCATGTCGGGTCGCGGAGGGCGAACTCGAACTGGTCGATCAGGACGGCGAGGATTGCCTTGAACTCGAGGATGGCGAACTGCGCGGGGGGCAAGGTCGTCAAGAGGGGAAAGAGAAGACGAGACGAGGAAGTGGGGCGCACCTTGTAGCCGATGCACCCGCTCGGCCCGCCAGGAAGGTCAAGTTCGACCCCGTCAGCCCGACACCGCCTTCGATCTTGCGCCCCGTCCCGTCCTCGCTCTCGACCCACCGCTCCGGGCGGAACTCCTCCGCATCGTCGCCGTAGACGTCCCGCGAGAGACCGACCGCGCGGATCGGGATGAAGATGAACTGGCCCTGCTTGACCCGGACGTGCGAGATCGTCTTTGAGGGGTCGGAGGCGGAGCGGATCGGCAGAGAGAGGATGAAGTCGTCGTGCGCGGCTTGGCGGATGGTGGAGGTGACGGGCGGCTCGAGGCGGAGGCACTCGCGCTGAGGGTGATGAGCGGGTCAGTCGAGCCGCAGGGAGCAGTAGGAGGAAACGTACAGAAACAGCGTCGAGGTACGGTAGGGTCGAGCACCTTGCTGTCGAGGTCGTCGACACCCTCGCTCTTTGGCTGCGCGTACGCCTTGCGGATCTCCTTCCGTAGCTTGTCCTGCGACGCCGGAGCTTTGGACAGCATCCAAAGCGTCCAGGTCAGAGCCGTGCTGGTCGTCTCGTGGCCCGCGATGAGCATGGTCTGTGGATATGGAAGCGATTCAGAGGGTTGAAGATGGGGAGCGGGAGGGGAAGGCAACGCACCGTGAGCTGTCCGCGGAGTTCCTGGTCCGACATGCTCGCCTTGCCCTCGCTCTGCACCGACTTGACTGCACGCGGGAGAACGCGTCAGTACGGGCGCACGGAGAAGAAGGATGGAAACGCACGCAGGAGGGCGATCAAGTCCTTGCTGCCCGCCACGCTCTCCAACCCATCCTTCTCCACCTCGCCCTTCTTCGCTTGAAAATCTTCATACTCTCCGTCTCGACAAACTTGAACGCATCGCGAAACTGCCGCATGCTGGCGTTCGGCACCCAGTCGACGAGCGACATGACGGGAGGCGCTGCATCACGCCGGCGACGAAGCGCTGGATGAGGACGTCGCGCGGGCCGGGCTTGACGGCCGAGGCACGCGGGGAGAACATCGAGCAGAAGACGCGGCCAAAGGCGTTGTTCTGCAGCGAGAGCGAGTTGAAGATGTAGCCAAAGCCAGCTGCCGTCGGGCGGAGGGTCAGCACTGGTATTCAGGGAGAACAGACAGACCAAGGACGCACCCTCGCCGATGATGTCGAGCGTGACCCTGTTCATCCACTTCATCACATCCTGCACCGTCTCGCCCTCACGCTTCTCCCCCTCATACTCGGCGCGCTGCGCTTCGTCCCGCCATGCACTCCGATCCGGCGCGCCCGTCTGCACCAGCTCGGTCATAATGTCGCGGAGCTGGTTCGCGTACTTGAAAAAGACGGGCGTGAGGTTGCGCATGTGCGCGGGCGCGAACGCGGGGTTCATGATACGGCGGTGCCGGCGGTGGTCGTCACCTGCGCGCGTTACACGACTTCGTCAGCCGAACTTCATTTCGTACGAGCGTGACGTGCGGGATAGCACAGCTCGAAGCAGAAGACGGGACTAACCGCTGACGAACAGGACACCCTTGCCGAGGATCATCGCGAGTGCCGAGCGCGCCTCTTCCGGGTGCGGGTAGTCGTACGCATGGCTCACGAGCACATGGTTGAGTGCCGCAGGGTCGAAGAGGAGGAGGCGCTCCTTCTGCGCGACGTCGAGCGGGTCAGCGTGGAGCGCAAGAGCGAAGGAAGGGAGGTTGCGCACGCCGAAGAACGCGCGAAACTTGACCGCGTCGCCGTGGGCCTTCTGGAAGGCGATGTGCGCCTCGCCAGGTGCACCGCCAAAGATGCGCGCGAGGTTCCCATACACGAGGTGGTCGTTCTTCGGGCCGGGGAGGTCGCGGAGACTTGAGAGCCAGGGGCGGACGAAGCAGCAAGTGAGGAAGTAGATGGGGATGCTCAGCGCAGCGAGAAGGACCGTGAGGCTGTTGCGCACGCGAGGTCAGCCTGCGAAGTCGAGGAGGAGATGAAGATGGGGAGACGCACGCAGCAGTCTGGAAGGGGTGCTGCCAGCCGTGAGCGAGGAGTGCGGCGAGTCTGTCCATTTCGCAGTTGACATCGCGGAAGCAGAAGCCAGCCAGCGCTGAAACGGAGCAGGAGAACCGGCGCGTCCCTTTGTCCTCGTCGACCCGTTTGTTCGCCTGCGAGCCTTTTGTCCGGCTTCACACAGCGGCCTTCGCACCGCTACGGAGGTCAGGAGGACAAGCAGAAGGCGCGAATGAGCGGGAAGGAGTGGTCGAAGAAGGCAGAGTCGCGAACGGGACCAACGCGCGCGGTGAGAGAACGTTCAAGCACAGGGAGTGGTACAGCCGGCACGTCTATACTGCAGCTACAAAGCACGGAAAGCGTGGAAACAAGCGTCCCTCGGCTCCTTCACTCCTCCTCCCGCTTCGCAACGCGGATCCTCAGCGGCATCTTGTTCCCGTGCGCCTCCTCGCCAATGAGCAGCGGGCGCGTGACGATGACGCTGCGGCGGTCGACGACCGTCTCGGCGTCGCGGAGGTCGAACTCGAAGGCGTCGACCAGGACGGAGAGGATCGCCTTGAACTCGAGGAGGGCGAACTGCGGGCGCCGGCGACGTTCGTCAGTACAGCGCGGCGTGGCGAGGAGAGAGAAGTGCGCACCTTGTAGCCGATGCAGCTCCTCGGGCCAGCGAGGAACGTAAGGATGGAGCTCGTCACGCCGACGTTGCCCTCAATCTTCTTCCCGTCCCGTTGTCGCTCTCGATCCAGCGCTCGGGGCGGAAATCCTCCGCGTCGTCGCCGAACACGCGCTTCGACTTGTTGACCGCGGACGAAGATGGTCTGCCCCTTCTTGACGCGGACGTGCGACAGCATCTTGCCGGGCTCGAGCGAGGACGGGACCGGCTCGGAGAGCGGGATGAGGTCGTCCTTGGCGGCGTGGCGGACCGTCGCGGTGACGGGCGACTCGAGGCGGAGAATCTCGCGCTGCGTGCGGTCAAGCGGGTCAGTCCGGCTGTGGCTCGAGCGAAAGTGGAGGCGGACGCACCGAGACGGCATCGAGGTACGGCAGCGCATCGAGCTCGCGGCTGTCGAGCTCCTCGCGACCCTCGCTGATCGCGTTCGCGTTCGCGGCGCGGACTTCGCGGCGGAGCTTGTCCTGGATCTTGGTGTCGCTTGCGAGGCGCCAGAGCGTCCAGGTGAGCGCCGTGCTCGTCGTCTCGTGCCCGGCGAGGAGGAAAGTCTGTAGACGCGAGATGGTGTCAATGTGATGCAGAAGAGGCGGGAGGAGGGCTACGCACGGTGAGCTGGCCGCGCAGCTCCTCGTTCGTCATGCTCGCCTTGCCCTCACCTTCGACCGACTTGACTGCACGCGGGAAGAACAGCGTCAGTATAGTCCATCGCATGTGAGAGCCGGGATGGACGTACGCAGCAGGGCGATCAAGTCCTTGCTCCCCCTCGTACTCCATCCCGTCCTTCTCGACGACGTCGCCAATCTTGGTCTGGATGATCTTCTCGCTCTCGGTCTGGACGACGCGGAACCCCTCGCGGACCTGCTTAACGCGCTCGTTCGGGATCCAGTCGGCGATCTTGAAGACGGGGAGCGCGCGGATGAGGAACCCGATGAAGCGCTGGCGGACGACCCAAGCGGGCGTGCGAGTCTTGGCAGACGCCTTCGGCGAAAACATCGACGAGAAGGCCTTGCCGAGCGCGTTGGTGCTCTGCTCGATTGCGTTGAACTGGTAGCCGAAGCCGGCTGCGAACAAGAGAGAGGCGGCGTAAGCGAGTCTGCGGAGGTGACCGCAGAACAGTGAAGAAAGAGAGCGCACCGTCGCCGATGATGTCGAGCGTAACGCGGTTGAGCCACTTGACGACGTCGTGCACAATCTCGCCCTCGGGGTGCTCCTTCTCCCATGCCTCGCGCTGCTTCTCGTCGCGCCAGGCCGTCTCGTCGAGCCTGCCCTCGGCGATCGCGTCCTTGAGCGCTTCGCGGACGTGGTGCGAGTGCTTGAAGAAGACAGGGACGAGCTCGCGCAGGTGCGCGGGGCCGAACGACGGGTTCATGATGCGGCGCTGGCGGCGGTGGTCGTCGCCCTCGGCGAAGAGGATGCCCTTTCCGAGGATCATGGCGAGGTCGCCGCGGACCTCGTCGGGCTTGGGATAGTCGTACGAGCGCGAGACGAGGACGTGGTTGAGCGCGGCGGGGTCGAAGAGGACGAGGCGCGAGTCCTGCGGGTTCGGGTGTAGGGAGAGTGAGTTCTAGGGTCGAATTGCGCCCGTGCGCGCGAGACACGCAGCGCATCCTCCACAAGCTTCCGCACCGTTCGCACGCAACTCAGGCATGCGACGTGGACATATTGCACCGCCCCCCCTCGTCCTCGTCGAAGAGAGAGAGAAGAAGGGAACGCACCCCGAAGAACCCCGCGTACTGCACCGCGCCGCCATACTGCTCGTGCCACTCGCAGTGCGCGACGCCCGGCGGCTCTGCGAGGATCCTCCCGACCTGTCCCCAGAGGAAGTGCCCGCGCGGAGGGCCCGGCAGTTCGCGGATCGAGGAGCGGTACGGGCGGACGACGGTGAGGACGAGGAAGTAGAGCGCGGTGCCGACAAGGAGGAGGACGCTGGAGGCGCTGCGTGCGAGGTGACGGCGTCGTCAGCTTCATCGGGAGGTTGCCGGAGAGGTGGAGGAGGAGAGCGCACAGGGTCGCCTGGAACGGGTGCGCGTGGCTGTACGCCCAAGGGCGACGAGCTGGTCCATCTCTGCGGGCTCTCTTGACGGACGTTGCGGGAGAGAGAGAGAGGCAAGAGGCGAACCTCCGCGTCGAGCCCGACGCCCGACCTCCGCTGTCTCACGGAGCCTTCTTCGGATGCACGAATGCGCGCATTCCTACTCGTGGACACTCGACGTCGTACCAACGCGGCGCCCGTCGAAAGCCAAGCTCGCTTCACTGTAGCGCTTCCGGGCGAACGAGGCGAGCGGACATCGAACGGCTTCATTTCCTCGAGATAGTTCCTATCGACACCGGCTTCTTGTGAACTCGACAGCGGCTTGACCACTGCAAAGACGCGGGATAACGCGCTTAGTTGATCTTGAGGAGCTCGACCTGCGGGCGCGGGAAGAGAGGGTGAGTTAGGGGACGACGAGGACAGAAGGCGAATGACGAGATTGCGCACCTCGAAGACAAGCGTGCTGTTAGCCGGGATGACGGGCGGGAAGCCGCGGGCACCGTAGGCGTAGTCGGGCGTGCAGATGAGGCGCGCCTTCTGGCCGAGCGAGAGCTGCGGGACACCTCGTCCCAGCCTGCGGACAGAGCGGATGTCAGAACGTTCTGGAAGACTACACGCGGTGCACAACGCACCCTTGATGACCTGACCGACGCCAATGGCGGTCTGGAACCTGCGGGAGAGGGAAGAGGTCAGCCCGCCCTCAGAACGAGCGGAGAAGTGCGTACGGCTGGCCACGGTCGCGCGAGCTGTCGAACTTGGCGCCATTAGATTGGAGGGTCCCAATGTAGTGAATCTTGCCGAGTTATTGAAAGGAAATGGTCAGCAGGGACTTCGGGTAGGAGGTGGAGGGAGCAGCAGGGGGTTGAGGGAGGAGGCGGAGCCGGACAGCGGGAACGCACCTGGACCTTGTCGCCCTTCTTGGGGAACTGTAGACAGCGCAAGGCGTCAGTTACCGTCCCTGAGATCGCACAAAGCCCAGGGGAGGCAGGGGTGGGAGAGGGAGGGATGGAGACGGGGAGGTCGAGGGGAGACGGCCCCCGAGACGCGCGAACGCAGATGAAGTGCATAGAGAGACGAGACGCACGTTCTGGCCGTCGCCGGGGGAGATGGTCTCGACAGTGACACTGTTGGCCGAGCGGGCAGATGCGGGGAGAAAGAGTGCGTGCGAGGATGCGGGATGAGCGAGTTCGAGGTCAGCGGGCTGTCCTGGCTGTCTGCGGTATTACTGAGGCTCCAACGAGTCTTTTCCGCCAGGCGGCAGCTGCTCCAGCGCCATGTTCACCGAGAAATGGCAGTGGGACGTGCGAGCTGATGACGAGGCGGGCGGGACGGCAGACGCACCCCATGTTGCGTGCGGTGGAGGAGAAAGACCTGCGAGCGAGCGCGGCGGTGTTGCTGGTAAGCACGCGGGAGAACATCGTACGAGCGTGACTTGAGAAGGCCGCACGAGGGGGAGGTGGTGGAAGGAGACCAACGTCGAGCTGCAGCTTCCCCGCAACGTCTCCCTCGGAACCGTTCTATCCCTGCTACTGCCTTACCTGCTGGCTCAGATGGGCCCCGCTGGATCCGTCTCGCCCGCGCCAGAACGCGCCCTCTCGCCCTCGTCCTCCTCGACGAGGGGCACCCCGCAACCCGTCGTACCACCCAAGAAGGCGGCTCCGCCTCCGCCAAAGCCGCAGAACCTCTTCACCAAGTGCGTAGAGCCCCCTCTCCGCTCGCCCAGGCCAAGTCTTGAGGGGCCGCCCCCGCCCGCCGTCCCGAACGTCGAGGAACTGACCCCTTTCCTCCGCGTCTCCCGCAGCGACGGCTCGTTCCTGAGCAAGTTCAAGCGCAACACGCTGTCGCCGGAGGAAAAGGAGAAGAAGGAGAGGGAGGAGGCCATCGCTCGGTGAGTACCTCCTCTGACCTCCGCCCCACCTGCTCGTACGGCCGTCCAGGCTGCGCTTGATCTCGTCTTCGCAGTTGCAGTGCCCCCTCTTCCCGTTCTTGACTGTACGCTGACACGGCAGCCTCCCCTTCGACCCTCCCCGCGCATCTGCGCTTTGTCCCGTCGTCGCTAACCTTGCCCGTCCTTCGCACCGCGCCAACAGGAAAAAGGCTCTGGAAGAGCGCTTGTACATTGTCTCCGCTTCTCCCGTATGCTGCAAGGTACTGATCTACCTGGTCGCCGTGCAGCAAGAGGCGCGGGAAGCGCCCTGCAACTCCAGCAGCCGAAGATGCACCGGCGACGAAGAAGGCGAAAGAGTGCGTGCATCTTCTCCCTCGTTTGTCCTCAAGCCTGACCCAACCCACTCTTCCCCGCAGTGACGAATCGGGATTGACCGAGTATGAACGAGAGGTTAAGCGCCTGTCGAACTCGGCGCTCAAAGACGATGGGTATGACATGCGGCCGCTCCTCAAGTAGAGCCGCACTCTCTTCCGCACTTCTTGCTTGCAACGTGTTGTCGTCCTCAGTGTACTTCCCGTAACCTCAGCGCCTGAAAGGGAAGCCATTGTCCGCCGGTTACACAACCCGGCCCTCCTGCCCGTCCTCGCGCGTCTCTACCACCACCACCAGCCACTCTAGGCCGCAAAGTCGTCCTTCTCCGACTTGATGACGAGGCCCTCGAGGTTCGCCTGCGACCCAACCTCGATCCCGTTCGGCGAGGCCTGGTCAAAGGTGCTGGACGGGGAGGAGAGGTCAGCATGTGCACCAGCGGGAAGAGCGCGCCCAACGCACCCGAGGTACCGCATCCTCCGCACACGGGGCCTCTCCGCCTCCTGGAACAGCAGCTTGCTGTCGGCCGCCTCCTTGGCAAGCTCGAGGTGCCGGTCGTTGCGCGCCTTGAACTTGTCAGCGTCGGGCGCGAGGTTGTGCTGGATGTACCGCGTCAGCCACGGTGCCTGCTGCTCCGCCGCGGCCTCGACCTTCTCGGCGAGGTCGTCCGGCGCGACGCGCAGGTAGATGAAGACGGCGAGGCCGCCGAGCGCGAGGTGACGCCAGAACGGCGCGTTGAACCCTGTGTGCGCGCGTGTCAATCCTCAGAGAGCTCTGGTGGAGCACGGAGGGAAGCAGGCGCACCCTCTTGCGGGTAGTGCTCGGCAGCGGCGTGCTGGTCGTGGGCGGCCGTCGACGCCTTGCGGGCGGCGGGGCGGGCGGCGGGGCGCGCGGCGGGCTGCGCCGCAGGCCGTGCAGAGCGCGCAAGGAGCGAGAAGGCTGTCCGCTGCATCCTGGGCGCGGTGTGAGGAGCGAGGTGGAGTGACCGCCTCCTCGTCCATCCCGCCCGCGTCGAGATTGGCTGCACGTCGACTGTCACCAAGCGCTTCACGACGGTGACCAAGCGCTCTCTTACACGCTCAACGGAATAAAGCGCCGCTTCAATTGGTGCATCGCGGCCAGTGCATCTACACCCGCGGACCTCGCCCTCACCCCGGCGCGCCCGCCTTCCTCCCACCAACAACCTGCTCCGTCGCCGCGCCGCTCGCAGGCGTGCCCACCCGGCTCCCCATATCAAGCAAGCTCGTCAGCCGCGCGATGCTCGTCACGCCGGGCGGGTTGTGCGACGCGGCGTCGGCCGAGGGGAGGCAGATGTCCGGGTGCTCGAGCATGACGACGAGGGCGTGGGCCATCTGGGCTGCAGACGAGAAGTGGGAGAGTCAGTACGAGAGAGTCGAGAATAAGGAGGCTAGGGGCGAGGGGGAAGAGGAAGAGAGGGGAGGGAGGAAAGGGAAGAGACTCACGTCCAACCGGCGTCCTTGACTGCTCCAACCTCGCACAGATGCTCTGCACGCTCCCGCGCAGCTGCGCAACCTCGTCGCCGTCGAACACGCCCTTGAGGTGCTTGATCGCGAGCTCGCGGACGAACGTCCGCCCGGCGACGCCCCAGCAGAACGAGAGGAAGGGCGGGATCTGGCGCGGGTGGAAGGAAGCGCCTGCGCGTGTGGAGGTGCTTGTCAGCTCCGCTCGCTCGGCGAGAGGAGGGGAGAGGCGGAAACGCACTGTTCAGCACCTGCATGTTCTGCAAGATGTTCCGCGCTGCCTCCGCGCACTTGGCCATGCCCGGGTCGCCGTCCGCGCTCGTGCAGAAGCGCTCGTGGAGGATGATGACGCTCGTCGCGACGAGCGAAGGGCACAAGAACGCCTCGGGCTCGAGGAGCGTCACGAGCTGCGCGGGCGCCTTTCGCCCGAAGGTCTCGAGCGCGGATTCGAGCTTGGTGAAGGCAGGGCTGCGCGCGAGGGAGCGTCGGCAGGTGTAGGGATCAGGGGAGCGAGGAAGACGTGACGCACGAGGCGCGGATCTTGGGGAACTCGGCGGGGCTGAGTGGGCTCTTCTCGGGCGTGGCGTTTGCGAGTGCGGTCGTTCCTGCACAGTCTCAAATGAGTCAGCGCGTGTGGCCAAGAACAGAAAGGGGGGAGCTTACGGTGGATGAAGGTGCAGACGCGGTTCATTAAGACCGTGACCTTGAGGTTGATCTGCACGAGGCGGACGAGGTGCGGCGGGTTCGAGACGAAGAAGTTCGGGCTGTGGAGGTAGAGCGCCTCGCGCGCGGTCGGGTCGTCCTGAATGGGCGGGCGAGGCGTCAGTGCCGGTGTGGGAGGGAGGGGAGGAGAGGAACGAACGCCATAAGGTGCCGCTGCGGGGATGAGCGTCGTGATGTCGCGCTCGTCAATGCAGCACGCCCAGCCCTGCATATCCCGCCCGAGGCTAGTCAGTACTGCTCGCGGCTTGACGAGAAGCAACGAGACGCACCGTCGCAGCAGCGCTGAACGTCTCAACCGTAATCGCGAACCACCACGTCGTCGCGCGCTCAAGCAACTCCTCGTCGCCCCTCGGCGGGTGGAGGAACGTCCGGTGCGAGAGGAATGACGATAGCGGGAGGTCGCGCGGCGAGAAGCCCTCGTGGTTAAGCCCGAGCGAGATGCAGATCCGCACAGCGACGGACGTGTCGATGTAGGCGCTCGAGAACCTGTGCATGCGATGCAAGCGTGAGTACACGCCGGAGAATCGGGCGATAGATGAGGGCAGACCCACCGCCCGTGGTAAAGGTTGAAGCAGGCAAACAGGACCGCCGCCTGCGCGACCTGGAGGATGTTCCGCTCGGTGCGGAACCCAAGCGGGAGGAGCACGTCCGCAAAGTCGGCATGGTACTCTGCAGGCCCCTGCGCGCCCCAGTACCGCTCCTCGCCCTCCCAGACCTCGTCGCCCGAGAGGTCCGTCGCGGTCGCGACCATTGCGTGGAGGAGGCACCGGGCGGGGTAGTCGGGGTGTTCGGGCGGGAGCGCGAACGCCTCCATGAAGCGCCGGCGACTGACGAGGTCGACGGCTTCGTGCGCGAAGTCGAAGAACGTGTGAATCAGGCGGCAGAGGAGAGGGTACGAGGGGAGGCGAGGGTTGCCCGGCACGGCGGAGGGGGGTGGTCGCGGCTCGGGGTGCCAGTACGAGTTGGAGTAGGGGTGCTGGAGCGGTCCTCCGGCGAGGGGATTTCCGGGTGCGAGCGGATCGAAGGTGTGTTGGAGGGGCGGCGCGAGAGGCGCGAGCGGCGGTGGCGCCGTGAAAGGGTCGAACGCGGCCGGCATCTGCGGGTACGCCGGCTGGCTCGGGAAGGGTACGGATTGGGCAGCGCGGAAGTCGACGCGACGGGCTGCATGCGAGGTTGCGGGTGCTGCGGGAACGGGGGGAAAGGGTTGGGCATCGAGGCGAAGGTGTCGAAGTGCGGGAGGGTAGCGTGGGTCGAGGCATAGCCGTTGTTGAGCTGGAACGAGGGGTCGTGCGAGTGCGGCGGGGATGGCGGGAGTCCCGCTGCGCGACACGGTCGAAGTGAGGGTGGGCGACGGCGTGCCCTGCGACGTCACCTCGGCGAGTCGGCGCTCCAGGGCGGCTGTCGGAGCGCAGTGTCAGCTTTCTGAGCGCGCACGGAGAACGCAGGAGACGGCGCACCGATCTTGGCCTCGAGGGCAGCAACCTTCCCTCCGCCAACAGGCTTCCTCCGCTCCTCCTCCGTGTCGTAGTCGCAGCGCATCTGCGAAATGTCTCTGCGGGTGCACAAGTGAATGAGCGCAAGTCTCGGTAAACGGAGTGCGGGAGGGCGTACTGTCCGGTGCGGGCTGCCGCGCTCACGCAAGGTCCGCAGACGGGCTGGACGCCATCACCTGCACGCGCACGATAGTCAGCCCTGGTCGCGTGTTGAGGCGTCGGGCACGGTCGCGCACACCTGCAGGCAGGAGGAGCGGGTCAGCATCCGGTTCATGGGGAAGTGAGGGGAGGACGACGGGCTCACTTGACCTTGCGTTTGCGGCAGCTCCTGCAGGCCTGCATCGCGCACAGAGGGTAAGCGGGCCCCCTCAGAGACGCGGGCGCGGTCCACGCACCCTTCCTCGCCCCAGAGAAGCGGGCCCTCTGCCATGAGCTGATGAGGACGAGTGGGCGGCAGTGGATGAGTCGTCGGGGCTGAGCGCAGGCCGGTAGACCCTGTCTGGAGGCATCCTCGCGTGCAGTCTCTCGCTGCAGCCTGCACGAGCGTGGGTGGCCGCGGGAGACAAGGTCCGTCGCTCCGGCGGCTCGACGTCGGAGATGTGGAGGTCCAGCTCTCGCTCCTTCCCTTCACCCGTGCATAGCCGCAACGATGGCTACACATGCTGCAATCAAGCCGGGCAACATCGCCGTCATCACCGGAGCCGGCGCAGGAGGAATCGGGTTCGCCGTCGCTTCCCTCCTCGCATCCCGCTTCGACATGTTCCCCGTCCTCCTCGATATCGACCGCGCCGCTCTCGACGAAGCCTCCAGGCAGCTTGTCGCGAGCGGCGTCTCGGAGGACAAGTTCGAAACCCGCGTCGTCGACGTCTCCGACCCGCACGACCTCCTCGACGCCGCGGACGCCATCTTCGCCAAGCACGGCCGCGTCGACTTCCTCCACTTGAACGCCGGCATCGCGGGCAAGTCTAGGACGTACGGCGCCGGCATGCTCGAGGACTGGGACCGCGTCTTCAAGGTCAACCTCGGCGGAGTGACAGCCGGAAGCGCAGCGTTCGTCGAGCGCATGGTCGCGCAGGTGCGTCTCTTCCGTCTGAGTGTCGACTCACCGTGCAGAGGTGCACGTGGTGGAATAACCACGTGCAACCAGCCCAACTGACATGCCTTGCGCCTGCAGCACTCGCCCGCAGTCGTTGTCATCACCGGCTCAAAGCAAGGCATGACCAACCCGCCGGGCACTGGCGCCGCGTACAACGCGTCGAAAGCCGCCGTCAAAGCCTTCGCCGAAGTCCTCGCGCACGACCTTCTGCCGACGCAGATCACCGTCAAACTCCTCGTCCCGGGGTGGGTCTACTCGAAGCTCAGCACGAGCGGCGCGCCGGTGGACAACGCGTCGAAGCCCGCCGGCGCATGGACGACAGAGCAGTGCGCCGAGGAGCTCTTCGCCCGTATCAGCGGCGACGAGTTTTACATCCTGTGCCCGGACAACGAGACGAGCGCGGAGCTGGACCTCGCGAGGCTGGCGTGGAACGCGGACGACCCGCAGAAGGGACGGCCGGCGCTGAGTAGGTGGAACCCGGCTTACAAGGAGGAGTACGAGCGGTTTATCGAGGAGAAGGTTGGGAAATGAGCCCGGGCGGTGAGACGTAGCTCGCTGTGCTGTACAAAGTCGTTCATCGTTCATCCGTTGTTCGTCCCCGCGCAATTCTCCGCTCCTCTGTACCCCGTCGCCGCTGTTTTTGCGCCACAAAAGGCTCTGTGCGATGTTCACGCCGCCCTCTCCACTTGCGAAGGCTCAGCTCAGGCTGCTCCCCGCTCATCCTCTCACGCGAGATCATCCCGATGAAGTGGTGTGTGCATCTCCAGTCTACGCCCTGCCAATCTACAGCGTCCTCGCAACCTCGACCTCCTCGATCGACTGGATGAGGTCGTCCGCCTCGAACTGGTCAAAGTCGTCGAGCGCGATCCCGCACTCGACGCCCTTCTGGATCTCGAGCACGTCCTTCTTGACCTGCTTGAGCGTCGAGACGGTGCCTGCGCGCGCGCGGGGACCGTGTGAGCAGGAGAGCGGCGAAAGAGGGAGCGAGGGAAAGGGACGCACCAACATGCAGCACCTCGCCCTTGCGCACGACGCGCGCCCTGCGCACCTTCTGGAACGTCCCGTTCGAGACCTTGCTCCCCGCAATCCGCTTGGGCTCCTTCTTGCCCTTGACCGAGATTTCAAACACCATCTGCACCGTCGCCTCGCCGTGCACGCGCGTCTCGATCGTCTTGGGCAGGAGGTCGGCCGTGGCCGCGCGGACGGTGTCGACGAGACGGTAGATGATCGGCGAGGTGTGGATCGGGACGGGCGTGGGGCCCTTGGCCGCGTCCTTCATGACCGACCCGGGCGCCTTGACGTTGAAGCCGATGATGGTGGCTGCAGGCGGGACGGACAAGTCAGCTGTCGCACTCACCATCAAAACGACGGCGGGACAAACCGCCAACCGCGCGCCATCTCGACGTCGCCCTGCGTAACGGGGCCGACCGCCGAGCTGAGGATCTTGACCTTGGCCTCCTTGTTGCCGATGCCCTCGAGCGCGCCCACCACCGCCTCGACCGTCCCGCTCACGTCGGCCTTGATGACGAGGAGGAGCTCCTTCGGGCCGTCTGCGGCCGAGCCAACGAGCTCCTCGACGGCGGCGTCGCCCGCATGGATGACGGCGTTCCCGCGAAGGCCCTTGCCCTTGGCCTTCTCCTCCTCGTCCTTGCGAATCGCGAGGATCTCTGCCTCGCGCCGCTGCTTCTCGTTGATGACCTCGACATCGCTCCAGAGTTTCTCCTGCTCGATCCTGCGAAGGCGGTTATCGACCGCGCGCTTGGCCTCGTCCTCGCTCGCCGCCTCGAGGACGACGTCCCCCGCCGCGGGGAGGTCCTTCCACCCCGTCACTTCGACCGGCTGCCCCGGGTACGCCGAGAGGACCGCCTTGCCCGAGGGGGGGAGGAGCGTCCGGACGCGCGCCCACGTCGTCCCCGCGACGAGCGACGCCGTGTTGCGCAGGCAGCCGCGAAGGACGAGAACCGTCGCGACGTTTCTGTGAGCAAGAGAGAGCGTGAGTTTGGATCGGACCGTTCGAGGACGACGAGCGCCGGCGGGGAAGCTGGACACGCGTGCGAGGAAAGGAGAACCGACTCACCCACGACCCTTCTCCACGCGCGACTCGATGACGCGTCCCTCGACGCGCCCCGCACGCTCAGCCCTCAGCTCCCTAACCTCCGCAATGGCCGAGATGGTCTCGACAAGGTCTGCGAGCCCCTGGCCCGTCACGCTGCTCACCTCGACGCAGGGCACGTCCCTCCAAAGTCCTCGACCTCGATCCCCGCAGCCATGAGCTCCTGCTTGACCTTTGTCGTGTCGACGCCGGGCTTGTCGACCTTTGTCAGCGCGACGACGACGCCCACGTCTGGCGCGGCGCGGATCAAGCCGATCACCTCCTCCGTCTGCGGCTTGACGCCGTCGTCCGCTGCAACGACGAGGACGACAACGTCCGTGACGCCGGCGCCGCGGGAGCGCATCGCCGTGAAGGCCGCGTGCCCCGGCGTGTCGAGGAACGTGATCGTCGGCTCCCCGTCCTTCACCGCACCCGCCGGCGGCGGGGCGGTGTTGTCCGCCCGTGCGCGCAGGTTCGCCACCATGGACGAGACGCCGACCTCGAACGCGCCGATGTGCTGCGTGATCCCGCCCGCCTCGCCCGCGGCAACGCTCGTCGACCGGAGCGCGTCCAGCAGGGACGTCTTGCCGTGGTCGACGTGGCCGAAGATTCCTGTGATGGGCGGCCGCGGGGAGAGCTGCGAGGGCGGGGAGAGCGGGAGCGGGAAGAGGTCGAACGCGGCTTCGTCGTCGATGATGGGGTCGAAGCCGAGCTCCAGTGCGAGGAGCGAGGCGTCTTCGGCAGTGAGAACTGCGGGGAAAGACCGTGAGCGGGTGCGCGGGGAGGAGGCGAGAGACGGGACGCACGACGATCGGGGCGGGTGTCGGTCAGGCCTATCCGCTCAGCAGCCTTCTGCACGACAACTGCACGCGGCGACGGGCGTCAGGGGCACGGATCAGTACGTAAGGAGACTTGCGGGACGTACACATGCGCTCCTTGAGGATGTTGACGAGGTTGTCCAACCGCAGGGTCGAGGGCAGCTCGACCTTCTTGAGCGCCTGCGGCTTCTTCTTCGGGCGCTTCGGTTGCCGCGGCCTCGCCGCCTGCGCCGGCGGCGCGGCCGAGACGCGCTGCTCGTCCTTGTCGCGGCGCATGCTGTGGTTCACCCGGCCGGGGACCATGCGCCCGTCTCCGGCGCCCGGCCCTCCCCTCGCGCGTTGCGGCGCCCCTCCCGCTCCGCCGCCGTCCCGCCGGGGCTGGAACCGCGCGCTCCGTTCCCGATGCTGGGGGAGCTCGCGCCCAATCGCGCCCACGTCGACGCCGAGCGCCGCGGCGCTCTTGACGAGGCGCTCGCGCGCGTCGCCCCTCCAGCGGGGCTTGTCGGGGTTCGCGCGCGCGAGACGCTCCTTCTCGCGCTCTTGCGCAAAGAGCTTTTGCGGCGAGAGGCGCGTCGGCGGGGTGGTGGGCCGCGCGGGGCGATGAGGGCGCCAGTCGGTGTCGGGTGAGGCGGCGGTTGCGGGGGAGGGGCGGCGGCGATGGCTGGCGTCTAAGGTTGAAGGGGAGGAGGAGAGCGCGCGGGAGAGGGCGGGGAGGCGCGGGATGCAAGTGCAGCTGCGCGAGAGCAGGACGGAGGACATGCTGAAGGCGAGAGGGGCGAGCGGCGTCTCCTTTTTCTGGCTGCTGAGGAAGCCGAGCTGTTGCGAGACGTGTCAGTGAGGTTCTGTGCAGAGCACGGGACCGGCCCCGCGGTGTGCAGACGTGCCCCGGCCTCATCAGTGCGACGGGAGGAGGGCAGGTCGACGGCGCCGCCACAAGTCCCGCTGGTCCGCCCAGTCGCTGAGCACGCACCTGGTGGTCTCTAGAGTAGATCCAGCTGGTCCAGTCTGTCCCTGGGTTGCGGTGGTGCGCTGTCGAAAAGTCGCGGGCGAGTGCGGCGGTGCTGGCTCGGCGCGGCAGTCGCAGCGGGGTGGGCGAGGACAGCGAGGGCGGCGCTGTAGAGGCAGCTCGAGAGGCTAGGACACAGAGACTAGCAGCTCTCGCCAGTGCGAGGATGAGGGCAGGACCCGACCCTGCGCTGCTCTCGCTCTCTCTCCGTCCTCCCGCCCGGTGTGAGCGCGATGGCGTCCAAGCGCGCACTCGCCGCGTCCCACTCTTCCCAGAGCCATTCCCAGCCGACCCCCTCCGCCCAACGCCCCACCAAGCGCGCCCGCGTCGCCCCCTCGTCCCCCTCGCTCGCCTCGTCGCAGCTCCCCGCCGAGCCCTCGACCCTCGCGTCCGTCGTCCCAGAGACGCCCTCCCTCCCCGCGAGCGCACCCTCTGCGCAGCTCCCGCCCCTCCCGAAGCCGACCAAGCGCACCCGCACAGAGGGCTCCCTCCGCCGCCTCGCGTCCGGCCATCCCGCCGCCTCTGCACCGCGCACCGACTCGGCCCTCGCAGGGGCGGGGAAACGCCCCCGCACACGGCCAGGGAACACCCTCGCCGGCGCAAAGGTCGGAGGCAAGGCCAAGGACCTCCGCGACCGCGTCGAGGCGGAGGAGTTGTGGGTCCGCAGGAGCAAGGGCGCGCAGGGCGGGCAGGGGCTCGGGTTTGCCGGGTACTTGAAGATGGGCGTTGGGGCGTTCGTCGAGCGCGGGTGCGTACCGTCTCCTCCGTCTACGAGGGTGTGCTCCTCCGGCGCCGGCTTCCGTCTGTCGTGGCAGGAGCTATTCCTCGAAGAACAGGTTACTGACGCCAGCATGTCCACAGGTGCACGACTCTGACGGTGAACGCCATGGGCGCGGCCATCCCCCTCGCGCTGTCGCTCGCCATGGCGATCCGCGACGCCATCCCGGGCGGCGAGCCGTCGTCCTCCTCCTCTCCCGACTCGGACCCGGAAGACGACGAGCGCAACGAGGAGGAGAGCATTGTGCAGATGCAGGTGCGCACGGGGAGCAAGATGGTCGCGGACGAGGTGACGCCCGACGACGAGGTGCGCCTGCCTCTCTTCTCACTCCGTCCTCCTCCTCCGGACTAACACCTGCCTCTCCCGAGCGTAGGACGAAGACCTCGTGTACCAGTCGCGGACGAAGAGCACGGTCAGTATCGAGCTGTCGCTCTCCGCGCCTCTGAAGAGCGCACTCGGCGCTGCGCCCGCAGGACGGGGTCGAGGCGGAGGCAGCGGCGGGTCACGGAGGGGGAAGCGCTCGGGGCGGGGGAGGGGACGGTAGTGTCTTTCCGTGTGCAGTATACGCGGTGAGAAGGAGGGACCGTGCGAGAAGAGCGCTCAGGCCGCGGGGCTCGTCCCGTCAAGCGAGCGAGACGAGGGCGTTCGCCTTCGCATCCTACTCGTTGCTCGCGGTCCAGCCCGAGGCACCGCTCGATAGCTCTTGCCCGGTCCAGCGAGCTCGGCGCAGCGCTGCCTTACCCGCCAGAGCGCTTGACCGCTCTCCGCCTCGCTCGTCCTCTCGACCGACACGGGCCCTCGACACGCTGCACCTCCAAGGGAGCTCGCTGGACTAGGTGAGTCGCCGTGTGTCCTCTCATCAGTGACGTACATTGGTCTACCATGCCTCCACGGGGAGCAGGGGGGCGGAGGCGGGGGCTTGTCCAGCGACGGGGCCGAAGCGACGAGTTACAGCAGTGCACAACCACGGGCGGGCTGCGAGCAGTATCTGGAGCACTACAGCGTGCTACCACGCTCTGGCACCATGGCACTCGCTTCTCTGGACGAGTGCTGACCTCCCTTCGGCTCCTCCGCAGCTCCACCCTCGACCCGCCCGCCTCCCTTCCCCGCCCGTCCCCGCCCTCAAGTGCACCCACGACCCTCCTGCGATGCTCAACTTCCTCTTCGGCGGCAGCTCCGCCCAGAAGAAGAAGCAGCGCGCGGCACACCCCTTCCCCTCATCCTCGTCGCGCAGCTACCCGCCCGGCGGCGCCTCTCCGTATGGTGCAGGCCACGACGGCGGTTACGACGACGTCGTCCTCGGCGGCAACGCACACGGCGGCGGCGACCTCGGCTCGAGCGGGATGGCCGCATCGCGGACGAGCTTCTCTGCGCCCGCGGCGTCGGACGGTGCCTTTGTCGGCGGGAGCACCTCCTCCCCTCCGCCCTCGACCCACGCCACAGGCCCCGCCGGCTACTCCGCCGAGTCGTCCTACCCTCCCCTCCCGTCCTTTTCGCGCCCGTCCTCCTCACCCTCGGGCAGCGCGCGGTACCCTCCCCCCGCCGCGACCCTCGCGCGCCTCCGCGCCGTCCTCGACGCGCAGTCCCCCGCCCTGCACGACACGCTCTCGCCCCCTCTCCCGCCGTCGGACCCCGCGTTGCTGTCCCTCCGCGCGGCACTGGCGCCGTACGTCCTCCCGCCCGCTGTGGTGGAGAGCTACCTCGTCCACGACGGGCAGGAGCCCCTCTCCTCCTCCGGGGGCGGCGCAGCCGGCGGCGCCCGCGTCGGCGGCCTCGGGCTCGTCTACGGCCTGTGGTGGCTCCCCCTCGAGCAGGTCGAGACCGAGTGGCGCTTCTGGCGCGCGCTCGAGCACGCGGGGGGCCTCTCCGGCCCGGGCCTCGCGGGGGACGCGTTTGGCGCGAGTGTGAGCGGGGTCAGGGGCGGGAGGGCGCACCCTTATGAGCGCGAGGAGGAGGACGGCGGCGAGCGGGGGAGCGAGGCCGAGGGGATGGGCGCGTTCCCCGAGGGGTGGGTCCGCGCGAGGTACTCCCACCCGGGGTGGTTGCCCCTCCTCACCGATCGCTGCGGGAACTACATCGGCGTGGACCTCGACCCTCCCCCTCCGTCGCCCTCCTCGCCCACCTCGCCAACGCACGTCGCGCCCGGCGCGAAAGCGCGCACGTATGGCCAACCGGGTCAGGTGATTGCCTTTGGGCGCGAGATCGATACCAAGGTCGTCCTCTTCCCTGGCGACGGGCCCGGCGGGTGGGCGCGCTTCCTCGCAGCGTTTGTCGACGACGTCGAGCGCGGCGAGTTTGCCCGCCTGGGCGAGCGGCCGGGCGCGGGGGATGGAGGCGTGGATGAGAGGGAGTGGGACGAGGAGAGGCAGAGCGGGGGCGTGCTGGGGCGGAGGGGAAGCGGGAGCGGGAGCAGTGGAGAGGAGGACGGCTGGGCTGATGGGGACGGGCTCGGCGACAGGGGGTACTTCGAGACGGACGTCTACGGCGAGGAGGTTGTCGGGTCGGGCCCTGGTGCGCGGAGCGCGCAGACCTGGTGCGTTGCCCTTCCCTCTTCCGCTTCTCCCAGAGCTGACCTGCCCCTTCGCGCGCAGGGTCCTCCGCGCCGAGTACCGCCGCCTTGCAGACAAGCTCGACCTCCCAGGCGGGATCATCGGCCTGCTGTGCGAGCGCAGCCGGCGCAAGTGGCGCTCCCTCGGCGTCGGCTCGGCGATGCACCAGCCACGCGGGATCCTCCCCATGACGGTCCCGGGACAGCCGCTCTCGGTCGTGGTGCCCCGTCGAGCGGGACGGGCGTCGAGGCCGTGCAGGAGAGGAGGACGAGCCGCAGTCAGCGACGACGGAGCGGCCGTCGCAGGCGCAGGCGCAAGGGGCTGCGCTGCCCACTGCGGAGGGCAGTGCCGCCGCCTCCGCCTCGGAGTCGAGCGTCTCGCTCGTGCTCTCGCCCCCCTCGCCGACGATGGCCGGCACCGCTGGCGCTCCGTCTCCTCCCTCGCGCAGCTCGCACGACTCGGCCCGCTTGCACAAGAGCAGCGCCAGTGGTGCGAGCAGCGCCTACCTGCGCGAATCGCCGCGCTCGCACCCTTCCGCCCGGCAGCAGCAGCAGCGCGCGCCGCGCCGCCCACCCCCGCCACCTGCAGCGCTTTTCCTCCCGACCTTCACCGACCTCGATTTCAGCGACGCGCTCTCGCCCGACCCCGCCTCGCCGGTGGGGCAGCGCCCGCCGCTCGTCCCCAGGGCGAGCTGGCTCCTCTCGGACGGGCGGGACGCAGTCGCGAATGCGGCGGCGGGCGCGCTGAGCAGGCTGAGCATCGGGTCGAGCGGGACGCCGACAACCGCGAGCGGGGCGCTGCTCCCCACTTCGCTTTCGCGCGAGGAGAGCGAGGAGAACGGGATTGCCCTCGCAGAGCGGAACTCGAGTCGGACGGCGCTTGTAAGCGGGGGAGGGGGTGGGAGCCCGACGGACGAGATGAGCGGAAGCCCGGTGGAGCGGGTCGAGGTGGTGGCGCATCGGGCGTAGACGGGCTGGAGGGATATCGACAGACACTTGTTCTCGCAGTCGCTGTCCCGCTTTCTGTCGTGAGAGGCAACAACAACGTTGGCACAGCCAGTTCTACCGCGCAACGTCTACCACGAGCGGCTCCCTCGGGCCCCACGCCCTCCTCCTCTCCGTGCCCGTGCCCAAGCCCGCGCACGCCTCCTCAACAACGCAGCTAAGCTCGTACCGCCCCTGCGCGAGCAGGCACATCGACACGCGCGCGTCGCCCGTCTCCCCCGGCGCGAGCAGCGGGAGCGCGACGGGCGACACGCCCTCGATGACGACGTACCGCGCGAGGTGCGCGAGCGCGGCGGACGACGCGCGCGAGGATTCGGGCGGGCGGAGCTCGAGGCGGAGGGTGAGGTGGAGGGGCGAGGCTGCAACCGCGAGAATCGTCAACACCCCGGTCCGCGGGCAGGAGAGAGGACGCGAATTACGCACGAGAGTGGTTCGTCACCCTCGCGCAGACGTCGATGAATTCGTCGGCGGCAGCCGAGTAGGTGAGCCGCGCGCCACGGCCCTGCAGCTCGAACGCGCCCGGTTCGGCGGACGGGTTCTCGCCGAGGAAGAGCGCGATGTCGACGGCGTCGCCGCGCAGGACGTCGAGCATCGGCTTGTCGAGGTGCATGCCGCGCAGGCTGATCTCGCCCGAGCGGAGGCTGCCGACCTGCGGAAGCCAGGCGGTGAGTGCGAGCTGGAGGACTGAGCTCGAGGCGGACGTACCTCGTTCCACGTGAGCGCAACGCGGCGAAAGAGCTCCTCGCGGTACCAGAACAGCTCGCGCTCGAAGCGTGCCTCCTCCTCGGACCGCTTGACCTTGGCAACAACAAACTGCCGCTCCGTGACCGCAGGTATCGGCTGCGCGAGGTGCTTGGCGGTGAGGGCGATGCGGTCAAGCCGGACGAGCATGCTGTGGGCGGGTCATGGTCAGCAGGAGAAGCGAAAGGACGAGCTGTGGGACGGACCGCAGAGTCGCGCCGGGCTCGATCCGCTGGCGGACCTGGTAGAACTCGTTCTCTAGAGAGGAAGCGCACATCAGCTGGGCTTCCTCACGGGCGGGACAGGGAGGAGGACTCGCGCTCCTCGTGTCGCTCGAGCTTGACCTCGAAGGGCTTGCCGTAAACGTTCATGACGTCGACAGCGAGCAAGCAGTGCTCGCCGTCGTCCACCTCGCGTAGACTGTCCTCGAGGCGCTTGTCGAGCGCCGCGCCGCGCTGCCCGAGGCTGACGACGCTCGCCGAGCGGCCGTGCGTTGCGCCGCCCTCGGGGAGCGCCTTGAGGCGCGAGACCTCGAGCGCGTGCGCGACGACGGCGCGGTGGACCGTCATGAAAACGTCGCAGAACAGCTGGCGCGTGTGGAACGTCTTGCTCGTCCTGACAACGTCGCGCTCGAGGTAGCCGTAGTCGAGCTGGATCGAGCCGTATCCACTGCGAGGTCAAGCTCGTCAGCCACGTCCCGCACGAGGTAGCAAGAGGAGGTTGCGCACCACCCGATCTTGCCGCGGCACTGAATCTCGACGACGTGCGATGCGCCCGGCGCGATAGCCGTCTGCGAAGAGCCGTTCCAGCGGAAGACGGGGCGGTCGACGTTGTCCGCCTCGAGCTCGAACGCCTCGGGTGCGGACAGCTCGTTCTCGGCAAGGTAGGCCTGCGACGAAGCGCTGAACGAGTCGGCGAAGGTGACCTTGACGAAGTCGATCGGCGAGGACGAGGTGTTCTCGACACTGATTCGGATCTTCGAGCTGCGTACGAGGTCTCGGTCAGTGGTGGTGAAGCGAGCGTAACGAGCGAAGACAACGCACATCTCGCCATCGTAGAGCATCAGGGCGCCGTGCGTGAGCGACGTCGACCGCATCCAGAGCAGCGGCATCTCCGGGACGACCGTGCACTCGAGGAACTTGGCGTCGCCGTCGAGCGGCTTGTTGCTCGGCACGGCGGTCGCGGCCGGCGCGGCTTGCGCGACAGCGTCAAGCCCGGTGCTTGACCCGCTCGCGCGACGTGTCGAGCAGCGCCGCCTTCTGCTGCTTGACCTCCTCGTCAGCGTCCCACATCGGCAGCACGAACTCGCGGCTGACGCAGCCCGCGAGTCGGATGTTGCAGCCGCGGATGACGAGCGTGCCGGGCTCGCGGGGCGTGCCGGTCAGGCGGACGGTGTGGAACGAGCCGGGCGGAATGACGGTCGAGAGCGGATCGCAGGCGAAGGGGACGCCGGAGGTGCTGCGCGAGACCGAGTGAGCGGGAGCCTGAGCAAGAGGGGAGAGGCGACGCACCTGAGTTCGATGCTCTGGATCTCCAGCTCGAAGAGGAACGGGTTCTGCAGCGTGACGTAGACCTCTGCGATCTCGTTCTGCACGACCGACGGCCGCGTCTTCGCGGCATGTGGTCGTCGCCGTGGGTCGTAGAGGAAAGGGTTGCGCGGGCCCGTTGCTGCGGCTACCTCGGGCTCGGCGTCCTGGAGGGCGTGCTCGTGCGGGACGCGGTTCGTCGAGAGCCTGCGGGCATTGTTATGTCAGCGAGGTAACCGAGAGGAGCGGTGTGAGACGCACTTAGCGACTTCGAGGCTCATGACGAGCTGCGACGGTCCCCAATACTCGAGCTCGAACGGCGCCCCTCGCCTCGTCGCCGCCGCGAACACGCGCGGGATGTTCTGCGCGAGCTCATACTGCTCGAACGGCGGCATCGTGTCGGATAGCGAGCGGAGGGCGGTGATAGTGAAGCGGATCGCGGCCTGGTACTCTGCGCAGCGGAGGAAGCATCAGCGCCGCCTCTGCTAGAAGGAACAGCGAACGCACCGGGAAGCGCCTCGGCGATGCCGATCGCGTCCTTCAGCACGCCAATCTGCAGACCCGGCCAGCCAAACGCGCCCGCCTCGCTCTCGAGGATCTCGAGCGTCCGTCCCTGGACGATGCTCTTCTTCCGCTCGGCCTGGGCGTCCTCCCTCGACAGCCGCGGCGCGACCTGGATCCCAAACGCCTCGCACACCTTCTCGACGACGCGCACGATCGAGTCGTTCCCCGCCGGATCGCTCGTGGTGCGGACGATACTCCCCGCGCGGTCGAACGTCCGCGCTCGCGGGGGCGGCGGGGGCCGCGGCGCGCTGTCGAAGAAGCCGTTCGCGGTGGACGAGTCGCGCGGCTCTTCTGGGATGGGCGACGGGCCTGCGCCGGACGGCGCGGCGGGGAAGACCTCGATGCTCTTCCCCGCGACGCCCTCGGCGCAGAGCGCGGCGAGCTCGCGCAGGACGAAGGCTTCCTTGCGGCGGTAGCCTATCCGGCCGAAGAGGCTCGCGATCTCGGCGGTGAGGCGGAGGCGGGCAGGGAGGGAGAGGAGGGCGAGGTGCGGTGAGTAGGCGTTGCTGATCCACTGGGCGATGGTGGAGCGCGGGACGGTGTTCGAGGGCGAGAGGGAGATAAGGTGTGCGGTGCGCGCCTGCTCTGCGCTGCTGAGAGGGTGATTGGCGGAAGAGGGGGCGGAGGAGGGGGAAACAAGGCGCTCGAGGGCTTTTGGGATGGAGCCGTGCGCCTCCGAGACAGCGAGGAAAAAGTGCGCGCAGCGCAAACAGGCCTCGACGTAGACGAGGGGATGTGCGCGATCGGGATCGGGTGGAGGGGCGTCGGAGGGGCGGTCGAGAGGGAGGAGCATCTTCTCGTAAAGCGAGACGGCTTGGGAGAGGCGGTCGGGGATGGCGGAGAGGAACGTCGAGACTTCGGGGTTCTGCATACCAGGTACCGGCGAGTCGCTCCTCGGCGGTACTAGGGATGGAGGGTACTGCGGCACGAAGCGTCAGCAAGGAAAGCGGAAGTGGAAGAGAAGCTTCTCACGTTGCCCTGCGAGCCTTTCGGCTGTGTCGCCTGGATAACGAGCGCGACGACGAGTCCTTCGAGCGCGCTCGCCTGCCACACCTGGTCCGCCCAAGCCTTCGTCAGGCCGATTGCGTCGTTGTACCTGCGCGCGCAAACAGGTCAGCGGATGCTGAGCAAAGGAAGAGAGGCGAGCGCACGCGTTGATCGCCTCGTTCAGCCTGCCCGACAGTAGCCACATGTCGCCCATGAGCTTCTTCTCCCGCCCAGCAACGCGTTTCCTCGCGCGTGCGTCAACGAGCTGCGAGCCGGGCGGCGGACTCGGCGCAGCGCCCGCCTGCGTCGACATGTTCGCCTGGATGCTCGTGTTGTAGAGGAAGCCGTCGCGATTGCCGGACGTGCTGCCGCCGAGCGGGCCGTGAGCGGTGCGCGATTGAGGGGGAGGGGCGATGCCGAGCGAGGCCAGGTTGACGGGCTGCTGGGGTTTCGAAGAGACGGGGGAGTCGGTGCGACGGTGGTTCGAGGCGTAGGAGGTGATGGTCGACTGCGCGGTGGGCTTGTTCGGCACGAAGGAGAACGGGGCAGCCGCGCCAGGCGTCTCTTGCGGTGTCGGTATGGAAGTGCGTGACTCGAGTTGCGCGGCCTGCACGAGTGTTGTGAGCGGAGAGAGCAGAACGCCTCGAGGAAAGGGCGCACCATGTTAGAGAAGTCAAACAGGACGTCGCTCGCAAAGTCCGCGAGTACCGTCTTGAGGAAGAAGCTGACGTCGCCCGCACTGGGCACCATTATGAGCCCCTCGTTCTCCTTGAGCTTGTGCGCCTCATCGAGCTGCTCCTCGGTAGGGTCGAAGCCGTAGACCTTGGTCGCGAAGGTCTTCGGCAGGTCCTTGAGGGAAGCCTGGAAGGAGGCGAGGGCGGTGCCGAGCGACTTGTCCTTGTACTCGGTGGCGTCGATGATGCCGATAATTCCCTGGATGCGACGATGTACCTGGAACTCGGAGAGGAAGGCGAGAGGATGGGTCGGGGCGTAGGTGGTGGGGGTGAGGTACTCGAACAGGAGGTTGCCGGGCGTGTTCGGGCTCGACGAGAAGACCGCTGCAGGCGTACAAGAGCATCAGTGGCTTGTCTCCGTCCGCCCTGCTTTGCTCGCCGCTGCAACCGCTTCATCACCCCGGCGAGTTCGTCGCAGGGAAGAGCCGCAACAAAAATCACGGCAACCCCGCCAGCAGTCCCCTGAGCACTTCGCATCGGGCAGCCATCGAGGCAGCCACCATGTGTAGCCGGAACGAGCGTGTGAGGGATGGACGGACCTCGCTCGCCTCGCCGGTCGGGCGGGACCTCTGCGAGCGGGATGCTGGCGAAGCGCCTCAGCTGCTGTACATGGCGGTCGAACTTGCTGCGCTTGATCGGGTGGACGGGGACGAGCAAGATCTGGAGCTTGGCGGGCTGCGTGAAGGCGTCCAGCTTGGAGGTGGGGGAGGAGGGGGAGCCGCGGCGGGTCGGGCGAGGTGCGGGTGGTTCGAGCCGCCTTTGTTGAGGTGTGCGAGAGCCGTCGTTGTGCAAGCAGACCAGTCTGAGCGAGTTGCGGCGGCAGAGTCGTGGTGGAGCCGGGTCGACGGCGAAGTCCTCCCTCGACCACAATGCTCGAATCTCGGGACTGCGCTGCTCAGACGCTGGCCGACCTCTCGCATCACGTGTGCAGGGCTTGGTGCTGCTCGCGCTCGCTCCCGCCGCCGCCCCGTTGTCATCTCCTCATCTCGCTCCACCAGCCCCGCTTGCTGGCTTGGGCTTCCCCAACAGCCTGAGGTCGTGACTACCCGCACAGCCCTGAACTTGCTCCTGCGTCGCGATGCGCGAACCGCCGCGCCCCATAAATCAGCTCCTTCGGCACCTGCTCCCCCTCATGAGCTGCGGCACGGAGAGCGCGCTTCTCGCCAGCAACCCCGTTTTCGCTTTTAAGGCGCAGCTGAGCGCTGAGTCCCGAGCTGAAGACCTGCGGAAGGGCGGAGGCGCACGCGAGCAGGAAGACGGTGCGGCGAGACGCTGGAGAAGCTCCACTCCACGCTGATGTTCTCCTGAACGGCTGGACGGTGCGCGCCGCGCCGCGGGGTACGCTCCACTGTGAATGATATGCTCGAGGAGCTTCGACGAACAGTACGAGGGCGGCTCGACCTTAGTTGAGCTGCATGAACGGCGCAGCGTGAGAAACTCGAGAAGGACGAACTCGACTTGCTCCCCCGCGCTCAGGGTGATACGGGTCGCGCGTAGGAGCCCATTCCTGAGTGCTTACGAGCAGACGGAGTTGCGCTGATGCTCCAAGAGGGCACCTCCCTGGAACGCCTCTCGGCCCCAAGGACGAGCAGGAAAGCTGGCTAACTGCGTTGTCCGACATGCGCAGCGGCGTGGACGTAGTGAGGCCCTGGCTTCGAACGAAACCCACAAGTACACATCTGCGCACGGTTGTGCACGAGGCGCGCGACCTTGAGCACATGAAGCCGCTACGGTACGGGCGCGAGGGGCGGAAGCCCATGCTCGGCGATTGTGGCAGGCGCAGCAAGCGGGTTGAAGGAGGGAGAGCAGTGTCGTCGACAACGAACAGGCAAACAGCAAGGACAGCGGAGCAAAACGAGGAGAAACCAGACTGCGGTGCGGGCGAGGGGACGAGCCGCTGCGATTTCACCTCGGGTCAGACGCGTCGGGACACGCGTGAGCGCAGCGTCTCTTGCGGTTCCTGTGCCTTTCCGAAGGGGCGCAGCTTGTGCGGATAGCAGGGTAAATTCGCCCGAGCAGTCGGCCTTCTCAAGCGAGCGAGGGAGGATGGGCGACGCCGTCGCGGTTGCAAAGGCTGGAGAGGCTGACATGCTGCTGTTGTACGACAAGGAGACAGAGGTGGACGACTATGGACAAAACAGCGACGGAGGTGCGGGTACAGGACGGCGAGAACAACGAGAGGAAGGGGGGAGGGGGGTCACTGTCCCGACAGCGAGCGGCCAATGACTCCTGCGAGCCTCAGCTCCGACTGCCAGTCTACTCCTGCGACAGCGGCGACGACCGGGCGGGCGAACGACGGCGCCTTGATTGTCGGTGCGGGCGACCCGGACGAGGGGGTCGGGCGGAGGGACGGGGTCGACCTCGCCGCGGCGGCGGCGGTGTGGATCTCGCGGTTTGCGATGTGCCTCTCCGGCGTCCAGAAGATGGCTGACCGCGGCGGGTGCTCGAAAAAGAGCGGGTCGGGATGCGTCAGCATCGAGAACTGTGAGGGAGCGGGTGGGTCAGCTGCTGTCCAGGAGCAGTGGGGAGAGTGGGGCGCACGGCGGATGCGACGAGGGCGGCGCCGACGGTGAGGTGGGCGACGGCGTTGACTGTCCTGGTCGACGCGCTCGACGGGCCCCCTTCCGCCAGCCCGGCGGGGAGGAAGCGCGAGACGGGGCACGACTTGGCCGCGACGGCGGGGCGGGCGACGGCGGGGGCGGGCTTGAAGAGCGTGCGCGCGAGAGGCTGACATGCTGGTTGCAGGTGAAAGAGAGGCGTGAGGGAAGGAGGGGGAGGGAAGGGAAGAGCGAGGAAGCTGCACGCACGACTCGGACGAGCTGATGTGCGAAGCGGGGGCGGGGTAAGGGGGAAAGCAACTCTCGACTTTCGCCGCACGCGGCGCCGCCGCAGCCTCCTCGACCAGCTCGGCAGGGGGCGGCACCGCTCAGCGCTTGCCGTGCTGCTTGTGCCGTGCTCCCAGCTGACATGCAGCGGCCCTCGACTCGCCGCTGCACGGCAGACCCTCGTCCGGCTGACGACGCATGGCACCATCGCGATCCGCTCGCTCGACAGCTCGCTGAGCCTCAGAAACGCGTCGCTGCGCCTGCGATTTCGCGAAACGCGTCGAAGGATGGAGGTGCTTGCGCGTGCTCACGCGACTGGATGGCCCGAGGGTGCGGGCGAGCGGGTGGGTCGACCGTGTTGGCGACTCGACTGGGTGCTCTGGCTGCGTTGGCTTCGTTGGCTGGTCCCGCTGCTTGATCCGGTGTCATAAAACCGCTGGCACAGCATCTTTGTCGTCGAACGACGCGCCTTCAGAGAACGTTTCCTTCCGAGCCATGCTCCGCGAGTCCGCTCGTTCCTGCCCTCCCTCACGCTGGCTTCACCGCGCCTGCGCCGTCTCCCGCTTCGGTACCCAGCGCGATGCGGTTCTCTCCACGGCGCAGAGGAGACTGCGGCAGCAAAAAAAGTCGCAGCTCCGTAGAGCACCCCGAACGCGTTCTAGAGGGAGGTGCAAGGGCATTAAACGAGGCGTAAGGACCGGCTATGTATCGTCGTAGGAAGTAAGCGGCGAGATTAATCGAGATTGACTGCACCGTAAGGACCGGCTATGTATCGTCGTAGGAAGTAAGCGGCGAGATTAATCGAGATTGACTGCACCCGAAATGTATGGGTCCTTCTGTGCCCGCGTTCTGGAGCGCCCTTGCGCAAGGGAGTCAACTCAGCCGAAGCCGAGGTTGGAGGGGAAACATTGACGCAAGTGTGACCCGGTGCCAACCGCTACGTGTGCCTTTGAGCGCGTACGCCGCCATGGCTGTGAGGCTGAAGTTCGACGAATTGCTCCCTGACAGCCAGAGGAAACGTGCGCAAAAGTGTGAGGCAACTCAGCCTCGCTTTACATGGTCCTCTGCGCCCATTCGTTGTCCTCGGCGGGGCGCGGTCGTTGACGAAATCGTGCGAGAGTGAGGGGGAGCTGCTTCAGTTGCTTTACCTCGCAAATGGGATGCGCGCTCACAAGTCGCGGCGAGAGAACTGAGGAACTGCGCTTGATTTCTTCACTGCTCGAGAGACAACTGCACTATGCGAGAGGAGGAGGCACTAAAGCTTTGCCCGCCTAGACCTGGTCGCGCCTGCGCCAAGGCGACGAGCGTCAGCGCGGCTGCGAGAAGGACGGTACGGGTGGTCGAGCCACACTAGGCCTTGCCCTCGACTTGCCTGGCGAGCTGGAGCTGCAAGAAGGGCGGGAAGTCAGCGCCTTGTGCAGACGAGGAGGACCCGCCAGACGAAAGCAGCTTCCGCGGGATGAGACGGGGGAGAGGGACGCACCTCCGAGCCAGAGATCACCCGCAGGTAACCGGGCGCCGCCGTCTCGCCGGTGACCGCGCCCTTGAGGACCTCGACCGTCTGGCCGAGCGAGGTGCGGGTCTTGATCCACTGTGGAACGCGAACAGCCGAGGAGAAGAGCGAAGCGGCAAGTTGAGAAGGTCAGCCTGGGAACGGGGCTGCGAGCGGAGAGAGCAGGGCATACGTAGCGGATCTGCGAGGCGCGCGTCAGCGTCAGTGAGGCTCAGAAGCGGTTGAGGAGAGGCAAGAGAGGGCGCACCTCGTCGGGAACGACCTGAATGACAGCGATGCGGGGCTGCGCGAGGGAGCGCTCGTCAGTCCCGGCGACAGCGAGGCGGATACGAGAGAGGAGCGCACGTCGCCCGGCTCGCCAGTCCTGACGCCGTCCTTCAGGTCGCCGAACCACTGCAGGAGGAGAAGCGTGTCAGCTTCACGTGAGCGAATGTAGGGGGGAAAAGCGCGACGCACCGACTTGATGGTCGGGTTCCACAGCTCCTTGATGCTGTCGTTGCAGATATTGGAGAGCAGCAGAGGTCAGTTGACAGTAGCAAGGGAGGGAGAGAACGGCGACGCACGTCTTCAGGTCCTTGGTGACGCTCGCCTTGCCGGCGACAGACGCCCAGTCGGTGCTGCTCGGGTCCTGGAACGAGATGTTGACGTTCTCGTCGTTTTGAGCTCGTCGAACTTGCCCGAGTCCTCGTTGGCAATGAACTGGAACACGAGGCCGGTGTGCGACGCGGCCGACATGGCGCGCGAGTGGAGGTGGCCCTCCTTGGAGCGCGAGACGAGCAGACCGAACTTGGTCTCCTTGATGATGCCGCGGAGCTCTTCGATCCTGCGGGTCGTCGTGTCAGCCGCGAATGATGGAGAGGGAGAGCGAAGAGACGCACTTCTGCGAGACGGGGGCGTCCTGCTCAGCCTTGGCGGTGTACGGGTCGTTGGGGCCATGGTTGCGGGTGTGTAGGTGAATGCGCGGGTGTGCTGGGGGAATGCGCTGCGAGACGGAAGGCGGGCGGGAGGAGCGAGGATCGGTGCGAGTGCGACGAGGCGGCGGAGGGGGAGAGCGGTGCGAACGAGATGAGCGGGGCGGGTCGCGGGCATTCTTCGAGTGAGAGTGGGCTCACCTGAGAGTGTGTGAAGGTGAGGAAGGGGAAGGAGGGAGAGCAGCCGCGGCCAGGTCATTCGACTGACGGCATTGCTGACGAGGGGCCCAGGGTCGGGCCGCCGGTCGAGCGCCGAACATGTTCAGATCGTCCAACACCGCAGAGCGAGAGCAGCCATGCCCCCGCTCAAGCTGCCCAAGAAGGGCAAGGGCAAGCAGATCCACATCGACTTCAGCACTCCCGACGCCGCCCGCGCATCTGCCCCGCAGGACTGGAGCGCCGACGAATGGCTCGACGAGGGGACGCGCCAGGAAGAGCAGGGCGAGCGCTACCAGGCAGGCGCAAAGGCCGCCCGGCACTTCTCCAACGCAGCGACCTGCTACGCCCTCGCCAGCGCCGCGCGCCCCGCCGACTTTGACAGCCGCTACAACGCTGCTCGGGTCTGGCAGACCCTCGCGACGGAACACCTCGCAGCGCCCGACTGCCTCGCTGCGCTGGACAAGGCGCGAGAGGGGTATCGCGAGGCGCTCGCAGTCTTGCAATCGGGCGCGGAGGGCGAGGCGACCGCCCGCATCGACGCCCTGTTCAACCTCGCGCAGGCGGACGTCGCCCTCTTCGAGATGCTCGAGGACGCCGTCGCCCCCGTCGACGGCGAGCGCGAGCGGGCGATGCAGGTCGCGCACGAGGCGAGGGAGCTCTTCGTCGAGGTTGAGCGGCTCCAGCGCGACGAGATGGCCCACTTCTTCGGCGCAGGCGGGCCCTCCGGCGCAGACGATGACGGGGCCGACGCGAGCGAGATGGACGACGCGGCGTCGAGCGGGACGGGCGGCGGGGAGACGTCCGTCCGCGCGATGGAGACGACCATCGTCACGCCGCAGCTCATCGTTGACACTCTCCTGGAGTCGATCTCGTTCGACCTCGCGCTGCACGACTCGTCCGTCTCCGACTCGGCGACGCAGGCCGAGCTGCGACAGTCTGCACTCGACTCGTTTGCGCGCGCGACAGCGCTCCGCGCGTCCGTTCCGGGCGAGGCGGCGAGCCTCGACTTTGAGCTCTCGTTCGCGCAGGCGACGATGCTCACGACGCTCTCGCCGGACGAGGCCTCATCTTTCATCGAGCAGCTCGCGGCGTCGGTCCCGGCAAAGGTCGACCTCCTCTCCCTCGGCGCAGATCACCTCCTCGAGACGCTCTCCCTCGCCGCGCCGCTCCCGTCCCTTCTTGCGACCCTCTCCTCCGCCCTCACGGCATACGAGTCCGCCCACACCCTTCTCGCGAACCGCCTTTCCCCCCCGCGAGACCTCCCCGCAGCACACCTCCCGTCCCTCATCTCGGCGAACCTCGTCGCGCAGTCGACCGTCCACCTCCTCGCGTACGAGCTCCTCTCCCACTCTCCCTCCCCACCGCCCAACGCCACGCAGACCGCCGCAGCGCACCTCGCGCAGGCGCACGCCCTCGCCCTCTCCGCGTCCTCCGCGCCACGCGCCGGCCTCTCCCTCGCCGTGTCCGCCTCCTCGCCCCCCACGGCGCCGAAGCCCGTCCTCGCGCTCGCGCGCGCGCCGCCTTCGACCGACCCGCGCTCCGACTGGCGGACGCAGAGCGCGCTCCGCAGCGCGCTGTTCGCCCTCTCTCGCGCGCGCGTGCGCATGGACCCTTCCCCTGCGGGCATCGCGGGCGAGAAGGGGCAGTTCTGGGCGCTGTGGCGCGCGCTGGGGCTGAGCAGGGGGACGGGGAGGGGGAGCGAGGACGAGCGGAGGGTGAGGGAGCGGGAGGCGAGGTGGTGGTGCGAGGAGGTGGACGGGGATAAGGTTATGGAGGCGATGGGGGAGGAGGCGGCGAGGCAGGAGAGGGGGTACTGGGAGGGGCTGGCGAGAACGTAGAAGGGCGGGAACTAGAGTGGCTTTTCTCGCGCAGCGCCCGGGAAGGAACCGCCAACAAGCACTTCGGATTGCATTGCGTCAGCGTCGAGAGAAGGGTATCGTTTGATAGAGGCGCTGGAGATGTGTGCAAGAGGGTGATCTAGCGGGTCTTGCGACGTCTGCTCAGAGACGGGCAGATCTAGCTGCGATGGGGTAGGGAAGAGTTGTACGTTGCGATCGCGAGGGTGATTGAGGAGGGAGGCGCGGGCACGTCTAGCCGAACGCGGCTTCGAGGCGGCTGTAGCTGCGGGCGTCAAGAGGGAGAAGGTCAGCCGTCGCCCGTGCGGAGAAGAAAGCGACCGGGCGCACATGTAGAAGATGAGCGCCGAGCTGGGTGCCGCCCTCAGCGCGGTGATCCCGCAGCCGTTGTACAGCCCGCGGATCCCGCGCGCCTGGTAAATGTCCTTGCCGACCTGGAGGAACCCCCTCTTCGGGCCCTTGACCTCGCCCTTGCCGCGCAGCTCGTCCTCGGTCTGGATCGTCGACTTGATGCAGTCGGCCGGGAACAAAATCACGTTGTACATGATGCCGGCGCCGGCGCCCGCGCTCATGAGCTCCCACGCCGCGAGGTCGCCCTTGGTGACGCGCCCGCCGCTCGCGGAAGTCTCGCCCCGGGCGACGCGCCGCTCGATGAACCACCGCGAGGCCAGCTCGAACGTCGTGAACCAAGCGGCGTCGCCGCCCGTCTCGCGGATGAGCGTCCCCGTCTGGCCGAGCCACAGGCCGCGGACGCCGTACTCGCGGAGGATGGAACGCGTAACGGCGACTACGCCGGGCGAGGCGGCGACAGGGCGTGTGTAGGATGCGGGAATGGCCTTTGCCGCGGGCGCGTGCGCTGCGCCTGCAACGGCGTGCGCGGCGGAAGAGGCGGCAAAGCCCTCGGCGGCGATGTTCGACACCTGCATCTTGCACTTGACGAGCTCGACGGGGGTGAGGACGAAGGACACCGCAGCGCCTGCGATGGCGGCGGCGGTCGCGGTCTGCCAGATGGAAAGCGGCGGCGGCTTGTCGGGCGAAGAGGGAGTTGCGGGAGGGTACAGTCGCTGGAGGAGCGCCTGGGTCTGGTTGTAGACGACGAAGAGGGTTGCATTCTCGGCCATTGCGCCTGCGACGGGCATCGAGACGCCCTGCGCGCGCGGCGAGGATCAGCATGCTGGTATCGGGCTCCCGTCGGGCGAGGTGGGGGGGGAGGGGGGGACGGACCCGCCAGAAGGCCTTGACGCCCTCATTGCGGTACGTCTGGACGATGCAGTCCCACGGGCCGGTGTATCGGGCGGGGCGGTCAAGGGGCTGGCTCTGGAGGCGGACCTTTGTGAGGTCAAACGGATGCTCGACCAGCTTGCTGACGATGCCTGCAGGCGCAATGGGGTCAGTCCTGGACGCGCGCGCTCTTCTGTAGGCAGCCCACCTGCAGTCTGTGAGGATGGGCGAGTCAGCGCGGCCTTCCAGTGAGGAGGGAGGGAGGGGAGGGGCGCACGCTGCCGTAGGCGATGTCCTTGAGGGCGGAGCGGGTTGCGCCGCCCTCGTTCGGGTCGGGGGATGCCATGGTGTGGTTTCCGGGCTGAGCAGGCGAGTCAGCACATGGCAGCGCGTGCGCCTGGGGAGAGTCGAGCGGGGAGCGATGAGGCGCGTCGGCGAGAGGAGCCGCTCCTCGCCAAGTCGCTCGCCCTCGCCCTCGCCGCCCCGCCTGCTCGCGAGACTAGTCGCTCGAGCCATCCAGAGCAGCGCAACCCTCCAGCAACCACCCCCGAAGCACCCGCACCCGCCATGCTCCGCGCAAACTCGCTCCTCTCGTCCTTGTCCCGCCTGAGCCTCGGCGCTGCGCCCGCCCGCGCATCCAGCGGCCCCGTCGCGAGCACCAGCACCCTCTTCCAGCCCGCACACCTCCTCCAGGTCCGCAACAAGTCCCTCGTCCCCCGCCGGACAAAGTACCGCAAGGCCCACAAGGGCCGCACCCCGCTCGCCCTCGGCGGCAGCACCAAGGGCTCTACCCTCGAGTGGGGCGACTACGGCCTCCGTGTGAACGAGGCCGTCCGCCTCAGCGCCAAGCACCTCGAGGTCGCAGAGGCCGCCCTCAAGCGCGGCCTCAAGCCCATCAGGGGGAGCAAGGTGTACGCTTGCTTTCACTCTGCCTGCAGGCGTACACTGACTCCTGGACGCCGTGCAGGTACCTGAGGGTCTTCCCCGACATCCCCGTCTGCATCAAGGTGCGCGCTCCTCGTCGCTGGTCGAGCGACTGCCGCTGACCTCCTCGTCCGCAGGGTAACGAGACGCGTATGGGCAAGGGCAAGGGGACGTTCGAGTTCTGGGCGTGCAGGTGCGTGCTGCCTTCTCCTGAGTGGGACGAGCGTGCTGACCTGGCGCGCGAGCAGGGCGAAGATGGGTCGGGTGATTCTCGAGATTGGCGGGCCCAACCTGCGGCCGGAGACGGCGCACGCTGGTGCGTCCTTTCCTCCGGACATCTGTGCGTGCGCACTGACCCATGCGCTCGGCAGTGATGCGGCTGGCGGCGGCCAAGCTGCCGTGCACCACCGAGGTGGTCGACCGCACTTCGCAGGCGCGCGTCGGGTTTGCCAACGTGGAGAAGGCGCCGCTCGCGCCGCGGGTGGTTACTCTCGGCGCGGTGCAGGCAGCGCAGGCAGCAGCTGTCGAGTCGGTCGCGCCGTCGACGGTCGTGTAAACATGCGCATCTTGACCCGGACCCGATCCGAACCGGCTCGCCAGACGGGCAGGTACGCCGCGTGCGGGTGGCTTGCCCTGGTCTGGGCGGCGCGCTCGAGGCTCCGTCGACGCTTTTTCATGCCGCAAGAGAGCGGCAGCTGCTCGCTTTGTCCCCCGCGGCCCTGAGTGCAGCGTGGTGTCCCCAAGGGGGCCCCCGGCGCTGCAGCGCCCGATTGACCGCCCGCCCCCATGCTCGCCGCTCTTCACCGCTCTCGCTGCTCTCCCTCTCTTTCCTGTGCTTCACGCTCTCTCTCCTCGTCTCCAGTACCGATCCACCAACACCGTCGTCGCCATGTACCTCCAGAAGCCTCGGTTCGTCCTTCCTTCCTTCCTTTCTTCCTTCTCCTCCCTCTCATGTCTTCTCGCCACGCCGTGCAGCATCTTCATGTTCCTCCTCACTCAGGCGCTCGTGGGCGCCGAGGTAGGCCTCTCGAGCTGGTCGCTCGCCGACGGCTACCACAAGAAGGCGCTCGCCCGCAAGACGCTCCCCGGCGCGGAGCTCGACATCATGAGCGCGTTCGCTGTCGGTGGTTCGGTCACTGCGGCAGCTGTACGTTCACTCTCCTTGCTCCCATCGGTGGCGCAAGTCGCACGACGCCACCGCGCGCCCACCCTTGCACCCTTCCTCTCCCCCTTGGCCTCGCCCTCGTTGCACGCCCTCGACGATCGCTAACCGGCTTGATCCTGCAGGGCCTCTCGTCGATCCTGTGCGGCATCCTCCTCCTGTACACCGTCTTCCACCCGCGCAAGCCCGAGACGCTCCGCTCGATCCGCATCAAGGAGGGTCTCTTCGCCGTCGTCTCGATCCTCCTCCTCGCCGCCCTCATCCCCGCAACCTACATCAACGCCACCAAGGCCGGCGAGATCAAGGCGCCGGGAATCCCGCCCGCCATCATCGCGCAGCTTGTCAAGGCCGCCGGCCAGGACCTCCGCTACAAGGTCCAGACGCCCATCATCGCGTACCTCGTCACCGGCTGGCTCGCCTTCCTCTCGACGCTCGTCACCGCCGCGCTCGTGTCGATCGCCGCGCGCAAGACGCACAAGTACGGCGTCGACCAGGCCGGCCCGCTCGCCGCCGGCGCCGAGGCGCGCGACCGCCGCGACGTCGAGACGGACTCGGCGCTCGCGGGCCACGACGAGAAGCGCGGGGTGCTGCACATGGAGCGGACCGAGACGCGCGAGCGCGCGCTCTGAGCACGGGCGGAGCTTCCGTCTCTTCCTCCCTCTCCCTCCCTCGCCTTTAGTACGCTCTCCCGGGTTCTCGTGCCGTCTCAACATGGTTTTGTTGTCACCTCCCTGCATTACAAGCGTGTGTATCCGCTCATGACGCGTTTCTTCGTAGGCTCGAGAGGTCACCTGCTCGGTGCCGGCTCGAGCTCGCTTAGGGCTCGCTGCCCACGGCTTTCTCGCGCGCTGCTCAACATGGGATGGGTGGAACCGTGCACGAAGAAGGACGGCGAAGAGGAAAAGGGCTTCAATCACGCGCCGGGAGGCGGCCGACATGCGACCTTGGCACCCCGGACCCGGAGGCGGCGGAGGCCCTCGCGGGCCTCACGCGGGCGAATTCGAGCTCTCTCTTTTCTTCCTTCTCCTCCTCCTCCTTGACCTGCACCAACACCCCAGCCACTAGCCGCACACCATGTACCTCCGCTGGCCCCGGTGCGTGCACCTCGCCTCTGCACCGCCACCGCTCCGCTGACCTGTTGTTGACCTCACCTCGCCGCCTCGATGATCTCCCCCAACCTTGCGCGCTGCAGCATCTCCATCTTCCTCCTCACCACTGCGCTGTGCATCACCGAGATTGGCCTTGCTGCGTGGACCCTCGCCGAGTACGCTCAGCCCCGTCCAGCCTCCTCGAGAGCGAGCGGAGTCCGGCGAGCTAACCTCGCTCCTCCCGCCAGTGCGCACGACAAGCAGGACCGCGTCAAGCACACGCTCCCGGGCGCGACCCTCAACCTGAACGACGCGCTCGCCGTCGGAAAGGCCGTTACCGCCGCTGCCGTGCGTCTTGCCCGCCCTTTCCTCGAGCGGCCCCACCCGGCCGCTCCGCACGGACCCCTGGCTGACCTCTCGCGCGACCCTGCAGGCCGTCTCCGCCGTCGTGTGCCTCGGCATGCTCTTCTGGACGCTCTTCCGCCCGCGCCAGACCGAGACCCTCACCTCGATCCGCATCAAGGAGGGCGGCTTCGTCCTCATCCTCATCTTCTTCTTCGGCGCCCTCGTCCCCGCGACGTACTACACCGCGAACCGCGCCGGCGTCGTCCAGGCGCCGGGCATCCCGCAGAGCATCATCAACCAGCTCGTGGCCGCTAGCGGCGAGGACCTCCGCTGTGCGTTCCAAACCTCCCTGCCTCTCGCGGCTCTCGTTTCGCGTCGCGCTACTCCATCCCGCTACGTTCTCGCGACTGACTCAACATTCATCGACGCGTGACAGACAGGAAGCAGAAGACGATCCTCTCGTACCTCATCGTCGGCTGGATCGCCTTCCTCTTCACCGCCATCTCGCTCGTCCTCGTTTCGATCGCCGCGCGCAAGACGCTCAAGCACGGCCCGGACGGCAACGGTCCCGCTCGCGCACGAGGCGCACCACCAAGACACGCGCGCGCACGGCGAGAGCGCGCGCGCGAGCGTCGACGAGAGCCGGCCGAGCATGGCGACCGAGAAGAACCCCAACGCACTCCACAGCAACCAGGTCTGAGCGCGTCGCGCCCGCCTGCACCCCTCCTACTTAGCTTAGCCTCACCCTTACGTTTCAATGCCGTCGTTCCCATCGCTTAATCCGCCGCCGTGCCTCCTCCTTTTGCCCTTTCCCCCTCCTCCTCCGTTGGATCCCTCTTCGTTCGCCGCAATGCTCTGTATACATCCCCGTCGCTTATGCGGCCCCGCAATGCAGTCACTCCCAGAGTCCAGTGTCTGCGCATCTACGCCTCGCCGTGTTCCCCCTCGTCGTCCGCCTTGAGCAGCTTGTACAGCGCGTGCTCCGTCCCGAGCGCATAGGTGAACGTCCGCCGTGCCATGAGCGCCTGGAGCGGAGCGGGCCCGCCCGCGGTCGAGGCTTCGAGTTCGAGCGAGAGGAGGTCGATCACGTCGTCGAGGAGGTGCGCTTGCCCGACGGTGATCCCGCTGAAGGCGATGTACGAGACGTGCACCTGCGCGCGATGACCGTCAGAATCTTTTCGGACTGAGAGAGAGGAAAGACGAACGATGTGCACGTGGAAGTGATCTGCTCGGCGGGGAGGTCAGCGCGGTGAGGAGAGGATGGGCGGCATAACGCACAGTAGGTCGGCTGGTAGTGCACAAAGAAGCGCAGCTCGCCCTTGTCGATGCCGTACCGCTCCATCGTGACGCGCTCACTCTCCTGCCGGATCTTGCGCAGCAGCGGGAGGTGCTGTGGTCGCAGGTCGCGGAGGCGGATCGTCCGATCCTGCAGGACGAGGAGGTACAGCGCCGACATCGTCTTCTGGTCCCATTTTCTGTGCCGCGGGGCCTAGTCAGCGAACGAGGAGGAGTGGAAAGAGGCGCACAAGTCGGGCGTGAGGACGAAGCCCGTATCGGGGTCGTCGTCGCGGTAGAGCACGTTCTCCGCCTCGGCCGTGCCCTCGAGAATGTTGTACACCCAGCCGACGGTTGACAGCGGCAGGCTGTTGATGTACGGCTTGACGATGCGCTCGTACACCTCTGGCGTCTCGCGGACCAGCCGCTGCTCCTGCACGCTGTACTTTTGATGTGCTGCGGGCGCGTGGGGGGTTAGCTGCGTCGTCGTGATCTCGGGGAGCGGCGAACCTTCTCGGTTGCGGGGCAAATGGAGGAGAGCTGGACGTCGGCGGTGGAGCGGCCAGACGCGAACCACGCGAGCGAGGTCGAGTAGATGTCGTTGGTCGTCACCTGCGCGCTCAAGTGTCAGCTGCGCCTCCTCTCGGGCAGGTAGCGGGCGCACCGTCTGCAGCTTGCTCCAGACCTCCTGCGCGGCCAGCGAGGGAGCCTCCCCCGGCGCGAAGGGCGTCTTCTCGACCTTGAGGATGCACGGACGCGCTCAGTTGCGCCCTCCGGCACCGCAGTGCCGAGCAGGAAGGCAACGATCGCACGCGGGTCTGCTCAGCATGCGTTCCGATCAGATCTCGCCGCGAACTGATGAAGTGGGTAGGAGGGAACCGCACCCTCGCTCAGACACGCTCGAACTCAAAGCTGGCCAACAGAGTCTCGGCAGAGGTGAAGCTCGGCGCAGCGGACGAAGCAGCAGGCGCCATCGGGGCGAGTCGGCCGGGACAGCGGGAGCGGAGGAGGCGGACGAACGAAACGCTATCTCTCGCTCCGATTACTCACTCGCCAGCTCCTTCCGCTCGCTCGACATCTCCAGTAGACTGCTGCGATGACCCAGCTCGGCGCCGTACCCGTCGTCGACATCTCACAGCTCGACGACCCCCGCTCGCTAGCGGACGCCATCAAGGGACGCTGGCGTCGACCGGCTTCCTGTTCGTGACTGGGCACGGGCTGGAGAAGCAGGCGGAGGAGATGTTCAGGATCTCGGGTGCGCCGTCCGCTTCATCGTCGGTTTGACCCGATTGACCGTCCTCGACTTCCGCTCAGAGCGCTTCTTCAAGGAGGAGTCGCTGGAGGAGAAGCTCCGATGCGCCTATGCGGATAACAAGGGCTATACGCGCGTCTCACAGGAAGTGGGCGTCCCGTCTCCCCTTCTCGGCACTTGGGGAGCGCGGCTGACTCCCCCCATCCCGCAGCCTCGACCCCTCGAACCCCGCGCCAGACCTCAAGCAAGGCTTCAACACGTCCTACATCCGGCCCGGCAACCCTCCCGTCCCGTCGCAGCCGCTGCCGAACCTCCTGCAGCAGCATGCCGCAGAACTCGCCGCGTTCCAGCAGGGATGCTTCGAGATCTGTCAGCGGCTACTGCAGGCGTTCGCCGTGGCGCTCGACGTGCGTCATTGTGCCCTTCTCGACTCATCCGCGGAGACTGACACAGCATCGCCCGCAGCTCCCCGTCGACTTCTTCACCTCGCAGCACCACGAAGGGCCCGACTCGCGCTCCATCCTTCGCTTCCTGCACTACCCGGCCATTCCGCCCGGCGCGCAGGTCGACCCGAACCGTGCTGGGCAGCACAGCGACTATGGGTCGCTGACGTGCCTGTTCCAGCGGAAGGACGGCGGCGAGGGGCTGCAGATCCTGCCGAGTACGGAGCCGCTCGTGGGCGGGAGGTGGAGGGATGTGGGCATTGTCGACGATGCAATGCTCGTCAACGTCGGGGACGCGATGGAGCGTGAGCTCGCCCGCGCCTTCGTTCGCATGCGCTTGACTGACCGCCTTCTCCCGCCGGCAGTCTGGAGCGGCGCGAATTTCAAGTCGACGTTGCATCGCGTGCGTTTCTCTGCACTGCTCCTTGTGAACACGCGGGTTCCCACAGATCCTGCTCTGGCCCCTCTCCCGCTCAGCCCGCTCACCCCACTCGTCCCGCGCAGGTGATCCTCCCCACGCCCCTGCCCCCAACCGGCATCCCCGAGCGATTCTCCATCGCCTACTTCAACCAGCCGACCCCGTCCGCCTCTCTAAAGACCTGCGTCCCCGTCTCGTCCATCTCAGCCGGTGCGCCCCCACCTCTCCCCCCTCTTCTCCCGCCCCGGCTGACGACGCGAGGGAGCAGAGGACCGCGAAAGGATGGCGCGCAAGGGCGTCGAGCCCGGGAGGGAGGTCACTGCCGAGGAGCACCTGCAGGCCAGGCTCGCGAGCACGTACAAGCTTGTTGCGCCGGCGCCCGCGCCTGCGGAGGCGTAGAGCGGGAGGAGAAGAGGGCGTCGCAACGCGGCATGGGTTCGTACAGGCTTTCAGCCCACGAGCTGGAAGAGAGAGAACGGCAACAAGCGATACAGCACCGAGGGCGCGCACGAACAAGCAGCAGCTGGCTACACCTCTTCGATCTCGTCCTCGTCCTCCCAAATCGCGAACCCCTCGTCCCCCTTCCCCTCCTCCGCCTGCTCTGCCTCGCCCCCCTCCGCTGCCGCCGCCGCACTTGCCACGTCCGCAAGCGCCCGCCCCGCGCCAAGCGCGTCCCGCACGCGCACCCCGCCGCCAGCCGGAGCGTGAGGCGCGTCGACGGCGTTGCTGACAGGCGAGGGCGTCGGGCTTGCGCGCGCGCTGCGGTGCGCGCTGGTGCGGCGGGAGAGGATAGGCGGAGCGGCGGACATCGGCGCGGGGACGGGCGCGGGCGCGGGGCGAGGCGTCTGCGCCGCGAGGTCGTCCTCCTTCCCGGCAGGCACGGGCGCTAGCGAGCTCGCACGGTTGAGGGCGGAGAGGCCAGAGAGCGGCGAGAAGGACGCTTCGAGGCTCAAGGTGCGCGCTACGGGCGTGTACGCGGGATCGGGCGCGAGGTCGGGCGGGCGCTCCTGCTGTGTTGAGAAGGCCGGCGCGTGCGGGCGGTTCTGCTCGTTCGACCCGAGAACATGCTCCTCGGGCAGATGTGCGAGTATGGGAGCGGTGGCGGTGGCGGCGGGAGAAGGATGCGTGCTCTGCAGCGCGGGGGCGGCGGAGCGCTCGAGGAGGGCGACGTAGCGCGCGCGGCCGTCTAGCTGCTGCGGCGTGGCCTATAATGTCCGTTCCCAGCTCGTCATCATCAGCGTGCCGCGACGAGCGAGGCGAGCGTCGCAGCGAGATGGGGCGGACGCACCGCCTCGAGAGGGGCGGGCACATCCTGCGGGCGGCGCTTCCAGAAGTCGGCGGCGGTCGAAGCGGGCGAGAGCGGCTCAGCCGTGCCGACGTAAAATGCGGGCTGGAAGAGCGCGTCGGACGCGATGCGCGGCGATGACGACGCGAGGAAGCTGAAGCCCGGCGAGGCGTGCACGGTGTGCGGCGATGGTAGGAGCCCGCATTGCGAGACGCGCTGGCCGAAGACCGTGTCGGGCGTCGCAGGGCGCGCATGCGCGGGCGAGCGCAGGTGCGGAGCAAGCGCGTGTGGCGTTGCAAAGGGCGCAGCGGCGACGGGCGGGCGGAAGCGCGGTGTGGGGGAGCGCGGGTGGAAGAGCTGCTGATCGCGTGCCATCTGCGCTTCATAAAGCGGCGCGTGGCTGTTTGCAGGGGAGTGGCGCGCGAGCTGGGCGGGCGGCGCGGGACGCCCGCTGGTGGAGAAAGGGAGCGGGCTGTGCCGCACGGTCGGCGGCGGCGCGTAGTACAGCGGGGCGTGCGCGCTTGAGCGCGGCTCGGAAAGCTCGTCCAGATCGAAGGGCGCGAGGGTGTACGATGAAGCATCGGAGAGCGGGTCGGGCGGAGCAGCGGGCGGGAGAAGCGGAGGAGGCGGGGCGAGCTCGTGGTCGTGCGCGCGCGAGGGGGCGGAGAGGCGGTGGATCAGCCAGTCTGGCGGGGGCGAGTGGCTCACGGGCGGGTGGGCGTTAGGCTGCGGGAAACGGGCGCCGGCATCAGCTTGGGAAGGTCAATGAGGCGAGGGAGGCAACGCACCGGTCCGTCGCGCATGAACGACGGGAGCTGCATCGGCCCATCGCGTGTCTCGACAGAGGTGACGGCCTCGATCGCGGCGTAAGCGACGGTCTTAAGCTGGCCGGAGCGCGGCGAGCGGACCTGGGTGAGGCGGACCGGCACGTCCTCGTCGTCCTCGCGCGCGTCCTCGTCCTCGTAGCCACCGAGCCTGACACTCTGCGACGCGACTGAGCGAGGCGGGAGGGTGCGCCTGCGCTTGAGCGGCGGCTGGGTGTGCGGGTCCCCCTGCCGGTCGTCGCGGTGGTCGCGCCTGACGAGGCCGACGACGGCGCGCCCTTCGCTTGCGCGCGAAGGGTCGCAAACGATGGTCTTGCGGGTGATGCCGATGCTTGCGCCCGCGTCTGCGGGCGGGCGGTCTGCGAGCGAGCCCATGGTGCGGGTGAGGCGGTCGAGGCGGGCGTTGAGGCTGGGCGCGGCGGTCGAGGCCGCGGCGGTGGCGCGCGGGGTGCTCCCTGTGCGTGTACGTTGCCTCGAGTGCGCCCCTGCGTGCGCAGAGCGCGTGAGCAGGTTGAGCCGATGAGGGGGGAGCGGGGGAGGAGCTGACCGTGAGACGCGGTGCTCGCGTAACCCGAGTCCGAGTGAGCGGACGTGACCCCGTTGAGGCTGTGGAGGTCGCTGTCCATCTCGCTTCTGCTCTGGTGGGAGAAGCGGCGGGACCTTCGAGAGGGAACGAGCGAGACGAGGGTCGAGCGGCTCTCCCCGCGTCCCTCTCCCTTGCAGAGCGCAGGCAAAGCCATGGTTCGCGAACTCATCACCCTCCAGGTCGGTACGTACCCCTCCCGCAACTCCCGCTCGCCCCCTCGCCGTTCTCGCCCCCCGCCGGGCCCGACTCGCTCAACCCAGCGATGGCGCCCTCGCACCCTAGCTGACGCTCTGATACCCGCAGGCCAGGCAGGGAACCAGGTCGCAACCTCGTTCTGGGAAACCGTCCTGCACGAACACGGCCTCGGCGACGACGGCACCGTCCTCCCCTCCGCGACCACCCTCCAGACCGACCGCCTCGACGTCTTCTTCTCCGAAGCAGGTCAGCTCACCACCTTCGTTCATCGCACCTCGCTGTCCTGCGCGAGCGAGCAAGGCTCAAACGCGCGACGTCGCCGCCTTCTCCCCCCATCTCGACCCGAAGCTGACCCTCCCTCCCTCCCCCAGCCAACAAGAAGTACGTCCCCCGCGGCCTCCAGATCGACCTCGAACCCTCAACCGGCGACGCTATTAAAGGCTCCAAGCTGGGCCACCTCTTCCGCCCGTGCGCTTCCCTCACTCTCCTCCCCTTGTCCTCCGCTCACGCCTCCGTTGCACGCAGGTCGGGCTTCATCTTTGGCTCGTCCGGCGCCGGCAACAACTGGGCAAAGGGGTACTATACCGAAGTGCGTGCAGCGCTCGACCTGTGCTGTCGGTCGAAGAGGATGCAAGGGCACAGCCCAATGCAGTCCTCACCGCCTCGCCTGCTCATCGACTCGCCCACTCACATTCCTGTCCCGCGCGCAGGGCGCCGAGCTCGTCGACTCGATCCTCGACCAGCTGCGGCATGAGACCGAGGACTGCGACAATCTCCAGGGCTTCCAGATGGTCCACTCGATTGGTGCGTGCCGCCGTCCCTTTCATCGGCAAGTACCGCATCGTGTAGCGACGGCTGACAAGCGCGATGCTACAGGCGGCGGCACCGGTTCGGGCCTCGGAACGCTCCTGCTGAGCAAGATCCGGGAGGAGGTGCATCGCACTTCTGCCTCTCGTGCTTTTCGCACTGGCTGAAACGACCCTACCGCCCGCAGTTCCCCGACCGCATGCTCGCGACGTACTCGGTCCTCCCGTCGCCAAAGGTTTCGGAGACGGTCGTCGAGCCCTATAACGCGGTCCTCTCGTTCCACCAGCTCACGGAGAACGCCGACATGGTCTTCTCGTTCGATAACGAAGCTCTGTGCGTGCACTCTGTCGCGCGCTGTCCATCTGCCCAGCCTCGCGCTGACCCGCGCTGCGGACGTGCAGGTACGACATTCTCGGCCGGACGCTCAAGATCTCGAACCCGACCTACCCGGACCTCAACACGCTCATCGCCCGCGTCATGAGCGGCATCACGACGCCGCTGCGCTTCCCCGGCCAGCTCAACTCGTACGTGGACTTCTCAGGCGGCTGCCTCGCCGTGTCCTCGCGCGGCCGCAGCGCTAATGCCCGCCTCTCCCTGCCATTTTCCAGCGACCTGCGCAAGTTGGCAACGAACCTGATCCCCTTCCCGCGCCTGCACTTCCTCACGACGTCGTACGCGCCGCTCGTCGCACCGTCCGCGAACGCCTACGCCAAGCTCTCCGTCCCGGAGCTGACGCAGCAGCTCCTCGACCCGCGCTCGGCCATGGCCGCGAGCGACATCCGCAGCGGAAAGTTCCTCACCGCTGCGGCGTACTTCCGCGGCAAGGACGTGTCGAGCCGCGCGGTCGAGGATGCCATGATGAGCGTGCAGCAGAAGGTGCGCCGGCGCGTTCCTCCCCCTCTTCCCCCGCGAGAGCTGACCCCCCCTTGCGCGCACGCAGAACTCGGACTACTTCTGCGAGTGGATCCCGAACGGGATCATGACGGCGCTCACGACCGTGCCCTCGACGGACTCGCCCCTCTCGGCGACGTTCGTGTCCAACTCGACCGCGGTGCAGGACCTCCTCCGCCGGACCCACGCCCAGTTCTCGGCGCTGTTCCGTAGGCGCGCCTTCCTCCACTGGTACACGGGCGAGGGCATGGACGAGATGGAGTTCACCGAGGCGGAGTCGAACGTGATTGTGCGTTGCGGGAGTTCCTCCTTCATGTCTGGCGGAGGACTGATCGGCTCGCACGCGCAGGACCTCGTCGCCGAGTACCAGCAGTACCAGGACGCCGGGCTGGACGAGGAGGAGGAGTATGAGGAGGGCGCCGCGTTCGACGGCGAGGTTGGCGCCGCCGAGGAGTGAGAGAGCATTTCCGCTTGCCCCGCAGTTCGCAAACCATACCCTTCGTTCTATTCCCCACCCGCTTTTCGCACTGCAACTCGTTCGTTTTGTCGTTAACGTCTCATCGCGAGGGGGCATCTTCTCGCGAGGAGAGGGGACGCTCGCTCTTCTCCCCACGACTGCACCGCGCACTCCGTCTCTCGCAGCTTGTGAGTCCCGTGCAAAGCCTAGCGCACTCGCACACACGCCCGTTAGCACGCCTGCGCGCTCGCTCGCTCTCCCGCGCCCTCTCGTTCTCTCCCCGCTGACACCCCCCTCCTCCTTCCCTCGCCCACACAGCACGTAGCACCCGAGCAGCAGCGCGATGTACAACCGCAACGCGCGCCAGACCGGCGCGAACGACGCGCCCCTCCCGCCTGTGCGGCGCTGGGGCGGCGGCGACGGCGGCGCTCCTCCTCCCCCGGGTCCGCCGCCGCCCGGCCCGCCGCGCGACAGCTACGGCGCTGGCGGTGGAGGTGGCTACGGCGGAGGAGGAGGCGGGTATGGCAGGGACGATCGCGGGCCGCCCCCGCGCGATGACTACCGCGGCGGAGGCGGCGGAGGGAGCTACGGCGGCGGACGCGACGAGCGCGGGTACGGCGGCGGAGGAGGAGGAGGGGGCGGGTACGAGGAGCGCGGCCGCCCCTCGAGCAGGTTCGACGACCGTGGCCCGCCCCCGCCGCCTTCGTCTTCCTTGTACGGCCCGCCGGGCGGCGGTGCGTATGGCGGCGGCGAGCGCGGCCTCCCCGCGCCGGCGTCCGCGGGCCTCCCTCCCATGCCGGGCGCGCCGCCGGGCAGCGAGAGCCCCGCGGCGGCGGGCGAGCGCAAGAGGAAGAGCCGTTGGGGCGACAAGTCGGAGGGGTCGGCGCTGCCGGTTGCGATCACGGGCGGCGTGCAGGAGCGCGACCTCGAGGCGTATGCTGGTGCGTGGCTTCCTCTTCTTCTTCAATGCGCCGGATGAAAGAGCTGACAGTGGCGCGTACGCAGTGCAACTCCGCCTCGACGAGATCCAGCGCGCGCTCCGCACGGGACAGGTCGTCCCGCCCGACGGGCAGCGGTCCCCCTCCCCGCCGCCGACGTACGACGGCCACGGCCGGCGCACCAACACGCGCGAGGTGCGGTACCGCAAGCGGCTCGAGGACGAGCGTATGCGCCTCGTCGACCGCCAGATCAAGCTCGACCCCAACTTCCGCCCGCCCGCCGAGTACCTCATGGCCAAGCGCCAGTCGAGCGGCCGCCCGCAGGACAAGGTCTACATCCCCGTCAAGGAGTTCCCCGAGATCAACTTCTTTGGCCTGCTCGTCGGCCCGCGCGGCAACACGCTCAAGAAGATGGAGCGCGACTCGGGCGCGCGCATCTCGATCCGCGGCAAGGGCTCCGTCAAGGAGGGCAAGGGCCGCCCGGGCCACCGCGAGGAGGACGAGAACGACGAGCTGCACTGCTTGATCTCGGCCGACACCGAGGAGAAGGTCCAGTCCTGCGTCAAGCTCATCAACTCTGTCATCGAGACGGTGCGCCTCTTCCTCTCTGTTCTTGACAAGCTGTGCTTACGTACTCGTCTTTCGCAGGCCGCGTCCGTGCCCGAGGGCCAGAACGACCACAAGCGCAACCAGCTCCGCGAGCTTGCCGCGCTCAACGGTACCCTCCGCGACGACGAGAACCAGGTCTGCCAGTGCGTTCTGCCTCCACCCCTCCCTCGTTCTTCGCTGACAGAGTCTCGCGCGCAGGAACTGCGGCGGGCTCGGCCACCGCAAGTACGACTGCCCCGAGCAGAAGAACTGGAGCGCCAACATTATCTGCCGCATCTGCGGAGGTGGTGCGTCCCTTGCTCGCTCATCCTTTCGTAGCCTGTACTGACTGTCACCTGCAGCCGGTCACATGGCGCGCGACTGCACGCAGCGCCGCGGCGGCTTCGGCGCCGTCCCGCCGGGCTTCCCCCCGCCCCCGGGCGCAGACGGCGGCCCGCCCTCGGTCGCGCAGCAGTTCGACTCGGAGTACGCCTCCCTCATGGCCGAGCTCGGCGAGACGACCGCTGCACCGCCCATGGCGGGCGGCGCGCCCGGCGGCCCGGTCGGCGCGCCCCCGGCGGCGGTCGCGCAGCCGCTCGACGAGAACGGCAACAAGATCCCGCCGTGGCGTGTCGCGACGAACTGGTGCGCCTCGTCCCACCGTCTCGTCCCTGGCGAAATGCTAAGTTCGCTCTCGTGCGCGCGCAGGAACCCGCCCATGGTGGTGCCGTTCAACCGCCCGCCGATGCAGATGGGCGGGATGGGCCCCGGCGGCCCCGGCGGCCCGCGCCAGCCCCCGCCTCCGCCCCCGCCGGCGCCGTACGGCGGTGCGCCCGGGCAGCAGATGGGGAATGGGTACAGCTCGTACCCGCAGGCAAACTACGCCGGCGCCAGTTGTGCGTTCTCTTCCTTCCGCTCTGCAGTGAGAGTGCACTGACAAGGTGGACTTGCGCAGACGGCGGCTACCCGCAGCAGCCGCAGCAGGGGTACGGTGGTGGTGGACCCGCGCCGGGTTACGGCGGCGGCGGCTACTGATCGGCTCCTCCCTCTCCCTTTGCACTAACCCCCTCCCTTCGTCCTTTTGTACTCGTATTCCTCTACTAACCCAAAACTGACCCCGCCCTCTGTGTACTCCTACCCCCACTAACCACACTCACCGTCTCCGCCTCGTTCTCGTCATCGTCCTGGTGTTATTGATCTGCTTCGGTTCGCTCACCTGCAAGCTCACCGTCTCGTCGCAGGAGAAGCTTCCCCGCTCGTTCGCAGTCTTGTCCGCATTGTCCAACTCTGCGCAATGCACACGCATGCCAACGGCACGCATGCTCCCACTCCGGCGACGTCGTGTCCGAAAGAGGAGGCGCTCCGAGAGAGCTGCGCGATCGGCAGCGCGCCGCCCTTCCCCTCTAGCTCGCTGTGCATCGCCGGACGTGCACTCGCTCTCCACGCTCTCCAAGGACCCACAGCGCCTGTCACACCCACCGCCGCGCTGTCGCTCAACCCCCGCACCCCGCGCCGTCTTCATCAGCTGTCCTCCTCCACTCGGCTCCATCTCGACCTTCCCACATCGCGGGCGACGATGCCCCGCCCGCACTCCTGCCCCTCACCAACAGGGGGCTACACCGCCCTCCCCCTCGCGCCCGGCGCGCCCACCCCGCCGCACGGCACGGCGAACACCCGGAAGCGTCCTCGCCGCCGCGCACACGCACCGCCGCGCGCTCGTCCTCCTTGGCGTGCTGGCGCTCTTGCTCGGCGGAGGCGCGGCGCTGCACCCTGCGCGATTGCGGGGAGACGTCGCGGCCGGAGGAGCGGCGACGAGCGAGGGCTGGCGCGCGGGCGGAGAGGCTGCGGCGGCGGCGGTGCGGGAAGGCGCTGCGAGCGGCTCAGGCGGGCGGGGGAAGTGGTTTCCTGCGCCTGTGCCAGCGCGGCACAACGAGATAGACGACGAGGCGGGTGACATCTCGTTCGCGGAGGCGGAGGTGGACCGCCTCGCCGCGCTGCGAGATGCGGAGGGCGACGTCGATGCCCCGCCGGAGACGGACGGTGCGGACGACGAGGCTGGCTTGTCGCGCGCGAAGGGGAAGGGGAAGGCCGCGCGGCCGTTTGGGAAGGCGGGCGGCGCTGCCGTCGCCGCAGGGGACAACGACTTCGAGCCTGTGGATGGGTCTTATGGGGAGGACTACCTCCCCTCCGTGGCGGAGGTCGACGACGACGCGGCGGGGACGGCGCACGGCGACGCCGACGAGGCGGACCTGCTCGCCGACATGCCCGGGTTCGCGGCGCAGGGGGACGCGGCCGCGCGCGCGCCGATGGCGGCGGTCGCCCCGGCGCATAAGGATGCTTCGGCGGGGGCGCAGAGGAGGGCGCGACGGAGGGCGCAGGGCACGCCGCTGCGAAGGCAGAGTTCGCACGCCCTCCCCCTCCTTCCGTTGTGGACGCCGCCGACCCCGACCCCCCTCGAGAGGACGACGCCGCCGATGTCCCGCGGCCGAAGATCGGCACCGGCGGGCGACTTGGCTCCGGCGCAGTCGCAGAGCTGAAGCCTGCAAACCGCGTCGGTGCGGGGGCGATGGCGGGCGCAGTGGTCAAGGAGGAGGCAGGCCGACGAGTCGGTACGGGCGCGAGGCCAGGGGCGAAGGGGATGGGAACGAGGAGACGGAGGCGAGGGGTGTAGAGCCGAGAGGGCGCCCTCTTCGTGGCTGTATTCTCGCCACATCGCTCGCGGGTCCACTTTCAACCGCCTCTCTCGAGCGAGCACTGAGCGAAGGATGGCAAGACGGTACAACGAGGGAGATCTACATACGGAGCGGGCGGCACGAGCGCGCGCCAGGCAGGAAAAGGCGGGAGGAAGAGAGCACAGTGATGAAGAGCGAAGCTAGGAGTCCATGGCATAGAAGGCAGGAGGGTAAGGGCATCGTGCAGCGCATGCGCGCTAGACCGCCGTGACCGCCTCGTCGATGAGGAGCCCGAGGCGGTCCGCGCCGCCCGTCATGTGCTCCTTATAGCTCATGAACTGCTCAAGCGCCTGCTCGAGCGCCTGGCGGTTCGCGCGACGGAGAGCCGACGTCTGCTCGTTCACGGCCATGCGCCTGCGGGGTTTCCCCGGTGAGAGCGTCAGCGGAGTGAGGGGAGAGGGGCAGGGCCGGACGCACTCGACGACGCGCTGCTCGTAGCGGTGGTTCGCGACGGCGAGGGCGTGCTCCATCGTCGTGCTGATCGAGTTTACCTGCGTCTGCAGCCGGTCGAGCTCGGCGTTCGAGGTGGCCGTCTCGCGGTCGATGGCCTGCAGGCACGCCATGCATCCATCAGCATTGCTCGCGGGCGCTGCAGACGACAGCCGAGGGAGAGAGAGAGCCGCGCCGCACCTGCTGCATCTGGTCCTTCTCGCGGTCGACAACATCGAGCTCCTGCTCGTGCTGGGCCTCACGGTCGCCCAAGTCGCCGAGGACCTCCTTGATGCGCGTGAGCTCCTCCTCGACCTTGACGCCCTGCAAGCTGAGATCGCGGACCTCGTTACGCGTGTTGGTCCTGAGCGCCTGCAGCGCAGGCTTGACCACCGTCGCGAGGCCCTCGGGGACGGGCTGCTCGCTCGCACCGTTGACCTCCTGCGCGAAGGGGACGTCCTCGAACCCGCGGACGGGGCCGTCGAGCAAGCCGAGCAGCTGCGCCTTGTCGTCGTACTCGGCGCAGAGCGCCGTCGCCTCGTCAATCTTCTTGTTGAGGTCGATCTCGAGGCTCATCGTCTTGCTCAGGACGGCGCGGTACCGCGCTTGACGTCGTGCATCGCCCGCGTGAGGTTCTGCCGATCGGAAGAGAGCGACTGGATCTCGAGCGGCGTGAGCTTCTGGTCCTTGACCTGCCGGTCGAGCCGCGCGAGTAGCGCGCGCTTCTCGTCCCGCTCCTTGACTGCGTGCGCCGGGTCAGCGTCTGCTCCGCGGGAGGGGAGCGAAGGTACGCACGCAGGTTCTCGATCTCGCGCTCGAGGGCGCCCTGGTCCCGCCGGTCGTTCTCGAACCGGCGCTCGTGCTCCTTCATCCAGACGTCCGCCTTGTCGATGTCGCGCTTCTGCGACTCGCGGTATTGGCGGTGACGGTGGATCTTGTCCTGCGGGCGGTGAGGGATGCGAGACGATCAGGGACTGCGCCGGCGCCGATTGAGGGAAGGAGGAGGAGGGCGCACGGGCTCGGCGGTGAGCTTGAGCCACTCGCGCTCGAGCTCGTCGTGCTCCGCGCGGACGGCCTCGACGCGCTCGCGAACAGCGCTCTGGGAGCGTTCTGCGAGCATGGAGTGTGAGAGTGTGAGGCGGGCCACGTGACTAGGGCGCGGTGGGTCACCGCCCACCGCGCGCTTGAGGGCCACAACGCACCGATCGTATCCCTGAGGGCCTCCTCCTCCTCGACGAACGCGACCGGGCTGTCCGGGTCGTTCGGGTCGATGGGCTCGCCCTCGCCGAAGAGGAACTTGGTGTACACGGCTGCGCAGTGCGCGATCCACGCGTGGTGCTTGATGTCCTCGCCGGTGCGGTCGGCGAAGTCCCCCGCGGGGATGTGCAGCTCGACGTCCGAGGCAAAGGCTTGCTCGCGGGCCTGGTGGGGCGGGTGGGTGAGTGTGTGGGCAGTGAAAGGGAGGGCGAGAACACGCACCTCGATGACCTTGACGAACCAGTGCAGCATGGCGAGCATGTTGGGCCAGCTCTGCGCCGAGCCGACGGCCTGCAGGTGACTCTTGGTGATCGAGTCGGCGAAGGGGTACTGCACGGCCCTGAGCGTCTGCATGACCTCGTCGGCGAGCTTGGCGCCGGCATTCTTGTCCCTCCCGCCGGGCGCGCCCGCGCCCCCACTCATCGGCGAGAGCTGGATCGCCGGGTCGTACCTCGAGACGAGGAACTTGAACATGCTCTCGAACTGCGGGCCCGTAGGCGTGAGCAGCTCCTTCTGCGTCACGGCGTGCTGGTGCAGCGCGCAGAACGCCATGATGTCCTGCGCCATGTTCTCGCGCGCGGTTCGCGGACGCGGGTCGCGCGGATCCTTGAGCCCGCGGCCGCCGCCGAGCGACGCGCCGATGTGCCCGCCGGGCGTCGCGAGGCCCATCGCGGCCCGCCCATCGAGGCGGAGAGCGTGCCGCGGCGGTACGTCGACGTGCGGCGCTCACTGCATGCGCGCAAGCGGGTCAGTGAAGGAAACGTGGGGAGGTAACGCAGCGAGCGCACCTGGGCGGGGCGTAGTCCTGCATGGCCATCGAGCTCCTCAGCGCGCCCGAGTTCCTCGCTACGCTCATGCTCCCGCCATCATGGCGCCCGCACCCGCGGACGTGTACATGTGCCCCGCGCGGGAGGCCGTCATCGGAGGCTCGCGGAGGGGCCCGCCATGTCCCTGGGAGAACTGGCTGCCGGGCTGGGAGAGGGGCTGGCTGGACCCGAGGGCTTGCGAGGCCGAGTCCTGCGACGACGAGGGGTAGCCGCCAGCGCCTGGTGCGATCGAGGCGCGGGCGCGGCCTGCGAAGCCCGTTGAGGCGCCGAGACCGGGTGCGAGGGACTGGCGGTGCGAGGAGGCGGCTTGCGGTGCGAGGGACTGGCGGAGGGTGTTGGCGGGGCGGGGGATGGACGAGGGGACGGGGAGAGCGGACTGGTGGGCCTGTATGGTGCGCCTGCGGTCGCCCATGGCGGGTGTCGCGCGGGGAGAACCGCGAGTTGACTGATGAAGAGGGCGCGAGGCGAGTGAGGTGAGTAGGCCGCCTGAGTCGGTGGGAGAAGTCGGAGGCTGCAGTTAGAGTCGCAGCGGTGCGCTCAAGTAGTCCAGCGGTCTCCCTTGGTGCAGAGGGCGCGAGATGAAGCGGGGTAGAGAGGAGACCCGCGTCGACGCGTCTCGTCGCGCGACCTTCGCCACGGCCGCTCTCTCGAAGCAGATCACAGACAGCGCTCCGTGCAGGGGATGCGCTGAGAAGATCTACCGATACGCGCGCACCCGTTCTCCCCGGTGATCCACCCTCGCCTCGTCGCTCCTCTCCCTCACCAATGGCGCCTCCGACGGCGACGACGCCCGCCAACGCCAACGAGCACCTGTTTGACGGCGTCTCCTTCTTCATCAACTCGACTGTCCGCACAGAGGTCCGCGCCGCAGTCAGTCCCGCCCCTTCCCTCCTCTCCCCCTCTCCTCGTCCTCATCAGCCCGACTCGCCCATCTCGAACGCCTCATCCATACTGACTGAACGCGGTCGTGCAACAGCTCCATGACCTCCTCACCAGCTGGGGCGCGACCCCGTGCCCGCCCCTCGCGTCCTCGTCCTCGTCGCCCCTCCCCCGCCCACCGCGCTTCGACCCCGCCCACCTCACCTACTTGATCACCGACACCCTCGACTTCCCGAGTACGACCTCCTCGAGCCGCGACTCGGAAGTAGCGGCGATGCGGGAGACACCCTGTTGGCGGGTGCCCCAGCGGGCAAGGGCAAGGGCAGGGGCGACGACGATGCCGGCAAGGTCGAGGTCGTTACTGTGCGTCCTCCTCCTTCTTTCCGGGCTCACCGACGTCTTACTGACGGGGAGCGAGCCTGCAGCCGGCGTGGGTGACGCGGTCGTTCGACCTGCAGGCGCTTCAGCCGTGAGTACTTACCCCCCTCAGTCCGCTCCATCTCTCCTGGACCTGGGTTGCACAAGCGCTTTCCGACGATGACTCACGATCTACTCCTGAGCAGCCCTCGCTTCTTCTCAGCCGACAAGGCCCTCTTCTTCTCCGGCACCGTCGTCTGCACCTCCGAGGTGCGGCCTCTCCGCCTTCCAACCTCGCGCGACGCTGACGAGCCGTCCCGTGATGTACTTGTGTCCGATCGCTCGCACAGCTCCCCGAAGCCGACACCCTCGCGATCCACTCGGGCGTGCTCGCGCTCGGCGGGCAGACGCGCCGCGAGCTGACGCGCGAGGTTACCCACCTGATTTGCGCCGCCGAGCACGGGCAGAAATACGAGATGGCGATCAAGTTCGGCACTGAGCTCGGGATCGTCGTCGTTCTGCCGCACTGGTGCGCCGCGGTTTCCGCTTCCGCCTCCCACCCTTGGCGGCACGGCTGATCTCGCACAACTCTGCGGCTGTACAGGTTCGAGGAGTCGCTCAAGCTCTCGACCCTCGTCCCAATCGACATCTACCGCTTTCCCTCCCCGCCCTTCTCAACCTCCCTCCGCTCGCCCACCACCCCCTCGATCCCCTTCTCTACCCGCCTGCACGACTTCTGGCGCTCGCGCCTGTCGACCTCGACCTCGGCGAGCGAGACGGGCCCGCCCGCCGCCGAGCCCAACACCGCGACGGCGGTGATCCTCGGTCTTGGGCGGGGCGGGCGCGCCGGCTCTGGCGCCGCGGGGGAGGGTCCGGAGGGCGACGAGGCGTACTTCCGCACTGCGGTCGCGGACGCCCCGCTCGAGGACGTGGCCCCGCGCCGCAAAGGCGCAAAGCCGTTCGACGGCAAGAGGGTGTATCTCGCGAGCGATCTTGGCCTGAGCGCCGGGCTCGAGCGCGCGCTCAAAGCGCGGGTGCGCGACGCCGGCGGCGAGTGCTGGAGCTTCTCGTCGGCTGCGGCGGGGGAGGACGAGGAGGACGATGAGGATGCGGAGAGGAGGGAGCGGAGGGGGAGCACGGTCGAGAGGGAGGATGCGTGGGCCAAGAGGAGCAAGGCGGAGAAGCGCTTGAAGGAGAGCGACATTGTCGTGCTCCGGACGAGGGAGGGGTGGGAGTTCTGGACGGTGCGTGGCCGCACTCCTTCTGCGGCCGAACCCGTTCATTGACCGGGGACATGCTGATTGTTCGAACCGCGCCATGCAGGCTTACGACGCGCATCTCACCATCGGCAACCTCTCGTACCTCTTCCACTGCCTCGCGACCTCCTCGCTCCCTTCGCCGCTCTCGCGCCTGCTGCACTACCCGCTCCCGTCGCTGCACGGCCTCCCCGTCTGGCGCGGCGAAGACGTCGTCATGACCGTGTCGAACTACGCCGGCCCCGCGCGCGACTACGTCCGCGCGCTTGTCGAGGCGCTCGGCGCGCGCTTTGAGGGCACGATGAGCAAGACGACGAGCTACGTCGTCTCGGCGTCGTGCGTCTTCCCTTCCCTCCTGCCCCCCTGCCGCACTGACGGCCTCGCCCCGCACGCAGCGAGTTTGGCTCGAAGGTGCAGCACGCACGCGCATGGCACCTCCCGCTCGTCACGCACTGCTGGCTCGAAGCGCTCCTCCTCGACTGGCGGCTCATGCCCCCGTCCGCCCACCCGAGCTACACCCTCCCCGCGTCCTCCGCCCTCGGCGGCGGCGGCGCCAGCGCAACGAACTTCACCGCCCTGCTTGGGGGACACGGCGTACTCGCGCGCGGGGATCGAGCGCTGGGCGGCGCAGGACGAGCAGGTCCGTGCGCGGAAGGAGGCCCTCCGCGATGTGCGCGAGCTGCAGCGCGAGGAGGAGCAGCTCGCGCGGCTGGCGGCGGGGGAGGGGGGCAGCGCGGAGGGTTGGGAGAGGGAGGAGGTCCAGGCTGAGACGGCGGAGAGCGCGCGCGCGACGGCGCCCCGCGCGCGCGGCGGGAGGGACGAGGTCGTCGGCGACTCGCGGCCGCCGGAGCTGCCGCGCCCGCTGAAGGGCGAGGCGATGGACGTCGACGAGGAGCCGGCGGTACCGGCGCCGGTGCTGGCTAAGGGGAAGGGGAAGGCGCTGCGGGTGACGATCCCCGGTGCTCCGCCGGTCGTGCAGGACGAGGTTCCCGCCGCCGCGAAGGAGCCGTCGCCGCCTCCTCCCGCGCCTGCGCCCGCTCCCGCCCCGGCCCCGGCGAAGAAGGCGAAGGAGCCGAAGGCGAAGCCCGCCTCGAAGGGCAAGGAGCGCGAGCCGCTGCAGCCGCGGCGGTCGGTCACGCGCGAGGTCGAAGCGATGGAGGTCGACGCCGACGAGCCCGCCCTGGCGCGCGCAAAGCCCGCGACGCCGGCCCCTGTGGAGAAGAAGCGCGGCGCGAGCAAGAAGCCGCGCGCGCGGTCGTCGTCGCCGCTCTCGGACGTGGACGGCGCGTCCGGCTCGGGCTCGGAGAGCGAGGACTCGCCGCCGCCGTCGGCCAAGGCAATGGGCAAGACGTACACGCTCATTAGCGGGAGCAACCTCGTCGTCGCGGGCTCGAAGCGCGGCGCGGCGGCCAAGGCGCAGGCGGCGCTCGCGGACCAGATGAGCGACCGGAACGCGTACGAGCAGGAGCTCAAGAGCAGCGGGCGCAAGGGCGGCGTCGCCGCGCGGAGGAGCAGGAGCCCGCGCAAGATGACGCAGGAGCGGGGGGAGAGCGACGGCGATGAGGCGGACGAGCCGGAGGGGATGGTCAAGCGCGGTGCGGCCAAGGCCAAGGGCAAGCGCGGCGCGAAGGAGCGGGACGACGCGGACGATCCTGACGAGCTCAGCGTCGACGAGCCGCCGAAGAAGAAGAAGGCCAAGACGGCGGCGCCGGCGAACAAGGCGCTCAAGGGTGTGCAGGCATCGGCGGCCGCGACGACGCAGGAAGGAGGCGTCGTGTCGAGCTTCGACAAGCCGCCCAACGCCAAGCCCGCCGTTCGGTGCGTCCTCCTCACTTGTTCTGTCGCGGTGCGTGCTGACCGTGCCACGTCTTCACAGCGTCCGAAGAAGGTCAAAATCATCTCGACCGGCCTCGGGCTCGACAAGTCCGCCGCTGACATCAAGGTGCGCTGCATTTCCACCTTGGTGACACGCTACTGACACGGCCACGACGTCCGCAGGCCCTCAAACCGCTCGGCGCGACGTGGACCGATCGCCCGTCCGAGGCAACGCATCTCGTCGTCAAGGGCCTCTCGCGGACGGAGAAGTTCCTGTGCTGTGCGTCTCCGATCCTGCATGAAGGACCGCGCCGCGGCTTTGACACCTATCCCACCATTTGCAGGCCTGCCGTTCGTGCCAAAGGTCGTGAACAAGGGCTGGATCGACGCCAGCATCGCTGCGGGCAAGCTGGTCGGTGCGTCGCCGCCTACGGACTCATCCTTCCCCGGGCTCCCGCTCACGCTTCTCTCCGACGCGCAGACGAGGCGCCGTACCTTGTCCATGACAAGAAGAAGGAGGCCGAAATCGGCGACACACTCGAGGCGATTCTCGATCGCGCGAGCAAGGGCAAGCTCTTCGGCGGGCGGAACGTCTACGTGTCACGGCAAGTCCAGCCCGACCACGCGACCATGCAGCGCATCCTCCAGGCGTCCGGCGCCGTCGTGCGTTCCCCTCCCACCCTCACCTGTCCCGCCCGTCCTCTTATTCACGCTCCGCAGGTCACGTCAAGGACCTCTCGAAGTCGATCAAGAAGATCGCAGGCGAGCCCGACGCACTCATCGTCTCGTCGCCGTCGGACCGGCGCGAGTGGGAGAAGCTCGCCGCGGCGCCGTACAACTGCCGGATCTACTCCGTCGAGGCCGTCTTTTCGTCCGTCCTTCACCAGGACCTCGAGCGCGGGTTCATCCCCGAGAACAGGGTTGACCCGCAGCTGCATGACGACTGAGCGGGTGTCGGAGGCATTCAATGCTCGTGAAAGGAGCGGAGGGGGGTTCGACTTTCTTTGCGGCGGCTTAGCCGATGGATGTGACTGTTGTTTACCCTGCATCTTAGTCTGAATGCGGTCACGAGCGAGTCAGTTTGGGAGCGTCCGCGCGAGATTGACTCAGTCGTTTTCGGGAGGTTGAGCGAGGAGGAGGTTGTCCTCGCGCTTATCTCCGCACCACATACGATGCTGTCCTCCTCGCTTGCCCGCACGCGGTGCTCGTGCGTCGCGCGTGTGTCGTACCGCGCGCTCTCGACCAGCTCTGCGCCGGTCGCGACGCTGCACCCGTCCCAGTCGGGCCTCGCGCCTCCGCACCTCCTCACGCTCGCCGACCTGAGCGTGCCCCAGATCCAGACCCTCATCAGCAACGCCGTCGCGTTCAAGAAGCACTACAAGAGCCGCGCCATCCCCCAGGCCGGCCGCATCGCCAACGCCCAGTTCCAGCAGGACGGCGCCGACGCAAAGGATGCAGAGCTCGTCAAGAGCAAGAGCCTCGACGAGAAGACCGTCGCGTTCATGTTCTCCAAGCGCTCGACCCGCACCCGCGTCTCGGGCGAGACGGCCGTCAAGCTCCTCGGTGCGCTCCCCCTCGTCCTCCCGATGAACCGCTCAAGCTGATCGAGCGGTGCTCTCTCTGCATCGCAGGTGGCGCACCCATGTTCCTCGGCTCGGGCGACATCCAGCTCGGGGTCAACGAGAGCCTGTACGACACGTCGCGCGTCGTGAGCTCCATGGTTGACGGCATCCTCGCCCGCGTCGGCCACCACTCCGAGGTCGAGGTGCGCTCACGTGCATCCCAGTGAGCCAGAACATCTGCTCACGCGTGGGCCTACAGACGCTCGCCAAGCACTCGACCGTCCCCGTCATCAACGCCCTGTCGCACCTGTACCACCCGTTGCAAATCCTCGCGGACCTGCAAACGCTCATCGAGCTCCGCACGCCGTTCACGACAGACCTGTCGTCGCTCGAGGGTCTGACGATCGCCTGGGTCGGCGACTCGAACAACATCCTGAACGAGATGATGGTCACGTACCCGCGCCTCGGCGTCAACCTCCAGATCGCAACACCCGAGGGGTACCCGCTTGAGCAGGAGGTGCTGGACCGTGCGAATGAGGGGCTCGCCAAGGAGGGCGGCAAGGGCAAGATCATCCACACCCACAGCCCGGAGGAGGCCGTCAAGGGCGCGAGCGTCATTACGACTGACACCTGGTGCGCCGCACCTTCCGGCCTGTTCTTGCTCTCGCTCACTCGCTTGTACGCGCAGGATCTCGATGGGCCAGGAGGAGGAGGCGGCGAAGCGCATGAAGGACTTTTCGGGGTACCAGGTGACGAACGACCTGCTGAAGCGCGGCGGCGCGGCGAGCGACGCCATCTTCATGCACTGCCTCCCGCGCCACAAGGAGGAGGTCGACGACGATGTCTTCTACGGTGACAAGTCGGTCGTGTTCCAGGAGGCGGAGAACCGGTGCGTCCTGCTCGTCGTTACGACTTAATCGGCCCGCTTGTTTTGCGTCGTTGCGTGCGCTGGCAGTCTCGGCAGCCATGACTGACTCCTCCCCTTCCCGTTCGCAGCAAGTGGACTGCTCTCGCTGCCTTCGACGCGTTCTTCGGCAAGTGGAAGCTCTGAGGAGAGGCCTCTGGAGAGGGTCGTAGGGCTAAACTGTAGGAATAGACGTGGGCTTGCGTCAGATCGGGTCTGCCTTGCTTCACAGCGAACGAAAGCAATGCATAAGCTCGCTTACAAGCAACGCGAAGTCTGCTCCTCACCCGACTGCATCGCTCTTCCTCCCCCACATCACCTCGTCCCGCCATGCCGCTGCCGCAGCTGAACGCGGACGTGCTGAGCATGATCGTACACCATGCTGCACTGGCCGTCGAGGCCGACCGAGCCCCTACGACGCTCGCCGCGTGGCGAAACCGCGCCGCGTTCCTCCAGATGCTGTCGGTCGTCTCGCGCGCATTTCGCGCCGCCGCGCAGTTCGAGCTCGCGCACTACATCGCCGTCACGGCCGACAGTCATCACCTAGTCTTGCGCGCGGCGAAGGAGGGGCGGCTCGTCGGGACGGCCAGGCGGGTGCTGCTCCACTGGGTCGAGCGGTCGCCATACGACCCGCGAACGATGGACTCGCTGCTCGAGCAGTGCGACAAGCTCGAGGAGCTCGAGAGCGTCGGGGCGAAGTGGAGCTTCTATAGCCTGAAGCGGGCACGGAGTACGTCTCCCCGTCATCCCCCTCATGGCTACCCTAAACGCGCGCTCACGGTCTATTCGCAGACCTCAGAAGCCTCAAGCTCGTCAACTACGAGGGCTACGACGAGCTCGAGCCCTTCACGCCGCCGTTCCGCCTCACGCACCTCTCCCTCATCTCCGCCGGCGCGCCCCTCATGCAACCCGTCATCTCGCTGCTCGCCCTCGCAGGTCGCAGCTCCCTTACGCACCTCACCCTCCGCGAGCTCGCGGCGTCGGATGTTCCTTTCGTATGCGGGGCGATGCGCACGTGGGCGCCGTCTCTCCAGACGCTCGACCTTTCTGCTGCCGCGACAAGCGCGGCGGGCTTTCCCCGCGAGGCGACCGAGTTCCTCCCGCTCCTCGCTGAGCTCGCGGCGCTCGAGACCCTCGAGCTGCCGCTCACGGTCGTCGCGCATGCGCAGCCGTATCTCGAGTCCTGCGGGCCCGCCGCCCGCTTGCGGACACTCGTCCTCTCGCAGAGCGTGCGATTGATGGCGTCTCCGGCCGTCGAGGCGGACAATCTCGATGCATTGAGCTCCGCCCTCGACCGAGGCGCGTTCAGGTCACTGCAGACGGTGAGGAGCAGGGGCTCGCTCGGGGCAACGCCTGCTGCGCGCCTGCGGCTCATAAAGGCGACGACAAGTCGAGGCATCCGCCTCGCTCTGCCGTAGTCTGAACGTGCGCGTGAACTGCATGTGGTATCACGTTGGAAAGTGCTGACGGGCGCGGGTCGATGAGCGGGTTGTAGAGCGAGTTCGTAGGAATAGACGCAGGCTTGCGTCAGGCCCGCTCCGCGTTGCTCGAGAGCCATTGAGAGCTCTGCACGCGCTCATCGGTACGCTGTTTGAACTCGCCCACTCACCCGACTTCATCGCTCTTCCTCCCCCACCTCGCGCTGTCCCGCCATGCCGCTGCCCGAGCTGAACGCGGACGTGCTGAGCACGATCGTACACCATGCTGCACTCGCCGTCGAGGCCGACCGCGCCCCTACGACGCTCGACGCCTGGCGGAACCGCGTCGCGTTCCTCCGAATGCTGTCGGTCGTCTCGCGCGCATTTCGGACCGCAGCGCAGTTCGAGCTCGCGCACTACATCGCCGTCACGGCCGACAACCACCACCTCGTCCTGCGCGCGGCGAACGAGGGGCGACTCGTTGGGACGGCCAGGCGGGTGCTGCTCCACTGGGTCGAGCGGTCGCCATACGACCCGCGGACGATGGACTCGCTGCTCGAGCAGTGCGACAAGCTCGAGGAGCTCGAGAGCGTTGGGGCGAAGTGGAGCTTCTACAGCCTGAAGGGAGCGAGATGTGCGTCCCCCTCCCTCCTTCCTCAAGACGGTCGCAGAGGCATGCTAACGCTTCTCCCCGCAGACCTCAGAAGCCTCAAGCTCGTCAACTACGAGGGCTACAACGAGCTCGCGCCCTTCACGCCGCCGTTCCGCCTCACGCACCTCTCCCTCGTCTCCGCCGGCGCGCCCCTCATGCAGCCCGTCGTCTCGCTCCTCACCCTCGCCGGCACCGGCTCCCTTACCGATCTCACCTTCGGCGACCTCGGCGCATCGGACGTCTCGCTCCTGTGCGAGGCGATCCGCGCCTGGTCGCCGACGGTCCGGGAGCTCGACATCGGGCACGCAACGGCGAGCGTCGCCGGCGTACCCGAGGAGGTGGGCGAATTCCTGCCGCCGCTCAAGCACTATGACGCACCTGCGGGTGCACCTCCCCGTGTCACTCTTCGCCGTCGCGCTCCTGGGCCTAAAACGCCCCGAGAGCGCGTTCCGCCCGCGGACGTTCTTCCTCACGCCCGCGGTGCGGCCCGGGCGGGTTGTTGCGGAGTGGCAATCGAGGATCCGCATGCTCGGCACGTCGATGAGCATGGGGCTGCTCGAGGGCACACAGATGGTGGTCGTGGACCTGACCACGAGGGACGAAGAAGGAAGCAGTGGTGGAAGAAGGTGGACTTCGACCAGCTGTGCGACAAGGGGTGGGACTACGGCATATACGTGCAGGTCAAGTGGTAGATCCTGTATGTCTGCTCGGCGCCGGGAAAGGTGAGACGGGTGCGCACGAGCCTCGCGTCGAGGACGCGCCGGGAGGTTCGCCTCGACACGCTTTCGCTTCTTCCCTCTCGCTCCTTCGAGCTGAGCAGCTCTTGTGCGAGGCTGCAGGCCAGCTCTACCGCTTCTGCACTTGCCTCCTTCTCACCTCGCTCCCCGCCTCTTCGCGCCGCGTCCTTCTCCCCCTCTCTCCTTCGTCACCCCCGCACCCGCCTCCTCGCGATGCAGTCGCTCTTCGCCCCGCCCGACGCACCCGCATACACGACGCCGACTGCCCTGCCGCGCCGCGCGCGCTCTGGCACCATCGCCGCACAGCCGCTCGCCGCAGCGAACGCGCCTCACGCGCCTCTTCCGCCGCCGCTCGAGCTCAAGGCGGTTAGCGAGGCAAGGTCGACGGGCAAGTACTCGGGTGCGACGACCGGTGGCACGGCGGACGCCCAGCAGACTCGCTCAGCGGGACAGACGTGCATAGCGAGGGCGAGCTCGAGGGCGAGGGTGCGTTGCCCGCGTCGCCGACGCTCCAGCGCATTGTGGGGCACGACACGACGGTCGACACCCGCGCGATGGCGAGCGCGGGCGCGGGCGCGGTGCGGCGACGGCGAGGGGCAAGCAGGCGGTGCGCTCAAGCGAAGGAAGAAGTGGCTCGTTCTCGTCGTGCGTTTCACTTCGCTCCGTATGCAACCTCTGCGCGCCCTGACACTCAGAACTGGCTCTCCCGCAGGTTCCACCCGACGTCCTCCCGCACGACCCGCCGCCCGCTGCAACAAGCGGGTTCGCGAACGGTTACGGCGCACAGGGGCGGTTCAGTGGGGGCATACTCGTGCCCCTCCAGCCCAGCGTGAGCTTTTGTCCCTCTTCCTGCTCCCCACGCTGACCTGACCGTACCCGCAGCTATCCGCCCAGGTCGCGATCATCGCCCGCGAGTACGGCATCCCCTCCATCGCCGGCATGTGCCTCTACCTCGCTCTCTCGCACGACACCTCGGCACCCGCACCCGTCTATCAACCGGACACGAGCGCGTACCCGTTCCCCTCGCCGGCGCTCAGCGTCACCGCCGCCTCCCCGACTGGCTTCAAGCCCCGCCTCACCGACGAGACGTGGCCGACGCTATGGTCCGAGTTCTTCGACGAAGAGGGCGCTGCGCAGGCGATGCAGGGTGCAGGAGGTCTGCGTGACTCGCTCAGCCTCTCCGTGCTCGACGCTTTGACCTTCTCAAGCTGACTTCCCTTCCTCCTCTCGCAGCTATCGCGGGGCGCATCGAATTCGACTTCGACCCGCGCCGCGCTCGCTGGCTCGAGGAGTGGCGCTCCCTCCCGCCAGCGACGAGCGAGTCCTTCGCATCTGCGCTGCCGCTCTCGCCCGCCTTCAGCCTTCGCCCCGACCGCCCCCGCTTCGCCACCTCACTCCCCTACGTCCGCCCCTTCACGCCCGCGACGTCGGATGCGCACTTGAGCGAGATGCTCACGACGGACGACGAGGCGCGCTCGCTCGCGTCCGAAGCGCTCGGCGACGAACACGAAGGCCTGAGCGCGCCCGTCACGCCACGGATGTCGACGCCGCGCACGAGCTTCGAGTCGCACCGCCGCTGTCGCTCATCAGCCAGGCTCGAGCGTGTTTGACCGTCCGCAGTCGCGCTCGGCGAGCGTCGCCTCGATGGGGTCAGCCCAGGCCGAGGTGGCGGCGGCGTCGAAGGTCGAGGCGCCCCACCAGGAGGCGACGCCGACACGGCCGACGGGCCTGCCCGCGCGCCTTGCGAAGCCCGCGTACAACGACAGCGGCTTCGGCGAAGGCACCACCTCGCCCGCCGCCGTCCGCAGCCTCGCCGCCGTCCCGCCGCCCGAGCCTTCGCCCATTACGCTCACGAGCTCCGGCTCGACGTTCGCCTTCCCCCGCCCGCTTCCTCGCAGCGCTCCCATCGATGCTCCTTCCGGCGCCGCCCACGGCCCCCGCGGCCGCACCTGTTCTTCTCGCGCCCGAAACGGACTGGACGACGCAGCTGGACCGCCTCCGCGAGATCAGCGAGACGTCCCTCCTCGATGGGGTCGACCACCCGTCGCAGTTCGGCAGCGTCGACGCGTCCGCGAGCGAGACGCTCGGCGAGCTTCTTCTCAGCATCGTCAACGAGGCAGCCCCGTCAACCCGCCGCGGTACGAGGAGGACTTCCGCAGCGGGATGTACCCGCCGCACGGGTTGTACGGGCTCGACCAGCCGGTGATTGTCGTCCCGCCGTCGCCGGTCATCGAGCCGATTGAGGCTGGTGAGGCGGACGAGCCGCGCGGGCTGGTCGAACATGCCGCGCTCCCGTCGCCCATCATCGACCCGCCCCCATCCGTCGCGCCCTCCGGGTCGGCAGTGGCCATCACAGCGCACAATGTGCCGACCGTCTCGGCGTCGTCGCCCTCCGCCCGCTCGTCGTACCCGTTCTTCAGCCTGTACCCGCCAGTTTACCCGCACATCGAACTCTACCCGCCGCTTCCCGCCTCGTCACCGCCCGCGACCCCGCCTCGTACGCCTCCGGCACCATTCGAGGCAGCTCTCGACGAACCCAGCGAGTTGCTCGCTGCGGCGCGCGCGCCCTTGGCGCCGGACCAGCTCGTCGACGACGACCCGTTCGCGTCATCGTTCTCGCCCGACTCGCCGGCCTCGCCCGCGACCGGCACAAACGACGAGGCGGACGACTTCCTCGAGTCGTACCTCTTCGACGGCCGCCCGCTCTCGTCCATCACGGAGGTGACCGAGTCGGACCTCACCAACGGGACCTCGCCTCGGACGTGCAGCGGCGGCGGGAGCGGGCAGACGACACCAGCGGAGAGGAGTGAGCACGACGCGGATACGGCGTTCGGCGGGATGTTTGGCGAGCTGCAGCTCGAGGAGGATGACGGAGCGCAGTGGGCGACGCAGGTGCGTTTCTCCCTTTTTCTCGCTGTTCGCGAAGCTAACGACCACTTAGCCGGTTGGCCTGCCCGAGATCGCTCTGAGCGCTTCGACCGCGCCGCCCTACTTCGTCTACTCGTCTCCGACCGGGTCCATCGAGCCGTCCACGCTTGAGCCGAGCCACCTCGCCGGGCAGCATTCCCCGCTACCCTCGCCGACGATCACCCCCGCGAGCGCCTTCCCGCATCCTCCCCCGGTAATTGCCATCCCGCCGCTCTTCCCGCACGACGCCGACCACAGCGACGAGACGACCACTGCACACGACGAGGACTACACGCTCGATGTGACCGAGACGCTCTCCTCGACGCTCGACTACTCGGGCACGTTCGACGCGCCGTACATCGTCTCGCCCGGCCTGCAAGCCGCGTTGGGGCTCGACGACTCGCCGCAGCTCCTGCCCGTGCACTTTGACGACGACGATCTCGACGCGCAGCTCGACAGCGAGGACAGCCAGAGCGACGACGGGAGCCTGTACAGCGGGCCGGAGGAGTTTAAGCTCGAGCGCGAGGGGGAGCGAGACCCCGGCGATGAGTGCCAGACGTTCGACCACTTCGTGCGTGCTCATCCGGCACGCTTCGCTCACTTGTCGGCGGGCTGACGAGTTGCACTCGCAGATGCCGACGCCTGTCGGGCCCATCCTGCCCGTCCTGTTCACCTTCTCGCCTCTCCGCGAATCGCGCGACCTGCTCGACGCGCTCGCGCTCTTCATCGTCGAGGGTGCGCACACGATCTTGCTCAGTGCCGTCGCCGCAAGCTCGCGCTGACATCTCGACCCGCCCGCAGCGCAAGTCCAGTCCGTCGAGCGCCGCGGCAGGTTCACTGTCGCGCTCGGCAGCGGCGACCTCCCCGCGTTGCTTGCGCAAGCGCTCATTGCCGATGAACGCATCGAGTGGGACAAGTGGTGCGCCCTCTCGGCCTCTGCCCCTTCTCCCAGGATTGACTCGTACCGCCGCAGGGAGATCTTCTTCGCGCGCGAGGCGCTCTCCGACAACACGGGCGTCTCGCAGCGCTTCATCGCCGAGCTCTTCTCGCGCGTCCCCGTCTGCTCGGGCAAAGTGCACGTTCTCAAGCCAGGCGCGGACGAGGACGTCGCGCAGGACTACGAGGAGCAGCTCGTGCGGGTGTTCAAGATCGAGGAGGAGGGCGAGACGCCGCGTTTCGACCTCGTCCTGCTCAGCGCGGAAGATCTCGGTGCGCTTCTTCCTCCTTTCTCCGCGCTTTACTGGCTGACTCGCACTCGCCCGCAGATGTCGTTGCCCCAGCTTCGTCCGCAGCGCCCTTCTCGCCGCGATGGGTCGCGCCCCTCCCCGCTACGCCCGCCGAGCCATCCACCGCCCTCGCCGTCACTCCCCTCGTCCTCTCTTCCGCCCGTCGCCTCGCCTACCTTCTCCCCTCGCCCTCCTCCCGCCCAACGCTCGTCTCGCTCCTCGCCGCCAGCCCACCGGGGCACGTTCAGCTCGCGAGCCGGCAGCCCGTCGTGCTCTTCGCGGATGATGATGCTGCGGTTGAAGTTGAATGGGAGAGGGCGCGGTTCTGGGATGCGGAGGGAGAGGAGGAGACGGCGCTGTAGCCGCTGGGCAGAACTCGCAACGCGCTTGGGCATGAGTGTGGTCCTGTGCATACGACGGGGCCGTGAGCAACGCGCAGGGTGAAGCGGGAAATGGCACGTCGGAAAGAGCGAGAGGCGGTTTCCGGCTGTAGCTTGGCTTCCCTGCGGGGCCTGAACGGCACAAGCGTCCTTCGAAGCCTTGTCACGAGGCACTGGAGATGTCGAGACGTCAAGGAAAGCTCGCTAGCTCGCGCGGGGACAAGCCAACGCAGTTGGCGCGGCAGTCAAGCTCGTAACGACCTTGTTGTTCGCTTCACGCGGTGGAACGGTATGAAAATATGTAAGGGCATGACAGAGGGCAGATACGCCGGTATACAAGAGCGCAGGACGGCAATCAAGCTTGTTGTGCCTTTCTTTTCAACGCCCGCCCGAGTCGAGGGCGGCTTCGCGCCGAGATACGAGTCAGTGTGGCTCGCCACTGCGAGGGAGGCGCCCATCACTCACCAAAGTCCCACTTGTCCATCTTGGCGCCGTCGTTGTGACGAATAATACGGAGCGGGTCGACCGTCGCTGTCCGGTGCGAGAGCAAGAACGCTTCGAGTTCTTCGTACCACGGCCCGTACTGGTTGATGTGCTTGATGCGCATTAGGTGCAGAGTAGCGAGTCCGTCGAAAGTGTGCTCCGACAGGTGGTCGAAGGCCTGGTTGTCGTGGACGTCGTCGCGGTGGTCGCAACTTCCGACGTCGAGCGAAAGTGTGTCGACGCCCTGAGGCAGGTGAAGCAGGACCGCCGGCACGCTCGTAATGCCGAGGGAGAGGTGAAGCTGCTCCACCGACCCGGAAGCGACGAGCTCACAGAGGAACATCGTAGACGACGATGCTCCTCCGAGAGCGAGCGAGCGGATGCGGGGCGGCGAGGTGTTGTTGAAGGCGTAGCCGGTAAGCAGCTTCGTGCTGTCGTGTTCGACGAGGTGGAGATGCAGCGTTTGCAGCGCGGGGAGGTTCGTCGCCGTCATGCTGGAGAGGAGGTGCGCCCCGCCGCACCTGTGCAGGCGAAGCTGGGTGAGGGCGGGGAGAGGGCCGCAAAAGGTCGGAGCCGCGGCATTGTCGAGCGTGAGGGACGTCAGGGCTAAAGAAGGCGTGTCAGCGCAGCTCAGGAACCCGGGCGCCGTCTGTAGCTCGAGCAGAGAAGCAAGAAAAAGCGTACTCGTCGAACCGCGCAGGAGGCCGCGTGTATCTGGCATCTTATGAAGAGACGCATGCACCAGCTGCGGAAGCGCGCTGAGCAGCACGCTCCTGACGCCAGCGCCGAGCCCGCCGTCGCCGCAGACGGCGAGGGTGCGGAATCTCGGATGCTCCGGCCAGACTCCCCGGCAGTGCGGACCATCTCGCGCAGGCGCGCCGTCGCCTGCGGCTCATGCGCCCAGACAGGGTGCTTCCGACCGAGGTCAAGAAACAGAGCACTCACCGCAGCGTCGCGAGCTGCGGCATGCCACCCACGCGAGACCCCGGCGAGATGGCCGAGGGCGTCTGCTCGCTTGCGATTCGCGCCGACCTTGACGCTTGGCGGTGGCACGGCACACTGCACGATGAGGCAGATGATCTCCTGCGGGATGAAGCGCTTGCCCGCATTCGACATGGCCGGCGCGGTGCGAGGTGACCAGGTCAAGGTAGCGAGGCGGATGCAGGAGGCGGCAGGTAGTGAGGGTGAGGGGCTTCGTGGACGAAGCGAGCTGAGTGTTGTGGATCTGTCGAGTCGTGTTTGGCGCTCAAGGAAAGATGATGGGGTGTGCAGAGAAGGCGAGCGAGGAGGAAGTCACCTCGCCCAAGGCTCGTCCGCTTCACGCCCGGACTGCCAGGGCCCAGTCTCCAGGGTCGCTCGAGTGCAGTGTCCGCTTCGCTCGACAGTAGCCTGCGATGAACTCCTGAAGCTGGTTGAAGTAGGGCGTGCAGCACGCGCATCCTGCCCAGAGCGCTTTGCGAAAGAAGTCCTCTTCGCCATCCCCCTCTCGCCACGTGTCCGCTTGTTAGCACATGCGCAAGTAAGCGCTTCGAAGTCCTCGCGTCTTCCAGCCCCCTCAACCACCCACACTCTTTCTTCACACAAAGTCGCGAAGGAACGGGAGTATTGGCAGCCGGCCCCTGCCCTTGCTCCTTTACGGAGAGTGCCTCAGATCCTAGTGCGGGCGGGCTACCGTGCTTGCACGGCCCCTAACCCGTGGTAAGCCCCGTGGGTGTCGACCTGCGCCGGCGCAGACTCGTCGTGTGGGGCGGATCGAAGGGACTTCTCCCCTTCGCCTTCTTTTTTCGCTCGCAGTGTGCACGGCTCGCTCGGTGCGAAGGACGCACGATGCGAAAGAGGGGCGAGGGAGGGAGTGACCCTTTTTTCGGTCGACCTTCGCAACTCGCTCATCGTCCCGCTTCCCTTTACTCTCTCGCCGCTTCCAGGCTGCAGCGTGCCATGCTCAAGAGCGGAGGATTTATTGGAAAGGACAGCACACCAGGGCCGACCACCCAACTTCGTTTCGGTCATCTACACCCGACTCGCTCTACTCGGCCACACCCTCCCGCAGCGCCTCCACCGCCATTCGCACCTTCTCCCCCGCCTCGCCCTCGAGCGCCTGCGCCGCTGCACCCATCGGCGCGGAGAGCGCCTCGGCCAGCCGCGCGCGCTCCGCCCCCGCGCCAGGCGCGCCGCGCGACACGGTCAGGACGAGGGCTGCAGCGTTTCCGAGCATCTCGGGGCGGAGGAGCGCGGCGGGCGAGGGCGCGGGGGAGAGCGTCGGCGCGCGCACGAACCACCGCGCGAGCATCTCCGCCGCGGAGGCGGGCTCGCCCTCCGGTGGGGGCGCGGGAGCAGTCGTGGGCAGGACAGAGGCGGGAAGCGCGGAGAAGGACGCGTTTGTGGAGGAGGGGTCGAGGGGATGCGCTTCTGGCGAGGGCGCGGGAGCGGGGTGGGAGGGAGGCGTAAGGAGGGCGGAGAGGACGAGTGCGGCTGTGCGCGCGAGCGAGGTTAGCCTTTGTCAAAGAGAAACGATCGGATGGACGTACCGCCCTCTGCGCCGCTTCCAGCGAGCAGCGTGAGTCCAACGACGCCCTCGTTCACCAGAATCGGCCACTTCTCGCTCCGCCTCACCAGCTCGGCGAGCGCGTCCGCAACCTCCCTCCGCACGATACGCTCCCACCCTTGCGCGACAAGCGGCGCCTGCGCGTCGGCGTGCGAGGCCGCGCACGACGGGAGCGCGAAGAGCGAGCGGATGAGGTGGACGAGGACGCGCGGACCTTCGGAGCGGAGGCGCTGCTCGTCCGTGCGCGCGATGAGCGCGAGGAGGAGGTCGAGGGGCGCAGGGGTGGGCTCTGCAGACGAGAACGCAGCGTCCTCGGAGACGGGCGCACCGAGGATGGCGAGCGAGTTCGGGACTGCGCGCGTGGGGAAGGTCAGCCTGGTGAAGGGAGAAGGAGGACAATCGAGCGCACGGCTGCCTGCTGCGAGATGCTTCAGCAACCCGATGACCGCGAGCTGCAGCGGCTGGACGATATCGAGGTCGCGGCGGAGGAGCTGCGCGACATACGGGATGACACCCGTTTCGCCGACGATCTGGCGGTTGTCGACTGCATGGTTGGACGCGAATCATCATCAGCTGAGCGCCCTACCGTGACGACGAAGCCGAGAAGAGGGCGCGCACGCACCCGGGATCGCCAAGTGCCGCAACAACCCGACGACGCCAAAGAGGATCTGCGTCGTCTCGCCCGGCCTGCCCGTGCGCCCAATCGCGCCCTCGACGCGCTCGCGGACGATGCGCGCGAGCGACGCGGCGAGGTGGTAGTCGTGCACGAGGGAGAGGGTGTGCTCGTCTGCGCCCGATCCAACCGGAATACGTCAGTCGTGCGCACGTACGAGCGAGAGCAACGAGGGAGAACCGCGAGCGCACCTTTCCGTCCCAGCCCCGCCAGCAGGTGCGCCGCCGCGATCGTCATGTCCTCCCTGCCCTCCTCGGCACTCTCCAGCCACCGCACCAGCATCTCGACCAACCAACTCCTCCCCTCCTCGCTCTTCGTCTCCTTCCAGAGCCGCTCCATCACCGCATCGTTGTTCGGCGCCTCGACCACTGCGCGGACGACCGCTGCCTTCACCGCTGCGAAGGCCTTCTCCGCGCGGGCGGGATCGTCTGCCGCTGCGAGCGCCCAGTGAGGCGGGGTCGACGCGTCCGCGATGAACGAGAGGAGGTGATGCAGCGTTGTGCGCTGCGGGTGCGGCAGCGCGGGGTCGTAGGTGGAGAAGGCGAGGGCGGAGGCGACAGAGGGGAGGGCCTCCGCGAGGGATTCGAGGAGCGACGAGCTGATCGTCAACAGCTCGATGTCGGTGTCGAGGTAGTCGGTGGCGTCTTCGGCGGAGAGGCGCGGCGGGAGGGAGGCGGGCGAGGCGGTCGAGGAGACGGAGAGGACGACGGAAACGAGGGGGAGGACGCCAGAGTGCGGGAAGTCGATTTTGCCTGCAACCAGCGCGAGCCATCATCGTCAGCGAGACGAACACAACAGGCTCGAGAGGGCGACCACGCACTCTCGCCCAGTACATCCTCCAGCACATTAGCCGCCCACCCCGCCGCCATCTGCCCCATCCCGACCCTCTCCTCCCACTCGTCTGCGTCCTCGCCGTCTGCCGGCCCGCGCGCCCAGCACCCGGGGGTGTAGATCGGGCGGTGCGCTTGCCCGCGGTTGTGCGTGCGTCGAGGAGCGCGAGGAGCGGGGAGAGGAGCTTGTCCTGCGCGAGGTAGCGGCGCATGGGGTCTGCGGGGCGCACGGTGTCAGTGAGGGAGGTTGGAGAGGGGCGGAGGAGCAGGAGCGCACCGAACTTGAGGGAAGAGTTGAGGAACGCGCCCGTTATCGCCCTCACAAGCTTGAGCTCCGCGATGCTCAACCGCCTCTGCTCACCCTCCGCAAGCTGCTCGCCCTCGGCTAGTGGCTCAATCGTCCGCTTGAGCAGCTGAGCGAGGTAGAGCGGGATGTCGGCGTCGAGGACCTGCTGGCGATTCGCGTCTGCGGGGCGACTCCGGTCAGCCGTGCGCTTCGCCTTCGCATCGATTGTCGAGAGGCCGCCACGCACCGTGGTCGAAGCAGAGGTTGCCCACTACCCGCGCGAGCTCCGTCTGCGCGGCGAGCAGCTCCCCACCCGCGCGAGCAGGCGCGTGCACCGCCTGCTGCAGCAACGCGCCCATCTCCAGAATGACGCCCCTCTGCCCTACCGCGGTGCGGTTCCTCTGTGAGTGGACGGGTCAGCTCGTGCACGGAACAGTGCCGGGCGGAGAGGCGCACCGCTCCGCAAGCTGTCGGCGAGGATCTTGCTCGCGCGCGCTACGCCCGTCCAGTCCGGTGCGTCGAGGGCTTGCGCTGCGGCGGCGAGATCAAGACAGAAGAGGGTGCGGACGGCGTCCTCCACGCTGGTTGGAAGGGCTGCGAGGTGGAGGGGATCGAGCGACTGATGAGCCAATTTCACGGGCGCACGGCGGGAGACAGGCGCACCGGGCTCTTCGGAGAGAACTGCCATCTCGAGAGCGCCTGGTGGAGAACGGGCGCGTAAGGAGAGGGCGACGAAGCGTTGGTGGGGGAGGAGGCGCACGCGGAACTGGCGGGAGGTCGGATGCGGGCAACTCGCTCCAGGCAGCTCGGGAACAGCCGACAGATACAACACCGATACAGAAGCACCCCTACAAATCCCGCACAGCCGGAAGAAACATCACCACACCCGGCACTCTCTTACAGCTTGCTCCCGCGTTCTTTCTCCTCTCGCCGCGCGCGCCCTTTCCGCCGGTGCTCCTCCCACTTCGGGTCCCGCATCGCCCGCTCGATGAGTTCGGCGTAGGGGCGCTGGTCAGGGGCTGCGAACGGGAAGTCGGGTTGGCGGTTACTGTGGAAGAAGGGTGCGTGAGTTACCGACAACACTGACGAGCCTCTTGCAGGCGGCAGAGGCATCAGAAGCGTCCGACTCACTAGGCGATCATGGCGACATTGACGAGGATTTCGGCCGTCAGCCCCGTCACAGCCTGCGGGCTCGCCTCGAACGAGTGGTACCGGTGTTGCCGCCCGTCGAACCAGGGGTAGTCCTCGTGGAAGTGGTATGGCGTGTCACCGCGCTGTACGGTGGGCGGGTGCGGGTGGTGGAAGACCGGGTGGGTGGGCGACGCGGTGAGGAACGCTTCGAGCGGGAAGGAGAAAAGGCCTGAGACTTCGGAGGGGTTGATCTCCGGCTGCGGGCGAGCAACAGTGAGCTGTGGGAAAAGCGATAGGAGCGCGAACAAGCGCACCTTCAGCGAATAGTCGAGGACAAAGCAGACGACCGGCGTGACGAGCACCATGGAGCGGGCGAGAAATGGCGGGAGCGAGGTAAGGTACCGAATGCGGGTCGTGTCGATTGGCAGTCCGACCTCCTCGAAAGCTGTAGGAATGAGGTGGTGAGCATGAGCGCGCTGGCCTTTGAGTTGCGAGGACGCCAGGGCGGACCTTCTCTTCGCGCCGTCGCCTCGAGGTTCATGTCTACGTACGAAGGGTCGTTAGCATGGCTTCTCGAGCGAAACTCTACACTACGCACCTGTATCATCCATCTTGCCGCCCGGCAACGCGACTGGACCGCTCCTCGGCCGTCAGTACTGCTCCGCGCGAGGAAGTGGGGAAGCCGCGCACCCTGTCCCGGCTGCACGTTGCGAGCTCGTCAGCCTTCGGTTCCCGCGCAGAGTATGGTAGAGACGCACGTAGGTCCGCAAGGTCTCGCTGCGGGTCGAGAGGAGGACATTGAGGTTGTCGCCGGATCTGCGGGGCGGGGAGGATGGCGAAGTCAGCTCGTCCGGCTTGCGCGACTCCCTGAATTCCTCGAGCACTGTGCGATGACGCAGAGGCGCACCTCGAGCCGAACAAGCACACGAGGACGGCTGCGCGACCTTCGGGGAAGGGGTCTGGTGGGGCCGGACCGGGAGGTGGGACGCGGCGAGGACGCGAGGAGGCGGGTCAGCTCACGGTGCAGCGAATGCAGAGCAGTGAGTGGACGCACAGGTGTCTGGCGGCGGCTTGAAGCGCGCGAGGTTGTTGAGTGCGTCGAGCGACTTTGGCGAGAGCGGTTCGATCGAGGCGAGGAGGGCGGCGTCGTCGTCTGCGAGCTCCCCGTCCGAGTACCGGCCGAGCTCCTCGACGCTGCTGATCCCAGCGGGGTCTTCGTCGTCCCTCATCGCGAGAGAGAGGTAGCGACGGAGGAGCGCGGCGGGTTGCGCTCTGCCGCTCATGTCGGGTCCGCCAAAGCTCTCGTTCGGGCTCAACAAGGCTGCCCTCCCGCGCCAAGCACCGAAGAAGCCTCCCGGTGCAGCCGCTCGCCCCGTCTTTGGCGGCGACGACGACGACGATGCGCCTCCGCCCGCCCCGCTCGACACCTCGCGCTCCAAGAACAGGCCAGCAGTGTCGACCGCGACCCTCTCCAAGGCACAGAAGGCAAAGCAGCAGGCGGAGCTCGCCCTCGACAGTTCCGTCTACGAGTACGACGAGGTGTACGACAACATGAAGGAGGCAGAGAAGCAGGCCTCGTCCGCCCGCAAGCAGGAGTCTGCAGACCGCAAAGTGCACTTGCACTCCTCTATACACCCCCACAAACAGGCACGCTGACCCGCCCGCCCGCCCGCAGCCCAAGTACGTCTCCAAGCTGATGGAGACCGCCGAGCTTCGCAAGCAGGACCGCCTCCGCGCCGAGGACAAGATGATCCAGCGCGAACGCGAGCGCGAGGGCGACGAGTTCGCCGACAAGGAGGCGTTCGTCACCGAGGCGTACAAGAAGCAGCAGGAGGAGCTCCGCAAGGCAGAGGAGGAGGAGCAGAAGCGCGAGGGTGCGTTCCTCTTTCAGTGCTTCCTGGCTCGCAGACTTGCTTACATGACTTGCACGCTCGCAGAGTCGGAGAAGAGCAAGCGCGGCGGGATGACCTCGTTCTTCAAGAGCTACCTCGACTCGACCGAAGCTGCGCACGCTGCCGCCGTTGCCGCCGCCGCATCCGCGCCAAAAGTGCCTCTCGGCCCTCAGCGCCCCACCGAGCAGCAGAAGACGGACGCGCAGATCGCGGCCGAGCACGAGGCGCAGACGGGCCGGAAGGTCGAGCTGAACGACGAGGGCGAGATCATCGATCGCCGGCAGCTGATGACTGGTGGGCTTAACGTCGTCGCCAAGCCTAAGGCGCCTGGCGCGCCCGGCACCTCTGGGTTCGCGGTCCCGATCGCAGCACGCGCACCGGCGGGGCACGACGACGCGAGCCGCGGGGAGTCGCTCCTCCACCCGGGGATCTCGCCCGCGGAGCGCAAGCGGCAGGCGCGCGAGCGGCAGAGCCGGATGGTCGAGCAGCAGATGCTCGAGCTCGAGGCGCGGCGGAAGCGCGACGCCGAGGAGCAGCTCGAGCAGAAGGTGCAGAAGGTCGCAAGGCGGAACGACGAGGACAAGGTCGCGGCGTTGAAGCGCGCGGCGGAGGAGCGCAGGAAGAAGCGCGCGGAGGAGGCCAAGGCGCAGTCGTCGTAGTACCACTTTGTTGTGTAGCCCGCCCTGTTGTATCCACACGCACTCGCAGCCTCATCAGCTCGCGAAAGCACGCCCGCCGAGGGTCTCCCTCTTTCGCGTCGCCCTCTGGCTCTGACGTCTTCAAGCCGCTCCACCTCGTCAGATGCACCGTACAGCAGTGCTCACGGTCGGCTCGACGCGCTTCGACCCCCTCGTCGCCGCCGCGCTCTCCCCGTTGTCGCTGTCCGCGCTGTCCTCACTCGGCGTCACGCACCTCCTGGCGCAGGTGGGGAACAGCGCACTCTCCAGGCTGGGCTGAGGGGCGGAGTTCGCGCCTGGACGGGCTGCAGGTCGAGGTGGTGCGGTTTGTGGGCGACCTCGAGGAGAAGGTGGGGGAGGCGGACGTTGTCATCAGCCATGCAGGTGCGCGCCTTTCGTGCTCTCTTCTGCTTCTGCTGACCCAGTTACGCGTGCGCAGGAGCCGGCTCCATCCTCTCCTTCCTCCGGCCCACCTGCTCCCCTTCTTCGACCTCGAACTCCGCGACCCGCCCGCATCGCCAGCTCGTCCTCGCCCAACTCCACGCTCATGGACTCGCACCAATCGGACCTCGCGGACGAGATGGAGAAGAAGGGCTGGGCGGTGGTGTGCCGCGAGCCGGGGTGCGTCTCTCCTTCTCCTGCCAGAAGTCGCGCTGACCGGTACTGTCGCCCCGCAGGGAGCTGCCGAGACGCTGATGGCGCTGGCGAGCGGGAAGCCCGCTGAAGGAGCGCCGAACGACGGCTTCCCCGAGCTCGACAAGAGCAAGGTCCAGCGCATCCTCGACGAGACGCTCGGATTCGCTTGAACGCGGCCCGCCTGTGCGTTCTTCACCGCTTCCTGTCAACCGCGGCGGTACTGACGAGGCCCTGCAGGTAGTGATTCAGCCGGGACGCAGGCGCCCGTCCTGCTCAGCGTGGGAGCGCAGAGCCACCCGCGACTCGCCGTCAACCCGCCAAGCGCTCGCCATGTGCCGCGGCGTCTCCCCCTTGCGCACGCGGCACCTCCACAGCCTCCAGGGTGGGGCGAGGGGCGCGGGACTGACGCCGGAAAGGCGCAAACGCGTTGCGGGAGGACTCGGAGGCATAGGTTGGACGAGTATGGCGGAATCGCCACGTCTTCCCGGCCCGGCTGTGCCCTTGTCGCGAGCAACCGAAAGCGCACCGTCCTCGCCTTGCTCTCCTCCCGCGAGAGGCCTTTCTGCGATCCCCGAGGGTCGTCTCAACGATCTCAACTCCACCCGCCCGTCGCGACGCGTCCCTCCTCCTGCCCCCATCCGCTCCTCGAGATGCCGCCGCGGAAGAGAGCGCCCGCTGCGCCTTCTGCGCCGCTCCCACCGCCGAACGACGCGCACCCGTGCGCCGCGCTCGTCCCCACCGCGCTCGCGTCGCTCCCCGCTCGCCCGCACTCAGCCTCGTACCACACCTTCCTCACCTCGGCGTTCTACCCGGCGCCGAGCTCGCCTCCGCCAGCGAAGAAGCGCAAGAAGGCTGCTGCGCCCGCGCTCCCGCTTGCGGTGGACGGCGCGATCGAGGCGGAGGTCGTCCAACGCAAGGTGCTGGCTTGGTTCGACGGCGTGAGGGGGAAGAGGGGGATGCCCTGGCGAAAGGACGTGGATCCTGCGAGCTTGAGCGAGGAGGAGCGCACGCAGCGCGGGTACGAGGTGCGCCCTTCCGTCCTCGTCCTCTTCACGCGGAACAGGCCTGACGAGCGAGCACGCACAACGGCGCGCAGGTCTGGGTCTCGGAGATCATGCTGCAGCAGACGCGCGTCGACACGGTCATCCCGTACTGGCAGAAGTGGATGGACAAGTTCCCGACGGTCAAGGACCTCGCCGAGGCCGACATCGAAGAGGTCAACGGCGTGTGGCAGGGGCTGGGGTACTACTCCCGCGCGAAGAGGCTGTGCGTGGCACCGTCTCTCTGTCCGCTGTCCGTGCGGTGCTCTCGCTCACGGTCCTCGCTGCGCGCAGGCTCGACGGCGCGCGGACGGTCATGAACGACCACGACGGCGTCCTCCCCTCCACCGCCGAGGGCCTCCTCGCCATCGACGGCATCGGCCCGTACTCGGCAGGCGCCATCTCGTCCATCGCGTTCGGGCAGCGCAGCGCCATGGTCGACGGGAACGTGATCCGCGTCCTCTCGCGGCTGTCGGCACTGCAGGCGCCGGACAAGGCCAAGAGCACGACGGCGTTCCTCTGGGCGCTGGCGGACGTACTCGTCCCTCCTCAGCCGAAGCGGCGGAAGAAAAACGCGGAGGCGCAAGAAGGCGGGTTGGAGGACGTCGGCGGGCTGAACAAGCCCGGCGCGTGGAACCAGGGCCTGATGGAGCTTGGCGCGACGGTCTGCACGCCCAAGAACCCGAATTGCGCTGAGTGCCCGCTAAGCGACGAGTGCCTGGCATACGCCGAGGTGCGCCCCTTCTCGCCTGCGAAGGCCTCGCACGATCGCATGCGCTTACGCCCCGCAAACCCGCAGGCCCGCTACGTCGCGCACCGTCCTCGCTCCTCCGCGTCGTCCGCCGTCGACGAGCCCGACATCGAGGACCTGTGCGAGCTCTGCGCGCCGTTGCCGTATGAGACGGCGGCAGAGGCGCGTGCGCACGGCGTTGAGGTGTTCCCGATGGCGAAGGAGAAGACGAAGAAGCGCGAGGAGGACACGGCGGTGTGCGTCGTCGAGTGGGTGTCGAGCGCGGACGGGGACGGGGACGAGGAGAGGAAGGTGCTGCTCGTCAAGCGGCCGGAGAAGGGTGCGCTCCCTGATTCCTTCTTCCAATCCCGGAACCTTGGCATGCTTCTGTGCCTATCGCACTCAAACTGGCCTGAAAACTCCGCATGCTCCCGACCTGTGCAAGCGAATCGCTCACCAACGTCCCTTCTTCCGCAGGCCTCCTCGCCGGCCTATACGAGTTCCCGGCGGTCGACCTCCCTCCCTCGACCACCTCCACCACCTCCTCTCGCGCCGCACACCTAACCGCCCTCCTCCCGACGCTGCTCGACCTCCCCTCCTCGCTCTTCTCCTCATCCCCCGCCGCGCCCTCCCCCTCATCACCCTCCGCGCCGCACATCCTCTCCCGCACGCCCCTCCCGCCCGTGACGCAGATCTACTCGCACCTCACACGGACGTACCACGCCGAGCGGCTCGTCCTCTCCTCCCCCATGCCGCCCGCGCTCCTCCCCGCGCCGAAACGCGCCAAGGACGCCCCCGACGCGCTCGTGCAGTCCCTCCCCGGCCGCAAAGTGGGTCGCAGCGGCGGAGGTCCCGACGGCGAATATTGGCGGCGCGGTTGGGAAGGTGTGGGAGGAGAGGAGGCGGGCGGCACGCGGCGAGGTGCCCGCGCCGGTGAAGGGGAAGGGTGGAAGAAGGGCGGGAAGAAGGCTGAGCCGGAGAAGGGGCAGGGGAGCTTGATGGGGTTCTTTGCGCGGAAAGACGGCGCGGCCGCCGGTGGGAAGGTACGCAGAAGGTGCGACGGGAGGAGGTCGAGCGCGAGGAGAGCGACGACGACGTGATCGTCGTGGAGGAGACGACGGTGACGGCAGTTGCGGTGGGCGCGACGGCGGCGGTGACGGAGGTCGAGGTCGAGGAGAAGAAGGTGTACAAGAAGCGGCGGATAGCGCCGGCCTCGGACGAGGAGGAGGAATGAGGCGCTTAGTGCCGTCCAGTCTCGCCTTGTCGCGCTTCCGTCTCTCGTTAGTGCTCCTCGGGGTGGAGGAAGCCGAGTGTACTGTTACAACAGGGAAACAAACGACGAGGGTGATGCGGTTCAGGCGAGGGTATGGCGGTGGGGCTAGTCGTCCCGTTCGTCGCGGAAGCGGGGGTTCTGCAGGGAAATGGCTGTGAGCACAGCTCCACGAGAAGAAGGTTCACGCAGGCAACCCGCTCGGCTTGCGTAAAGCGGGAGAGCAGCCGTGGCAACCCTCGAGAGGCAGGAAACGCACCTCGTCCGGGACGCGCTCTCCTGTCGGGACGTCGCGGTTCGCGCCGCTCTCGCCGTACGTCTCGTCGACCTCGCGCTGCCGCTGCGCCTCGATCTCCTCGCGGTTCTTGAGGTGGCCCAACCTCCGCGCCCAGCTGTACGCGTCCCGCACTGCGTCAGCTCTACTCCGCGACCGGGGCGTGCGCAAACAGAGCGGGGAAGCGTGTGACACACCGTCCCAATCCTCGCGGTACTCGTCACGGACCTGTCCGCCCGACTTTCCGCGGCCGTACTGGCGGTTCTCGAGGTAACCCGGGTCGAGGTCGGCGCGGATGATGCGCTCGTCGAGCTTGGTGCCGCTCACGTACCGCAGCGAGGCGACGGCGTGCTCGTGCATGAAGAACCTGCGGGCGGGAGAGCATCAGCGATGCTCCAGAAGGTAGGCGAGAGGGCAGGCAAGGCCCCCTCCCCGCCGCTAGAGGAGCGCGCCCGACGCACTCGACAAAGCAGAAGCCGCAGGGCGTCTTGAGGTTGCGATCGAGGCCCATGATGATGCGCTTGATCTCGCCGACCTTGCTGAAGAGCTCGTAGATCTGCTCCTCGGTGGTGAAGAAGCTGCGGGTTCGGCGGGGTTCGTTAGCGCGGTCCGGCAGCTCCAGCAGCAGGGTGGAGCGCACCTGAGGTTTCCCACGTAGACGGTGGACGAGATGGCGAGGTTGGCATGCTGGACCTGGATGGGGAGCGGCGACCGCGAGTCGCGGTACGAGCTGTACGACGAGAGCGACGCGACGACGGTAGTGGCCATCCTGGGCAGCACGCAAGCCTCGCTCGGGCAGCAGCAGGCACAGACGCGCGGAGAGGTGGAGCGCAACCTGCGGCTCGCGAGCGGGAGCAGCGTCGACCCTCGACACCTCGCTCGCTGGTGCGAGCGCGCCTTGTGCCCTGCAGTAGAGCATTGCACCGCACCGCTCCAGCGGTTCCAGTGCTGCGCACCTTCTCCGGCCTCTTCCCGCTCGCCCTCACCTTCTTCATCTCCTCGCGCTTGTTCCTCGTTGGCAACGCGACAAGGCCGTCCGAGCCGGGCAGGGGACAATAGTGACCGTACTGGCTTACGCTCAATGCCCTACCGCTGCCATCCAGCTGATCCTGCGTCCATGCCTCTCCTCCACCCATCTCCCGCCCCTCCCGCACTGCCACAACTACGACCTGCGGGTGCGGAGCCTTCACACGCCGCATCCACCACAGATGCGCTCAGCGTCGTGGCTATAGCTCACCGGGCGCTTCGCTGCCTGCGCCTGCGTTGCCTCGCCATTGAACTCACGCACCGCTGTCGCTCGCTTCCTTGGCCGATTGAACAGCTGAACACCGCTCGCTGCTTCACATGGAGCACACTATCCGAGTCTACGGAGCGGACGCCCTACGCTCGCCGTCTAGGTATTGCATACTGCGGCCGGATCTTGCTTCGTCCGCTCATCTCGTCGAAGGCCATCTTCGCCAACCCTCTCTAGGACCCGCCTTCGCTTCCATCTCTCGTACATGTGTCCACCCTCGACGGCGTGCTTCTAGAAGGTGGAGAACCTCGGGCTTGTGCACGCCATGTCGACAATCAGCGCGACATTCTTTCGCACCTCGCGGTGACCTCGCATCAGCTCTACGCGACGCTCCGCGGACAAGCGCTCACCCATTCTGATTCGACGCGTCTTGCTGCGGCAGTGACGGTCCTCGTCGAGGCGACGGGATCGACGAATGCGGCTCCGCAAGCGAAAAGGGCAGCGGTGACGGGGCGTGCGGCAGCGCGCTCGCCCACCGTGGTGGTGAGGACGAGCTGTACCGCTGCACAGTAGCTCGTGAAGTCAGCGAGGCAGGAATGGACGCTGCTCGCGCTGTTTGAAGCTCGATGCGCGGTCGTCTCGACCTACTCGCTCGCGCCACGCTTGCACGCTTCTCTCTGCGCGGAATCCCTTTGCTTCCGTCTCCAACCAGGCTCCAACGCTACTCAGATCAACTGATTCGCATCGTCTGGTGGAAAGTCGAAAGAGTTGCACCGCCCGCTGCACCGCCTCCCTTCTCCTCCTCCCCCTCCTCCTCGACCTCTCCGCCGCATTTCGCGTCCCCCGCGCGACCACGCTTCCCTGAGCTGTACCTTTCCTAGCTATGTCCCCGCTCACGCTCAACCACCGCGCCGACGGCGCTCCCGATGCCGGCAAGTGGGCGTGGGTCGCGCACGGCGAGATGGTGCGTTCCCGCTCCCCTCCGTGATCCAGGAGTCCAGTCCGTCGGAGGCAGGGCCGCGCGATGCCTCCACAGCGTACAGAGAGCAGCCGCTGACGCTACGCCCCGTCCAGCAGGTGCAGGGCGAGCGCGACGCCCACAGGGAGAAGGAGCTGGAGCGCAGCGAGCGCAAGCGCAAAGCGGGCAAGGGCGGGCAGAAGGGGTGCGACGCGGGGCGCGGGGGTGGGCAAAAGGTGCGCAGCCCCCGCCTTCCGCTCGTACTCGCAGCCTGACACCCGCCCTTCCTCTCTTCGCTCGCACTGCCCTCGTTCGCTCCGTCGCCAAATGCAGCGTGACTCGGTCTCGTCGGTCGGCGACCCCGTCGACGACGTCAACCGCGCTTTCTACCACCCGGACAAGACGCTTGTCCGTTTCCCGTGGCTCAACCTCAGCGGTTCGGGTGCGCGGTTGCGCTCGACACTTCCCCGCTCCCCGTGCGGGCTGACTCTCTCGGCATGTACATACCACAAGCCTGCGCTCAAGGAATCGCGTGCGCCGCCGAGCTCGTGGGAGAAATTGTCGAGTAGCTTGTCGCGGTTCGGAGGCAAAGGGTTTCTCTGCAACGGGGGCCCGCTTGACTGGACTGCGGTCGGGCACAGTACTTGAGAGGGGCCTTGTTAGCTTCTGCGCAGCGTTCCTAGCCCGCCACACGTTGAGGCTGCGCCGGTCCGCCTCGACAAGCGTTGACCTTCTCAACTCGCTTCCCCAGCCCCTTCTGCCTGAGCTTCCGCTTCCGCACTGCGCGCAAGGCGTTCAGGCGCCCTTACGAGTACGTCTGAGCAGTCTCTGCAAATCACCGAGCCCTTCCTGCACCTCTCGCTTGACGCCGCCCGCCCGCGAGGCGCCTTGTCGCTTCTCTCCCTCCTCCCTCTCCCTCGTCCCGCCACCTCCCGACTTTCCAGCCTTTCCGAACCCACTCCAGCACTCCGATAAGTACTACGATGTCGACCACCCACTCGCACGAGCACCACACGTCGTCGACGGGCCAGCAGGGCGTTGTCGGCCGCACCGAGGAGAAGGTGCGCCGCCACCCGCCCTCTCCCTCGCTATGCCCGACAGATCGCGTGGAGAGACAGCACTGACGCGCTGGAGCACCCGCCCGCAGGTCAAGTCCGCCGCCGAGTCCGCCGCCGCCGCCGTCCCCGGCATGCAGGCGCACGAGCAGCGCAAGGCCGAGCAGGGCGCCGAGTTCAAGGCCACCGGCGCGGACACGAGCACCGGCACGGGAACGACGACGACCGAGTCGGCCACGGGCGCGGGCAAGCCGCGCAGGTCGGCGGGCTCGGGACGGGCGAGACGGCGCAGGGCGGCGAGGTGCGTTACGCTGCTCCCCCTAGCTCGCTCACGTCGGGCTGACTAAGATTCGCTTCCTCTCGTGCAGCACCACCACAGTGACACGCGCACCGGCGTCGAGACGACCAAGGACCCGCGCGCGAGCGGCATGGTCGGCGTCGCGCCGGACGAGCCCGCCATCGAGCGCGAGGTGCGCTTTACGCCCTCTTTTTCTTCCCCGTGCAGCGCTGACGTGATGATGGGAAGCTTCAGGGCCACCTCGCCGGCCAGACGGGCACGCAGGACCCGTCGGCGCTCGGGAACGCGTAGGCGCCCCTCGCCGCACAAGGACGCCCTCGCTCGGGCGGGGCGGAACGGAGGAATGGGAAGGAGGCTTGCGCTTGCTTTGTAGGAGGGTTCTTGGAATCGCTTGAGGTCGTGCTTGTCCCCTTTCTGGCGTGAGCGCGAGTGGTCAGCCTTCGCAAGTCGGGCGCTCGCTCGCTCTCTCACCAAGAGAGGCGAACGGAAAGCACGGCCTTCATGCGAAAGAGACTACAACGAAGACAGAACGGCGAGACTGATCCAACGGCACGGCACAGCGGGTACTTCAAGCGTCCTCCACAAGTCCGTCAAGCGCTCCTCCCCCCTTCCTCCGGCTCATCGAGCGCGCGCTCAGATGAACCACATGCTGCTCCCCATCGGCATCTCCGTCTTGAAGACGCGGTCGAGCTGCTGCTGGATGAACTTGGGGTCGCGCTGGCGCGCGCGCGACGCCCGAGGTCGTTGTCGAGGCGTCGTCGTCGGTAAAGAACGAGCGCGCTTTGCCCGCGACGATGTCGGCGTCTGCAGGGATGGTGTGAGCGAGCAGGAAGGGAAGAGGGCACCACGCGCGACTTACAGTACGCGACCGGGACGAGCGAGACGGAGCGCGTCGCGCGCGCGAACGAGAAGCAGAGCGAGCTGCAGGCGAGCCGGGTCAAACGCCGCTGGAGGGACGAAGAGGCGCGCGCACTTGATGAGCTTCTCGATCTGGTCCGACCCGAAGCCGATCTCGTCGAGGAGGACCATGTAGCGCGTCGGCTTGGCGGTGCCCTTGAGACCGCACTGCGACTGGATGTACATGTCGAAGATGTACGGGTGGGTGACGGCGGTGTCGACGACGACGCCGGGCGCTGCAAGGGAGGGAAGTCAGCGAGCTCCGCCAACCAGGAAGACGGAGAACAGCGCGACTCACAGAGGTTGCCCGTGCGGTCGACGTCGCCCTGCTTGTTCGGGTTCGCGGCGAAGAAGCGGATGTGGTGGCGCTTGGCGCAGACGATGTAGGTGAGCTTGGGTGCCCACTTGGCGTCGACGACCTTGAACGCGCGCTTCAGCGCCGAGACCTCGGCATGGACGACGGGCGCGAGCTGCCCCTCCGAGACGCCGTCGCGGAACATGATGACCTTCTCGGGCTTGACGCCCTTGTTGTTTTGACGTACGCCTGGATGAGGGTGACGGACATGTCCTCGAGGTCGGTGATGAACTCCTTGCCCTCCTGCTCGCGGACCTGCGCCGCGTACTGCATGTTCTGGCCTTCAACGGCGCCGACAACGGCGGCGATCGAGGGCGGGATGTCCTCTTCACTGCCCGCGCGCGGCGTGCTGAGCCCCGTCGGGTGCGTGACGTCCGCGCCGAGGAGCAGCGTCTTGTTCGGCACGAAGCCCGGGAGGTCGACCGGCGCGATGGTCGAGTTGACACCGCCGAGCTTCGCGTTGAGCTTGAGGCAGACGTTGCCTGCGAAGAGAAGATGGTCGGAGGTAGAGTCATGCAGGCAAGGGCGATACGGAGAGCGGGGGCGGGGCGGTCGGAGTCAGCGCCGAGCTTGGGGAGGGCGGGGGCGGATCGGCACGCACCGCAGTACTGGTCGACACCGCGCTCGTTGAACGCCTTCTTGACTGCGAGAGAATGCCGAATAAGCGACGACTGCAAGGAGGGAAGCGGAAAGCGAGCGCACTGAGGAGGACTGGGTCAGGACGGCGACGGGGAGGTCAAAGGCCGCCTTGCGCTTGATCTCGTCGTAGCGCTTCGGGTCCTGCAAGGGAACAGCTGAGCGGTAAGCATCGTTGGACGGAATGAGGAGGAGTAGGGCGAAGCAGCGTACCGAGAGGAGGCAGAAGACCATCTGCGGCGGGAGGCCCTTCGGGTTGCGCGGCTGCAGGCGAGGACTCCGTCAGCAGGTTGTGCTGAGAGCGAACGGACGAGGCGCACGTTGCCGACGATGACCTTGTTGCACGCGCGCTTGAACGGCGAAACGAGGTCCTCCCTCCCGTCCCAGTACTCGATGCCGCGGGGCTGGTCGTCGAGGATCTTCATGCCTTCGGACGAGGGTTAAGCTAGATCACTATCACGACGGTGCGCGAAGAGAGCGAGAGGAACGCACCCCTCGCCTTGGCCTGCTTCATGAGCGTGTCGAAGAACCACTTGACGCGCTCGGGCGGCGTGTACTGCTGCGGGCCGTAGACGACGACGGACCAGTGCTGGAGCGCCGCACCGGGCTGGAGGAACTTGGACTGGATGAGGTTCCACGCGCTGCAAGGGGAAAAATGAGGGCGTGCGCTGGGCAGGAGCGGGAGAAGAGGACGCACCCGTACGCGACGGACGGGTTCGCCTTGACCGACGACTGGTGGTACGCGACCTTCGGCGGCGGGAGGATGCGCCCCGTGAGCTTCATCATGCTCGCGTCGACCTCGAGGCCCCATGCCTCCGCGCTCGAGCCCGGGCCAAAGTCGGCGTCCTTGCGAATCGCGTCGATGGCAGCGCGGCGCTCAGCGGGCGGCTTCGCCGAGACGTTGGTCATCGCCGCAGCCTGCATCGCCGTGAGCTTGGTCGGCGGGATGGCCGTCCCGTGGACGAGCTCGAGGCAGTCCATCGGGACGAACTGCCCGCCGCGGAGCTCGACGCACTGCATCTTCGGGTCGACGTTGCGCTTGTACGTCTTGGCGAAGTACTCGGCGACGGTCATCGTCTGCTGCGGCGTCTTCGCCTCGCGCTCGGGGAGCGCCTCGCCCTTGGACGCCGCCGCGGCCGCCTCCTTCGCCGTCGGCTTGGCCGGGCGCTTGCCGCCCTTCTTCGAGCGGTCCGAGATCGAGACGAGCTGCCTGCCCGCGGGCTGGCCGAAGGCCTGGATGGCGAACACGCGGCGGTCGACGCTGCGGGCGGGATCAGCGAGATCAGCGCGGCCGCCGAAGGGAGGGAAGGCGAGCGGCGTACCGGTGTGTGACGCGGACCTTCGCGCCCTTGAGTTTGCGCTTGAGCTGATGCAGCTCAAACTCGTTGAACGGCGCCGTCACGGGGGCGCCCGACCCGCCGAACCCGCCGCCGCCGCGCCCGCCGCGCCCACCTGAAGCCGCCGCGCCCGCCGCGGCCGGCCTGCGAGGACGACTGCGCGCGCCCGACGATCGCGTTGCAGACGTCGAGGAGCTTGCCCGTGATGATGTACGGCGTGAAGGCCGTGTCGGCATTGAAGACGATGCCGGACGTCGTCGGGCGGACGGACCTGCGGAGACTCGGAGTGAGCGCAGGTATGCGGGACGAAGCGGCAGGAGACGCACTGGAAGAGGCCGGCGAGGAGCTGTCCGCCTTCGCCGAGGGGCGTCGCCTGGGGCATGCTCAGGAACTTACGCCCGCCGCCGCCGGGGATGAAGTCGGTGCGGCGGTACATTCCGTGGCGGAGGAGGACGTCCAGGGCCATAATGGCCGTCGCGGCGAGGTCGCTGAGGTTGGCTGCGCGCTAGTGCTCGCAGAACTTCTCGAGGATGGCGAGGTCGATCAGCTGCGCCAGCTGCAGCTTGACGTCGAAGACGCGCGCGGGGCGGGCGTCCGTCTCGGCCGGGAGCGAGACGCGGAAGACCTTGACGCCGTTGGGGAAGTCGAGCTTGCCGAGGCAGAAGGCGTTGTTCCGGTTGTCGTACGCGGCGCTCCGCAGCTGCGCGCCCAGCCCGTCCGGGTTCGAGGCGACGAGCGCGTCCCAGACAGCAATGGAGGTCTCGCGGTTGACGTCGGTGCCGCTCTTGGCCGGCTGGTCGCGGACGGCGACGATGTTGACGTCGTAGTGGGCGAGTGAGGCGGACTTGCGGAACTTGATGCGGTAGACGTTCGCGCAGAGCTGGATCTGGCGGCCGAGCGTGCCGCCCTTGTCGGGGCGCTTGGCGAGGACTGAATGATGGAGGAGAGGGTTCAGCGCGTCCGGTGCGGAGGGGTGGGGCAGAAGACCGAGTTGCGGGAGGTTGGCTCGCGAAGTGGGGAGGAGGGGCAGGATACGCACCAACGCCGGAGTCGCCCGGGTCGCCGAAGCTGGTGACTGCGAGGGCCTTGAACTCCTGCACGAGGGATTGCATGGTACCGCACGAGGGTGTGGTGAGGCGGGAAGGCGTGGAACTGATGAGCGCGCCCGACGACGAGGGGGGACGTGGGACGGTGCGGGAGGCGAACTGCGCGGTCGCTGAGGGTGCTCGAGTGCTGTGAGAGGGCTCTTGCAGCTCGCGCGCGGAAGCGGTGTGTGCGGGGAGGAGGAGACGCGCGCCCCCTCTCCCGCCGAGTCGGGCGAAGGAGGTCAAAACGCTCATCATCGGAGGGGCGCACTGGATGCTTTCAGACGTTCTACAGGGACGCTGAAAGCCTGGGAGCCCGCCGCGCGCCGTGCAAAGTGCGTTGCGAGCCGGGCTTCCTCCTCGGAGGCGGCACGATGTCAACCTTGCCCCGCCGCTCTCAGCTCGCGATGGCCGCTCGGAAAGCCCCGCAGCTCTGTACAGCGCTCTACTTCGGCGCACAGCGGGCTCACCAGCGCGCGTACATCCTGCGCCCAGCAAAGTACCTCGCGCTCTGGCGGTGCGACAGACGACCGATGCTGTGTTCGACGAGCTCCCAGTCCTCGTCGCCCTCGCCGATGTCGGGCAGGGCTGTCGTCGCACTGTCGCGGACGCCGACCATCCTGCGGGCGTAGGGGACGCTGCTCGTGGCGAGGACGCCGCGGTGGTGATGCGTGAGGTAGTAGGCCTAGCGACGGGAACGCGACGGGTATGGCGGGCGTGAGCTCCGAACTCTAGTAGACAGAGGACGAGAACGCACGTAGGGTTGCATGTGCTCGCGGACCTCAAAGTAGCGCTCGCCCGTGTGCGACAAGCCGTACAGCTGGCTGATCGCCCTGCGGAACCTCATCTCGCCCTTCGACCTGCCGCATTCGGCCGTCGGCCTCGATTTGTCCCCTGTACTGATACCGTCAGGGCCGGCGTGAGTGTATGATATGATCAGGGAAGACGCACGGTAGGCGCGGCTGGATTGGGCGGCAGCCTTCTCGGCGCGGGCAGACTCGCGCATGATAAGCTGCATCGCCGCTATGAGCTCTGGGTGAGCAGGGTCCCCCTTCCAAAGGCTGCTGATCTCCGCGCCGTCTTTCTCCACTGCCCGAAGAAAACGAAAGCCTGGCGTCAGCGCATCTTTCGGGCGGAGGGGAGGAACGGGCTCACAAACTCGGAGGGCAGCCTCTGGCCCGTGCGCCGCGACGAGCTCTTCAATCTATAGCGAGGGGGTCAGTCACCCATGCAAACAGCCCACGAGCATCCGAGGACGCACGAGCTGCCGCTCCCGACGTTGCAGTTTGTCGAGCCCGTACTTCTCTTTGAGCTCGCGCTCCTGCTTGTCGAGCTTGAGGAAGTCCTGGATGATCTCGTGCATAGTCGCAGTGTCCTTCCTCAGTGTCGCCTCGACTGCAGGCAGCATTGTCAGCGCGTCGTTTGATACTCCCCAGCCCACGAGAAACGGCGCGCACGGTACTCATCACCGAGCTTGACCTTCGCGAGGTGGATCTCGTGGAGAACGTCGTTGATGGACATGTCCTTGCGCCCTTCGGAATCCTTCTTCATAACCTGCTGCTCGCGCTCGACTGCGTGCGAGTGGGCGTGAGCGAGGGAGCATGGCAGACCGGCGGGTCAGCGCACCGTCGTTCACTGTGCGAGAGAGACGGTCAAGTCAGCGAAGCGTGGCAGTGGAGTGAGGCCGGTAGGTACGCACGCTCGCGCCTGAAGCTCGTCGATGTGCTGCTGCTCCTCGGCGGTCGGCATGTTGGCGCGAGGCAAGAGGTGAGGGAAGCGGGCTGCACGAGAAGCGAGAAGCAGAGAAGCAAAGAAGCAAAGAAAAAGAAGAGCGAGACGCAGAACGTGGACCTAGCGCAGAGAGGCTGTGCGCCCCGAGGACAAGCCGCGGGGAGTTGAGCGAGGAGGTGAAGGAGGCTCTGCAGTGGAGAGAAGGGTCAGCGTGGTCTGCGCGCGCGGCGATCGACGCCTGCGCCTGGGCTTGTGGCTTCGGCGCGCGTCAGGCGCCTTACAAGCAATCAAGCGGGCGAGAGCCGAGCGAACTGATGAGGAGGAGCGGGAGCCACAACTCAGCGAGAAGGCAGCCCGAGTCTACGAGACGTGCTGTGGGCAGTCCGCAGGTCTACCAGAGCCAGTCTAGCTGTACTGCAGCGCCGTTTGCGGGGAGTGAGCGTTGTCGAGGATGTCAACCTCGCTCGACCCTCCTCTCGCTCCTCCCACCCCACGCTCACCACGTACGCACGGATGGACGGGCTCGACCTGAAGCCCCTCCACGGGCTCTACCAGCTCCTCGACTCGGCCGGCGACGCAGACCTCGACCACCCGCTCGTCTGCCTCGCGCAGCTCTACCGCAAGCCCGCCAAGAGCCGCGCCTCGCCCGACCCCTCCCAGCTCGGAGAGCTCGAGTGGGTCATCGCACTCGGATCGAAGGCGCCCGCGCCGGTCCAGAAGTGCAAGAAGCGCAAGGCCGGTGGGATGGTCGACGTCTGGTGGGAGTCGCGCCTGTGCGGGAGGGAGGTCGAGGAGCTCATGCAGCAGGTGCGCCGCGTGCTCGTCTCCTCTGAGTAGAGCTGCTGACTCGCGAGCGGCACGCAGGTGGACGGAACGGCCCTCACGCCCGCGCAGGTGATTCCGAAGGTCCGCGAGCGCTGGATCGAGGGCAAGCTCGAGGTCAGCGGGTACAAGGAGGGCGAGGAGCCGCGCGGGGGCATCGAGGTGCGCTTCACTCGCTCACGCGCGTAGGACGGGCGAGCTAACCATCAGGGCGCACAGCTCATCGTCCGCATTACGCCGTCACTCCCGCTCTCCATCATCCTCACGCCTTGCGACGACGCGCCCTTCTCGCTCATGTCTATCCTCGCCGAGGTGCACATCTTTCCTCCGACCCGTCATGCGCAATACTCATGCAGTCAATCGCCAGACGATCCACCCCTTCCTTACCGCCTCACAAGACCGCATCACCGCCGCGAACGCGAAGAAACAGCTCGAGGCGCTCCGCACGGAGCACGACAAGGCTTGCAAGCTGCTCGACGACGCGCGCGAGGACCGCAAGCGTGCGCGGCGCGTCCCGGGGACGCAGCTCCGGCAGTACTCGGGCGACTCGAACGCCGGCGCGCCGTTTGGTCGGAGGAAGAGCAGCCAGGACCAAAGTCAGGGCCAGAGTCAGAGCCAGGGCTTCAGCTATGGCGCGCCGAAGCAGCTGAGCCCGACGGAGGAGAAGGAGCTGTCCGTTAGCCCGACCAAGGTCATCCCCGGTGGTGCGTCCTCGTCTCTGCGCCTCCTGCCACGCTCTTCCGCTGATGCACGCGCAGTCACGCGCCGCGGCTTCCTCAAGCCCGGCGACCCCGGCTATGCCGGGAGCTCGCACCGCCCCGGTCGCGTCGTCGAAGACGGGGGCTGGGACGCGGAACCCCCTTCCAGCAACGAGGAGTAGCCACGCCCTTCCGCCGTCCTTTCCGCCTATCCCATCCGTGCCTTTCCGTGTGCCCTACTTGTCGTTGTGCCATACTCTCGCGCTCTCACGCGATGCATCGTACTCTCTCTCACCGCGCCCCCTCCGTACCCCTTCGCTTCGCTGCGATGCAAAGATGCGTATTGATACAGCCCGTACAGCCCCGTCTATGCGCGTCTACTGCTGCGGCGCAAACATGGTCTGCAAGCTCCCCTTGCCGTCCTCGCGCTCCGGCGCCTCAGCCTCCTCGCCAGTAGGAAGCTCGCGCGGGTTCTCCGCGTCGTACTCCTGCGGGCCCTGCAGCCCGACGCGGTTCGCCGTCGCTTCGATGCGCTCGGCGGTGGTCATATCGTGCGTGGGGTTGTACCGCTCGACGAGCTCCTGCGAGGCGTGAACGGGGATCGAGGTCAGCACTGCACGCCACAACGCAGGCAGGGCTCGCGGGCACGCGCAAGCCCGCCAGGGAGAGCGCAGCACTGACGCACCTTGTGGATCCGCCTCGCGCGGAGGAAGACGACCATGTTCTCGACATCGCGCGCGAACCGCCTCGCCTCGTCCCCGCCCGGCTGGATCGCGCGCCCGCTCTCGAACAGGGCGCGGAGGTGCTGCGGGATGGCGGGGGAGCGGCGGGTGCGCGGGTGGATCGACTGCGGCGGTGTGTGGAGCGGGGTCAGCAAGGGGGAGATTAGAGGGAGGAGGGGGGTGGCGCACGTTTGCGACGAACTGGCGCAGGGTCGAGCGGTACAGCTGCGGGAGGGTGGCCATCCTGGAGGGTACAACGGGCTCTGGAGCGGGGAGAGCGCGAGGTGCGGAGACTCACCCGGAGCTCGACGAGGAGCGGAGAGGTTGGCTCCTCGCTGTTCGCACACTCGCTCCGACGCGCCTGCACCCTTGTGTGCACAATCCGTCGAGCTGTTGCTACCACGCCGAGCCGCTTGCAGGCAATCCCACGCCGTGCTCACCTCTCCCACTTCCTCATCGCTCGCTTCTTCTCTGCGGCCTGGCGACTCTAGATCTGCTCAAGCTGTGCTCTGCACTAGCTCAGCACAATCACCGGCTACGTGATCCACCGACATGCCACATCCGCTCCGTCGCGCTCCAGCGCCGCCGCACCAACTACCCCCGGCACGCAGCACACCCGCACTCTGCGCCGCATGCAGTCCTCACCGCCCGTGCACCCACACAGGCTGTTCGAGGATACGCTGCTGGGCGTGTCAGCTCGTGGCCCGGCCGTGGGCGTGGTCAAAGGGGAAGGGACGCACCCCGCGAAGAGGACGGCGTTGATGACGGTGCGGGCGCAGCCGCACGAGGAGCAGGCGCACGAGCTGGCGGTGCACTGCGCCTTTCGCGACACGTGGAGGGCGGCGCTATCAGCGGTTGAAGCTCAAGGTGGCGACATTGGCAGAGGGAGCCCTACGGCGCAGGAACGAAGAGTGGCGAGATGGCTGCGGGCGGCGAAGGAAGGCGGCGGACGTCAGGCTACGCATGACTTGCCTGGCCGATGGAGGAGGACAGCGCACGGAGTCATGGCGGCTGGGAGGCGGTGACCGGACTCAGCCAGGGCTCGAAGCGGTGCGAGAGAAGGGCCAGGAGTGCAGGACAGGCTCACGTACACTCGAATCGCTTGCTCGCGTCGTGGGGAAAGGAGCGAAGATGCAAAGCGATGCACGTCGCGCTTTACCGCCTACCGCGGGGGTCTCCTCGATAATCCGCGTGTCTCGCACATCTGGCGCATCCACCTCTTGCCTCACCCTCGCAAACTCGCGCACGGTCTCCCCCGCGCCCTTACGCAATGATTCAAGCACTATCGTTCCAGCGTCCTACCACCTCGCCCACACCTCAGCAGGGAGCACCCCCCTCATCGCCTCCCAATGCATCCTCACCTCGGGGAGCTGCGCCCTCTCGACCCACGCCGCGTCCTCCTCGCCCCTGACAAGCCTGCCCACGTCCCCCTCGCGCGGGACAAACGGCGCTAGGTCGACCTCCTGCCCCTCGAACGCGGCAAACACCCCGCGCCGGATGCCCGGGCTCGGGAAGGGAAGGAAGTCGGCGCGTTCGGGCGCACGGAAGATGAGGGGGACGAACCACTCGCGCGAGCAGAACACAACGAGGTTCCGGAACGCGCCCTCCCCCTGTGGGCGCTGCGGGCCCGATGCCGAGTGCGGGACGTCCTCGATTGCGCGGCACTGGCCGCTGTGGGGCGGGAGGGTGAACGCCGCGAGGACGGTGCGGAGGATTGCGCGCGAGGAGGGCGAGGAGAGCGTGCCGGCGAAGTTGAGCGCGAGGACGCCCGAGGGGTGCAGCAGCGCGGCGAGGCGTGTGAGGAAGGGGAGCGTGAAGAGCGCGGCGGGGACGGCGCCGCCGGTGAACTGCCCGAGCGCGCGCGGGTCAGCGGGGCTTACGAAAAGGGAAAGGAGACGTACGACGTCGTGGACGATGTAGTCGAACATCTGCGCGCAGCGTAAGTAAGCTTCTCAAACCGCAGCGAGAGCTGGAAGCGCCACGCACCTTCCCGCTTCCCTCCTGCCCCTCCACCCACTTCACCGCATCCATCAGCACGACCTCCCCCGCTTCGACGTCGCTCACGCCGAAGTAGTCACGCGCATACGCGCACTACCGGTCGATCTCGACGAGCGTGAGGTTGACGCCGTGCTGCGCGAGCGCGCGGGCGGAGAGGCCTACGCCGAGACCGCTGGGCGCGCGCGCGGGAGGCGGTCAGGGCGGGGAAGATGACGAGGAGGGAGGGGCGCACATGATCAGGCCTTGCTCGGGAGACTGGCGCGGGAGGTCCGCCGGCGCGGGGACGAGGCGCACGAGTTCCTGCAGGATGAACGTCGACTGCGGCGCGACGTGAAGTCAGAGATCAGTGTCCACAGTCGCAGCTGCGAGGCAGCGAAATGGGTGCAGAGACGGGCTGCGACGCACGTAAATGCTCTCCGCCCTGCGCACCACCTCCGCCTCGTTGACCTCGCTCCCCCGCGCGCCCCTGCGCAGCTGATCCCTGCTCGGCCCGACCCACAGCCCGCCCAGGAGCGAGTGGTCCGCCCGGAGGTACCTGAAAGTGTAGTCTCCCGGCGGTGCACCCTCCTCGGCGGGGAGGGTGTACTCGCCGACGGAGATCCACCCCGTGACGGACTTTTGCGCGGCGAGGACGCCGCGTGGGAGGATGAGGAGAGGTGGGGCAGTGCGAGGAGGTCTGGGCGGTGAGGTGCGCGAGGGCGAGGAGGGTGCCGAAGAGGGCGAGGCGCGCGAGGGGGTGGGCCGAGAGGCGGTCGGCGAGGGTTGGAGAGGTCGCGCGGGCGCGAGGAGAGCCAGGCGCATAGGTACGCGGGGCGGCAAGCGCGACGGCGCAGAGGAGGAGGCCGTGCGCTTGCAGCTGTGGATCGGGCCGGAGGCGGTCAGCGGAAGCCGCACACAATACAGCGACCGGGAAACGCACGACGTAGCATTCTGGCAGGATGGGCCACCTGGCGCGGAAAAAGCTCGAGACGGGCGGAAGGAGCGAGACGAGGTAGGCGAGCGGGAGGAACAGGCGCGGGAGGCGCTTCCTCTGCCAGCGCATGCGTCAGCATGCGGACCAGGGGCCCTGCGAGAGGATTTGACGCACCTCCTTGCACGCCCAGCTGTCGACGAGCCAGAGCCAGAGGCAGAGCGTCGGGACGAATTCGAGGACGAGCCTGCCTGCCCAGACGCCCGTCGCCGGCGTGTCCCAGCGGGTCAAAAGCCAGCCATCCCTCCAGCGCAGCAAGCCCTCGGTTACAACCTTGTACGCGCCGATGGTGAGCCAGCGGACGCGCCAGTCGACAGCCGAGCGGTCCGGGCGACGGAGGAAGAGGAGGGCGGCGAAGGTCACGGCGAGGAGGGCGTAGTACGGGGCGTTGTCCTCGAGTGCGTGTACGGGTGCGGACGAGTAGAGCGGGACGAGGAGGTCGCGGCTGGTCTCGTTGAACCAGAAGGGGGCGGTTGCGAGGATGGCGGCGACGACGCGAAGTGGGGCGGAAGGCGACGGTGGAGAGGGCGGACGGGGACGGCGGCGGTACGCGGGCGGTGGCCGGCCATGTCAGACTAGTCCGGCGGTCTCCGCTGGGCGTACCAGTCGGTGGAAGAAGGCGTCGAGGGGGTTCGAGCTGGGAGAGGAGGCGGTGCCGGGGAGATGAGGAGCGAGGAGGGCGGATCGCACTGCGGGTAGTCGGGTACAGCTGGAGGGTATCGATGGGTACTGCCTCGGTATCTCTGCACTCCTACTTTGCGCTCCAGCGGTGAGCGAGGATGACGGCCGCTTCCAACCGCTCCGCGCGAAACGCATCGTCGCCCTCTTCCTCTCCCACACACTCGGTCCAGCTCGAAGCCGCTCGCAGTCGCCGCCATGCTGCTCACACAGAGCCGCGCTGCTGCCCCGCGGCTGCGCCCGATCGCCGCACTCCCTCTTCGCCGCTCGTTCGCCTCGACTTCGCCAACCCGGTCCGCCGTCCCGCCCGTCGTGGGATCCGCACCACAGATGCCCCGACACCTCCTCATCCACGCACCACACCCGAGTGCAACCTGGCCCTCCCACCTCGACTCGACCTCGCCCCTCTACCGCACACTCGCCGACCGCTGGGGAAAGCACCCGGAACTCAGCAAGCTCGGGTTCGGCATGACCGACGCAGGGACGGGACCGGTCGGGCAGGAGTGGGACCCGCAGCGGAGCAAGCTCGACAAGCCGGACGAGGGTGCCGCGGAAGAGTGCGTTCCCTCTCGCACGGCGCACCTTGCTCGTGCCCTGCTGCGGGCTATCCACACTCGAGCTAGTCCTCACGGAGACGAAATCCCCGCAGAGTCTACTCCGCTACGGTCTACCCCGACTTCCTGCACATCCCCTCGCTCTCCATCTCCTCCCTCCCCTCCTTCGAATCGACCTATCTCTCCCTCCCGCCTCCACCCTCCGCCTCCCTCACCTCACCTTCCACACCCTCGTCGCCAGCACGAACCCACATCTTCGTCTGCACGCACGCGATGCGCGACTGCAGGTGCGGCGACCTCGGCGAGCCGTTGTACGCTGCGCTCGTCCGCGAGGCGAAGCGGCGGAAGGTCGGCGGGGAGCTGCGCGACGGGAGGAGGGCGTCAGGATCGCCCGCGTGGCACATATCGGCGGGCACAAGTGGGCGGGGAACGCGCTGGTGTACCGCGAGGGCGGTGCATGCGACTGGTCAGTCCCGCTCTTCCTGTCACCGCACGGGCTGAATGGCGGGCCTCGCCTTTGCTGTGCTGCGGTATCGAGACTGGAGTGGGACTAACGCCGTGATCTGCAGGTACGGCCTCCTCCGCGCCGACGATGCCCCCAAGCTCCTCGACTACGCGACCTCCTCCTCCCCCTCCACGCCCTGGTACACCCGCTGGCGCGGGCGCGTCGGCCTCTCGCCCGCCGACGTCCGCGAGGCGTTCGTCGCGCGCCCCAAAGCGGCGACGGACGCGCAGGACAAGGCGGACGAGCCGCGCGCGGCCCTCGGCGACCGCGTCGAGCTCGCGTTCAGGACGTTCGAGGGGGAGGAGATCCGCGTGACGGGGTACGAGGGCGAGAGTGTCATGGTGCGCCCGTCTCCTGCCTTTCTTCTTTCCGAGGGCGTGCTCAGCCAGGAGAATGCGCGCAGGAAACGGCCAAGCGGCACGACCTCCCCTCGATCCTGGCGACGTGCGGCGGGCACTGCGAGTGCGCGACGTGCCATGTCCACCTCGCCGAGGACGCGCCGCAGCCCGAGATGCAGGACGAGGAGGACGAGCAGCTCGAGTTTGCGATTGGCGCGGACGACGACTCGAGGTGCGTCTCCTTCCGAGCTCTCCTCCCTTCTCGCTGCGGCCGTTGCGGCTCACGCGCGTGCTGGGTCTCGCCAGCCAACAAGCTCACGCGCCGATTTCTCCGCAGACTGGCATGCCAGCTGCCCGTGACGAAGGAGCTCGGCGAGTGGGTCGCGCAGGGTGGCCAGATCCGCCTGCCGCGGTACTAGAGGCAGCTCGTAGAGCTTACATGCGCATATCGTTGCACTGCATCGGAGGTAGACGCTCTCCAGCGGGGATGCGAGGGATGATCGATGAGGGCGCGGAGGGCAACTTGCGAAGGTCCCGCTCGACGGCGGCAAGTCTTTGCGGAGGCTCTCGCTTCCGCTGTTTGCTGCCTCTTCGGCACTTCGCTTGCTCTCTCAGGGGATTGCGAAGTGCGGAGGAGGACTGACAAAGGCACAGACGAGTTGTTCCACCTTCTCCTCGAGCGAGTCCTGTACAAGCGGTCCCAAGCGCGTAGTCCTCCTGATCCGAGCTGTTGAGCGGGCCATCGAGAGCTTAGTCGCCCTTGGCCATGATCTCCCTGCGTAGGCGAGGCGAGCCCGCACAGCCGCGGAGGTTAGCGAGTCGCCCTCGTTCGTGAGGACGACGGGGTGAAGGGACAGCGCTCGGGACGCACTTGAGCCTCTCCTCCTCGGCCTCTTGCTCCTTCGTGCCGTGTGAGAGGTGCATGAACGTGTGCGGCGCAGCATGGCCGAGCGTCCCTCCGCCGGGGCCGATGTGCTCCGTCGAGGGAGCGTCCATGCCGGCCATGGGCTGCCCCTTCCGTCAGCGCGCGCGTGGAGAGGGAAGGGAGGGAGAGGACGCACCTCGACGTTGCCCGTGGGGTTGGGGCGCGCGCGGTGTTCGCCGGGCGGGACGTGCGGGATGTTCGAGTGCGGGTCCCTGCTCTCCCCCGGGGTCAGCCTGGTCTCCTTCGTCGACGGCAGGACGCACATTGTGGCTTGCGAGTGCGAGTGAATGGGAGGAAGCAAAGAGAGAGAGAGAGGCGCAGAGGTCACTCGCTCTCGCGACGGGAGCGTCGGCCCCACCTGCGCTCCTGCTGACCTTTGCAGCTCGACTGGCCGCGTCAACTACGTTCGCACGCGCATCTACTCTGCTCGGCTCTACTCGCTGTCCGTGTGCACCCCCGCCCTCCCAACGGGCGCATATCTCCCCGCCCCGCCACTCACGCCCCTCTTCGCGCGCCCGCGCTCCTCTTCCTCCTCCGCGCTCTCCTCCGCGCTGCTGCTCCCCTCGCTCCACGCGCCCCGATCCTCCCACCGCCGCGGTTCCGCGCCGCAGGCATCCGCTGCAGCGCCTCCTCATCACTCTCTTCGTCCCCCTCCGGCGCACGTCCGCGGCGCCAGAACGCCCAGCCCCTCCCCTTCCTCACAGCCGCGGAGGAGGAGGACGAACGCCGGCCGTGCGCGACATGGAAGAGCGTGTTGCCGTCCCCGCCGCCGATAGCGTTGGCGGTGTAGCGCCACACGAGGAGCTGCAGGGCCACGCTCGCGATGAAGAGCTGCCCCGCCGCTTGCGGTCGTCAGCGGGAGAGGGAGAGGGAGAGGCGAGGCGAGCAGGGAGGGACGCACGCCCATGAATACCCACTGGGTGATTTTCCCGCCGCAGACGTCCGCGAGGAACGAGATGCCTGAGCTGCGCCCGGCAGGGGGTCAGCGGGAGAAGAAGGACGGCGAGAGGCGAGGAAGGGCGACGCACCACACGGCGCTCGCGTTCCCGCTGAGCGAGTTCCACAGCCAGAATCCTGCGCACCCCACCGCGGCGCCCTGTTCTCCCTCTCTGGAGTCAGCACCGCCCCTGTCTGCACGAGCCAAGAAGCGCGAGGACGCACCAGGATGAGCCATGGGAGCCCCTTCCACTTGAGCCCGCCCTTGGTGAGGTGAACGGCGAGCGCCCAGGCGCCGGCGACGAGCGCGAGCCAGCAGAGGATGGCGGAGGCGAGGCGATGCTCGAGGAGAGGAGGGACGAGAAGGACAGGTTCGCGAGGGAGGAGCTGCGCGCGCGCGGTGGGGTTAGCGGGAGGACCAGGAGGGAGAGGGAGGAGCGTACCCGAGGTGAAGGAGAAGAGCAGGAGGAGGAGGACGTTGACGATCTGGCGGGCGATGCGGGTCAGGGCTGCTTCGCGAGCGGGAAGGGACGGGGGCGCACCTTGATTACGAGGGGTACCCACATGGCCACGACGACTTGAACGAGTGAAGCGCAGGAGGAAGAGCTGGAGAAGCGGAGGAAGAGGCACCGAAGCGGCCGCGGAGAGGCCGGACAGGAGACGCAGGGAGAGGAGGCGCAGAACGAGAGGGAGGAGAGGCGGAGCAACGACAGAAGCTGGATGCGACGGCGCCTCGTCGGGAGAGGGCGAGTGTGAACGCAGATGCGGGAGTCAACGACGGAAGACGCGGTTGAACCGCTTTCCACGGCAGGACGAAGGGCAGCCAAAGGACAGGACAGGAGGGTACGACAACACGCGAAGGTACTGTACGGCACAGACGACGAAAAAAGGGCGACGACGGCGGTCAACCCAGCGGCGAGTGTGGGCGGCGCCGCTCAGAGCGAGGCGCGGCCGAGGAGAATCTTGAGGTCGAGGAGAACCTGCAAGCCTTGCGAGCGTCAGCCTTCCCTGCTTGCCGCAGCGATCGGCCCTCCAGCGCGTGCGCGAGAGGTGTGCACCCGGCTGAAGGGGATGCGGGACGACAGGGAGGGAAGCGGAGACGCACATGCCGCAGCGCGCGCGTCCAGCCCTCGTCGCTGCCGAACTGGAGCTTGATCGACACGTCGCCGATGCGATCCTTGACGACGCTGCGTTTGCGCCATGGGTGTGAGCTCGTTCGCTCCTCAAGAACTACCGCGCGCGGGGAGGCAGCCCCCCGGCTTGCACGCCCCGAAGAGCTGCCGCCGTGGACTGCTAAAGGGGAGAGGGGACAGGTGGACGCACGCATGCGGCAGGCGGACCTTGCGATCGCGCGCGACGACCCACTCGCTGAGCTGGCGGAGGCACTCGAGGAAGGCGACCATGGCGTGGTCAAACCTGCGGTTCTGGAGCAGGCGCGCGACGGCGAAATCGCCCGAGCCGTAGCTGCGCGGCGGTGGGAAGGCGTCAGGATGGAGCCGAAGAGCGGGAAGGACAGGGGGGAAGAAAGCAGCGAGGGGGCAGACGGATAGGAGAGGGGAGCTCGGGACGCACAGCTCGAGCACCTGCACCACCTCGCCCTTCTCGCCGAGCTTCTCGATGCGTGAAGCTCCCACACGGCACGAGGCGATACCCGCTGAACGCAAAGCCGAACTTGCGCGCGATCGTGTGCAGGAGGAGGAGCGTGTGCCCCCAGGCGGCGTTAATCTCGGGCCATTCGACCTGCCCGCGCGCGGCTCGTCAGAGGCGGGCATCGAGGCGGGGAGGGAGGGGGACGCACGGAGACGCCCGGGAGACGCCCGAGCCGCAGGCCGTTGATCGTCCCGAAGCCAGCTTCCTGGCCGATGCAGAACGCGTCGTCTGCGCGCGCACGCAGCACAGTCAGCCTCATCCTCCGACGAGATCGCACACGGCAACTGCCTCCCGCGAAGCAGCCGCCGACAGCCCGCCGAAGATGAGCCCACGCGACGCACTGTACACGTTGGTGCGCTGGAGCTTGTCGAGCTCGCGCGTCCCGGCCGCGAGGCGCGTCTGCAGCGCGCTCGCGCGGTCCTGCAGCTCGTCGCGCGCGAGGACGTACAGCGAGTGCTGGCGCCAGAACCTGCGCGTGCAGGGAGACCGGGCGGGCGAGGTCAGCGTGCGTCTACTTTGCGGAGGAGCAAGGCGCTCGCGCCCCGAAGAGAGAGCGAGGCTGAGAAGGGGAGGGGACGCACCCGGCTTCCTCCTTGGCGAGCTCCACTTCCTCCGCGTCGAGCGCGGCCTTGTCGTCCGCGAGGGAGGCCTTCTGCGCCTCGACGGCCTTGAGCTCGGCGATCGCGTGCGATTCGGCTTTGCGGAGCTGCGAGGAGGTCGACCGTGTGAGTAGGCTGGACTGGACAGCCTAGCATAGCCGTCCCGCCCACGGGCGTTGCAGCTGGCAAGCGCAGTCCGGCGACTGACCTTTGCAATGTCTCTCTCGAGCGCCTCGCGCAAGTCGACGTCCTTCCCGCCCACGGCCTTCCTCGCCTCGTCCCTGCGCCTCAGGACGTCCTTCTCGAACCCGATTAGGCGGTCGCGCTCCTTCTTGCCCTCGTCGAGTTCGCGCGCGAGGAGCGCGAGGAGGACCTCGATGCACTCTGTGCAGAGCGGGTGGTCGACGCTCGATGACGACGAGAGGAGCGTATAGAGGGCGTTGAGCTGCGCGAGGTGCGGGGTGAGGAGGGCGGGGCGGCGGTCGAGGAGGGGTCCGCGCCGGCGGCGGAGGAGGACGAGGCGGCGGGGAGCGCGGACGAGGTGAGGGCCGAGGGGGCGGAGGACCGAGTCGGTGAGGACGACGAAGGACTCTGCGGGGCCGAGGGCACGCGGCGGCGGGACAGGTGCGGGTGCGGTCGACGAGGAGGACGAGGAGGACGAGGGGACGGTCACGCGCTGGATGGTGGTTCGCGGTACGGGGTACCTCTGTGCGATGCCGTAGAGGGGCTGGAGGCCTGGCGGGACCCTGCCTGTCCTCGGCTGCGTCGCTGCGCCTGTTCCCGCGAGTCCCCCACCAGATGGGCGAGCGGGCGGGTTTGGGATGCGGTCCGAGGCGGAGAGGAGGTCGTAGGTGGACGGCGAGAGTGCAGCGATGCTCTCGTCGATCTGCACCGGGTGGGGAGGCGGGTGCGGCGAGGGGAGCGACGCTGCGGGGAACGCGAGCGGCTGCCGGCACCGCTGGCACGATCCGCTCGGCATGGCTGCAGCCGTACGAGCAGCACAAGTACACTCGGGCTAGCCCTGGTGGAATAGAGCGGCGAGCAAGGGAGAGAGCCGCTCCCCTCCTCCGCCTCGAGGCTCTGCTCCGTCCTCGCCGCCCTCGCTGCGCCAGAGGCCGAGCTCCGTGCCGGAGCAGAGCGCTGCCACCCCTTGGATGGACGTGGCACCTCCCCCCGCCCCTCCCGCCCCGAGCGCACCTCCGCCCACCCTCGTCGACCCGGCCTCCGCCTCCGCCCCGCCGCTGCACCCGCCGAACCCGCACCAGAGCCATGCAGCGCACCATACAGCACCCCAGCTCGATCCAGAGCAGCTCGACGCAGAGCTCCCCACCGTCCTGCAGGACCTCGTCCCGCTCTCGTACCTCATCGACCGCGTCGTCGCAGCCGCCTACGCAGACCTCGCAAACCTCGTAGAGACGTGCGCGCCCTCTCCCTTGCCACTGCGTGTTCCCACTCACCCACCCAGCATGCGCCCGCAGCCTCCCGAGCCAGAACGACCAGGCCCGCAAGCGCGCCATCGTCGACTATGTCCTCCACACCCGCAGGCAGCTCCTCAAGCTCCTCGTCCTCACACGGTGGAGCACAGAGGCAGACCGCATACAAAAGGCCATGGTGCGTACGCACTCCTCTCTCCGCGCGACGTCGGCAACTCGCTCCATGTGCACGCGCAGAACATCGTTGGCTTCCTTTCGATGCAGAACCACGCCGTCGAGTCCTCCATCACCGCCCTCACCGACACGACCTCGATGCTCTCGGGCGCACGTGTGCGCAACTACGACCTCGCGACGGCCCTCAGCGTCCTCACAGGGACCTACCCGTCACTGCCCTCGGCGCTGCGCGAGCGGTTCACCTCGGGCGCCGCGCCCCTGAGCGACGACGCCGTCGTCCAAACGCTCCGCGACGTCGACGCCGTCCTGCGCTGGCGGCTCGTCATGCGCCTCGAGCCCGTCCCTGCGCCGATGGCGCGCGTGCCCTGGCGCATCGGCGACGGCCGCGTCGTCTTCGCCGTGCCGGGGCTGTGGGAGGCGACGCTGACCTACGGCGGCGGGATGGAGGAGGAGGACGAGGGCCAGGAGGGGGGAGAGTGGTTCCTCCTCGGCGTGAGGTTCCTGTTCCGCGTCAAGGACGCGCGAGGGTGTGAGTCCGCCCCCGCTCCTTCCTCCTCTCGCTCCTCCGCACAGGAGCTCACCACCGAGTGCCTTCTCCGCCGCGATAAGCCTGGAACGCGACCCCCGCCGGCCCGCTCAAGGAGCACCTCGTCGACCTATGCAACCGCGAGCTCCTCCGCCGGCCGTACTTCCCTCCGCCCGATCACCCCGAGGGCGTACCCGCAACTCCGCCAGCTGTGGATGGCGAGGAGAAGAAGGCGGACAGCGGCGCAGCGGGTCGAGTCTGCCGAGGTGCGCGAGGCGCGCCGCGCGGACGAGCGCGCAGAGCTCGTCCGCAAGCGGAGGCGGGACCGCCCGCTCGACCGCGCGTACACCTTTCTGCGTGCGCTGCCCTCCCTCCTCAGCCCCTTTCGATCCGCACTGACCTGCTCCCGGACATGCCTGCAGAGCGCCTCGCGCTGTCGTACCAGCTCGAGGCGGTGTACGCTTCGGCGGCGAGGCTTGCGGCGACGAGCTGGAACGGGAGCTTGCGCGTCGAGATGAGTGCTGAGAGGGACGAGGTCCGCGTCGAGTATTGGACGTGCGTGCTTGATTCTCCCTCCCCTCTCTCCAGCCTCTCCCGCCACGCAGCGCTGACGCGCCTGCATGAGCAGGTACAAGCCCGACCCGCTTCCGAACCAGCAAGGGCAGCGAACACCCGCTCCACCCGCCAGCGGAGCGCGCCCCGGCCCCGGTGGCGCGCTCGTTATCTCCCTGCGCCCGCCCGCCGCTTCCCCCACAGGCGGCTCCACCGCCCCACCGCCAGCCGCAGCCGCAGCCGCAGCCTCCGCGCGCACCGCCGCGCGTGAGCACGCACTGCAGGCCGCGCTCGCGGCCGCCACGTCCTCTCCCTCACCCACTGCCGCTCCTCCCTCCTCCAGCGTCGAGCCCGCACCCGCTCCACCCGCCGTCCCCCCCGCCGCCCTCCGCGTGTCCTGGCTCCCTCCCCCCTCCTACGCCTCGAGCGCCGCGGCCCTCTCGCCCGCGCTCGAGCTCGGCGAGGAGCTCGACGTCGAGGCTTTGCTGGAGCGCGTGACGCGCGCGCATGCGCGCGAGGTGGTGAGACGGTTGGGTGAGGTTGTGGGGGAGGTGGAGGGGGGAGTGGAGGTGCGCTGCCCCCTGCGCGAGGGTCAGGACGGGATGGTGCTGGATGAGGCCGAGGCAGAAGAGGAGGAGGACGACGAGGAGGAGGACACGGTCCCGTTCCTCCGCATCCCGCTCCTTGGCGCCCAGGCGCTCGAGGCGCACGTCCTCCCCCGCACGGGGCGCTTCGAGCTGCGCGACGCGTCCGGGGGCGAGGGCGAGGGCGAGGAGGGCGGCGGCGCGAGGGCGGCGAGGCTCAGGGCCGCGACGGAGAGGGTCGACAGGGAGCGGTTCGCCCCGCCCCCGCCTCCGCCGGCTGTGGGGCAGAAACAGGAGCAGGATGGCGAGGGGTGGATGCGCGGCGTCGCAGAGGTGGTCGCGCGGATCCGGGCGTCGGTGCGCCTCTTCCCCTCCCCTATCTCCGCGTGCACATGTACTAACCCTCCACAACGGTGCAGACCATCCTCGACGACCTCGACACGCTCCTCTCTCTCCTCGCGCTGCCCCTCGCTGGGCCCAGCGCGCGGCGCCTCCCCCTCCCCGCGCGCGAGCTCGCCAAGCTGGGCCCGAACCCCGCACTGGCGCAGGGGCGTGCGGCGCTCCTCTTCGTGCCGCTCCTCGTCCCCAGCACAAGTGGGGAGAAGTGGGCGCTTGCGTTCGTGCTCTTCGAGGAGGGGGTGCGCGCGGCGCTGCTGAGGACGAGGGAGACGAGCGACGGGATGAACAGCTTTTGGGAGCTGGGCGAAGTGGGGTGGTTGGGCCACGCGGGGGAAGAAGCGAAGGGCAAGGGTCGCGAGGACGCGCCCGCCGCCGGGGGGAGGGGCGCGAACCTCGGGTACGAGGTCGGAGGGGAGACCGTCCGCGGGCTGTGGGCGCAGTGCGTGTGCGTACTCCTCCATCCACTTTCGCGCGCTATGAGCGAGGCGCTGACCCGACAGTGCGCGCGCAGGCACCGCGTCGCCCTCTTCGAGCTGGAGCAGCAGCTCTCTCGCGGCGCATTCCCTATAGGCTCGCCCCGCCCGCCTCGCCGGCGGAAGAGCTCCTCCTCCCCGCGGTGCCGGCACGGCCGTGCCTACTCGTGCAGGCGGCCGCGCTTGTCAGGCTGCCGGACGCGGAGAGGGTCGTGGGGAAGGAGGCGGCGCTGCAGTGCGTGGTGGACGGCGAAGGGCGGTACGGGTGAGTCCGCGTGCCCTACTCGACCGGCGCTTGAGCTCGCTCGAGCGCTGTCTACGTAGTGCAGACGCCGGTGGCTGACGCCCTTCCCTCGCCCCGCAGACAACCCTCCACATCCGCTTCCACCTCCCGCTCCCCTCTTCCGCTCTGCCAGATCCCGCCGGCCCACCGCCACACGTCCTCTGGAACCCGAAGCGCGGCGTCATGGTCTTTGCGGTCGAGGATGATCTCGACGGCGCGGTCGAGCGGCTGCTGCGGTGCGCTCTCCCCTCTCTGCGCTTCTCGCTCTTCAACTGACTCATTTGCTTTCGCCCGCAGAGCATATGCCGCGGCCGTGCGCACCGTCCTCGCGGCTCAGCGCGCCGCCGCCGCCGCTTCCGCTTCCGCCTCATCTGCATCCGCCGCAGCCCTACCGCCCTCCTCGCCCAGCAAGAAGCTCAACGGCGCACCACCGCCTGTACATGCGCTGGGGCTGCCGAACGGTGTAGGGGTGTAGTGCGGAGTGGGATGCAGTAGACGGATTGCACGGAAGGCGGAGCAGTCGAGAGAGGCAGGAGAGCAGGCGCGGAAGCGCGAGCCGTCTTGCCGTTGAGCTCGCCGATGCCGGTGCCACTAGGACGTGTCTTCTGATGCCGCGTGGGAGCGTCAGACGAGGTGCTTGCGCGTCTTTGGCAACAAAGGCGGAGGCGAACCGAGCGAGTTCCGACCCTTCTCCCTCGACGCCTCGCTCTCTCTCGCTCTACTGCGGCGTGCAGCACCTTGCCAGACTCGCAGAGACCCTACGATGGCAGCGCAGCTCTCGCCCGCGCAGCTGCAGGCGCTGATGGCGCGCCTCTCCGCCTCGTCGTCCGGCACCGCCCCACCCGCGCTCGACGCCTTCCTCGCGCTCTCGCCGGATGAGCGGGCTGGCGCGGCAGGGCTGGGAACAGTTGCACAGCTGCTGCAGGGTGCGTCCGCCTCCCGCTTCGCGCCGTCGCTCTTCCCGCCCCCGTCCCGCCTCCTGACGGTTCGCCGACCCCTCTCGTCTCCGCGCGCAGCCCTCGCAAGGGTTCGACCCCGCCCCCGAGCAGCGCCGCAAGCTCGTCGCCGCCGTCCTCGCCGCCGCGCCCCTCGCTCTCGACGGCGCACCCGGCCCCACCCTCGGCCCGCTGTGCACGCTCCTCAAGCTCCTGGGGCGCAGCGCGGCTGGGACAGAGGAGCTCGCGCGCGCGGACGGGCTCAGGACGCTGCTTGCGCTCGGCGGGCTCGCGCGCGTCGCGGAACTTCCGCGCGCGGCGACGCCCTCTGCCGAGGAGGAGGACGACGACGACGACGACGGTGCAGCAGCAGAGCGCGCCCTCGCCGCGTTCGAGGTGGACCCGCTCCAGCCCGCCCAGCAAGAAGCGCTCCGCTGCCTCGGCAACACGCTCACGCTGCACCCCTCGGCGCGCGAGCTCTTCCCGGACGTCCTCCTCGCGGACGAGCGGCGCGGCGCGCTCCGCGGGCTCGTGCGCGTCCTGGGGTGCAAGGGCGCGGGGTTCCTCGCCGGGAGGCTGCTGTTCCTCCTCACGAGCAGGCCGAGCGAGCTGGTCGGTGAGCTCGCGCTCGAGGGCGAGTGTGTCGAGGCGATGCAGCAAGTGCGCTTTCCTGTTCTCTCCATCTTCAACGCCGTGCTGACCCCTCTGACCGCTCGCAGTTCGCCGACCGCTACCTCGCCATCTACCGCTCCGCCTCGCGCCGCTCCGCCCTGACCTCTACGACCCCGGGCACACCCTCGCTCGACGACATCCTCCGCGAGCACCTCAAGCTCGCGTACAACCTCATGCTGCAGTACTCGCGGGCGCCGCCCGCCGTCCCCGAGGGGTTCAACAAAGCGCCCGGTGCGGGTCTGGGCGCAACGGTGGGGAAGAAGCGCTTCTGGCGCTCGCGGGAGAAGAGCGGTGGATCGGCGACGAGCTCGCCTGACGTCGTGGCGCCCGCGGACGAGGCAGAGGCGGGGACGAGTTCGCCGCGGTCGAAGAGCCCGCTGTCGTTCGCGAGGAAGGTCGTCAGCGCCGTCAAGGGGTCGTCTTCGGCTGGCAGCAGCCCGACGCTGTCAACGTCGCCGAAGGAGGGCGGCTCGCCTTCGCTCACCGCGGCTGCACAGCCGTCCGGGCTCGTGCCCGCAGCTGCCGCGAGCTCCTCGGCCGAGGGCGACTCGCTCACCCTCACCGCGTCGTACCTCTTCCTCCCCCTCTTCCACCCGTACCTCTCCCTCGCCGTCACTCTCCCGCTCCTCGCTCCCGCTCCCGCCTCGCCTCTCGGCCCCGCCGCCGAGCCCTCCTTCAAAGAACCCCTCGCCCGTCGTCCGCGCCGCGCTCAACACGCTCCTCAACTTCCCCGTCGAGCTCGAGGAGCTCTCCGGCTGGTCGACCTCGTGGCTGCAGTACGTCCCTCCGCGAATCTCGCCCGCGGACGGCACCGTCCTCAAAGGTGGCGGCATCGGTTCCCTCGGCGAGCGGCTTCTCGAGCTCCGGTGTGCGACTTCCACTTCCCCGCGGACCGGCTCCCTCCCGCGCCGAAGATGCACACCGCGCGCGACAGGGAGCAGGGGCGGCAGCTCGAGGCACCGTGCGCGCCGGACGAGTGGCTCCCGACCGGCGAGGGCGAGACGGGCCGCGTCGACGAGATTCTCGGCCGGTGATGCTCCTCCTCCGCAAGCTGAGCATGCTCGGCGAGGCGCAGTACGTCTTCCGGCATCTGCTCTTCCCGGACAACCTGTGCGTCCTCCTTCTCCCCTCTCTGCCCTCGACACCGCTCTAACCCGCCCTTTCCCCGCAGCGACCGCACAACGCCCGTCGACCGCCAGCCCACACTGGCAGGGCACCTCGTCCGGCTGCTGTCGTCCGTCCTCCTGCCCAACACGGCCTTTGGCGCCGGCGAGTTCCTCTACAACCTGTGCGACCGCTCGCCCGAGGTTCTCGTCCGCACGATCGGGTACGGCTGCGCGGCGGGCTTCCTCCAGAACAGGGGGGAGCTGATCCCCCCGCCTGCGTCCGTCGCCGAGGGCGCCGTGAACCCCATCACGGACCCCCTCCGCGCGCGGGCGCGGACGAGCCGGACGCGATGAGCGAGGAGGAGAAGGAGCGCGAGGCCGAGCGCCTCTACACGCTTTTCGACCGCCTCGCGCGCACGGGCGTCGTCAGCGCGCAGAACCCCGTCGACGCTGCGCGCGCGGCAGGCCGGTTTGAGGAGACGAGCGAGGACCGCGAGGCGGAGCTCGAGCGCGCGAGGCGCGAGGAGGAGGAGCTTGAGCGGGAGGTGGAGCGCGATATGCGCGAGTGGAAGGAGCGGAGGAGGAGGGCCGCGGAGCAGGGGAAGGATCCGGCGCAGGTCTGAGTGTAGCGCTTGATGATGCGAGCTTAGTAGTTACAGATGATCCGCCGCCTGTCTACGGTCCGACGCAGCGAGAGGAGGGAGGCTAAGGATGAGGGGTACTAGGGAGAGAAGGCACGGCCGCAAGTCATCCTACACGTGGATGTCACCGACTGCGTACATGGGGCGAGTCAGTGAAGAGGCCGCGCGAGGAGGAAGAAATGCGACGCACAAATAGGCTCGACCCCATCCCACTCGATCTTCTCGCCCGCGAGCTTGGCCTTCCCGACGCGCAGCCGCTCCTCCCAGTACGCAAGCTGTCCCGCCTCGTCCCTCGCCGGCTGCCAGAACGGCTCGCCCGTGTCGGGATCCGTCGCACGGGAGAACCACCGCGGCTGATGCGGGGGGAGGTCGCCGCGCTCGCGCGCGCGGCGCGTCGAACGCTGGTGCTCCTCGAGCTCGGTCTTGAGCTCGTTCGCGCGGTCAAACTTGCCCGCTTCGAAGGCGTGCAGGTCCGGCCGGAGGCGGCAGTCCGTCGGCGGGAGCCACGGCTTGAGGTCGTCGTTGATATCGTTGAGGGTGATCACGTACGGCGTCCTGCATGCGAGCGAGGTGAGCGGCGCCCGGTGAGCGAGGAGAGCGCCAGACGCACAGGTTGAACGGCATGTTGGGCGGCTTGACCGAGTTCTTCCAGAGGCGGATGTACTCGGGCGCGACCTCGCCGTTCCCGTCCATCGGGACCGATGCGTTGGGTGCGAGCTCGCCCTTGCCAGCACCGGCGCGGCGCGCGACGAGCTGGGACGCCCACGTCCCCGCGATGTCCCAGTGCTTGTGGCCCGCCTTGTCCTTGACGTCGCCCTTGATCTCGGCAACATTGCCGCCGCGCCAGCCGCGCGGCTTGAACGTCAGCGTGCATGTCTCGCCCGTGCGGTGGTTCGTCACGACCATGTCGCCGTAGTGGTCGATGATGGGGTTGCCGAAGATGAAGTTCGAGACCGACGTCGTGACCTGCGCGAGAGGGACGGGTCAACCCCGCTCGCCTGAACAGCAGCGCAGCACGCACCTTCACCCACGAGTAGTGCTCGTCGCGCAAGCCCTTGAGGTTGCGGCTCGGAGGGCAGCTCGGGTCGGCGTACTCCTCCGGGATGCGCAGCGTAACATGCGCGACGCCCGTCGGCCGGATCTCGAAGCTTTGCCCGTGAACTTGCTCTTCGCGTCAACCGTACCGAAGTAGTCCCAGCTCGGCGACTGGGCCATGCACGCCGAGATGGGCGGGTGGTGCTGCGGAAGGACGGCGTGAGCGCGAACGAGTGAGGATGGAGGTGAGGGGGCGCACGCTGCACTGCTCCGACTGGTAACGGTACTTCTTGCGCGGCTCGACGTACTCAAACGTCTCGCCGAGCAGCGGGTTGAACGGCTTGGCGATGCGACCGATCGTCGACGAGTAGTTGGACCTGCGGGCGAGGACGGTCAGGACGCCTCAATGAGTGGTATGAGGAGGACGCACATGGCGAACGCGGCGACAAAGGCGATGCGGCGAGTCGAGTCGCGGTCGGCCGCAGCAGCGTCGACTGCACAGAACAAGGTCAGCCGGGAAGAAGGAGGACCGGAGGGTGGAACGCACGGCACTCGCTGAACTCCATGTCCTCGGCCATGCGTTCCAGCATGCTTGTCGGCTCGTTGAAGGCAACGGGGAAGGAGATCTTGGTGAGGTCCTTGCCGATGTTGCTCTTGAGGATGGACCACAGCGACATGGGCGGCCGGTCGTCGTTCGTGATCGGGAGCTTGGTCCGCAGTTGCTCGTAGCCCTTGTACGGCACCATGTCGAGGTTGTCGGCGAGCTCCTGCGCCGGCGCCGCACGCTGAGGCTCCTTGGCCTGCCCTGCGCCCGCCTCCGCGCCCTCCCCGCTCGCGTTCCCGTCGAGGGGAAGGACGCCCGCTTCGACCGCCTCGAAGAACTCGTCGTCCGTGTCGTCGTCGCTCGTCTCGGCGCCGTCCTCGCCCGCGAGCGCGTCGTGCACAATCTGCTCCAGCTCGTTCGGCGCGAGCGGCTGCATCGTCCCCGCGCGAGAGCGGAGGCGTGTCGGCGAGAGCGAGACGGGCGTGCGGGCGCGGCTGCGCGCGGGCGAGCCGGCGGGGCGAGGGGGGATGACGATGGTCGGGCTGCGGAGCGGGGAGGGAAGTGGCGCGTCGCCGTCGGTTGGGAGTGTGCGCAGGTCGGGCCGCTCGTCGTCGGCAGCAACAATGGAAGCGCGAGGCGACATCGCAGGCGAGACGGCGCCGAGGTTGGCGCGGACCTCCTGGAGAGCGCGCTTGCGGCGCGTGTTCTCGCGCGAGGCCTTGTGCAGCTCGACCTCGATCGCGGCGTGCTGCGCCGCAACCTCCTTCATGCTCTCCTCCCACATCCGCTTCGCCTCGACCTCCTTGTCGTACCGCCGCGCGAAGAAGCGCTCGCGCTGCGCGACGACGCCGACGTAATCGTCGAGGAGCTGCTCGAGCGACTGGAGCGAGCGCTTCAGCGCATCCTTGACGTCCTGCTCCCCGCCGTCGCCGCCGCCGAGCGAGCCGAGCAGCCGCTGCGCAAGCTCGAGCTGCGTCTTCGTGCTCTGCTCCATGAGGTGGAAGTCGTCCGCATGCGGCGGGATGTCGTCCTCGTCGCCAATGGTGTCGTTGTCGTCGTCGTCGATCGAGTTGCCACCGAACGACTCGGTTGGCGATGCGGTGGGCGAGCCCTGCCCCGCAAACGAGGAGGACGACGGGTGGCGCGAGGCATTGCTCGACGTAGTGTGCAGCAGCGAGTTGACCGTGCTCGAGCGCGGCAGGCCGGGCTCGCTTCCGCCGGAGGCAAGATCGATGTTCTGCCGCAGAGCGTCGCACCAGCGCATCACCTCGACGGGATCTGCGTGCGTTCGCGATCAGTCCGCTGCTCGTTCTCGCCAGAGAAGACGGGCACGCACGGTTGCCCTTGAGGTAGAACGCCGGCGCCGACCTGCCGCCGAGCTTGTTGCTCACGGTGAACTTGAGCTTGTCCGTCCGGGGGTCGAGCTTGGCCACGGACATGCTGATCGAGCCGCGCGACGCGCGGCCCTCGTCCTCCTGGCTGCGGTAGTACGAGAGGTTGCCTGCGAGTAGGCCGAGAATCAGCCGGTGCAGGGCGGAAGAGGAAGAGGAGGACGCACCGTTCTCGAGCACGAACCAGCGCGGCTTGTACCCGCCCTTCGCGACGCTCGTCCACTTGCTCAGGTAGCCCCTTCATCGCCGGCGGGCGGCCGAGCGCAGCGTGCGCATCGCCCACGCCCGCGCCCGCCGCCTCCTGCAGCGCCCTGCCCTCCGAGTTGAGCTTCTGGCGGAGGACGGCGCGGATGCGCTCGTCCTTCGCCAGGTCGATAGGCATCTTTCCGCGCTTGTCACGCGCAAGGACGTCCCCGCCGCGGCCGACGACGAGCTTGATGATCCCGAGGTCGCGCCGCCGGACGGCCTCGTGCAGGACGGTCGCCCCGCTCGAGGCGTCGCGGAGCGAGAGGTCGCAGCTCGCGGCGCGCGGCTTCGCGATGAAGTGGTAGAGCTTCTCGGCAGCGGCGTTCGAGACGTGCCCCGATGCGGCGGAGACGGTTGACGGCGGGCCGCCGTGAGAAGGTGCTGCAGCGGCAGGCGGAGGTGCATGAAGGGACAAGGTGGAGAGGCGCGGCGAGGAGATCAGGGCGGAAGCGCGGTTCGAGGCGGAGGAAGAGTCGGAGGCGGGTGAAGCGATGTACGCTGCGAGGTGGGCGAGGAAGATCTCGTTCCACTTGCTGCGCGAAACTGTGGGGCCGGACAGTGGTAAGAATCAGCTTGGCGCTTGAGCGGGACGAGGAAGAAAGAGCGGCTGCCCCACGCACCCGTGATGATTCCCGCCGCCTCAGCCGTCGCCGCAACCTCGAGGCACGACTTGCCGCTCTGGTCGCGGATCGTGTCGTCCGCCTCGTCCTGGTTCAGCAGCAGGGAGAGGACGTCGCGCCGGTCTAGCGCAGCGGCGAGGTGTAGAGGCGTCTGTCCGCGGGCGTCCTGGGCGTTGAGCGTGCTCGGCTGGCGTTTCAGGACGAGTTCGACGGTCGGGTCTGCGGGCGGTGTGCATCAGCACGCACGTAGAGCAAGAAGAGCGAAAGGAACGTACACTTTGCGACGCGGACGGCGAGGTGAAGCGGCGTCGCGATCCCCGCCTGGGCATGGTCGCGGAGGACGCCCGTCTCGCTGACGGCTGGGCCCCTCCCGGCGGCAGTCTCTGCAGCGGCAGACTGGTCGAGGAGCGGGATGATCTGGGCCTCGTCTCCTGCGGGTGCGGAGATGGCTCATCAGTCGACGAGCGGGAAACGGGCGATGATGCGCGAGAGGCGCACCCTTGCGGAGGGCTTCGAGGAGGCGGTATGCCTTGAGGGTCTCTTCGGAGCCTGCTGCAGTGCTCATCGCAGTCAGGTCGACGCTCGGCGGGGACGTGAGGATGCCGGGAGAGCGGTGCGCACCTTGGGTCGGCGACGCGGACGCAGCGGTGGGGGCGTCGATGGGCGGCGCGGCCATGTCGGGTAGTTGGCTGCTCTGCCTGGACAAACTGCGAGTGGCCACGCGCTCGGGAGGGCGGCGTGAAGAGCGAAGCGCGGGATCGCCTCGAGCGGAGCAGGAGCCGCGACATGTGCACACGCTCTCCCCGTTGCTTTCCAGGAGGGCAGCGTCCCGCGACAGGAGACTATAGAGACGCTCTCGACGAGGCAATCGCGCGACCGCATAAACACCGCGCACTGCTCACAAGCCGAACCCGCAGGTCGCAGACCCCGGACTCCGCTTTCGCCCCTCACCCGCGTGAAAGGGTGCTGCAAGTGACGCATCACAGACGACTCTCGGCGGACGTGCGCAGGACCTGTCGTTGCCGCGCTGGGCATCGTTCTCGCTCCCTTGTCGCGCTCTGCTCCTGCAGAGCAAGCGCACAACGAGCGAGTGAAGCCTCCGCGAGATGGGTAAGGCTGAGTGAGTAATGCAGGGGGTGCGAGATACAGACAGCTGCCGGGGCGAGGTGCGTGATGAACGAGTCGAGCGAGGGCTAACCGCCACTACACGAAGTTGTCTGCGGCGAGGTCGGCGCCAAGTCAGTGCCATACTGCATAGACAGGAGGAGCGGGGCGACGCACAGCGCTTGAGGAACGCGAGACTGAAGCGGTTGACGAGGTTCGAGTCGGTCGTGGCGAGGTAGTGGCTCCCGCCCGCAATCGTGTTGATGTGCTTATCCTCGGCGGGAACTGTTCGCGCATGTCGTCAGCGCCCGCTGCACAAAGGGAAGGAAAGGGGAGAACGCACCGCCTACAAGCCGATCCCGCCAGTCCTGCAGCGAGCCCTCCGAGCTGACAGTCTGGTCGAGCGAGCCCCAGGAGCAGGATCGGGCATTTGACAGCGGCAAACACTTCGGCCGGTGGCGCCTCGCGGCGGAACCAGAACAACAGCTGGTCAATCTTGAACATGTCCTGCCCGGGGCCGTCTGCGGCACGAGATTGGGTCAGCGCGAGCGGCGGGAGAAGTGGAGAGCAAAGGGACGCACGCGTCTCCTGGTACTGCTTCAAGAACGCCTCCTGCCGCTCAGCCACATGCTTCGCCCCGCTGAAGAAATAGTCGCCTGCACAGCGTACGACTGTAAGCGGGAGAGGGCGGGGATGAGGGGGATGAGCAACGCACCAACCACCGCCATTGCCTCCGCTGACAAGCGCCCGCTCCCGTCGCCGTTCCCGTTTTTGTTCACCGCGCATGCTGGCCGCCACTCGCGCGTGAGCGTCTCGAGACGATGGGCGGGCTGGGGGGCGAGGAGAGTCAGCCATCGCACAGCGTCGGGAGAGCGGCGAGTAAACGCACTCGGTGACGAAGGAAGGGGAGATGAGGATCATGGCCTTGACCTGCGCGGAAGAGTGAGCGCGTGAGCGAGAGTAGGGCGCCGGACGAGCCGGGATGCGCACCTGTTCTGGCCGTCTTGCCGCGAGGTAAGCGCCAACGTGCGACCCGACAAAGCTCTCTCCGAAGTAGGCAAATGGCCTGTCGCCGACTACAAGGTCAAGCACGGCGATGAACTCATCCGCGCGCTCCTGCAAGCCGGGAGGAGGGCGGGGAAGGGTCAGCTTGCACGCCTCTGCGCAGACTCGGGAGCGAAGAGCGCACCTCGAGGGTCTGGAAGTGATCCAAGGGCTCTCCTCCTGTCCGGCCGTAGTACCGCGAGTCCCACGAGACGAGGTTGAGCGCCCCTCAGCCGAGGGTCGCGGAACTGTGGCGCGGCGGCGTCGGGGTCAGCTTGGCTCGGATGAACGCGCGCGCGAGCAGGCTGAAGAGGAGATGGAGCCTGGACGCACCTGGTAGATGAACGAATTGCTGGACGACGTCCCGGCGTGGCAGAAGACGAGGATGGGCTTGGAGGGGTCGATGGCGTCGTCACACGGCGGCGGGGGCGTCTTGATGGACATGCTGAGGTCTGCATATCGCGGGTTGATGGTGTAGTACGTGCGCCTGTCCGCCTGAGCATTAGCGCGCGCGGCCTGAGACGGTGTGGGGCGCGAACAAAAGAGCGGCGGGGGCGAGACGCACAGGTTGAGCTTGTCGACGTCGATGAACGGCATGGCGATGCTGCGATGCTGCTCGGCTGCAGCAAGGTCAGGAGAGAGCGCAGGCGAGGGAGCAGGCGGCGGGCGGAGGAGAAGCGGGAGGCGAGCGGGTGATGAGGCGGATCGCCCAGTCGAGACCCCGCCCTCTCCAACCGCGCGCGCGCGACCCTGGACGAGAACACGCTCACACCCGAGCATCGAGCGGCGCACCGCGTCGAGCCGGGCGAGAAGGCCGACGTCTCGAAGTTGGGAAGGTCGACCGCGTCCCCACCGACGCCGTCCGGCGACGGCGACGCTTCGACAGGGCGAGCCGGACGTCGACCGCTGCGTTGACGAGATGCAAAGAGCGAACACTGGAAACGAGTGACAAAAGATACCCCCGCTGCGTCTACATCTTCTCCTGAGAGTCGTTCGAGACGACGAACCGCACGCCATGCCCGCCGCCGTTCTCCCGCCTTGACTCCTGCGGCGACGACGCGAGGTGGTGCACGCCCGCCTGCCAGTCGTCGAGCTCCATCTTCTCCTCGACGTCGATGGAGTAGTCCGACCCTCGCCTCTGCGGCTCGCGGTTGCTCATCTCGATGCGCACATCGTCGGGGTCCTCGCCACGTGCGAGCGCCTCCTTGCGCTCCTGCGCTCGCGCCGCATCTTCTCGAGGCGGACCTGCAGGTCGGGACGGGCGGGCGTGCGCGTCGTCCGGACGGGGAGCGCCGTCCCCTTCCTCCTCGTCGTCAACGCGGAATGCCGTCGTCGTTGTGTGCGTCGAGACGGCGATCTTGAGGCCCTCAAAGCCGCCCGTGATGGTCCCGCGCTGCGGCTTCGACGACGAGATCTCGACGATGAGCTGGCCCAGCGACAGCTCAATCAGGAGCTTCACCAAGTAGCCGACGGGGTGGAACGACATGTCTGTCCCGTTCGTGTGGGCGTCAGCGGTTGCGCCAGGGCGCTGCCCGTTGGCAGATGAGGGGAACATGGCAAACGAGCCAAGGGCATTAGGAAGACCTACAGACGAACGTGTTCGGCAGCGACATCATGCCAATGATGAGGGCGTCCATCGAGATACTGACAAAGATGAGGCGCTGGTTGAACGTGACGAGCGGGCGGTAGCGGTCCAAACCGTTTGAGACGAGGCGAGCCTTGACAACCGGATGAAATGGTAGTTGAGCAAGGCGTCGACAACAAGGTAGATGCCTGGACCAGCCGCACTACGCGTCAGCGCACGTCCCTCATAGAAGAAGAGCGGTGGGGGCCCGCTGATGCAGGGCAGCACCGGCAAGCGGGTGTTGGGGGGAAAGGAGACCGGGCACATACATTTCTCGCAGCGATCCCAGATCTTGTTGACGTGCATGTACGAGTCGTTGATCTGCAAGCGAGCTGGAATCCAGATGCTGTTTGCGGAGGGTGTGAGCGCATGTGTCAGCCTCGCCACGTCCGCCCTCCCTTTCACGGCCAACATCGCCTTAGGCTTGGCGCTTCTTTCCCTCGACAACGGGCGCAGACGCACCAGTAGACGGAAATGTTGATCGCCGTGATTAGCCCGGCAATACCGTACTTAAGGTAGTTCTGGTGGCGGGTGTGGGAGATGAGGACTGCGAGCGAGCAGCGGATCTGAGTAAAGCTGTGGGGTGAGGGAGACGCGGCGTCGGCGTACGGTTCAAGCGATTGACGATAATCTGGAGCAGAATTGAACTTGCAGTGCCCAGCAAGTGAGGATACTGCGTGAAATGGATCGGGTGGAGAGGCGGAGGGCAGGTGGAGAGCAGGAGGGAGGTCAGACTGGGACGGGTGCAGTCAATTTGCCGAAGCGGAACGCACGCGAAGTAGAAGATGAACGAATGGGGGATCTCGCCGATCATGTACAGGAAGCACAGGATGGTGAACGAGAGGCAGACGGTGATCTCGCCCCAGACGAGGACGGTGTAGATCGACACCTTGTGAGTCTGCCTCCATGCGCTGGCGGCGACCCAGCAGATGAAGCCGAGGCACCAGCCGAACGCAATAGTGGCGACGCTGCAGCATGGCGAAGCGGTCACTCAGGAGTCGCACAGGGAGCAAGGATGAGCGCTCGACGTACCGTAGGTCCTCCTCTGTGACTGGCTCCGGCACGTATGGCTTCTGCGTCTCGAACATCGTGTCGCTCGAGAGCGGGAGCAGCGGGAGAAAGGAGCACGAGCGCGAGAAGCAGCCGAGGCAAGAGGACGGGAGAACGGAAGATTCGACGAACGGGCGAAGGCACAGCCTCGATTGCGGTGCACGGACGCGCACGGCTCCTCGTGAGGCAAACGGGACTGCGCATCAAGCGCGGACGCGGTGCAAGCGCAAGACACAGCGATGGCAGGGTCCGCCTCGGCCGGGAGGACGTCGAGAGCCTCGAGACGGGCGGCGGAGCGCTGAGCGCAGAAGATCGGCAGAGTAGTCGCGCGGGGTGGCTTGCTCGATGCAGAACGCCCCCAGTGGGTGCGCCGGTGAAGGGGCGGTGCGAGGGAGGCGTGCGCGGAGGTTCGCCTCCTCGACTGCGGCTTGCCAGCGCCTGCTTGCGCCGTGGACAGCTCCACCTCCTCTTTGAGGTATCGACCCTGGCGCTCCTGATCTCCGCTCACGACGTTCAGCGAGCACTCGAGGCTTCATCAGTCGTCCGCTCCTCCGCCGCAATCGCGCGACTTTGGCGCTCGCGGGAGCGAGGGCACGCCACAACCCTGCCGTGGAGCGCCAAGCAGGCGTCCGCATCGGCATTAGACACGCTTCACCCCGTCGTCAGACGTTCGCCCCGCTTACGCCGCTCAATGGGCGCCCACGCCTCCTGAACGGACTGAGCCATCGAGCCGCGGGGTCTCAGCGCAGCCGTTCGCCAGGAGAAAGGAGGCGCACAGCCCCGATGCGCTTCGAGCGCGCATCGAGGCTCCCACGGCTGACCTGCACGCCGTCTTCCCGTGCTCTGCTCCTGCTTTCGCTCCGACTCGCTTCGCCCGCTTCTCACGCTCACACACCGCTACGACATGGGTTGCAGGATCCACTCCGTCGACCACGAGGCAGAGGCGCGCAAGTGAGTCCCACCTCGCTGTCTCCTCCAGCAGGACTTGGCGCACACCATCTTTGGCCGTTCGCCCGCGACGGCAACAGCACGCAACTTCGCCCTCTAGCGCTCAGCGCACCGCGACTGACGCTGTTCCCCCGCTCGCAGTGCCGCCATCGAGAAGAGCCTTGCGCAGGACCGCGAGAAGATGCGGCGGGAGATTAAGCTGTTATTCCTCGGCGCCGGCGAGTCGGGCAAGTCGACCATCATGAAGGTTTGCCACTCCACTCGTACTCGCGGCGTTTCCAGCTGACAAGCCTACCGCCCGCAGCAATTCTCGCTCGCGTATGGCAAGCCATTTTCGGAGCAGGAGCGGCTCGACTACCGCGACGTGATCTACGACAACGCGTTGCGCTCGATGCAGGTCGTCATCGACGCGTTCGACCTGCTCAGTATCGAGGTGCCCGACGCGCTCAACGAGCACATCGAGCTCGTCATGTCGTTTGGCGAGGAGCCGGAACTGGCGGCGCCGACGGGAGAGCTGTTGCCGCCCGTCGCGAAGGCGCTGGCGGCGTTGTGGGCGTTCGACGGCGCGAAGGAGGCGGTCGACATGGCGCACGAGTTCCAGCTGAACGAGTGCGTCGGTCCTCCCGCTTCCCTCTTTTCTGCCACGGCTGACCTTCCTCGTCGCTCACAGCTCCGCACCATAGTACGCCTCCACGCCTGCGCTAGCTTAGTTCTTCTAGCTGACCCTCACCTGCAGTTATTTCAACAACATCCACCGCCTCGCCGAGCACGGCTACACGCCGACGGACCAGGACATCCTCCGGTCTCGCGTCAAGTCGACCGGCATTACCGAGGTGCAACTCAACATCCACGGCACGACATACAGGATGTGCGATGTCGGTGGCCAGCGGTCAGAGCGGAAGAAGTGGTGCGTTGCTCTCCTCTCACCTTCGCTCCTCCCTCAGACGCTAACCCCGGCCACTCGCGCAGGATCAACTGCTTCTCGGATGTGCAAGTGCTGCTCTTCGTGCTCGCGATTAGCGAGTACAACCAGATGCTGTACGAGGACGAGTCCGTGTCGCGTATCGCCGAGGCAACAACGCTGTGGCAGTCGATCGCCAACTCGAAGTGGTTCGCGAACGCGTCCATCATCCTCTTCCTCAACAAGGTGCATCCTGCTGTTCCCTCTCTTACGCTCTCGCTCATCTCGGCGTCTGCCCGCAGATCGACCTCTTCCGCCAGAAGCTCGAGCTGTACAAGCTCGGCGATTACCTGCACGAGTATGCGGGCCCAAACACCTACGAGGCGACGACGCTGTGGCTCTCGCAGCGGTTCACGCAGCTGTACGAGAACGAGCGGCGAGCGCTCATCCTTCACCTGACCTGCGCAACCGGTGCGTCTCCTTCCGAGCCATCGTGTCCTTGTCGCTTCGACGTGCTGACCTCTCTCCTGTTCCTGCACAGACACGAACCAGATCCGCACCGTCTTGGCCGCAGTGCAGGAGCAGATCCTCGCGAACAACCTGCTCAACGCCGGTTCGTCCGCCGTTCCTGCTCTCTGCGCGCATCTCGCTCACACGTTTCCCGTCCGCAGGTATGATGTAGACGCCCTCTCCCTCTGTGCTCTCCCCGTCTGTGCTGTGTGTGTATCTATGCGGTCGCTGTTTCCGGTAATGCAGGTCTGTGCCCTCGCGACGAGTGGTTCGTGGAGGCCAGGGCGACGAGAGGCGAAAGCAGCGGCGCCGTCTTTCAGCTCTACCGCTCGCGGACGGCGCTCATGACGATGTACTCGCTAGGCTGCACGAGCCGTCAGCGCAGTCTCCGTCGGTTGATGAGCGGTCGACCTCGCTCGCCCCGAGGAGCACCACCTCTCGCTCCGCCAACCCGCTCGCTCGCCCTAGACAGCCTCTCCTGCCAAGCCAGAGCTGCTAGAACACCTGAGGCACTCTCCGCAGCCTCCACTCCGCCTCCCGCCGCCGCTCCACCTCGCGCTCCTCGTCACCCGCCGCACGAGCCGATCCCTCCCTTCCTCGCCTCGCACCCCGCGCGAAGGCCGCGCACACCACGCATGGCCTCCTTCTTTTCCTTCTCGAACCCCGTCGAGGTCGACGTCCGCCTCGCAGGCGAGGACGAGCGCCAGTCCGTAGAGGTCAAGGGCGACCACGGCGCCAAGGGCGCAAAGGGCGATGCGCTCGCGGGGAGGGAGCGCTGCCCCGTGTATCTGGACGGCGAGAGCGTCCGCGGGCAGGTGCGTCTCTTTGTCTCCCATCCATCGCCGCGGCGGACATCGCGAGTCGAGGTGGGGCCCTGCGCAGCGGGCGGTGCTGACCTCGTCCACCCTTCCATGCTTCTGTTTGCCCGTGCAGGCAGTCGTGAGGTCAAGGATGGCAAGGGGATCAAGCACGACGGGATCAAGGTCGAGTTCGTCGGGAGCATCGGTGCGTCCGCTTCGCTCGCCGGGGGTGCTGCTCGGCGCTGCTCGGCGATTGCGCGCATACCACCTGCACGAAGCAGGTCAGCTGACGCCAAAACCTTTCACAGAGCTGTTCTACGACCGCGGGAACCATTACGAGTTCCTCTCGCTCGTGCAGGAGCTCGCCAACCCGGGCGAGATGCGGACCGCGCAGGCGTTCGACTTCGAGTTCAAGAACGTCGAGAAGCAGTACGAGAGCTACCACGGGATCAACGTCAAGCTGCGGTACGTAAGCGTCCTCACTACGGCTGGGCTGGTTCGCGGAAGGCTCGGCGGGCAGTCCTGATAACAAGTGCAGAAGCATTGCTGACTTGGCCTTCGCACACAGGTACTTCATTCGCGTGACGGTCTCGCGGCGGATGGCCGATATCGTCAAGGAGAAGGAGCTGTGGGTGCACTCGTACCGGATGCCGCCCGACATCACCAACTCGATCAAGATGGAGGTCGGCATTGAGGACTGCTTGCACATCGAGTTCGAGTACAACAAGGCCAAGTGCGTCGCCATCTCTCGCAGTCGAACGGACGAGCGTACGGGCCACGGCGGCGGCTGCGGAGCCTTGTTCCTCGCTCACCAGTTCGCTCTTCCCGCAGATACCACTTGAAGGATGTCATCGTCGGCAAGATCTACTTCCTGCTGGTGCGGATCAAGATCAAGCACATGGAGCTGAGCATTATCCGGCGAGAAACGACGGGAGCAGGTGCGTCCGCATGTCGCCGCTTCGCGCGCGTCGCTTGGCTTTGCGGGCGATTGAGCGCTCACAAGATTCCTCTGTGCTGACTTCCTCCCTGCAGCACCGAATCAGTACAATGAGAGCGAGACGATCACCAAGTTCGAGATTATGGACGGAGCGCCGGTGCGAGGTCAGTCCGGCTCGCTTTCCCGCACCCCACCAGTCCGCCGTTCGCGTTAGTGTGGGCGTCGTCTGGACGCCCGTTGCTGACCGTGCCATTCCCTCCTCTCAGGCGAGACGATCCCGATCCGGCTGTTCCTCGGCGGTTTCGAGCTCACGCCGACGTTCCGCGACGTGAACAAGAAGTTCTCGACGCGGTACTACCTCAACCTGGTCCTGATCGACGAGGAGAACCGACGCTACTTCAAGTGTGTCCTGTTTCGCCTTCTGCGCTTGCCCCGCCTGCCCAGACTCAGCAACGCCGTACTCACTCGTCTCTCCGTCCGTTCGCAGGCAGCAGGAGATCACCCTCTTCCGCAATCGGGAAGGCGTGCAGGGTCTCCCCGCCGTCATCCCGCCCGCAGAACCCGCCCTCATGTCGCCGCCGCTCTCCCAGGACCAGTCCGCCCCGCCGCATTTCTCGTCCGCTGTCCCCGACTCGCCCGCGCTTCCGCCTCCGCCGCCCGCAGATCAGTCCCCCGTGCAGGAGTAGAGCGGCGTTGTTGTGCAGTGCTAGCCGCCTCTCCTAGTCGTGTGCTCGCGGGGAAGCGACCGCGCTTTTTTAGAACAGAGTACTGCATTCCGACGAGACTCGAAGCTCCTCCCACCGCTCCTGCTCCTGTACAAGCGCACCTGCCCCAACACAAGCACTCACGCCTCGCCCAGCTTTGCCGCAACAAGCGCTCGACTTCGTCCGCCCTTCGCAACCGCGCCTCCAGGTCCGAGATCTCGGCCTGCTGCGCGGCGAGGGCGTTCTTCCTGCAAAACGACGCGGCGACTATATCAGCACAAACTCCCTGCGAGGAGAAAGAGCGGAACGAGCGGGACGCAGCTCACTCACTTGCTCTCCACGCGCTGCTCCCCCTCCCTCAGCGCGGTGTCGGCGTCCGCGCCGCGGGCGTCGTTCGCCGGGTCGGACGTGTGCGTGCGGGCGACCTCCTTCGCCTGCGCGCGCGGGGTGCACCGTCATCGTCATGGTAGCAGTTCGGCTCATGTGGGGAAGAGGGAGGAGGGGGAGAGCGGGCGCACGTGCTCGACCTCGGCGTGCGCGGCGGACGCCTTCGACGAGAGGAGCGTCGTGCCGCTGCGTGTGGGCGGCGAGGTCCTCGTCGACGGAGGTGCTGCGTGACGCGCGAGGTGGGAGGACAAGCGGGGAGGGGGCGGTGCGGGAGGAAGGGCGGGAGGGTGTGTCAGCTTGTGCGGGCGCAGGGTGAGTGCTCGAGCGTCTTAGGGCCGTGGTGGAAAGCCACCCAGGAGTCGCTCGTCGCGCACCGAGGGCGAGAGGAGACGCACCTGTGGTGGAAGCGCTGGGCGTCGCCCTCGAGGCGCTCCTTGAGGTGCGGCGGGAGCTTGACCTCGCCGAGAGCGGGGACGGTGTCGTCGATGTTGGACATGCTGGCTTCCGGGCTGGCTCGGCGGAAGGAGCGAGTGGGAGGAGCGAGGGCGCGGAGGCATGACAGCTGTCAACCTTCGCAGACCGAAACATCACCAGCAGATGCTTCCAGTGCTTGCTGAGGGGCTCCCCGACGAGTACGAAGCACTCACGAAGCAAGAACTGGCGGCACCGGCCAGTCTCGCGAGGCCTGTCATTTTCGCATTCCAGGCGCGGAGGAGGTCGAGGTTGCCTGCGGCGTCGTCCAGCAGTTTTGCTCGCGGCGGACAGGAGCTACGAGATCTACAGTTCGGCAGTACGCGCACCGGATGCCCTCCCAGCGTTAATGTCGAGGCAGAGACGCTTCATCAGTTGAGAGTCGTCGACGGCTTACGCTGGCTTCACCCGGAGCTGGAGGCAGCAGGAGGAGAGGTGGGCAGGTCTAGCGCTCCTCCCTTGAGGGATTGCACTACCCAGAAGAACCAGCAGAGCGAAAGAGCAGACAGACGTGACGCGCAAGAGGACAACCGGGGTCGACCTCTCCCTGTTCCCCTCGTCTCGCGCGAAGTACCCTGCAGCTGCTCAACCAGCTCAAACACAGTCCCTTGGTCCCTGCCTCAGTCCACACGCCGTTCCTCCGCTGAGATCGCGAGCAATCGCCGCATCTCCTCCTCATCAGCTCGTCCGGTTCGACGACGCGCAACTCAGCGACGACAGCCCACAGACACCTGAGATTCGGCCAGTACGTTCAAGTTCACGATCTATCTGCGCTGACCTGTTTGCTGACCTCCCTGCTCCACTCGTAGCGCCCTCTCCTTCCCCTCCTCGCCGACGCTCCACCTCCCGCCCCCACCTCATCTCGCTCCACCTTCACGCAGCCGGTCACCTCACACGCATGACGACTCCTCCACCCGCACCGCGCCCCCCCTCGCCTGACGACGCGCTTGACTTCTTCGCCGACTCGCTCGAATCGCTGTACGACCACCATGTCCCGGCGCACGGCGACCCCCTCCAACTCTACACCTACACGCCTCCCGCGTCGACCTCTCTCGCGCCGGTCACCATCCGCCTCCCCCCGCAGGCGGTCAACAGCCTCTTCGCGCACCACGTGTGGAATGCCGAGTTGCGCATGTCGGACTTGCTCGCGACGGGCGAGCTGAACGTTGAGGGCGAGGACGTGCTCGAGCTGGGGCTGGCGCGGGAATTAGCGGGATGGTGGCTGCCAGGATGAGTGCGAACAGGGTGAGCCGCCCTGACATTGCTTGAACGGGTCGCGGACGAGCGCTCCCTCCTCGTTGGTGGTACCGCCGGACTCACGCTTTCCCACCGCGCAGGTCGTCCTCTCCGACTACGACGACCCATCCCTAGTCGCCAACCTGCGCTCGAACATCTCCCTCGCCTTCCCCTCCCCCTCTGACGCCTTTCACCGCGCACGCCTCTCCGCCCACGGCCACTCCTGGGGCGAGTCCACGTCCCTACCCGCACTCCTCTCGGGCTCCCTCGCCGCCGGCGCCGCCCCCCGCCCCTTCACCCGCATCCTCCTCGCCGACACTCTCTGGTTCTCCTCGGGGCACGTCCTCCTCCTCGAGTCGCTGTCGCACCTCCTCGCGCGGACGCCCGAAGCCCGCGCGTGCTTCGTCGCGGGGTTCCACTCCGGCCGCGCGACGGTAAGGAGCTTCCTCCGGAAAGCTGAGGCGGCGGGTTTTGTGCGGCGCGGGGCGTGGGAGGAGGTTGGCGTTGATGGGAGGAGGAGGAAGTGGGGGTGGGACGTGCGAGATGGGGACGAGGGTGAGTGGGAGGAGGCAGAGGACGGCAGCGAGCGGAACAAGTGGGTCGTGGAGGGACAGCTGGGGTGGAGCGACGAGGCGCTGCGGGAGGCGGTACAGCCAGAGCGGATAGACGCGCAGCTATCGTAGACAGCGCGCACGCACGCGTATAGAGATGTGCAAGATTTGGTACCAGGAGAGTCTTAGGCCACACAACGAGGAGGATTCTACTGCTGATGCTGTTCACGTCGCCGTTCGCCCCTTTCCGCGGGCGCCCTTGTCCATACGTACCACCCGCTCTCCGATCACCTATGCAAGCGAGTTGTCTAGGACCAGACCTGTGCGCGGGTAGGAAGCCTTGTCAGTCTCGCGTAACTCGAAAGAGAAGGAGGAGAGGGGAACGCACGTCGAGGAGGAGGCGGTTGCGGTCCTTGAGGAGCTTCAGCTCCTTCTCGCCGTCCTCGTCCGTGCCGCCCTTCGCCCGGCCGAGGATGGTCGCGAGCTCGCGCTCGACCGCCTTAGCCATGTTGCCGGCGTCACCGCTGCGTGCGCAAGCTCGTCAGCACGGGAAAGCGAGAGGGAGAGCGAGAGGGACGCACCAGATGTAAGCGTAGCCCTTCTGCTGCACGAGCGCCTCGCCGATGCGGTCGCCCTCCTCGCGGAGGAGCTGCTGGACGTAGATCTTGGGCTTGCCGACCTCGCGGCTGAACGCGCAGTGCATGCGGAACTTGCCGTCGAGCTCCTTGGCGTACTGCTCCCACTCGTCCTTATAGAGGAAGTCCCACGTCGACCGCCGGCACCCGTAGAAGAGGTCGATCGTGCCCCAGTCCTTGAGCGCATCGGCGCCGTCCTTCTCGCGCGCCTTGCGCGCGAGCGCGACGCGGTCCTGGATGAAGCCGCGGAAGGGCGCGACGCCCGTCCCCGGGCCGATCATGACGATGGGCACCTTGGGCGAGGTCGGGAGGCGGAAGTTGGACCGGCGGACGTGGATCGGCGCGGCGAACTGCACGCCCTTCTTGTACTTGCCGCGCGGGCCCTCGAGCGCATAGACGGGCGCACCCTCCTCGCGTGCCGACGGCGGCGTGCCGTGCGCCGCCTGCTTTAGGTTGAGGAGGTAGTTCGTGCCGACACCAAAGACGACGTTCGCGCCCGGGACGGGCTCGTACTTGAGGACAACAGCGGTGACGTGGATCGAGTTCGGGTGGAGCTTGGGCGAGCTCGAGATCGAGTAGAAGCGCGGCTGGAGGCGGTGGATCGCGCCGATGATGCGGTCGACGGGGATGGCCCACGTCGTCGGCGTCGCCTTGGGCGCGTCGCCCGCCGCGAGCATGAGGATCTCCGAGAGGCGGAGGCATTTGACGCCCGCCACCTCGTGGAAGAACGCCTTGTCCGAGCCGAGGCGCTCGAGCATGGCGCGCGCCTCGGGCGTCGGCGCGTACTTGGCGAACGAGCCGATCGACTGGCGCGACGCCGGCGCCGAGATGTCGAGGTAGTTGCGGAACATGGTCTCGTAGGTGGTCGGGACGGGGAAGGGGACCTTGGCGAGGGCCGGGTCGAGCGACTTGACGTCGATTGCCTGGGTGCGCTTGTCCTGGAGGCCGAGGACCGAGAGGAGGCGCTCGACCTCGAGGTCGGGGTTGACGGGCCAGACGCCAACGTGGTCGCCCGTCTGGTAGCGGATCCCCGAGTCGGTGATGTCGAACTCGGCGAAGATGCAGTTGCGCTCGCCGTCCTCGAAAAGCTCCTTGGCCTGGATGAGCGGCGCCGCGTACGGGTTCTTGGCATCGAACACGCCGCGGGTGCCGGTAAGCGCGCGCGCCGAAAGCTCGCCGAGGTAGAGCTTCGCCTCGTCGACCTGGTCGAGCTCCGTGATCTCGAAGTCGGCAATGTCACCGCCGGCGCCCTCCTCCCAGCCGAGAGTGCTCTGCACGGCAGCGAACATGTCGTCCTTCCATGCGAGGTAGTCCTCCTCCATCGACTTGTCGTCGTCGCCCTCGCCGCGCTCGCCGACGCGCTTAGCGCCAAGCTGCGCAAGGCGCTCGTCGATGTTACGGGCCATCGCGTTGAAGTACTCGTAGGTCGAATTGCCGACTGCACGAGCGGAAGCATGTCAGCTTTGTACGATCGGACGGAAGTGGGGCGGAAGGAACTGACGGCCAAAGACGACGTAGTGGAGGTTCTCAAGGCTGGTACCGTTGCTGAACTGCGGGTCCTCCTTGAGGAACTCCATGAGCTGGACGGCATTGTCGGTCGGCTCGCCCTCGCCGTACGTCGCAACGCAGAAGATCACGAGGCAGTCCTCCGGGACGGCATCGAGGTTGTCAAAGTCGTAGCTGCGCGCGCGGATATGGGTCAGTTCGTGTAGCTTTCAGAGGAGATACGAGAGATGGGCGCACTCTTCCGGGTCGCAAACGAGGGACGACAGGCCGAAGCGAGCCTTCGCCTCCTTCGCGATGCGGGTGCCGTAGTCCTCCGCCGTGCCGGTCTGCGAGCCGTAGAAGATGATGATCTTCTTGCCCTGTGAGCGGGGGAGAGGCGGGCGTCAGTTCCAGCTCAGTGGCGGCCGATCGGGAGCGAGGTGGGGGAGCGGCGGCCGCGGGTCGTGCGAGGGGGAGAACACGCGGTCGGCTGCATCGGCGGCGTCGCGGCGAGCGCGCGCTCATCCTGTACTGCTCAGACGAGCTGTGCGGTGCAGATGCGCTGTGACCGGCAGCCCCGCGCGCTGGGGGGAGGGCGGGAGAGCGAGGGAGAGGGGAGAGCCGACTGACAGAGAGCTTGAGCGCGGCGACAAAGTCCCTGCCCGTGTCGACGACGCCGTTGGACCCGCTGTTGGCGCCCTTGAGGCCCGATCCGGTGGCAGGCAGGTCGGCGGGGGCGCTGCGGCCCTTGGGGCGCAGGAACACGACCCAGCCCACGACGAGGGCGGCGACGAGCGCGGCGAGCGAGACGGCGGTCGAGGGCATGGCGGGATGCGCGGACGGGGCGGAGTGTGGAGAGGAGGACGAGCGGAGCAGCCCCGCAGTTCCCTCTGTGTGGAGAGGACGAGCCGAGCGAGGTTCGGGAGCAGACCCGCCCCGGCGGCGGCGCGGCGCGGATCCTCGCTTCGAGCGCCGTCCCCCTTTTCTCAAAGGCTGCCGACCCGACTCGCCCGCCTCCACAACCCAGCGCAGGCGGGAAGAGGTTCCTACGGGGAAATGCACGACACTGCGACTACAGAGAGAGCGGGGATCCGAGAGGGAGAGAGAGAGTGCAACAACGACGATGATGGACGACGAGACAGGAAAAGCACATAGAGAGTGAACAGGTAGACAGGGGACAGTGTGAGAGAGAGAGGGAGAGAGTGGTTGGGCGACCGATTCGCCGCCGCCGCCGTCGCCGCCGTCTAGAGGCCCGCGCCGCGCACGCCGAGCCCGCCTCCGAATGCGCCCCCTCCTCCCACGGGCGGCGGCAGCGCCTCGGCGCCGGCGTCCCTGCGCTCGACGACTCCGGACTCGAGCCCGCTGACGGTGCCGCCGAGAACGGCGTGAGGCCGACCATCGGGCCCGGCGAGCGGACATGCTGCTGCTGCTGGAGCGCCTGCTGCGCCTGCATCGCGCCCGCAAAGCGCGTCAGCGCCATGAGAACGCTCCGCTGGTCGAGGCGGACGGCCTGCCCGAGCGCGCTGAGCACCTCGGTGAACGGCCCGAGCTGGTGCAGCGTCAGCGTCGAGAGGCAGTTCTCGACGCGCACGACGTACGACTCGAGCAGCGCTGCAAGCTCGTCGTCCGTCGCGTCGGCGCGGACGGGAACGCGAGCGTCGTCGGGTGGATCAACGTCCGCCGCTTCGCCGCGGCTGCCTGCTGCTGCGCCGTTGACGGCCGCGCGGACGAGTTGGGCAAGCGCGGTGCGGTGTCGCCGTCGATGCCGTGTACGATCGCGCTGCAAACCGCCTCGAGCTGATTGTGCGCGATGAATCAGTCTCCACCGTGGCGAGAGAGACGGTGGAAGGAAGACGCACACGCTGGACGACCTTGCCGAGGCCCTTGATGGTGTTGACGTCGAGGAGCTGGGGCGTCTCGTCCTGGATGACCTCGGTCTTCTTGCCCGCGACGGCACCTGCCGCGGCGTCGGCCTTGCCGCCCGCGGGCGGGACGATGCGCTCCTTGAGCGCCTTGGGCCAGAGGAGCGAGATGAGCTCGGCCGACTCGAGGCCTGCGGACGCGGCGGGGCGGGCGGGTTAGTCAAGCAGTGCGAAAGAAGGGAGGATTGAGCGCACCCTTGAGCTTGCGCTCGCCGAGCTCGGTGATGCCAAACCCGAGGCGCTTGAGGGCGGCAATGTCCTGCTTGTCGCGCGGGTCGAGGTAATCGTCCGGGTCCTCCTCGTCCTCGCCGTCGTCCGAGTCGAGACTCGACGGGCCAGGCTTCTGCTGCATGACGACGTCCTGGAGGATCTCGACGACGTCCTGGCTCGCGCTGATCTGCCCGCCGTCGGCAACGGCGCTGATCCGCGCCGCGCGGTTGACGATCGGGCCGAAGTAATCCATGCGGCGCGTGATGGGGTCCGCCTCGCACACGGGCGCGCCCCAGTGGATGCCCATCCGCACCGAGAGGCCGCGGTAGAGCATCTCGCCACGCGAGTCGAGGATCTCGCGGCCCTCGTCCGAGTCGAGGATCTCCTGCGGCCAGTCCTCGCGGAGGAGCTCGAGCTGCACCGTGAGGCACCACAGGAGCGCCGACGTGACGGTCGGGAACGAGACCATGAAGGCGTCGCCTTCGGTCTTAACCTCGTAACCGCCGATCGCGCGCAGCTGCCGCCGCAGGAGCTGGTTGTGCATCCGGATCGCCGTCTGCATCCCCGGGTTGGACTCCCACAGCGCCGTCGAGTTGCGGATGTCGGTGAACACGAGCGCGACCATCCCGACCGGCGGCGCGACCTCGCGGTCGAGCAGGTTGAGGTACCGCTCGCCGGCAAACTCCTCGCCGCGCCCGCGCCGCGCCTTGTGCGCCCCGTAGAAGCCCTCGTCCTCGACGTGCGCCGCGCGGTGCTTGGCGTAGAGGCCGCCCTTCTTGGCCTTGAAGAGGTCGCCGACGGCGAGGACCATGACCATGACGTTGGACGACGAGCCGTACGAGATGGCGAGGTCGCGGAGCTTGGCCGCCGCCGCCATCGGGTCGCCGCGCTCGGTGCGCGCGACGTCGACCGCCGCCTGGTACGACATGTGCTCCCACAGGCCACGGTTCGCGATGATGACAAACTCGTCCGTCTCGGTGAGCTCGATCTCGTCGACGGCGGGCGCGGCGTTGATCGCGGGGTGGACGTTGAAGAAGCCGAACGAGCGCGCAATGTCGACCTCGTCGTTGACGTACCCGCGCGTCGAGATCCACCCCTCAGCGGTGCGGATGCGCGCAATCTCGCCCGAGTCAAACGGCTCGTGCCGCTGCGCGATCATGCGCGCCGTCCCGCCGCGGCCGGCAATAACGGCGAGCGCGTCGCCCGCGTTGGCGACGTACAGGCGCTTGCGGCGGATGTAGACGATGATGCCCGCCGAGCCGGCCTTGGCCGACGAGAGCGTCCGATCCGGGAGGCTGATCTCGGAGCCCTTGCGGCGCGACTCGAGCGCGGGGAGGAGGAGGTTGCCAAAGTCGCGGTTGATGTTGAGGAACGCGCGGCGGAGCGCGTCGCTCGTCACCTCGCCGCTCTTGAGGCGCGACAGCTCGAGCGTGAAGACGGCGCTGAACGTGTCCTGGAGATACTTGACGAGCTTGGCGCCCGTGTTCTGGCCCTTGTTGACGGCGTCGAACAGGCCAAAGATGGCCTCGTCGTCCTTGGAGCGGAACCGCGGGATGACAATGTCGACGAGCGAGAGCGTGTCAAACCGCTGCCCGAGCGTGTCGGCGATACCGTAGCCCATGTCGTTGATCTCGCTCAGCGACGTCCGCACGCGGCGGTCCTCGTTCTCGTCGGGCACGGACGGGATCATGAGCGTCACGTCCATGAGGCCGAGGACGTGCAGCTTGGTGAGCGCGCTGAAGTCGGCGAGGTTGCGGCGCTTGGCGTTGCGCGGGAGGTTCGACGTGTCGTTCTGGTGGCCCGGCTTGATCTCGAGGCGCTTGTTGCCCGAAAGGTTGAGGTACCGCAGCTCGAGATTCCAGTTCCTGCGTATGGGTGGGCGGAGTCAACGGGGGGCGTTCTTGCAGTGCGAGGGTGCGAGCAGGACGCACCAGTTCCAGTCGTACGGCCAGTTGGCGATGTTGTACTTGAGGACGTTGGAGCCGACGTCGAGCGCGTACAACTTCTTGATCTTGCCGAGCTCGGCGGGGAGGGTCTGGAGCTTGTTGCCGTTGAGATAGATCGTCTTGAGGTTGACGAGGCGCTCGAGGTCGTCCGGCGGCAGGCTCGTGAGCTTGTTGCCCGAGAGGTAGAGCTCCTCGAGGCTCTGGCACTTGAACAGGCTCGACGTCGGGATCTCGTAGATGTCGTTGAACGAGAGGTTGAGCACCCGCAGCTCGGTCATGAGCGACACGGGCGCAAAGATGTCGTCCCCGAGCTGGTTGTCGCCGAGGTACAGCTTCTGCAGCGAGAGCGCGAGTGGCAGCGCGATCCGCCCGCCCGACGCCGTCGGCGGCGCCTTGCTCCCCGCCGAGAGCTTGCGCAGGTCGAGCTCGTCGACGGGGTCGTTGAGCGCGTGCGCGGGCGTCGGCGGTGCCGTCTGCGTCGGCGGGTCGGGGAACTCCTTGATGAGGTTTGACGACGCGTTGAGGACCGTCAGCTGCGGCAAGAGCCACAGCTGCGACGGGAGCGACTGGAGGTCGTTGCCCGAGACGTGGAGCGACTGGAGGCGCTGCAGCCGCCCGAGGCTGTCGGGGAGCGACGTGAGGAGGTTCGTCTTGACCGAGAGGGTGACGAGGTTCGACATCGAGCCGATCGTGTCGGGGAGGATGCGGAGCGTGTTGCTGTCGAGGATGAGCGTCTCGACCGACCCGAGGTGGTTAAACATCTCGGGCGAGAGCGTCGAGAGCTTGCCGTACGAGAGGTTGAGCGACGTGAGCGTCGTGTTGGTCCCCGTCAGCGCGAACCGCGTGAGCGAGTTGTGCTTGGCTGTCAGGATCCGCAGGTTGGCCCACGCCGCGTCGAGCGTCGACGCCTGGTTGTGCTCGCACCGGAGGACCTCGAGCGCCGGGATCGTCGTCAGCGGCGTAAAGTCCGAGATGACGTTCCGGCGGCAGTCGAGCTCGCGGAGCGAGACGAGCGACCCGAGCGTGAGCGGGAGCGTCGTGATCAGGTTGGCGAGGAAGTTGAGGCGCTCGAGGTTCTCGAGCTTGCCGATCTCGGGCGGGACGACCGTGACCGTGTTGAACGAGAAGTCGAGCTCGACGAGCGGCTCGATCTCCGGGACGACGGGCGGGACCTTGTCGAACCGGTTGTTCGAGAGGTTGAGGTACTTGAGCGCGCGGAACTCGCGGAAGTACTCGGGGACCGTCGCGAGCCGGTTGTTGTGGCACTTGAGCGACGCGAGGTTGACGAGGTCGTTGAGCGCGATGTGCTCGAGCTCGACAATGTTGTTGTTGCTAATGTCGAGCCTGGTCAGGCTCGCGCATTCGCGCAGCGCCTGCGGCAGGCGCTTGATGCCCATGTTGGACAGGACGAGCTCGCGCAACGACGTGCAGCCCTGGATGAAGTCGGTCGGGAGGTCGAACGGCCTGTTCTTCGAGAGGTTGAGGCTGCGGATCTCGTGCGCGTGCTTGTAGAGGAAGATGGGGATGGTCGCGACGCCGCGGGCCGACAGGTCGACGAACTCCATGCTCTCGCCGGAGAAGTCCTCCTCCTGCGGGCGTAGGCGAGCGGGTCAGCTTCGCGAGTCTCGGAGGAGGGGAGCGAGAGAGCGACGCACGATCGACGACGCCATCGGCGCATACTGCGCCTTGTACACGAGCTTGCACAGGTACGAGTTGTCCTCGCGGCCGAGCTCCTCAAGCTTGTCGAGGTCGGTGTAGCCCGCCTGCTCAAACTTGCGCTTCTGGAGCAGGACGGGCTTCTCGTTCGGGCCGACCCGGCGCTCGAGCCCACGCTCGCGCAGGTACAGCGCGTAGATCGTCTTGGGGTTGATCTGGAACTTGCGCGCGAGCATCGCCGTCATCTCGGACGCGGACGCGCCGAGCGGGACGGGGAGCGTCGCGAAGGTGCCATCGACGCGGAAGATGCGGACCATGAACTGCGGGCGAGCGTATGTCAGTCAAGCGCGATGTGGCGGACGAGGAGAGGCGCTGAACGCACCGGCTTCTGGCTGGCCTTCCTCCCCTCGCCGTCCGCCGTCCCGGGCCTGCCGCTGCGCACGATCGACCTTCCACCGCTCGTCCCCGGCCTGCCATTCCGCATCGTCTCGCCCTCGCTCGCGCCAAACGGACGCAGGACCGTCCCGTCCGCGCCGATGATGGGGCTCATCCCCGTCTCACTCTCCTCGGTCTCGAGCTCGAGCTCCTCCTCCTCGTCATCATCATCATCGTCGCTCGAGTCGTGGTCGAGAGACGCGCCCGCCTCAGCCTTGACCGCCCACGAGTCCGGCGCCGTCCAGGCTCCGCTGCTCGCGCCCGTGCCGAACACGCTCCCGCGCGGGATCGCAGGTGCAGGCGCGCGGGCGCCCCCGCCAGGGGAAGCCGCGCCCGTGACGGTGGTGATGCTCATCTGGCTGCTCTGGCGCGAGCCGAGCCCCGGACGCGCAGACGGCGCCGGCGCCGCTGTGCCCATCATGCTCGCGGCCTTGGCGGCCGAGCGCTCCTCCGCGGTCGGGACGTGCGGGCCGCCGTACGAGCCCCAGAAGTTGGTGCCCGAGGCCTGCCCATGGTTGTGCGGCGAGACGCGCGTGGGCGACTCGGCGTGCCCGTAAACGCTCGGCGCGAGCGATGGCCTGCGCCCGTTCGCTACGCCCGCGGAGCTGGCGCCGATGGGAAGCCCGTCCGAGCCTGCGCGGCGGGAGAGGCCCGCGCCCGCGGCGCTGCCGACGCTGCCGCTCCCGCCGCCGCTCGAGAGGCTGCCGCGCCCTGCGGCCGCGGCCGCGTCGTGCGAGACAATGCCCTCCATCGAGTCGAGGTTCGTATCGAGCGCGATCTCGGCGCCGTCAGCGCTGCTGAACACCGCGCCCTGCCGCATCGTGGGCGTCGCGTCCGTCCCGCCGCGGCCGTGCGACGACGCCCCGCGCGAAGACGGGCCGCCGCCAACGCCGACGAGCGCGCTGATGGGCGTTGTCGGCCGGCGGCTCTTCTTCGCGGGCTTGGACGCCTTGGGGTACAGCTGCGTCCCCGTCGCGAGGTTCGCGCCTGTGTCGGTCGCGTCGCCGCGGGCTTGCAGCTTGGCGGGGAGGGAGGACGCGTCGAAGCCGACGGGCGGCGGCGCGCCGTGCCCGTGGCTGTGGTTGAGGCTAAAGTCGGTAACAGATGCAGCAGCCTCGACGGCGTACGCAGCTGTGGGTGGACAGGAGTGAGTTCGAGACTTGAATGGAGAGACGGCACGAGAGGGTGGACTCGCCGTCTTTGTGCAAGTCACTCTTGCTGCCCCTGCGCTTGAGAAGCCCGCCAAAGAGGCCGCGCTTCTTCTCCTTGACGCTGCCGTCCTTCTCGCCGTAGCCGCGGAGGACGCTCGCGCTTCGGGTCCCGCGCAAGGGCTGCGAGCTGCTGGAGGGGATGAGCGTCCCCTTGCGCTTGCTCTGCGACTGCGCGACGAGAGAGTCAGCTTGCGGTGCCCGAGTAGCTCTGGCTACCCTGCAAGCGGCTGCGCGCCTGCAAGAGGGAGCGATCGCCCGAGACGCACCTCGCTGGCGGGGTTGCCCCACGGCGGGATGACCTCGACGGGCCCGCCGCGTCCGCTGCTCGCCGGGAACGCCCCAGCCGTCGTAAGGGTCGCCGGTGCCGGAGCGACTCCCCGCAGGCTGGCCGTTGCGGGCTGAGCTGCCACCTGCAAGGGCGGGGTCGAGGTCGACGCCGACGCCGAGCATCTTTGCCTGCTTTGAGCTGCGGGGGACGAGGGGCGCCTCCATGGCTGGCTGCTGAGTCGAGGCGGGCGCACACTCGGGCGCTGGCGGGAGCAGCGGGGCGGGAACGGGCGCGCGGGACGAGGAGGGGGTGGCTGGCTCGCGGCGGGGAGGGCGACGGCGCGCTGGGGCGGATCGGGCGAGGCAGAGAGTGCCCGGGTGCCGCACTTGGAGGGTGCAGGCGCTGCTCGGCGCGGCTCTGCTGCTGCACGTGCGCGCGAGACGGCGGATGCAGCGGCGAAGGTTGGGCGACGGACGGGCGGCGGGGAGACTCACCCGCGCGCACGTCCTGGGCTGGGTCGCGGTGTACGTAGGCCACCTTACTACGTCCTGAGACTCACAAAGAACAACTCCCGCTTGGATCGAAGCAGTGCGAGAAACCCGCTGATCGGTGCTTCACCCACCTCGAACTGCTTCGCCAGTGGGCTGAGAGTACTTCTGAGAGTGTACTGTACTTCTCTCGACCGCTGTCAAGTCCAGAAAAGGGCTGCGAGATGAGCGAGTGGGCATCACCGCCCCGTCGCTTCTTGCGTCCACGCGTGCTCCTCCTTCGTCCGCGCTGCTCGCCAGCAAGATTCGCTCCCCGCTCTTCTCGCTCCGGCGGCCTCCTCGCCCGCCGCACCACCTCGCTCGCCCCGTCGCACCGCACCCTCTCCCGCCGTTCCCGGATGCAGCCCCTCGCACCGCTCGAGGGCAACCCCAAGTTCGACGCAAAGTCGGGCCCGGGCAGCTCCAACACCGCCGCTGGACAGGCTCAGGCGGGCAGCAACAACCGCCGCGCTAGTCACTCGGGCTCGAACAGGCCCGACCCCCTCTCGACCATCACCCACGCCTCGGTGCGCTCCCGCTCCCTCCTGGGCTGTTCTGCTTCCGTGTAGCTGACGAGATCCTCTGCTCCGATCCACACAGGCCTCCCGCATCGGCCCTGGCGTGATCCCGACCGGCCTCCGGATCACTCCTCACGACTCCTCACTCCCGAGGAAAAGGCCAAGCGCCTCGCTGCGTACGCCGCCGTCGACGAGCACGTCAAGGACCACCACAAGGTCATCGGTATCGGGTGAGGCGCCGTCCTGCGGCTGTGCTCGCTTTTCTGGGCGGAGGGAGGCGGTGTCCGTCGGTGAATGGGGAGAGCGTGTTCAGTGGTGCCGCGACTGCTCCTTGTGCTGAATGCGGGCTCTCGGCTACGTCAGGACCGCACCCTATCACGCTCAGGCACTCGCAAAGCGCGCGACGTCCTCCGCCCTCATCAGCATCCCGCCCCCACCTCCCTCGGGATACGCGCTGACACCTCCCCCGCCCTCGCAGCTCCGGCTCCACCGTCCCCTGTCGTCGAGCGCCTTTGCCAGCCCCCGCACAACAACGCCAACAGCGACCGCTGGTGCGCCCTTCGCTCCCCTCTCCCACACTCTTTCCGCTCACACCCACCCCGGCATACGCAGGTTTATCCCGACAGGCTTCCAGTCCAAGGAGCTCATCGTCAAGGCGGGCTTGAACCTCGGCGACGTGGACCAGTTCCCGACGATTGACGTGACGATTGACGGTGCGGACGAGGTGGATGTGCGTCTCTCTTCCTACGGGCTTGCCCTCTCACATGCAGAATCGTACGCTGACCTTCTTGACATTTCGCAGGACGAGCTGAACGCGATCAAGTGCGTCACCTCCCCTCTTACCCGCTCTCCACGCTGACCCTCCTCGCTTACCTGCAGGGGCGGCGGCGCGTGCCAGCTGCGGGAGAAGGTCCTCGCGGAGGCCGCGACGCACTTCATCATCGTCGCCGACTCGCGCAAGGACACCAAGGTCCTCGGCACGAACTGGAAGCAGGGCGTCCCCATCGAGGTCGCGCCGTTCGCGTGGGCCAAGGTGTTCGTTAGTGAGTCGCGCGAGCTCCTCTCCGCCGCTGCGGCCTGTTCGTCGGCTTAGTACTGATACGGCTTTGCGCGCGCCTTAGACCTGCAGAAGATGGGCTGCGAGAAGCCGTCGCTGCGGATGGGCAAGATGAAGGCCGGCCCCGTCGTGACCGACAACGGGTGCGTCGCGCGTCTTTCTCCTCCAGCTACCCAAGCCTTACGCATTGCGCGCGCAGCAACTTTGTCATCGACGCCGTCTTCTCCGAGTCGTACATGCGCGACCCCGCCGAGCTCCTGCACCAGATCAAGATGTGCGCCGGCCTTTCCCTGCTCTTTCCCTCGCAGTTTCTGACGAATGATACTGCGCACGCAGGCTGACGGGCGTCCTTGAGGTCGGCCTCTTCACCAACATGGCCGAGGCGGCGTACTTTGGCTACCCGGACGGGACGGTCCTGGCGCGGTGGAGGGACGGTGCGCATCTTGCCCTTCCTCCGTCTCTCGAGTCTGTACTGACGAGTCTGCGCGGACAGGGCGGAGGCAAAAGGTCGATGCGAGCAAGGCGCTCGACATCGCCGAGCATGGCATCAAGGTCTGAGTCTCCGGCGTGCGGAACGTCCTTAGCCAGCACGGGCACGTGAGAAGGTACGCAGCAAGGTTGAGATGTACAGCTGGAGGACGTGGAACTCGAGCCGTGCTGTTCTTTCACGCCGTGCGCAGGTCGACCTGGCTCGCCGTCGGTCCTTGCTCTTTCGCTCATGCTTGCGCTCCTACGCTTCGGTTTTCTCCCGTCTACTTGTCCAGCCATCTCGCGCTCGAGCGCATCTTCCACATCTGCCTCGCGGTTTGTCGTCTTCCTCCGCCCCGCCGGCCCCTCGCCCCCACTCCCCACATGGCGCTTCCGAGCTTTCGGGCCTTGTTCCGGTCGTCCCTCGCGCGTCTTTCTCCCTCCTGCACATCCTCCCATTGGTATGAACAGCTCCGTCCTCCCCGTCCCGCTCGAGCCCGAAGCGCTCGACGCCGCCTCGGCGCTCGCGCTCGACCTCTCGACCCCGCAGGTCCTCCTCGGCACGCTGCTCTTCGGGCTCGCAAGCGTCCTCGTCTTTGTCTGGCCGCGCAAGGGCGCGAACCTCCCTCCTGGACCCAAACCGGGGTTCTTCGTGCGTGCCGTCCGCTTCCTCCCCCTCGCCGCACCCGGCTGACCCCCTTCTCGCGCCCGCGGCAGGTCGGGAACCGCAACCAGGCGCCGCCGACCAAGCCGTGGCGGTGGTTCCGCAAGCTGAACGAGACCTACGGTGCGTGTCCTCCCTGCTGTTCCGCGGTCGCACGCGCTGACAAGGAGAGCGCGCGCAGGCGACGTCGTCTACCTCCGCATGGGCCAGACGCACACCATCGTCCTTGGGTCGGCGCAAGCTGCGTGGGACCTTCTCGAGAAGCGGTCGAACATCTACTCGTGCGTGCGCGCGAGCCTCGTGTTGACGCCGGGAGAGGAGCTGACAGGAGAAGATGCCGCAGGTCCCGCCCGAGGTTCATCATGGGGCAGGAACTGCTGTCAAACAACATGCGCGGGCTGATGAGGTGCGTACTGCGCTCTCGACGTAGACGAGTTGGACCTGACCCTCACTACTCGGCTTCTTCTACTCCTCCCCCTTCTGTAACGTTCCGCCTTACCTCCGCAGCGGCTACAACGACGCCTGGCGCCGTTGGCGCAAGGTCCTGCACGGGTCCTTCATGCAAAAGGCGGCGGACAGCTACAAGCCGATCCAGAACCTCGAGTCGAAGCAGCTGCAGCACGACCTCGTCACCTCGCCCGCCAAGTTCCGCGACCACCTCGAGCGCTACGCCGCGAGTGTCATCGTCACTGTCAACTATGGCCGCCGCGTGACGGACGTGTGGACCGACAAGGTCGTGTGCGACAACAGGCGCAGCATGGAGGTCCTCACTTCAGTCAAGTCGGTCTTCTCCCTTCTTCCGACTCCGCGAATGACGAGACTAACGCTCCACCTGCGCAGCATCCCCGGCAAGTACCTCGTCGAGGCGCTCCCGATCCTGCTCAAGCTCCCGCGCTTCCTCACGCCGTGGCGCACGATGGCCGAGGAGCACCGCGAGCAGGACATCAAGCTGTACCTCGGGCTCGTCGAGGAGGTCAAGGAGAAGATGGAGCGCGGCGTCGCGCCGTACTCGTTTGCGAAGCAGCTCATCGAGAACCAGGAGAAGTTCGGGATGACCGACCTCGAGGTCGCGTACACCTGCTCGACGTGCTTCTCCTTTCCGCTGCTTCCTTCTAGCACTCCAGGCTAACCCGCAACGCTCTCGCAGCCCCTTCGGCGCCGGCGTCGAGACCTCCTCCGGCACGCTCCTCTCGTTCTTCCTCGCGTGCGCGCACAACGGCGCGTCCTGGATCCCCAAGGCGCAGGCCGAGCTCGACCGCGTCGTCGGCGCGGACCGCTTGCCCACGTTCGAGGACTTCGAGGACCTGCCGTACGTGCGCGCGGTCGCGAACGAGACGCTTAGGTGGAGGCCGGTTGCGATCCTCGGGGTGCGTTGCGTTGTTCTGTATCGTCGTCAGCGTTTACTAACCCCTGACTATCCCCCTTTTCGCAGGGCACGCCGCACGCCTCGTGCGCCCCTTCCTCGCCCCTCATACCCCGCCCTCGCTGACCTTCCCAACCCGCACCTCCCCTCCTTCTCTCGCACGCAGCACGGAGGACGACTGGTACAACGGGATGTTTATTCCCGCAGGCAGCACGGTGGTCGCGAACCTCGAGTCGATCCACCACAACGAGAAGGACTTCCCCGACTCGGACCGCTTCGACCCTGAGCGGTTCATGGTCAAGCGCGACTACGTACGTGCTGCTTCTCCTGCTACGCCGTGACGCGAAGGTGCTGACGACGAGCGTGCAGCCTGGCAAGTGGGGCCACTCTGCCTTTGGTTTCGGCCGCCGCATCTGCCCGTACGTCCAGCTCCTTCCCTTCTTTCGCAGCCCGCTGACGCACTCCGCGACGAGCAGCGGCATGCACCTCGCCGAGAACTCGATCTTCATCAACATCGCGCGCATTCTCTGGGGCTTCAGTATCGCCAAGGCGCGCGACGCGAGCGGGAAGGAGATCGACGTGGACATCAACGACTTCACCGACGGTCCGCTCCCTTCCTCCGCCTCGTCCCTCCCGAGAAGAAGCTGACAGAGACGCGCGCCCAGGGTTCAACTCGATGCCGCGCCCGTTCCAGTGCGCGATTACGCCGCGGAGCGCGCAGCACAAGGCGGTGATTGAGCGCGAGTGGCTCGAGGCGCAGGACGAGCTGAAGCAGTACGACGCGGCGTGCCAGTAGGTGCGCTTGCTGAGTTGCGCATATGACGAGCGGGTGGTCGGCCGCGGGGGTGGGAGATGGCATTGTGGAAGGGCGGCGCGTCGGGCTATTTTTCGGAGCTCGCACGGCGTGGTAGACGGAGGCGGATGTACAGAGCACAATGATCTACTCGAGCTGCATCCACGCGAGCCTCCGCCGCTCCCTCTCCATCGTCTTCCACTGCGCGAGCGGCTCCTCCTCGTCCTGGAGCTCGAACTCCACCTCGAACTGCCCGAGCAAGGTACGGTCCTCCTCCTGCTCCCACGTCCGCTGCGGCGCTAACTCAATGCGCTCTTGCGGCGTGAGCGTGGCGAAGTAGCGCTCTTCCAGCGCATCGAGATAGTCCCGCGTCGCGGCATTGCTGAACCCGACGTACACGAGGGCTGACGGGTCCTGCTGACGAGGCCGGGAGAAGTGGAGGAAGCCGTCCACTTCGCACGTGCGGAGCACGCCGTAGTGGTGGAAACGGTGCTGGATCTCGAACGCGCCGCAGATCTGCGAAACCCCCGTCAGCGATCGTTTGCGCCTGAAGTGAAACGAGCTGAAACTCACCCAGTTGTCGAGCGTGTCGAGCGCGACCCTTTTGCCGAGGATGTCGCGCTTGAGTGAGGGAAGGAGGGGCGCCAAATCCTCGGCGAGGTCTTCGAGTACAACGCCAACGACCGACTCGCGCGACGGGACGATGAAGGGGTAGAAGCCGTAGCAAAGGGGGATTTCGCGCCCTTGATAGGCATTGAGCAGGCTGCGAACAAAGGAGAGGGTCAGCCTCGTTAGGACTGCCAAGGGAAGCGGACGACTCACCGATACGCCCGTGATTCACGCTCCTCGGCGTGGCGCGCCGGATGCCACGCAAAGTCGTCGTTCTCGGGCTCGGAGCGGTCGAAGCGGCCGGGGATGGGGAACAGCGACTGCTGGTAGAGCTTGAGGACGACGGATCCGGCGAGCTCCTGCCCGCGCCCGTCGGCGACCTTGCAGCGCCAGACCTGCGACCACTTGTCCTCGCCCGTCTGCACGCCCTCGACCAGGCGGAGCTGCCAGCCCGTGCCGCCACGAGCGGGCGAGTCCGTCGCGAGAAGTGGGGAGAGGATGGGCCGCGCCATGTGCGGCGTCGGGTGAGGCGGCTTGGCGTGCGGGTAGTCGGTGGGCGGAAGCGACTCGGGGTGCAGGTTAGGTGCGTCCCACGCGAGGACGATGCCTTTCTCGAGCGGGTCCGCGAGGGTGCGGTTGCGCTCCTTGCGCAGCGTCGCGCGCTGCCGTCCGTGGGCGGGCCGAGCAGGTAGTCCGAGTAGTCTAGCTGGGTCTGCATCGCTGCTCGGAGCGAGGGAAGAGAGCGCCGGCGGGAGCGGGACCGTCGACCCTTCGCCTCCTCATCAGCTCCTCCTCCTGGACACGTCCACACGCCGAAGCGGGATCAGCTGAGGGGCTGAGCAGGTTGGAGAGCAGGATAGAGCTCTTGCTTGGGTTGCACCTCCGCCTGCGATGCGCTTCTGGGAGAGAACTGAGGGCGGCGTTGGGAAGCCGACCAGCTCGACGTGAGAGCCTGGGGAGAGCCCTCTCGTGGCGGAAACAGGACGGGGCTGCTGGGGACGCACAGGCAGGAGCTGTACACGTCTGCTCAGAATGCACCGCGCAAGTACGGCAGCTGCCGCCGCTCCTTCTCAGCACGTTCCCACGCTGTGTGCGTTGAGGGGAGCGAGATGCGTCGGTCTTCAGGGCGCACGGCTCCTTCCTTGTGATAAGGACGCATGCATGGGATGAGGTGTATTGTACTGCACTTCTACCACTCCGACAAGAGATACGGCAACTTCCTCCGGCCCTGCTCGAGTGCCTTCCAGTCCTGCATGGTCGTCTGCCCTCCCGCCGCCGCTCGCCGGATCTGACTGAGCAGGCGAGCCTGGTCGCCATAGAACCACGGCTCCGACGCGAGAGTGACATCCCCCGGCTACCCTGCTCCTTCAGCTCAGCGTCGATGATGCGCACACCTTCGAGAACAGCCTCGCGCGTGCTGGTGCGGCTGAAGCCGACTGCAACCAGCAATGGACTCTGCCGTGTGCTGGATGCGAGAACGACCAGGTCGACGACCTCGTTGCTAGCCTCGGCGAGCTTCCGTCCATGCAGACGGTGTTGCAGCTCGAGGGCGCCGACGACCTGTGAGCCGAGCGTGAGCGGAAAGGGATCAGTCACGAAACAGCAGCACGCACCAGAGGGTCTAGCGCGTCGAGCTGAAGACGCTTGGAAGCCACCATCGCCTTCAGGTGCGATTCGAGCGGGACCGAGAGCTCCGTGAGGTCCTCGAGCACGGCGCCGACGCAGCGTTCGCCGCCTGGGAGGTCGAACGTGTAGAACCCGTAGCAGATGGGGACGTCGCGACCCTGGTACGGCGAGAGGCGGCTAAGGTTGATATCGAGGTCAGCACGTGACACGTTGGGAGCGGGAGCACGAGCGATAAGCGCAGCCGCGGACGCACCTGTATGCCCTCGACTCGCGCATCTCGAGGTGCGTCGCCGGGTACCAGTTCCAGCTGTCGGTTTCGGGGCGAGAGGGAAAGGACCCCGGGAAGGGGAAGAGCGACTGGCGGTAGAGCTTGACGACAACGGACGCGCTCTTGCCGCCGTCTGCCCCGCTCGGCTCGTCGACCTCGCAGCGCCAAACCTGGGCGTACTTTCCTGCGCCGCCCTTGAGCTCCTCGACGAGGCGCAGCGACCAGCCTCGGCCGACCTGAGAGGGGGACCGCCGGGCGAGGAGGCTCGAGAAAAGCGGGCGCGGAGAGTGAGGGGATGGTTCGGGGGTCGAGTGGTGCGGGTAGTCGGTGGGTGGGAGTGCTTCAGGATGGCGGTTGGGCTCGTTCCAGGCGAGGCGGAGGCACGGCTTGAGCGGGTGCTCGAGGGCGGTAGCGCGGATCTCGCGCAAGCGGACGATGTCGGCGTCGGTCGGCGGCGCGACGAAGGCGCCGTCGCTGGAGAGGATGTAGCTCATGGCCTGTTCAGCGGCAAGCACCATGAGTGCGACGGAGAAGGCAGAGGCAGAGCGACGGGAGCGAACCATGCGCAAACGTCCGTCCGTGAACGGGCCTCTCGCGCTCTCCTGTCCCCCTCCCCGCTCTCCGCGACCGAGCAGTCGAATAGCTTTTCGCCTTGCGCCGGGCTGAAGGCGGAGGCCTGCAGGCGGTACACTGGGACAGAAGGAGCGTGCTCCCCGCCGTTGACCTTCCCAAACGCCCCGTGTCGCTGTCTCCGCCCATCCCTCGCTCCCCTCAAGTCTGCTCTCCTCGAACAGACACCGAGGCTTGCCGAGGTTGGAGTTCGCTCATGCGGCGGTCAGCGGAGCCCGAATTCTCTCCTATTGGCGCTGTCCGCCCCTTGCGCCTCGTCTGCTTTTCTTGCGGGCTAGCTGCTTCCTCTCTCTCCCTTCAGCTCGCCTGCGCACCTTGATGCCCTCGCTGGACGTGCACTCAGACACGGACGAGGACGACGGCGGCTCACGCCCGCAAATTCCCCCGTCGAGCTTCTTCCCTACCGCTCGCTCTCACGGCGGTGCGTGGACGCTCTTTGCGCAGGGAAAGCGCACTCGCGCGCATGACGGCGGACCGGTCGCGACAGGTCAAGGTCTCCGAACGCTGCCGCGTCGCCCAAAGGTGCGCCGCCGCCCCCTTTCAGCACGCTCTGTAGCTGACGCTTCAACCCTCGTGCAGCTCGACAACGGCGTTTTTCAGCTCTTCGGGACCCCGGAGGAAGTGGCGGGACGGGTTATAGCCGTTTCGCTACTCATGACGGTTCGGAGGCCATGCCTCCCAGAGGATGACACTCATCCGGCCGCAGAGCCGAACGATACCGCCGTCAACGACGAGAACGTCGACATTTACACTGATCGTCGCGTCAAGTGGTCATCTCTGGCGACGCTGCACCCGATCCAGCGTCAGCGGGCTTTCTGCCGGGCAATGCTGGACGTGCCCGATGCAGACGACTACGCGTTCTCGCCTCCTGTTCCACGCATCCTCCGCAACGAAGCGGACTGCTCGTGAGCGATCAGTGGTCTTGTCTTGTCCGCGCGGCTGTACCTGACTTGCAGCATCCCCCGCGCAGGTGCGCCTTCCTCGCCAACACTCTGCATCCCCTTCTCCCCCTCCTGAACGACCTGATCGCACCCGAATACCGTCATGCGTTCGAGGTTGCTATCTTCAGCGAGGTTACTAAGACGGGCGAAGCAGCAGGTACGTTCTGCCGGTTGGCTCTCTCTTCTACCTTGAGCTTTCGAAGCGGCATGCGGTCTCATCGCAGGGCTCATACAGGCATGCGGCTCGATCACCTCGTCTGCCTCGTCGACCGTCCCGCTACGCGGAACCTACGGCTCAAGCACCGGCTGATCCGCGTACGGATTCCACTCGTGATCTTCGAGATGAAGGTAAGCCGTAAGTGCTCCTTGAGCACTCCCTTTCGCACGACCCCGTTGACCAGCTTGCCATCACCAAAGCGCTGGGGTTTGGTGCGTGCCGCAGACTGGAGTGTCGTTCACGTACCGCCTCTCGGAGTTCTTGCAGACACTAGCAACGCCATCCACCTCCTCCCCCAGCTGCTCCTGTACGCCATTCGGAACAGTCTATTCTATACCTGGTGCTCATGCCGTTCATCACACAGATACGGACATCGCTGGAGGTGTCCGCGGGTCTACCTCAGCGACTACGTCTACACCTTCGCCTTCTACCTCAAGCCCGGCCAGTTTGACCGCCGGAACTCCCATGTCCTCGACATTGGCATGCATTTCTGCGCGCGGAAGAGTCCCAAGCAACGCACCTCGGCGTACGACTGCGGGCTGCGCACGAGCATCGCCTTCGACGTCGCAGAAGCGCTGCGGGAGCTGGGCGTCGCGGACCACAAGGTGCGCTCCGCCTCCCCCTTCCCCTCGAACCTGACTGACGCACATCGTCACAGCTCTCCGACGGGCCACACCCGCCCCTTCACGTGCGCAGCGCTACCTTTTCTCCGCGAATCAGCGCGCCCGCTGACCTTCCCAAGTGCCGCTTCCTCCCTCACAGGCGGACCTCCAGCTGTCTTCGACTCTCACGCAACGTAGAGCGGTCCACACGTAGCAATGTATTTCCCGCGTCCCGTAACTCGCCGTCCTTCGCGCACCGACCCGAGGAAAGCCTCCGCACAGCGTCCCGTTCCCCGCTCGCCTTCACGCTCACCCGCCCCTCCGCGCCTGATACGCCTTCAGCGCGCTCTCGACCGCCTCGCTCACAGGCCCGAGCGCGCTCTCGACCCTCCGGCCCGTCTCGTCCCCCTCCCTCCGCGCATCGTCCACCGCGCGCGCGACGCGCTCGGCGCTCTTCTCGAGGTAGCCGCGGAAGCGCTCGGCGCGGAGGGCGCGCTCCTTCGTTTCGGCGGGGGTAAGGGAGGTTCGTGGCGGGAGGAGAGCGGCCCAGAAGTGGCGGAGGTACTCGAAGGTCGTGGTCGAGAGGGACGAGACGGCGGTCAGGTGCTGGCGCGGAAGGCCTACGGGGTAAGAGTGTGTCAGTGTATAGTCGACATGTCGAGCGAATGATGGTAGACGGTGGAAGAGAGAAAGAGGGGATGGGCGGGAAGGGTCAGAGGAAGAGCAACACGAACGCACCGCCTCCGCTACTCGCGCCCCCACCTGCGGTCTTCCGCGTCCGCTCGACCTGCTGCGTGATCGAGTTGGTCATGTCGCGCATCCCGTCGCGGACCGCAGCGGCGTCGACCTCGAACTGCGTCGAAGCGGACCGTCAGCGGAGCGTCCTCAAAGCGACTGAGCAGTTCAGCCAGCGGGCGAGGAGCGACGCGCTCTCACCAACGTAGCAGCCGCTCAGTGTAAAGAGGGCGACGCACCTCGGCGAGCCTCCCCTCCCATTCGTCCCTTACGCCCTCGACCGTCCTCCGCACGCCTTCCCTCCTCCTATGCGCCTCCTCGAGCCCCTCGCCCTCGCCCTCCTTCCCCTCGCCCTCTTTCCCGCCCCCGCGCCGGAGGACGACGCGAGCTCGGAGCGCTCGGCGAGCGTGAGGGCGATGCGGTCTGCCGAGGAGGGCGTCGAGAGGTCCGAGAGCTCAATGGCGGAGTAGTAGCGGCGGTCCTGCGGGTGCGAGTGGCGTGAGCGGCGACATGTTCCAAGATTCAAGAAACGGGTCTAGAGAGGAGAAAGGGGAAGCGGAACGGACGCCTGCGTTGCCGGGGTCGAGGAACCCGCGATCGCGGTCTGCGGCGGAGCCTCTGCGAGGACGGGGCGCATCGTCAGTCCATGGGAGTCCCGTTGTACCACCTTGCCGCCTTCGAACGTCAAAGGCAGCAAGGCAGGAGGAGAACCCGCGCGACTCACAGCGCCTGGTTGAGCAGCCGCTCGGAATGCTCGTTGAAGCGGCGCATGAGCGGCAGGCTCGCGCGCTGCCCGCCGGGCTTCATCGTGAAGTCCCGCGGGAGGTTGGTGATCTGCGTGCGCGGGGGAAGGGGGGCGAGTGAGCGAGCGTCGCGGTGGAGGGAGGAGGGGAACGGCGTGGGGGAAGAGAGGAAGGCGAGGGCAAGGGCAGGAAGGACGGAGAGAGGAGGGGGACACGGGCGTACCTCGTGCTGATCCTCCTCGGTCGCGGCGAGGTCGAGTAGACGGTAAATCTCGTGGTCGGGGAGGTGTTGCGGCTCGATGTCTGCGCGCAGGCGAGGACAAAGAAGAGTCAGCCTGCGCCACTCGAGCAAGCAAAATAGGGTGAACGATGACGCCGCCGAGACGCACCATCGTCCTCTTGGCCGAGGTAGCGGTCGAAGATGGGGTCGTCCTTGATGGCGTCGACGGCGGCGCGGTTTGTCGTCCGGTTGCGGTTGAACAGCTTGGACTGGAAGTAGCGCGTCCAGAACGCCGCCTCGTCGAGCTGCGTGCGCGATAAGCGTTAGAACAGCTGAAGAAGGGAGAGAAGCGCGGGACGCACGGGGTCGGGGACGTTGTCGTTGTACGCGCGGAGGACGACGGGGAACTCTTCAAAGATCTCGCGGATGAGGGCGGGCGTGATCTTGACGGTGACCTCGCCGTTCTGGCCGGTGACGGTCTTGGGGTCGACCATCTCGCCGCTCTTGCCCTTCATGAGCCCTTGCTCTGCGGCGACGGCGGCGAGGAGGTCCTCGCGGCCCTCCCAGAACTCGGCCTCGGTGATCTGCGCCGTGAGGACGAGCTCGCGGTGCAGGGCGAGCAGCTGCGGGTTGGCTTGCAGGACAAGCTTGCGGAGGCGATTGGCGTTCGCGGCGGATGCCCCAGGCGCGACGGGGGTTGCCGCTCCAGACGAGGCGGCGGGCGAGTCGACTGCGCGTTCCTTGCCCTTTCCCTTGTCGAGCGCGGTCGGTGCGTGCGCTACCCCACCTGCTCCGCTGCGGCTCCTGCGCCGGCCTGGGCCTGCGCCTGCGCGGCCTCTTGCTCGCGGTTGCGTGCGATCGCGGCCGAGAGCTCGTCCCTGAAGCGGTCGCGGTCGGACAAGGCGGTGGCGGCGGCGGTGAAGGTGAAGTTGTGCGAGTCTTCGGTCGCGGGAGGGACGGGGTGGAACTGGACCTTGAGCATGACCCGGGCTCCGCCGGCTTTCGAGGCAAAGAGAGCTGCACGCATTCGTCTCAGTGAGTGGGATAGGCGGGCGGACAAGGCGGCAGAGGGGGCGGGAGGGCGCACCGGTCATGGCAGAGGTGGGGATGGAGAGCGAGGGGGCGGCTGCGCCCTGCGCGAGCCACGCGAGGGCATGGCTGGTGAGGGTCAGGGTGCCGTGCTGCTTCTTGTACGTGGTCTGCGCCGTCAGCAGCACTGCAGACGTCGATGCCATCGTGCAGTAACGGGGTCGAGCTAAGGCGGGAGCAGGAGAGGGAAGGGCTCTCTCTCGCTCCTGACCCCCGAGTGCGTTCGAGCACACAAGCACGAGTGCGAGTGCAAGCCTGCGCGGTGTCCCGTGGATGCCCCGCCCGCTGTCGTCGTACTTCACCGCCGCGCTCTCGTCGTCGTCGTCGGCGTCATCTGCGCCCGTCCACCCCGCGAGCAGCCCGCTCCTGCCCTCGAGCCACGCCCCGGGCGACTTGGCCCACGCGCACGTCGTCCCCGTCGCCCTCGCCCGCCCCCAGAGCGTCGATCTCGAGGCCTCCGACCCGTCGCCGGCCCCGCACGCCGCCGCCCCGTCCCGCTCGCTCTCGCTCCACCGCGCAGCGTCGGGCACCTCGCGCAGCTACCGCCAGGCAGGGAACCTCGAGCAGGGCCTCCCCCTCCCCCTCCCGCTCCCCCTCTCCCTCGACTCGCCAAACCCCTCCCCCTCCTCCTCCTCGCCGTCCTACCCGCTCGGCCACCGCCAGACCCGCTCCGTAGGGCGCGCCCCCTCCCTCTCCAGCCTCGGGTCACCGCCTGCACCCGCGCACCCGCACCCGCACCAAGCCCAGCAACCACCCCGCCCCCGCCCCTCGCGTCCCGCAACCGCGCACCCTCCCTCTCCCTCCGCAGCCAGCAGCAGCAGCAGCAGCAGCAGCACGCCATGCTCGCATCCGACCAGGGCTCTCGAGCCGCGCACGCCCCGCCAGCAGCTCGCGCGCCAACATGGTCTACTCGCCCGCAGGGGGGTCGAGCGCCCAGACAGACCCCGCCAGCCCGTTCGGCTCGCTCGGCTCGACCGGCATGCTCGCCCACCAGCAGCACTACCGTGGATCGCCCGGCGGGCTCGACGCGGCGCCCATGCGCAGGGGCATCTCGTACGACGGCGCGGCGACAAGCGCCTCGTCGCGCCCCGCGAGCCTCCTCCCCGGCTCGTACACGCCCTCGAGCAACTCGTCGCAGTCGTTCCTCGTTGCGGGCGCTGGAGCAGGAGGAGGCAGCAGCGGGCGCGACTTGTACTCGCCGATGACAGGCGTCCAGCTGAGCAGCACCGCCTCGTCCGCGTCGGGTTCGACCTCCGCCAACGCCTCGTCGCCCCGCCTTATGCCCATGGCGCCGTCGCCCTCGCGCGCCTACTCGCCCTCGCACTACGTCGCGACGCACATCGCGCCCGGCGGCGTCGCGAGCGGGTACGCCTCCGCGCCGCCCCACCAGCAGCAGCAGCAGGCGCAGCATGGGGGCGCGCCCGCACCGCCGGCGGCGAGCTTCTACCCGCAGCATATCGCCCAGTCGTACCCTGCGCCACACTCGCCCGCGAATGCGCCGCCGCTCCCACCGCCCAGCGCGCCTCCTGTCGCGGGCGGGAGCTCCGCGGGCCCTCCGCCTGCGCACGGGCTGCACCACCAGCCGTCGCTCTCCTCGCACCACCACCACCACCAGCACCACCCGCACCAGCACCACCCGCACCAGCAGCACGCGCACGGCCACTCGGCGTCCTACTCACCCGGCGGCGGCGGGTCGTTCTACACGCCCCTCGCAAGCGCCGGCGCGTCGAGCACCGACCTCCGCAACCTCTCGCTCTCGGGCGGCGGGGGCGCACCGCTCCCTCCGACGAGGCGGAAGAAGGGTCTGATGCGCGTTCGCGAGGGCGAGGAGATTGAGCGTGGCGGGACGACGACCGGCGCGCAGCCGAGGGGGAGGAGGGCAGACCCGGCGGGAGGGTTCGTTAGCGTACGTTCAGCTTTCTCGTTGACTCGAATGCTGTCGGCCGCCGCGCACCGCCGTTGCTTGGACTATGTTCGCGGGGCGCGGACAAGCTGACCTCTCCCGCCTCTCTGTCGCAGCCGCTCAAAGCGCTCACGGTCGCGCTGCCGCACACGTACCACCTCGTCAACCCGGGCTTCGTGTACGAGACGTCGCGCAACCCGCGCCGCGTGCTCACCAAGCCGAGCAAGCCCGCGTCTAACGAGGGGTTCGACAACGAGGACTCGGACTACATCCTCTACGTGAACGATGTCCTCGGACCCGAGGACAAGGACCGGTGCGTTGCGCGCCTTGTCCAGACCCTGTAAGAGAGGCCGAGCTGACCCCGCGAGGGAGGCGCAGGTACCTCATCCTCGATGTGCTCGGGCAGGGCACGTTCGGCCAGGTCGTCAAATGCCAGAACATGAAGACGCACGAGATCGTCGCCGTCAAGGTCGTCAAGAACAAGCCTGCGTACTTCCAGCAGTCGATGATGGAGGTCACCATCCTCGAGTTGGTACGTCCTCCTTCTGTCTGGTGTGGGAGCGCAAGTGCTGACGCAGCGCGCTCGCAGGTGAACAACCAGTGGGACAAGGACGACGAGCACCACATGCTCCGCCTCAAGGACACGTTCATCCACCACTCGCACCTGTGCCTCGTGTTCGAGCTGCTCTCGAACAACCTCTACGAGCTCATCAAGCAGAACTCGTTCCGCGGCCTCTCGACGAGCCTCGTCCGCGTCTTCACCGCGCAGCTCCTCGATGCGCTCAGCGTTCTCAACGAGGCCAAGATCATCCACTGCGACCTCAAGCCCGAGAACATCCTCCTCAAGTCGTGCGTCCCGCCTGAGCTCATCTCTCTCGCACCCGCACTGACCCGCCCGACGCACTTCCGCAGACTCCAGTCGCCCACGATCAAGGTCATCGACTTTGGCTCGGCGTGCCACGAGAAGCAGACGGTGTACACCTACATCCAGTCGCGCTTCTACCGCTCGCCCGAGGTCATCCTCTCGCTGCCCTACTCGAGCATGATCGACATGTGGTCCCTCGGGTGCATCTGCGTCGAGCTCTTCCTCGGCCTGCCGCTCTTCCCCGGCACGAGCGAGTTCAACCAGATCACGCGCATCATCGAGATGCTCGGGTGCGTCGTCGCGCTCGCTCTCCTCTCCGCGCAGCGCTGACGTCGTGGAACGCGCGCAGGATGCCGCCAGACAACATGCTCGACAAGGGCAAGCAGACGTCGCATTTCTTCGAGTCGCACTCGGACGAGTACGGCCGGAGGCGGTACCGCCTCAAGTCGCTCGAGCGGTACGCGCAGGAGTACAAGGCGAACGAGCAGCCGAGCAAGAAGTACTTCTCGGCGAGCACGCTCCCCGAGATCATCAAGCAGTACCCGATCGTCCGCAAGGGGTTGAAGGAGGCCGAGGTCGACAAGGGTGCGTGTGCCGCGACTCTCTCTACCGTCCTTCCCGTCCTGGAGGAACGGTGCTGATGGCCCATCTTGGTCTCGCCCGCAGAGATGCTCAACCGGATCGCCTTCATCGACTTTGTGCAGGGCCTGCTGCACCTCGACCCGGAGCAGCGGTGGACGCCGCAGCAGGCGCGGCTGCACCCGTTCGTCCTCGGCGAGCCGCTCCTCGCGCCGTTCGTCCGCCGCCGCGGCACCTCGTCGTCAAGGGCGGCGCGCCGTCGCCGACCGAGATTGCCGCCGCGAAGCAGCAGCAGCAGCAGGCGGCGATGGCGCGGCAGCACCAGCACGCGCAGCAGCAGCAGCAGGCGCACCAGCCGTACGGCGGGCTCCCGCCCGCGCCGGGGCAGGGCAGCAGCGCCGGACGTATGACGCCAAGGCGTACCAGCAGCACCTCACGCAGCAGCAGCAGGCCTACGCGGCGGCGCAGGCCCCGCGCGGGAGCAACAACCCGTACGCGGCGCCGTTCGACGCGCAGCAGCAGCACCAGCAGGCGCTCGCGCGCCAGGCGGCGCAGCAGCCGTCGCTGTATGGCGCGGCGGCGGGCGGGTTCGCGCCGCGCTCGGCGCCTGCCGTCCCCGGTGCGGCGGTCGCGAACCCGCCGGCGGCGCACCAGCCACGGCGGCGGGCGGCAGCGCAGCGGGACGGACGCGCCGCTCCCCCCCGCGCTGCAGAAGCTCGGGCACGAGCTCACCGCCGCGGGGGCGATGGGTGCCGGTCAGTCGATCACGCCCGTCCTGCGCCGCGACGACCAGTGGCAGGCGTGGGAGCAGCAGTACGGCGCCGGCGCGGTTGCGGGCGGGAACGCCCTCTCGCGCCGAATCTCGGTCTCGGGACGGCACCCGCACCTCAACCTCCTCCAGGAGCAGGCCGAGGCGGGCCTGCACAGCTGGCAGTCGCCCGCCCGCGCCAAGCCCGCGCCCTCAGCAGCGATGTACTCGCCTGCGCAGGTCGGCGGCAGCGCGGGCGGGTACTACGCCTCGCCGCTGCAGCCCTCGTCGGCGCAGTTCTCCGTCGTCGTCGACCCGGCGCAGGAGAGCTCGCGCCCGCAGAGCGAGCTTTTCGACGCGGGCGGGATCGCCGCGCCCCCGCTCGCGTACGCCGCCGGCAACCCCTCCGCGCGGTACGCGCCGTACCCCTCGGCGTCTGCGGGGCCCTCCGCAGGCGGCGCGCCGATGCCTCCGCCCGGCGCAGCGGTGCCGCTCGCGTCCCCGCTCGACGCCTCGCCCGCCGGGTTCGACGTCTTCCGCTCGGCGCCGCCGAGCGCGCAGCCGCAGCCACAGCCACAGGGCGCGATGGGCGGCGGGCACGACCCTCTCAGCCTGTACCAGCCGCTGCAGCCGTACACGTCGCCGAGCCTCGGGCGCGGGAACGGCGGCGCGCAGGCAGGGGGGCCGGGGCCGCCGTACGCCCAGCAGGGGCAGCAGCAGCAGCATCAGGGCGGGAAGCCGCGCGGACTGTGGTGAACGCGCCAGGTGGGGCAGGCGCGCCGTCGGAGCGGGAGGAGCGGGAGGAGGGGGAGGGCCGTCGTCGGAGCGAAGCTTGTCCTTCTTGTTCTTTCAGCATAACCCCATCCTCTCCCGTCTCTCTCCGTGCCTTCCTATCCACACTCTCGACATCTACATGCACACACACCGTACCCGTACCATGACACCTGTAGAAAGGCTCGCTCGCCTCCTTCCCCCCTCCTGCTTGATGCACTTCCATCGCGCTCGGCACCCGCCTCGTGCGGGCGCATTTCGCCAGCCAATGGATTGTGAGGATGCTGCGAGTGGGTGCACTGGCGATTTGCGCGGGCCTCATCGTCGAGCCACAGCTCTCCTCCTCGTCGCGCTCGGCGCGGAGATTTCTCTCTTACAACGCTCTGCGCTTCTCCTCTGGTTCACGCCGCGCTCGTACACTTCACTGCTTGCCTTCACTTGCGCTCTCTTGCCGCTGGAAGTCGCGCTCGAGCCGCTGATGTCGGGGATCCTGCACGGACGGACGCGCCTGCGCGGCTTCTCCATCACACTCGCGGTGCTTGCCGCTGAACAGACCATGAGCTACATCCTCCCCAGCGACGGCGCCTTCATCGCGCCGCCCACCGACGCCGACATCGTCCGCTTGCGCGAGATCCGCGCTACCGCCCTCGAGCACCCGCTCAAGCCAGGCCTCCGCCTCGCCTGGAACGGGCCGAACCGCCATCCTGAAGCGCTCCCATCCACCGACTATCCGCACCACTCGACCCCCGAACCGTCCCCTCACCCTCCGCGCCCATTTCTCGCGACTCTCCTCGCCCGGCGGTCCCCCTCCCAAGTCGGCCGAGGCTGGTCCCTCCACCTCGCCGAGGAGCTCAAGGGCGGCGCAGGAAAGTACGCCCAGGTTTGGCGCTGCAAGGTCGACGAGCCGGGCGGGGCAAACGGCGGCAAGAGTGCGTCCGTCGTCGTCAAGCTCTACCGCCAGTCGCTCTTCCCCTTCCCAGCAACGTTCCCCTCGCGCCCCGAAACCGACAGCTGGAATTGGTACCCGGCGACGCATCTCGAGATGCGCGAGTCGAGGGCGTACAGGTGCGTCTGCTGGCTGCGCTCGCCTCCGGCTCCCGTCGTCTCGCGCGCTGACCTCAACATCATACGCAGCCGCCTCTCGCCGTACCAGGGTCGCGACGTCCCTATCTGCTACGGGTTCTACACGTTTGACCTCCCAGGCGGCGAACGCTGCGTCGGCGCCGCGCTCGAGGACCTCACGGAGCTCTTGGTCCCGCTCGAATCGCACTTGGAGGCGACGACGGCTTCCAAGCGTCTTGATCTCGACACGCTAGACCCTCTGGTGCGTGCTGTTATGTCATTACCGTCCGCCTTCCACTCACGCTTGCCCTGCAGGTCGTCGCCGCCCTGGAAGTGCAGCATCGCGTACACACACAAGACCTTGCCCAGGTGGCCAACCACCTGGGGGCTTTCCTCGTGCTCAGCTCCAGCCAGACGCGCGGTCCGCTACTCGTGACGGTAGGCTTCAGCCGGACAACCACCGGCGAGGCCTGCATCGCCGGCGTGCGGATCGTGCACGCAGAGCTGCTGGAACGCCTCGGCCCCGGTTACTCGACTGGGTGCGAGAAGTGGCAGTTTGATCAAGCACGTCTGCTTGCGCTACTGAATGGCGCAACGATGGAAAGAGCGGCAACCATGCAGGACTGGAAGGCGCTCGAGCAGGGGCGGAGGAAGCTACCGTATCTCTTACCGGAGTGGTAGAACTACAGTGCACTGCGTCTCATCTCCCTGTCTGCGTCCCTGTCAGGAGTAGGGAGCTGTGCGACTTGAAGACCAACGCATCTCGCTCCCCTCGACGCACTCGGCGCGGCAGTCAGTTCCGCAATCACGCTCTCTTGATGCCCGTCAGGAGTACGGCTTTCTCGCCCCACACGCTCTGTAGCAGCTCCATAGCTCGCAAAGCTCGTTATCGACCACGCCGTGCGCTGTAGAGGAGCGTGCCCGTCAGGAGTACGGCTTTCTCGCCCCACACGCTCTGTAGCAGCTCCATAGCTCGCAAAGCTCGCTATCGACCACGCCGTGCGCTGTAGAGGAGCGAGGGAGCGAGTCTCCTGTCCGAAGAGCGGACCCTCCGCGGACGGTCGACGCGCAGGGTTCGCTTCTCTTCCTCCTCCTCCTCCTCGCCCAGGTCAGCCCGCTCATCGAGCAAGCCCCATGCCAGCCGCTGCGCCCGCCGACTACTTCCTCGACGAGCTGACGCCTGCCGAGCGGAAGCAGCTCCAGCAGGCGCGCAAGGCTGCCCTCGCCCAACCGCTTCACACCGACCTCGTCCTCGTCTGGGACGGTCCGAACCGTCATCCGAGCTCTCTCCCGCCCGTCGACTACCCGCACCCATCGCCCCCGGATGGCACGCCGCACCCACCTCGCCCTCTCCTTGCCCCGCTCCTCTCGCCGACCTCTCCGGCGCACGACGGACGATCCTGGGGCTTGCGGCTCGTCGAGCAGGTCCAGGGCGGTAAGGACAAGATGGTGCAGGTCTGGCGGTGCAAGGCGATCGACACGCACGGCGAGGAGCTCGACGAGACGGTCGTCCTCAAGCTTCGCCGGTGCGGGAAGTCGAGGCTCGAGGATGTAGCGACCAACCCGACCGTGGTTGCATGAGTGCGACGACGGGGGTGGGAGAAACGAGACGGAGAGAGTAGAACAAGAAACCGCGAGGAGGAGAAACGAGGAAGGGAGGAGAGAGAGGCGCGAGACGCGGAGAACGACCAGGAGGAGGAAGAGAGTAGGAAGACCGAGGGACGGCACAACGGAGGTGACAGGCCGAGCTACAACGGAGACCTAGAAAGGGAGAGGAAGGGCGGGAACGAGATTCGACCGCCGCTGGACAACCGGGAGCGAGCGTGAGCGCTGCTTCCCCGTTGTCGCAAGGGAAAGGGAGCCTACCTGGACGAGCTAGAGCTACTCTTATGTGCTCTGCGCGACGAGATCGCGGCTCGGCGAGGTGCTCTGCGTCCAGGAAAGCCTCATCAGCGACAAGGTCGCGAGATGAGGGAAGGGCGTCGAGAACGCACCTTGGAGGCAGCGGCGAGGAGCTCGTCGTGCTGTACGGCGCGAGGCGCAGCGTACGAGATGTCACGAGCGTCGAGAACGCTGTAGTGACGGGAGGAGCAGCGGGTGAGCGACGAGATCGCTGGCTGCGGGAAGCGGGGAGAGGCGGAAGCGCACTCGTTGGCTAGACGACGGATCGCTAGACGCTCTTGAGGTGACAGAGAGGAGGGAAAGGGAGAGGCGCAAGCTTGCGAGGCCTCAGATGAGGAGCTCGTGACGGGAGGTTCGGATCTGAGCCGCGCTCCCGCGCTCCGCAAGCGAGGCGGGTGTCCCGCGTCCTCCTCCTCGTTCCCCTCAATCCATGCTCGTCGTTCGCTCAACTCGGTGCGCAGACGGCCTCTGGCGCGCCGGCAAAGCTTCTTCCTCCCGCTGCGCTGATAAAGATACATTACCAGCAGTCGCTCTTCCCGTACCCTGAGCCGTTCAGGTCTACTGTCGAGCACGACAGCTGGAACTGGTATCCTGCGCGGCACCTTGAAGAGCGGGAGGCGCAAGTGTACGGGCGCGTTTCACCTCCGCTTTTCTCGCTTGCAGGAGCCTCGCTGACGTTTCTTGCCCCTCCGCACTCGGCCACAGCCGAGCTCACTCGTTGCAGGGTCGCGATATCCCCCTCTGCTACGGTTTCTACTTGTTCACCCTGCCCAACGGCGAGACGACGGTTGGTGTCGTTCTCGAAAACCTCGTCAGCGAGACCCTCGTGCTCAAAACGCGCCTTGAGCAAGCCCGTGGCAAGCTGGCGCTCCCTCAAGTAGAGATGCTCGTGCGTTACTCAACTTCTGTGCATGATGGGGAACCTGACACCCGCGCATCCTCTTCGCGCAAAGGTCGCTGCGGCTCTCGAATTGCAACATCGCTTGCATGAGCGAGGTCTCGCTCATATGGCGGACTACACCGACCAGCTCTTCGTACTTCCCGGCGAGGAGACCGACCCGCCCTTGCTTGTCAGTATCGGTTTCGGGCGCTCGCGCTCGCGCGAGCTTGCTGAGCGCGCGGTCGAGCGAGCACGCCTCTTCGGAGCCGACGAAGGGGTCGACGGAGGCCCATGTTATTGGTACAACGCAGACCAGGCCCGCCTCATCCAGGACCTCGAGTACATGATCGACGGACTCAAGGACGGCAAATTCGCGGCGTGAAAACGTGCTGAGACGGAACGGATGCGGCTGCCGTGCTTGCGCGATGCATTGTGAACAGACGTGTACAGCACCTGCCTGTGCGTCCCCAGCAGCGCTGTCCTGTTGCCGCCACGAGAAGGCTCTCCCCCAGGCTCGCCCATCGAGCTGGTCGGCTTCCGAACGCCGCCCTCCGTTCTCTCGCAGAAGCGCATCGCAGGCTGAGGTGCAACCTGAGCAAGGGCTCCAGCCTCCTCTACAGCCTGCTCAACCCCTCAGCTGGTCCCGCTTCGGCGTGTGGACGTGTCCAGAAGGAGGAGCTGATGAGGAGGCGAAGGGTCGAGGGTCTCGCTCCCGCCGCCGCTTTCTTCCCACGCTCCGAGCAGCGATGCAGACCCAGCCAGACTACTCGGACTACCTGCTCGGCCCGCCCACGGCGGAACGGCGCGCCACGCTGCGCAAAGAGCGGAACCGCACCCTCGCAGACCCCTCGAGGAAGGCGTCGTTCTCGCATGGGACGGGCCTAGCCTGCACCCCGGGTCGCTTCCGCCCACCGACTACCCGCGCGCCCAGCCGCCTCAGCCGACGCCGCACACTCCGCGCCGCATCCTGTCCTCCCTCCCCAAGGAGACCTCGCCCGCTCGTGGCGGCACGGGCTGGCAGCTCCGCCTGGTCGAGGGCGTGCAGACGGGCGAGGACAAGTGGTCGCAGGTCTGGCGCTGCGAGGTCGTCGACGTGCGCGGGCAGGAGCTCGCCGGATCCGTCGTCCTCAAGCTCTACCAGCAGTCGCTTTTCCCCATACCCGGCCGCTTTGGACCGCTCCGAGCCCACGAGTGATCAGTTCGTCTGGCACCCCGTGCGCCACGCGGTTGAGCGTGAGTCGCAAGCGTATAGGTATGTTTCCCTCGCGCTTCGCAGCGCGCGCTGACCGTCCTCACCCTCGCCGCAGCCTCCTCAAGACCTATCAGGGGCGCTACATCCCCCTCTGCTACGGGTTCTACCCCTTCGTCGTCCCGTCAGGCGAGACAGTCGTCGTTATCGTACTCGAGGACCTTGTCGACGCGACACTCGCCCTCCCTGCGGCGCTCAAGTGCGAGATCCGGGGGAGCAGACTCACACTCGACAAGCTCGACGACTGGGTTAGTTCACCTTCGCACACCGCGATGCTAACGCCGCTGTTGCACGAGCACTAAAGCCGCAGCTCTCCTGCCCGCAGATTTGCGCCGCTCTCGAGCTGCAGCACCGCTTCCAGCAACACGGCCTACTCCGCACCTGCGAGCCCAGCGGTCTCCTGCACTTCCGCAATGTCGGCCACCATGGGCTTGTCTTGGTCGGTTTCAGCAGTGTCTCTTCGCGCGACCACCTCGACGCGCTCGAAGAGCATCGCCTCGCTTCGCTCACGCCTGAGCAGCGTGCCCAGAGTTCGGCGAGCCTGTCGTGGGAGGAGCGTGATGACAGGGTGCTCCTCGGTATGATTCGGGCGGAGCTAGAAGGCGACGAGACCGACCTGTTCAAGGCGTGAAAGAAGCTGGAGAAGGAACGGCCGAGGCTTCCCTGGGTCAAACTGCGGTAGAACGTTCCAAACGATGTAAATACAGGTTCATACGTCTACCAGGGAGATCGGTGAAGACTGCGGGGAAGACAGCACCCTTTAGCACCAATTTCCCCCCTCGCACGCCGTCCGCCTTTACATCCGCGCCTGCTCCCGCACGCCCTCCTCGCGCGCCTCCTTCTGTTCCTCACCCACGCACGGGTAGTCAATGTACCCATGCACCTTGTCCGGCCCATACTGGTAGAACAAGTCGCGCTCGTACGGCGTGAGCGCGATCCCCTCGCGGAATCGCCGAACGAGGTCCGGGTTGCTGATCCAGTACCGCCCGACCGCGATCAGCGTGTTCTCGTGTGCGTCGGCGGCCGCGCGCGCTGTCTCGAGCGTGAACCCGCCCGCGACGATGAACGGACGCGGAGCCCAAAGGGCGTGCTGCGCGCGAGGTGGGCGTCGTCAGGATCTGCGACGGAGCGGCTGAGGAGGGAAGAGGGACACACGATGAAGTCGAGCGACTGCGACGCCGACTCGCCCTCGACGGCGGCGATGCCCGCCATGCGCGCAGTGATGCAGTGCAGGTACGCGAGGTTCGGGTGACGCTCGCGCGCCTGCTCGACGTAATACGAGAACGTCTCGACGACGTCCTTCGCCGGCATGCCCATGCTCTGCCAGGGCGAGTAGGGGGACAGGCGGACGCCAACGCGCTCGGCCCCGACGGCGCCGACGACCGCGTCGAGGACCTGCAGCGGGAAGCGCGCGCGGTTCTCGACCGAGCCGCCGAACTCGTCCGTGCGCTTGTTTGACACGGTCTGGAGGAACTGGTCGAGGAGGTAGCCTGCGGAGGAAAGGAGTTAAGGCCGATGAGCGGGAGGTCGGGAGTGGGGAATCGTTCGGGGACGCACCGTTCGCGTTGTGGATCTCGACACCGTCGCCGCCAGCCTCCTCGACAAACATCTTGGCCGCGCGCGCGTAGTAGCCGACGTGCTCCTGCAAGGGAAGCAAGATCAGCCTCGCGAAGGGGGAGAAGCCCGGGAAAAGAATGGGCGCACCTGAATCTCCTCCTTCGTCAGCGGGCGCGGCGTCGGCCCTCCCTCCATAGGCACGTCCGACGCGCTGACGACGTCCGCGCCGGTCTCCTCCTTGAGGTTGCCCGCGTCCGCCGTCCGTCCGAGGTTCCACATCTGGAGGTACAGCTTGCACCCCTTCGCATGCACACCGTCGACGACGCGCTTCCAGCCCTCGACGTGCTCCGCCGTCCAGATCCCCGGCGCGTTGGGGTACCCACCCGCCTTGGCGTCGATGAACGTCCCCTCGGTGACGAGGAGCGTGCCGGGCTCGGCGGCGCGCTGAGCGTAGTACGTCGCTGCGACGGGCTGCGGCGCGTGCGAGGCGCTCGCGCGGAAGCGCGTGAGAGGCGCCAAGACGAGGCGGTGGTCGAGCGTCATGTTGCCAACCTTGATGGGCGTGAAGAGGGCCGAGTCGGCGGCGGCGGTGGGGGCGGCGGTGGCGGACATGCTGGATGTGCGCTGTGGGTGTGCTGCGGCGGCGCGGAGGGGAAGGATAGCAGCGATGTAGCGTAGACAGAAAGCAGGAGAAGGGGAGAAGAGCGAGAGAGCTGGGAGCCGAGAGAATCCAGCGGCGCACTCGGCGAAGCTCAGCGAAAGGTCATCAGGGCGTTCTCGGGCACGCTGACCTCAGCTCTCGCGTCCGTACGTGCGTGGGAGCGAAGCTGAGTCGGAGAAGATCAGCGAGGACCAGGCCGAGGGAAACTGAAGAAAAAGCCGACGAACCCCGCTGATCGAAGGCCGAGCGGATCTCGGACTCGGTGCCCACAGGAAGACCCTCGGGCTGCATCGTCGGCGAAGGTGAAGACCATGCGCGGGAACGGGGTATCACAAATCGTATTGCCACCAGCTGCCCCCTCCTCAACCTCAATGACCAAACAGCGCCTCGAGGACGACGTGCGAGATGTTGAAGCCGAGGAGCGAGACGATGTAGAAGGCAGCGAAAATGGCGACGGGGAAGAGGAGGAGCTCGGAGCGGATGAGGAAGGGGAGGGCGTTGTACCCAAGGTCTGCGGACGGGCGGGAAGGACCGTCAGTTCCGCCCGGCCGAGGACAGGGGTCGGCGCAAGAGGAGGGAGGATGTGAACGCACAGGTCACGTAGGCGTACTGCGTAAACTGTAGACGGCAGGATGATCATCAGCCTCTCGCGCGCGCTCAAACTGAGGAGAGACGGGAGAAATCGCTCGAAGCGCGAACTCACCGCCGCGAGGTAGAGCGTGTTGCCGACCCAGAGGCACACCCAGTTTGACCGCGTGACCACGGGCGCGAGCAGGAGCTGCGCGACGTAGAGCTGGAGGAAGAGCGGGAAGAACGAGTTGGCGTGGATGTCGAACGCGTAGGGCCTGCGGGCGGTCGAGTGGCGCGAGAGCTGGTCAGCAGGGGCTCTGATAGATATAGGGTAGGGTCGAGGGACAGGCGAGAGGAACGAGCGGACGCACCACTCGACCTTCTGGTCCGTGGCGTGCACATGCGAGGCATGTGTCAGGAAGCGGTTCGAGAGCGCCCTGCGAGTTCATGGCGTTAGCATCGACCGATGATACGACGAGGGAGGGTTGCGCACCAGAGCGAGGTCGAGATGATGAGGCCCATGAGGAAGAAGTGCAGGAAGACGAAGGAAAAGATGGTCTTGATCGTCGCTGCGACGCCGTGGTGTGCGTACAGGACCGACCAGAGGATTCCCGCGACTGCGCGCAGAGCAGACATGTAAGTCGACGGTCTCCACGACGAAAGCAGCGCGACGTACTGATGAGGCAGAGGGAGATGAGGAGGAGCATTGCCGGGTCATCGCGCGCCCACGTGTTCTTCGTCTCTGTGAACAGGTGGCTCGTTCAGTAAGGATGATGTCACCGAAAAGCAAGAGGGCGTACGCTTGTGATAGTAGACGTTGCGATACCTGCGAGACGAGCGAGCGAGGGTCAGACGGGGGCTGCGGCACCAAGGGAGAGATCTCTCACGCGAGAGGGGACGTACACTCGTCTCGGTGCGATGCAGAGGTAGCACATCTGCCATATCGCGAGCTCGAAATCGAGTTGGGGCCAGCGGCTGAGCCTGCGGAGCCAGGCCTTTCCTCCGCCGCCTAACCGCGGGAAGCCGTTGCCGGTGCTGCGGGCGTGCGAGAACAGTGTCAGTACAGTTCACGTAGCAATAAGGGGCCGCGGGAGGGCAGGGGCTGGGAAGCGGGGGCGGGCGATGAGGAGGACGTACTTGAGCAAAGGCGCGCTCTGGCCATTCCGTGCGCCGCGCGAGGTGGGAAGCATCGTTGCGCGATTCGACTGGACGAACCACTAGCTCGATCTTGCGGAGAGAGAGGACGGGAGGCGGGCGGAGCGTGGTGCGGAGAGTTGATGAGGGCGCAGAAGCGAGTCCGCCTCTGGGTGTGCAGCTGCTTCGCTGGGTGTGTCGAGAGCGTCTCTACTGGGCGGTACCGCGCTTCGGACTGAGCACCTCGAGGGAGTGGGGAGCGGGAGAGAGAGTTCCCCCTTGGCTTCCCCCTCGTCCCCGTCTCCGCCTCCCGCCGCTCCTGTGGCGCGAGTGAGCTGCAGAGCCATGCACCAGGACGACGAACTCGACTTTGGCGAGGACGAACTCGTCCCGCAGCCTGCGCCCGCCCCGAGCGCCATCCCCTCGACCCTCCCGCCCCGACCCCTCCACCTCAACCGCCGCCGCGCAGAACGGCGTGGGACCAGCCGGAGCAGGAGCCACGGGCTCTGCAGCGAGCAACGCGATGAGCGCAACCGCCTCCGGAGTCGCCGCGGGCGTTTCTTCCTCCTCCCAGCTGCTCGCACCGCCGCCCACCGCCAGCGCAGGCTCGACCCCGCCCGTCCCGGCTAAGAAGGCTCACGACGAGACCCTCGATGCCGAGGGCAACAAGCTGCCCGCGGGCTGGGTCTCGCGCGTGAGCAAGTCGACCGGCGGCGTCTACTACCGCAACACCCTCCTCAACACCTCGTCGTGGGATATCCCCACCGAGCCTGCGACGGGCAAGAAGCCCTCGCCGCCGCCCGTCGCGGCGGCCGAGGAGGCCGCGCCCGTCCTCGCGCTCGAGCAGCCCGTTGCTCCTCGTCCCGCCGCTGCTCCCGCCGCGCTCGTGCTCGCGGCCGGGCAGGCCCCTGCGCCTGTCCCGTCACCTGCGCAGGATACCGTCATGCAGGACGTGCACCAGCAGGACGCACCCGCGCCCGCGCCTGCGCCCGAGGCGCCGAAGCCCCGCCTGTTTGTCCACCCCGACCGCCTCAAGTTTGCCGACCCTAGCGCCATCCCGACGCAGCCTGGTGCGTTGCGTTCTCACCCTCATCTCATCGAGCTTTACTAATACTGTACGCGCACAGCTACTGCAGCTGCTCCGCCCACGGGCCCCGCCGCTTCGCGCGGCGCAGCCACGATGTATCCGCCTCGCCGCGCGTCTACCTCAACACAGGGTAAGCTTCTCGTCCTACGAGACCGTCGTCGCTTGTTGCGGGGCTCTCATCGCTCCGCCATTGCGTAACGCGTCGCGCTTTGGCGCGTCCACGCGAGGGGTGCTGCCCCTGGTCGCTCGATTCGGCGGGCGGCTGGTGCCGCTCGTCCTGATGACGAACATGGGCGTTCGTCGCCTCGCGTTCAGCGCTCGCTCGGAGGGATGCAGCGCTCCTCCGCTGGGCGTCGCGAGCGCGGGACCGCCGTCGAACGCACTGCGAGCGAGCACCGCCGCACCCGCCTCGAACGGCAGCTTACTCCCGCCCTCCCTCCCCTCTCTCCGCCCCACTCTCAGATTTCGCATCGACGCCTACGGCTGCGCCGGCGCCGCCGACCGGGCCGCGCGGTGGGATCGACCAGCGTGAGCCCCCTCTTCCGCTCCGTCGTCGATGGCCGGGACACCCGCCGAGGTGCCGGAGCCTGCGACCCCGACGGGCGCTGCCGGAGCGCACGATGACGCGCTTCTCGTGAGCATGTCGTCCACATCGCTCTCGCTGCGGCGGAGCCAGCGAAGGATGGACACCCGCCCGTCCCGGTCATCGAGGACCCGTCGCCCCGCTCGGCGGGACCGCCACTTACTCCCCCTCCCCACTCGTCACCAGGCCGCCAAGCCCTCCCCCCGCAGAACCAGATCATCGCGCCCGTCGCGCCCGCCCGCCGCCCGCGCGGCGGCCGCAACCGCCGCTCCGGCGGCATCGAGTTGAGCGCGAACGTCGTCCCCGTCGGGACGCCGCGCGGGCCGCGCGCTAGTCTCGGCGACGCGTCTGCGGGCGCGGGCGCGCCCGGCGAGGCGGACGACCGCTGGGCGGCGCCGAAGGGCCCCGCTGCTATGTCGGTGGAGGCGCCCGTCGGGCCGAGGTTCGCCGCGCCTTCTGCTCCTCGTGGTGGGCGGTATGTCCTCCCTCCCTTTCTCCAGTGTTGAGAGCGAAACTGACGCAACCTGGCTGCGCAGCGACCTCCCCCGCACATCGCCGCCGTCTCTCCCCCCTCCGGTCCCGCCGCCCTCCTGAGCGGCGCGCCGACCTCCCCGCGCGCCTCGCGCCGCGCCCTCCCCTCCGCCTCGGAGCTCGACGCCTCGCTCGAGAGCTACGCCTCGGCGCGCCCTGCGGCCGCGCCCTCCGAGTCGGCCTCGCCCGACCGCGGGAGGCAGATGTCTCTCGGCGCTGTGAGCGCGAGCTCGGGCATGAGCCAGGCGGACAAGCTCGAGCAGCAGAGGCTCGCGCGCCTCGCTGCTGTCGGCGGTGGCGTGCCGCCTGCTGCGCCTGTAGGAGGGCGGGACCCCCCGCCGCATGTCGCGATCCGCGGGACGGCGCCCGCAGCCGGTCTCGGCGCAGGCGACGATCGCTTCGCGCCTCCTGCAGGCGGCGCCGGCACGCCCAGCGCCGCGGACCGCTTCGCCCCGCGCGGCGTATCGCGCCGTGAGCGGCAGCGGCAGGCTGCAGCGGCCGCTGCGCCCGTCGCCGTCGCAGGCGCGAACGCCATGCCCGTTGGCGCGGCAGGTGGTGGGTGGGGCGACCGCGCGCGGATCGCCAAGGAGAAGCTGGAGCGGGAGGAGCGTGAAGCGAAAGAGCGGGAGGCGCGGCGCGCGGCGGAGGACGAGGAGCGTCGGAAGAAGCGCGAGGAGGAGGGGAGCGCGGTGGACGACGAACGCAGGAGGGAGAAGGAGAGGAGGGACAAAGACGACGCCGAGGCGCGCGAGCGCGAGCGCCGCGCGAGTGCGTACGGCGCGCGTGCGGCAAGGGTTGACCGCTCGCCCGGGCGCGACCACGATCGCAGGGGTCGCAGTCGGAGCTTCTCGCCCCCGCCACGCCGCGGGCGCAGCCCGTCCCCGCCGCCGCGCAGCAGGCGCGACTACAGCCCGCCGCCGCGGCGCGGGCGCTCGCCCTCCCCGCCGCTGATGCGCATGCGCAGTCGGTCGCCGCCGCCCTCCCACTCTCGCTCACGCCGCGGCGGCGGCGGGCGCTCGCCCTCGCCTGGTCGCCTCCCGCCGCTGCGCTTCGGCGCCGGTGTGCTCGACAAGTCGTCCTCTGCGCTGCGCGGGCGGTACCGCGACCCCGAAGCGGAGGACGCGTTCGACCCGCCGCTGATCCGCACCGCGGGGCCGATGATGCCCGCCGGCGGGGACGGGAGGCGCGGGCCGCTGCCGCCGTTTGACGGCGACGACGACATGGGCCCGCCGAAGCGGCGCCGCCCGCGCGGCGGGAAAGGCTCTGCCGCAAGGAGGCGCGCACGCGGTGGCGGGGGTGGGGGCCGCGACGACGAGGACTTGTACGCGCGCGAGAGGGGCGACGATAGCTATCGCGACGGCGGACGCGACAGGAGCAGATCGCCGAGGCGCGGGGAGCGGGACGAGGAGGACCGCGTGAGGGGCGAGTCGACGCGCAGTGGGAGGAACGGCGCGGATAGTGCGCCGCACAGGGTGCGTTGCTTTCTCCGTCATCTCATCAGCTCTCGCTGACATGCCTAGCCCTGCGCAGGCTTCGCCTATCCCCCGCCCCGGCCCGTCTCTCCTCGCCCGCCTCGGCAGCAGCAGCACCTCTCTCCCCGACCGGCCGGCGGGCTCGCCGTCCGCCGCGCCGGCGAAGCGCGTGCGCGACCCCGAGGAGGTCATCCGCGAGGAGGAGGAGAAGCGCAAGCGCAAGTAGCGTGCGCAGAGGGGAGGGCGTGCTTGAACATGTGTGGACGGGGCGAAGGGTTAGTGGCTTGCATAGGGTGAATGGGTCGAAACGCATCGAGTACGGCTGGCGGTTCCTCTCTTGACTCTGCGCGAGAGGCAGACGTGGGAAAGCAGGATGCCTGGATACAGGGAGCCCGTCTCTACCACCCGTCCCGCTCCTCCTCCTCTTCCTCCTCGTCCGCCGCAATCTCCACCGCCTCCGCCGGTTTGAGGTCCGGTAGCACCCCAATATGGTCCCACGACGCCGCCGATGGGGACATCGCCGCCGCGTAGTCCACCTGCACCGGCGTCGACGCACTCTCCTCGTCCTCCTCGGGGTAGTAAGCACGCAGCTGCCCGTGCGCGTCCTGGAAGTACTGCGCGGCATCGCCCGCGCCCTCCTCGGCGTGCAACGGCGAGAGGTGCGCCTCCTCGTGCGCGTGCACGTGCTCGCGTCGCTTGCTCCGCCGCGAGGCGCGCGACGACGCCTCGGTCGAGATGGTGGACGTTGAGGGGTGGGAGCGGTGCCGCGAGGGGCGGGAGGACGAGCCTGCGGAGGAGACGCCGGGGCGGGGCGAGAGCGGGAGGGGGACGAGGTACGCGGCGGAGGAATCGTCGTAGCGGTGCGAGCGGGAGCCGCTCCCTGTCGAGCCGTCGCCGCGGTGCCGGCGGGAGGAGCCTTCCCGACTGGTGCCGCTGTCGCCGCTGCGGTGCGAGCTGCGGCTCCCGCCGTCCTTGCGGCGGCGGCGCTCCGTCTGCGGCGCAGCGAAAAGCTCCTCGCCGCCGTCGACGGTCTCGACCTCCTCACCGAGGGCGAAGAGCGTCTCGTGCGGCGCGCCATGCCGGCGGCTGCGCGACCCGCTCGAAGTCGATGAGCGGCTGGAGTACTCGCTCTTGCCGCTGCGCCTGCTCTTGGGCACCGCGGCGTGAACGTCGAGGAAGGGCGAGGCGGCAAGCTCGGCGGGGTGGATCGCCGCGCCCTGCTCGAACTCCTCGAGCGAGATGCCGAGCTCGCGGGCACGCCGGCGAGCACGACGGCGGGCACGGCGCGCCTCGCGGTCGTCGTCGACATCGACTTCAATGAGGGTGGTGCCCTCGGAGAGGATGGGAGAGGTGGGCAGCTCGGACGGGAGCGAAGTGGGAGGGGATCCGGGTACGGCGCTTGAGCGCGGTGCGGGCGGGACAGCGACGTCGTCAAACGAGAGCGGAAGCGCGTCCTCGTCGTGTTCTCCGTCGGAACGGAGGACGCGCAGCGCTCCGCCATCGGAGGCCTCCTCGCCGTCGCCCTCCTCGTCGTCCGAATCGTCGAGGCGGATCTCGCCGCGGGCGCCCCTCCACCAGCTCTTGAAGAGCGTCCACCTCGTCAAGCCCGAGCCCTCGTCCGCTCCACCGCCCGAGATGTCGCCCCCCCTGCCTGTGCCGCGCCGCCGCCTCGGGACGGGGAGGTCGCCGCTGCCGACGCCCTCGTGCAAGCTGAGGAGGTCGGCCTCGCGCCGTGCGTCGCGCGCCTCGAGCTCGTCCCAGCTGCGCGGTAGGCCCGGGGTCGCGCTGGGCTGGGTGGACGGGCGCGACTGGGCGTACCACGCGCGCTCCGGCGAGTCGGGTGCGAGCGAGTCGGACGACGGCGAGAGCGCGAGGCGGCGCTGGAAGCAGCAGCACAGCGGCGCGCAGACGGCTCGGATGCGGTCCGACCGCGAGAAGCTGTCCATCTTGACGCGACGAGGGCCGTGTTGGTTGAGCGAGGCAACGAGGCGACGGGTTGAGCGAAGGGGCGGGAGCGCGTCGCAGGTCGGCGGGGCGGCTTCAGTGGAAGGCTGAGACTTGTACGACGCGCGCAGAACACGCGCTGTTCGCGGGTGATGAAGTGCGGAGGAGGGAGCAAGGCGGGGAGAAGCGGAGTCGCGACGAGGAGCTTCACGTGCAATTGCGCGTATTCGCGCTGGCCGGACAGCGAGAACGGCGACTCGAGAGCATCGCGCTGCAGACGAGGCAGAAAGAGACGAGAGCGCGATACAACAGGGTTACAAGGCCGTTCCTCCGCGAGTCCGTCCTACAAGCACGTCCTTCCGCCACCTCACTGCGCGAGGTGCTCCGCCACAACGTGCTCCTGCAAGCTCTCCTTCGACGCCTTGGTCGCGCCGCACGGCTGCGCCTGCGACTCGGTCCCCGTCCGCCACTCGCAGCGGAAGTCCTCCGCGGCGTGGATCGTGCTGTCGAACGTGCTCGGCGCCGAAGACGGCGGCATCGGCGCGTTCACCACCGCAGGGAGCGGCTGCGCGACGTCGGGCGCGCCAACGAGGCCGATCGCGCCGGCGGGGACCTGCGGCGGGAGCTGCGACGCCCCGACAGATGCGACGGACGGGTCGATCGTGCTCGGCTCCTTGTCGTCCTCGTCGTCGCCGCCGTCATGCTTGACATCCTCCTCGTCGCCCGAGTCGACCTCGACGGGGAGGCCCTGCGCCTTCCTCGCCGCGTCCTCCTGCTCCTGCGCGAGCCGCGCGACGTGCTCGTCCCACTTGGCCGCCTTCTCGCGGAACCCGCGCTCCTCCGTACGCCGGCTCTCGGCCTGGTAGTGCTTCATCTGCGCCTTGAGGCGCGCGTACTCCGTCTTGACGGCCTTGATCTGCCCGGCGTAGACGAGCTTTCTGCTTCAAGCCCGTGTCGAGCAGCCCGCGTAGCTTGGCCGCCTCGGCTTCGGCGACGCGCGCCTCGTTCGCGCGCTCGACGGCCGCGCCCGACGCGGCCTGGTACTGCGCCTGCATGTACGAGAGGTCCTGCTGCGCCGACTCGCGCGACGCGACGAGCGACTTGTTCGTCTTCGTCAGCGTCTGCACGTCCGCCTTGAGCTTGGCGGCTTCGGCGGCGACGGGGCGGAGCGCAGCGAGCTCCGTCTCCCGCGCCTGGCTCTGCTGGCGGAGGCGCTCGACCTCCTGCTCGAGCTGCTCGCGAGTCTGCGGGGCATCGGTCGTCAGCACACGCTCGAGAGCGGAAGACGTGGAAGAGCGGACCATCGTAGCAGGTGCAGGCGGAGGAGGCGGCGGCGCGCACGGGCGAGGAGGTCGGGGCGCCCTCGACGGCAGGCGTGAAGCCTCTCGGGCGCGCGAGCGGGTGCGAGAGCGACCGCGCAAACTCGACGGGAACCTTGCCGGCGACGGCGCGCTTCAGCTGGAACTTGTGCTGGTGCGTGTGGAGGATGATGAAGTCGACCTTCTCGACCGCGTCGACCTGGACGTGCCGCAGCGCGAATGCCCAGAACTCGGTACGCATGAGCGGAGCGTTCGGGTTCGCTGAGGGCACGGCGAAAATCGTGTCAGCGAAGCTTAGAAGGGCACCCAGCGAAAGGGACGCACCCGAGTACGCCTCGGGATCGCGGAGGAACTTCTCGACCTCGACCTTGGTCCCGTCCGTCTCCTGGATGTGCGGCGACGTCCGCACGAGCGCGATGACCTCCTCAGTCTTGCCCGGGCCCGGCGCGGGCGAGCTGTTGCGCGAGATGAAGCTGCCCTGGCTCGCGGCGACGAGGGACGGGCTGGCGGGAGCGGCGGGGATGGGCGGTGCCGGGAGTGCAGCCGCCGGGGCGGCCGCGGGAGGGAGAGGCGACGGGGAGCGGTGCGCGGCGCTCGCTGCGGCGGAGAGAGCCGGACTGACGAGGGCGTGCATGGCGGGAGAGGCGGGATGGGAGCCTGCCCGGGCCTGCGCGTACGGGTCCTGGCTCTGCACGCGCGCGAGCGGAGAGGCGACCGCCGCGGACGCTACGCTCGGCGAGCGAGCCTGCACCGTGACGGCAGGTGCGCGCGAAGCGGGCTGGGGCGCGTGGCTGCCGGGGTAGGCGTACGCCTGGTGCTGGTGCTGCTGGTGCGTCGCGTTGAACGGCGAGGTAATTGCAGCGAGCGAGCCCGGGTTGGGCGTGAGCGAGTGCGGCATGGCGGAGTAGGGCGAGTGGGTGTGCGCGGCGGCGGGGTACGTGACGGGCTGAGGCGTCGGCTCGGTGCGCGCCTTTTTGTTGGCGGCTTCGGCGCCGTCGTCGTACTCGCGCTTCTGCGGCTGCTGGTGCGCGTGCGGGTGGCCGAAAGGCGAAGGGAGGACCGGGGGGTGGCCGCCGCCGGGGTAGCCCGGCGCAGAGCCGAACCCGTACCCGCCGGGGATGGCAGGCGCGCTGGGGTAGCCGTAGCCCGCCGGCGCACCGTACTGCTGCTGCTGCTGATGCTGCTGCTGCTGACCCTGCTGCGCCGATTGGCCGTTGCTGCCCGAGCCGGACGCGCCGTAGGGGTTGTACCCGTTCGAGGGGTAGCCCTCGCCGGCGTCCTGCGCCTCGCCGGCCGCCTTGCCCTGGTCTGTCGAGTCCTCCGGAGCTGCTGGCTGAGCGCGACACCGCGGTCGTAGTCAAAGATCTCGTCGAAGAACTCCTGCTGCCGGTCGTCGCCGTCGAAATTGAAGTCCTCACCTTCGGGCGACGGGGAGCGGATCGCAGCCCTCGCGGCGACACCGGTGCCGGCATCGACATCGGCAGACGCGGCCGGCGCGCGAACAAGCGGGCGCTTGATCGCCTGCGCTGTCACGGCGGGGCGCGAGCGGGAGCGCACGCCCGAGGTGCTCGCGATAGGGATGACGGGCGCCGCCGCCGCGTCCATCGGGAGCGAGACGTACGACGCGGCGGCGGCCGAGAGAACCTCGAGCTCGAACGAGCTGACCGGGCTCGCGATCTCGTCGTCTTCCGCCGAGACAAGCTCGAGGCGGGTCTTGGTGGGGCGAGTGCGCGGGCTCCCGTGCCGAAGAGATTGGTAGCTGTGCGAGCGCCGCACAGGCGAGCAGCGGGGGACGAGTCGGGATCCTCGATCGGGTCGACCTGCGAAGAGCGGATGAGGATGCTCTCGGCAACCTGGAAGGCGGAGACGGCCGGCACGGGGACGGGGCCGAAGCGCGGGCGCGGCTCCGGCTCGCTTGACGACGCGCGGTCGTGGTCGTTGTGCTGGAGCGGGTCGAAGATGGGCACGTCGTCATGCCCATCGTGCGGGTGGCCCTCGAAATCCGAGTGGCTCGTCGCCGGCGAGTGCATCGACGCCTGCGTAGCCCGCTCGTTCGACGAGGCCGGCGGCGGCGGCGCGGGAGGACCCGGCGACGGCGCGTACGCGGCCTTCGCGACGTCGGCGAGCAGCGGCGCGGCCTGCGAGTCGGGGATGACGGAGGCGGCGGTCGAGCCGGACGACTGGACGACCTCGACCTCCTGCTCGATCTCGACGGCAGGTTCTGCCGCGGCGACGACGGACTCGACCTGCGCCAGCACGTCCTCCTCGTCGTCACTGAGAACGAGGTCGAACGCGACGCGCTTCTTCTGCTTCTTCTGCGGCGAAGCGGGCTTGTCCTCGCGCGCCTTCTTGTTGACCCGCTGCGAGGGCTCCTGCGACCCCTCCGACTCGGGAACGACCATCTTGCGCTTGTTCTTCGTGCGAGGCGCGGCGGGGACCTCGACTTCGACGGACACCGTCGGCGACTTGCCGATAAGAGCGGGCGAGTCGCGGGTCGACTGCTCGGCGGGCATGTAAGTGCAGCTCGACCGAATGAGAGGAAGAGGAGCGCACCGAGGCAGACGTGCTCGAGCGCTTCTTGCGCGCGTCCTTCGCCACCTTCTTCGCCTGCTTCTTCTTCTGCCGCTCCTCCGCCTGGCGCTGCTTCGCCTGCTTCTTCTGCGCGCGGCCGTGCTCCTTCCAGCTCTTGACAAGCTCGGCGTTCGCGTGGTCCTTCGGCTCCTGCGGGCAGTTAGGGTAGGGTCAGGCAGGAAAGTGGCGGAGAAAGCGAGTAAAGCGCACCCAAGTCGGCTTCCAGTTGTTGCCGTCGTCGTCGGTGCCCTTCCACGAGATGAGGTACTGCGTCCGCGTCTCGTCGAGCTGCGGAAAGTCGCGAAAGAATGGTCAATGCGGACTTCGCGGGAAATGCAGAGAGGAGAGAACGCACGATGGCCTCGGCTTCCCAGAACCCCTGCGAGTCGGCCTGCGCCTCCTCGTCCGAGTCGGACATGACAGGCGAATCGTCCTCGGGAGCGTCGCCCGCGCCTTGCGTTGCGGGGTGGACGACGAGCGAGTCGTCCTGCTCGGCCGCGTCGCCGGATCTGCGGACAGAGCGGGACGAGACGAGACGCAGTCCAGCAGGAGAGTCAGTCTTCCCGATCCGCGCGTAAGGAGAACGAAGACGCGTCGATTGTTTGGCAGGCGAAAAGGAGGAGACGAGAGGCAAAGTCGGGACTTACGACGTGCGGCGGCTCGGCATGATCAGTTACGTGTGTAGGAAGGCTTGCGGCCCTTACCAGCGGCGCGCGCGAGGCTGATGAGGCAAACACGGCCGGAGCGAGCGCGAGGAGAACGAGTCGCGTCAGGACGCGGCAAACGCGTGTGGAGCGGCGGCGACGGCTCACAGAGGCCAGCGAGGGTCGTCGCTACCCGGTAAAAATAGCCACGCGCCCGCGCACGCGTGTTGTCGAGGTGGAGGAGCGTGAGGAGCGGATCCCTCGCGCGGCGTCGGAGATGAGGAACTGTCTCGCCTTTTCGCGCGCCTCGCTCTTCCTGCTCGCGATGCACAAAGAGCAGGTACAGAAGGGTGTGGTTGCAAGGGGATGCTAGCGAAAAGTTACGTGGAAACAACAGAGGGGAAGGAAGCGAGGCGGAGATGTGTACGGTGCGCGACTGCGGCGAGATCTATGTGGGTGCGTATGGACAACGAAGGGAAGTGCTAGCAAGAGTGTCTATGTATTGCGGCGCGTCTCATGGCGCGACCGTCTTGGCGCCGACCGGCGGCACGACGCCTCCCTCGGTCCCGTCGCCGTGCGTGAGCGTCGAGGTGCTCCGCGTCGCGCCGCCCTGCTCATGCTCCGCGACGAGGTCGTCGCCGAGCGCGCCGGCGCCGTTCGAGCGCTGCGCGAGGCGCTGCTCCATCGGCGGGAGGCCGGCCTCGTCCACGGGTGGTACGCCCGAGAGCGCGGCGCCGTGCCGCCGGCGGGCCTTGATGCCGCGCGTGAGGAAGATGCACAGGTGGACGAAGTCGATGAGGAGGATGAAGAAGAGAACGACAAGGATCGCCTCGATGACGAGAGGACGGCGCCGATGGCGACGCTGCAGGCGGGAGAAGGAGGTCAGCTGGGAAGGACAAGCCCAGGTCGAGGCGACGCACCGGACGATCTCGTTCAGCCCCATACTCTTGTTGAACGGAATGAGCGCGCCGGCGATGACGACGCGGAGGAGCGCCCACAGGATGTGCGTCGAGCTGGCACTCTTGTCCTCGTACGGCGTCCAGACGCAAACGGCGAGGAACAGGAGCGCCTGGATGACGAGGAGCGCGATCGTCTGCGTCCAGCCCGAATGGCGCGCGAACCCGACGAAGAGCGCCGTGACGAACGGGACGAGGACGAGCTCGACGAGCCCGAACCACCAGCCGCGGCCCTTCCACCCGTTGCGCCGCTTCGCAGTCGCGCGCCGGCTCCGCACCTTGTAGGCGTTCCAGAGCGGGCTGTACGGCGCGAGCCCGTGCGTGAGAAACCGCCCGGTCTCCCAGGTCTCGACTTGCCGCCGATCCGCCTTGAGCAGCGCACGCTTCGGATCGGGGTTAGGTGTGACTGGCGGCGCGGTGAGGAAGGGCGGAATGGGGAGGCGAGGATTCGCGGCGCGTCGTAACTCGCGGGGTCCTCAATCGAGGAGAACGATGGGCGGAGAGCGCGGCGGGCGAGGAGGAAGAAGCGAGTGGCGATGATGAGGATTGAGAGTGTTGTGAGGACGGTGGTGAAGACGGAGAGGACGATGGGCGCGTAGGACTGCGGACGAGGCCGAAGTCAGCGAAGGTGGTCGAGCGCTACGGGTAGACAAAGCGCACGTCGGCGGATCCGATCGTCCACTGGAAGAAGGTGAACAGCAGGAGCGGGTACCACGCGACGAGCAGCTGCACCACCCGGGTTTGTCAGCTAATGGAGCTGGCGTTGAGAGAGGGACGAACGCACCAGCCTGAACGTCCCCGCCCGCAACACCGTCATGAACGGCCCGCTCGTCCTCTTCCGCAGTGCACCCCACCTCCCGCCCGCGTACGCCTCATCCGCATCGTACGCCGCGCCGCCAGCCCCGAGGTGCTGCCGGCTCCGCTCCGACCGTCTCCGCCTCGCCCAGCGCACGAGCGCCCAGAGCGCGCCACCGAGAAGGGCGAGCACGATGACGGTGGCGCAGAGGAAGAGAAAGTTGATGAAGACGATCATGAAGCCGTCGAAGGGCGAGATGTCGATGTTGACGAGGTAATGGGGGATGCCGTTCTGCACGGCGTTGATCGTGCTTGTGTTCTGCACCTCGGGGACGGCGATCGCCTCGGCGGGCGACGTCGTCGGCGCGTCGGGGGACGCCGAGCCGGCCGAGCCTACAGCGACCTGGCGGCGGATGAGGGAGGAGGTGGCGGAGAGGGCGCGGGCGGCGAGAGAAGGTGGAGGGGCGGGGGAGGGTTCGCTCGCGAGCGACTTGGCCAGCTCGGAGAATAGGGCCGAGGCGACGTCGGAGGCGGAGGGGAGCGCGATGGCGTCGCGGGAGAAGACGCTCTTGAGGGCGTCTGTTCCGCCGACGAGCGTGCTCGTGCCGGCAAGCTGGGTGAGGTTGCCACCCGTCGAGTCGCGCAGCCGGTCGATAGACCGGATGACGGGGTTGATCCTGATCAGCCCGAGCGCCCAGGCGAAGTTGGCCGTGAACGCCTCGTAGATGATCGGGTACTCGATGCTGAGGAGGCCCGTCGTCGCGACGAACTGGAGGAGCGACATAAGGAGGAAGAGGCGCTCCTTCCTCCGCCCAAGCGACGCCCAGATCGCGTTCGCGTTCGGCGACGAGGCGAGGAGCGAGGCGGACGGCCATACGAGGGTGCCAACGAGGAACCACAGCGCCGAGGAGGATGCAGCCGAGCATGAGCCCGCCGAGGCCCAGCTGACCGACGCCCATCGCACCGTCTTGCCGTTCGACAGGTCGACTCGCAGACATGCTGCCTCGCTGTTATCCTCGACGCGAAGGAGGCGGACTGCGGGGATCGAGGGTCAGCAGGCGTTTCTGGCCATACCGTGTACAAGGCTCCCCGCAGGCTCGTCGCCGAACAGCTGGGGCGTGTTTGCACACATTGAAAGGACAGGGAGGACGCACCATAGGCGGTAGCCTCGAGATCCGGAATCCAGTACCCCGCGCCGGGGATGTTGATGCTGTCGCCGACCTCGGCGGGCAGCGGGAGCGTCGCGGATCCGACAAAGTCGTACGTCGGGAGCGGGCAGAGGATGCCTCCGAGCAGCGTGCAGAGGTCGATCGTCGTGTTGACGGCGTGGATGCCGTACGCGATGAGAGAACTCGAGCTTGGCGTCTGCGCAATGGATGAGCGGTCAGCGGTCGCACCAGCGGGCCGATCGTGGATGTGAGCAGGTCGGGAAGCGGTCCCTCACAAAGGCGAGAGCGCGAGAGCATCCCGTCACCATCCCCCTCGCCGCCGCCCATGCGAGACGCGCAGGCGCCTCCTTGCCGGCGCACTCCGCCGCGACGACCGCCGTTCTCCGTGCCCTCCGTACATCCTCCGCGCGTAGCCACGAGCGCGGTGTGCGCATCTGGACGCGAACGAACCCTCGTCCGCGACGCGGCACGCACCGCTCGCCCCGGTCGAGCCTCGGAGGAGTGCGTACTCACTCAGGTTCGTGTCGACGGATGCAGCCCTGTGAGTCGGCGGCAGCGCAGAGGTCAGCTCGAGTGCTGCGAAGGACGGGGCGAGGGTGCTCACGCGATGTCAAACGAGATGGTGCCCGCGCCGGAGCCGAAGAGGCTCTCGTCGGGGAAGTACTGCAGGAGGAACTGGTCGACCTCGATGGCGCGTGCCTCGGAGCAGTAGCTGACCGCCCGCGCGTCTGCATCGGCCGCAAGAGGGTGAGCTTCGGCCCCGATGCGGAGGCGGAGGGAGGCGGTGCGACGCACAGAATCGGCGCACTGCCTGCGCCTGGGTGGCCAGCGAGAGCACTGCGAGGGCGGAGAGCCCTCTTGGCAAGCGCATCGAGCTGGGCGCGGCGCAACGAGCGAGAGTGAGCGGTCGGAGCGAGAGCTGAGCGACTCGGCGAGGGGGAGAGCGCAGCGCACCTTGGTCCTCCTCGATCAAGGCGGGGTGTGAGCGTGGCTTCGGCCTTGCCTTGCGCAGGGGAGACTCGGCCGGACGAGTGCTTGCCTTCTCTCAGCGCTCCTCAACGTTGCTCCCTCGTCCTTTCCTCCTCCTCCATTCATGCGCTCATCGGTCAACATTCGAATACACGCCCTGACCCCAAGGCGCGACCGTTCCAACGCGCTTGTGCCCCGCGCCCTCATCGCGAGCTTGTCGCGCATCGCGCTTGTGTGCGAGAAGCACGATCGAGCGAGCAGGGGAAATCGAACGTATCGCGCCGGAGAGAGGCGAGGGAAGCGACGGCGAGACCGGCGGTGTGGTATGCAGTACGACGAAGACAGCAGGAGCGTTGTCGACGGGCCTGAGGCTCTTGCGGCGCGATGTAGAGGAGGAGGCGGGCGGAGAGCGCTCAAGGCAGTCGCGACAGAGCGGATGGCACAGCAGCACGGCGCCGGAGCAGCCGCTGGGGGATCTGGGGGCGAGCAGGACGGCACAGGGATGTGCTGCGCTCGTGAAAGAAAGCCCCAGACAACGTGTGCGAGCGTTCGAGGGGGTGAAGGAGAGCGGTGGCCAGTGGGAGACCGGTTTGCGCGCTGTGCACGCGTGCGAGGGGTGCCTGACACGGCGAACAGCATTGTCAGGGGTCCGCGAAGGGCATCGAGCAAGCTGCAGGGCCGGCGAAGCTATTCCGCGTGCGTTGCGGACACTTCCTCTCGACCGACTGATGAGGGTGAGCGGGAGTGAGTGGGCTGTTGGGACGAGCCCTCGCATCCGGCAGGCTGACGGGAATGGTCGTGTAACCACGCAGCGCCAGTACGAGCCGGATCTGAGCGCGAGTGGGTGGGTCTCGAGGCCAAGTCGCGACGTTCGCCTCTCTCGCTCCTGCGCTTCACTCGCTACCATGCTCTCGCGCTTCCGCCTCTCTGAGAAGAAGGGTCTGCTGCCTCCTGCGAACCCCACCAAGGAGGACAAGGCTCGGCTCCGCGGTTGGACGGTCGAAGGCGGGTTCCACGGACGGCTCACCTTCGACCTCGCGCTCAGGCTCGACCTCCCCAACCTCCACAAGAGGATCGAGTGCACTCAGATGCCTATCACGGGGCGATGGCACTGCGAGGTCAAGGCCACAGGCGGCGAGCTCGTGTTCGCGGTCAGGCATGGCAGCCTCAAGGAGGGCAGCCTCAAGGAGGGCAGCCTCGCGCAGAAGGGCGCCTGCAAGATGCGCCTCGTGTGCGTCTTCGGTACCGACGAAGTCGAGATCGCGAGCGTTACGTTCGGTCATGCACCAGTACCCGACCAAGATGACGACGGCATCCCCTACATCGGCTTCGACCTGCCGCTCACCCCCCTCCAGGTCGAGGCCGCCAGGAACCTCTGCGGCAAGCGCTTCTCGCCCTCGCAGATCCACAGCTACAAGCTCGAGTTTCACCTCTCCCAGCTGGACATTGACGCCGTCGCGCGGGTCAGCGAGCCTATGCCGCCTCTCCCCTCCGTGAGCGTCGGTGAGTACCGCTCTTCCGCTTCGGCGCGCTCTCAGCGACTGATCCACGTACATACAGACACCCTCAGTTCGCCACTGCACCAAGTCGGGCTCTTCTTCCCAAGCCAGAAGCAGGAGGGTCGTGAGGCCGAGATATGGACGACGGCCGAGTTCCTCTGCTCGGTGTCGCCGTACTTCGGGGACCTCCTCGCTTCCGGCTTCTCCGAGAGCATGATCATCGGCTCGAAGAGGCTTAGCGTGTCGTCCCCGCCGGTCGCCGCGGCTGACACTCACTATGACTTTGACGACTCGGACGAGGAGACGGACGACCTCCTCTTCCAGGCGAAGAAGCCGAAGCTCTTCGACGTCAACAGCGCGCCCGAGTTCCCGTACCAGCACGTCACAATCTCGACGACCGCCTACTCGACGTACTACGCCGTCCTGCACTTTCTCCAGACGGGTAAGATCCGCTTCGCTCCCCTCCAGTCTGCGTGCAAGCCCAACAACCCCGACGGCATCTACACCCGCGCCGAGCACATCCGCACGATCGTCGGGCAGGACGCGACCCTTCCCTACCCCATCTCTCCCAAGTCGGTCTTCCGCCTCGCCCACTTCCTCGACACCACGGAGGACGGCCTCGCACATTTCAAGTACCTCAAGCAGCTCTGCCTCGCCGAACTCGGCAAGTGGCTCTCGGTCGAGACGTGCGCGACGGAGCTCCTCAGCCCGACGTCGCTCGCGTTCGACGAGTGGCGCGCCGTCGTCCGTAAGTACGTTAGCGAGCACCGCGAGGATGCGCGCAAGACGACGACATGGGACAAGGTCAGGATGGCTGCAGGTGCGCAGGAAAACTACGCCAAGGTTCTCATGGAGGTCCTGTCCGAAATTTAACTGTCCAGTACGCCCACCTTCCTCCGCTCCTCCTCGTCTCGCCGTGCTGACATGTCGCACCTTCGCCGCAGGTCGTGCTTGCTTGACGCCCCTTCGTACATCTCTTCCGATTACATTGAGCGTCGGTTCCGCAGGAGGATGCGAGCGAACGAGCGGCTAGCAAGGAAGGTAGCGAGCGGACTTCTCGGGGCTCTCCTCTTGCAAGCTCGGGGCGTAAAGGATCCAACAAGCATGGGAGTACAACGCTTCGAGGCGCAGACAACGAATACAAACCAATAAGTCTCCGCCAAACCTCGGCGGCCCACCTCGCACAACCAGGAGGCGCCTAGTACGCGTAACGGAAGCCGGGGAGCTTCTGGCCGAGGGTCTCGATCTCGGCCTGGGTCTTGCCCTCGATGCGCCAGTCGTCGCGGCCGTTCGCCTTGGCCTTGTTCTCGCGCACCTGCCAAGCCCACAGGCTCGACGCGAGGATGAGCATGATCGTCGAGCCGCAGAGGTTGAACGCGTTGCCCGGGATGTACTTCGGGCTGTCCTTGGCTGTGGGAGCGGACGATGTCAGCGGGGTGCGAGAGCGAGAGAGGAGAGAAGCGAGCGTACCGAGGAAGGTCCAGGTCGAGATCAGACCGCCGCAGTTGCCGAAGAAGACGACCGTGCCGAGCGCCGAAGCACGCGCCGTGTCGGACGTGACGTTCGCGGCGGCCCAGGCGGTGCAGAGGGAGCCGAAGGAGAAGGCGCCGATGGCGACCATGAAAGCCTGCGAAGCGCGCGCCGTCAGCAGCCGCCCATGAGCGCAGAAGGGGAAGGGAGACGTACCGCCGCGTAGCGGACCTGCGGGTTCATCGAGGCGAGGTACATGATGTAGCCGAGCATCATGAAAGGCGCCGAGATGACCATGTACAAGCCGCGCTTCTTGGTCTTCCACGAGAGGTAGCCGGTGAGGAGAGTCGTGAAGGCGCCGATAACGTAGGGCGGGACAGTGCGGAGCTGGAGAACGATGGTGGTCTCGCCGGGGTAGATGGTGCGAACGATGGTGGGCTGTGCAAGAGTGCGATATCAGCAACAGCTCGAATGTGTACGCGGGGGTGATGGAACAGAGAGCTCCGCTGCCATGCGAGGAAGGGCGAGAGACTCACGAGGCTGTGAAGTGGTGAGGTCGACAAGGGAAGATAAGAGGGAGGGAGGGAGAAAATGTTAGCGGTCGGGAACGGGAAGACCATGCGAGGCAATTTTGCGTACAAGAAACCGACACCCTGGACGACTGTGCAGGAGAAGCGGAGCAGGAGGAGATTGATGATGGAGGAGGAGAAGGAGAGCGGAGTTGAGAAGGTCAGCGTGGCATCAGTGCTTTCGCCGACAAGCCTGCGTACCGATGTTGTCGAAGAGGAAGATGGTTGAGACGACTGCAAGAAAGGGTCAGCGGCATGTCCGATCGTAAAGGCAGCGGAAAAAGGACGCACTGAGGGTGGTCGGGTTGAAGATGCCCTGGTAGACAGTCTTGCGCTGCATGCTGTCGATGACGTTCGTCTGGCCAACGTTCTCGGACTTGATACGAGCCTCAGCGAGAACTGCAGGTGCTGCGGGTGAGCGCGGTTCGGACGGGAAGACCGGAGGGAGGGACGTACGGCGCTCCTCGGGCGTGAGCCACTTGCAGACCTCCGGGCGGTCGGGGAGGATGAACCAGGAGATGATGGCGATGCCCATCGTGATGATGCCCTCGACAAGGAAGATGTTGCTGCGGGAGGAGGGACGGGTCAGCCAGGGCTCGGAGGGGAGGGAGCGGCTGTAGACGAACCGCCAGGTGTGGTACGGGCCGATGTGGTCGATCTTGAGGATTCCACTCGCGAGGAGACCGCCGATCGCACCAGCGCCGGGAGCGCAGACGATGTAGCAGGCGAGGCGGAAGCCAAGCTCGTCCTTGCGGTCTGTTTGAGCGGAGTCAGATCCTGCGCAAGAGACGACGGGAAGGGAAGGACGTACAGAAGCGGGACAGGAAGAACGCCATGCCGGGGAAGACACCGCCCTCAGCGACACCGAGGACTGCGAGGAGGGGCCGTCAGCACGGGCAGAATGGAGGTAGGAACGGAAGAGGCGAGACTCACGGAAGCGGACGGCGATGGCGGCGCCGAAGGAGTTGACGAAGGCCATGCAGAGGGAGCACAGGCCGAACATGAAGGAGAGGATGGGGATCATCTTGCCCGGGCCGATCCACCTGGAGGAGGGAGCGAGGTCAGGACGGCGCGTTGAGCCTGCTGAGGGAAGGGAGGCACGCACTTGTTCATCATCTGAGCGGGGAACTCGAAAGCGACGTATGCAACCTGTTGTGCAGAGGCGCCGGAGGTCAGCAAGTGCGCAGGAGGGGGAGGTCGCCGCGACCGATGCGCATCGTCGCGAAAGAGCGATGCGCGCCGGGAGGGACGGAGCAATGAGTGCAACGCACGTAGCTGTATGGCGCAAGGTGACAAGGAAGAGTCAGAAACGCTCGAACGCGAGGTCGCCGGATATGATAACGAAAGGGAGACGCACAATGCCGTGAGGAGGATGTTGTAGTCGTAGCCCTTCAGGCCGAGGTCCTTCTCGAGACCCGCGAGACGCGCGTTACCGATGTTGGCGCTGCAAGGAGGAGCGGATGTACGGTCAGAAGGAGGTTCTCGGCACGAGCGCTGTCGCCTGCTCCTCCACGTCGTCAAAAGTCGCGTCAACTCACCGGTCGATGAAGCAGAAGCTGCAGTGTCGAAGTCAGGTCAGCGCACGTTCTCTTGGCGCGGGGGATAGGGGAACAGGACGCACAGGTAGAGGAGGGCGATGATGGGGAGCACGCGCATGTCGATCTTGCGACGCAGTGCGGCCTCCTTCGCGGGGTCGATGAGCACGATGGGGTTGCCGTGCATGTCGGTCGCGGCGTGTCCATGGAGGGCGACCTCCTCGACTGCGAGCAGAAGAGCGAGGCGCGAGCGCGAAGGGGATCAGCGTGCGCTCGGCGACGGGAGGGAGGGTGCGCGGCGAGGAGGACGCACTGTTGTGCACCGAGGCCTTCTCGATGTCGGACGAGGACGTCTTGTCCATCGTGATCAACGGGGGAGCGGGTGAGTGGGGTGGCGAGTTGCCGGCGAGGTCAAAGGGGGCGAGTTGAGAAGGTCAAGCAGGGGAAGAGTCGCGCGGGCTGGGCGATAGCGCAGCGGGGTGGTGAGGAGAAGGAGAGAGAGGGAGAGCAGCGATGTGGAACCCGTGGGTCCCCAGCCAGAGAGGAGTCGGGGCCGTCGGCGCTGGTTTTCGCGAACAAGAGCAATCGAGAGGAGACAGGAGGTCTGGACCGCCGCCCACCTTCCGCTCCGTTTCCTTGGCGGAACGCCCTTCCGCACCCTCCTTAGCGCGTCTCTGGGACGCCGCACGCGTTGCGACGAACGAGCATGAAGGCGGTGCCACCTGCAGAGGACCATGCGCACCTTGCCACGCCTCTCCTCCTCCTCATCCCCCAGCTTGCGGGTCTGCCCCGTCTGGTCCCCCGCGCCCGATTCCGTCCCAACAAGGGCGTGCCTGTCCGGCCGGTCGTGTATCCGAAAGGAGTCACCGGTCTCGCAGAACGCCGCCACTCCCAGGCTGCGATGCCTGGCCTGTTCGCGGGCACAGTGTGCAGCCTGCAGTCGTGAATGTACGCCCACACACACCGCCACGGGCGCGCTGAGCTCCCCCTGGACCGCACGAGCGCCTGGGCGGTGCAGACGGCGGCCGTCGCCGACCGCTGCCCTCCCGGCGATTTCCCACCGCCAGTTCCCGCTCGATCGCCGCAGAAACGAGCTTCCCTGCAGCGAATTGGAGCAGCGGGGAAGGGCTGCATTCAGATCGTAGCGGGAGATGGGCAGCGGAGCGTCGTTCTTCCCTTGAGGCGAGCGTCGCGGTCCATGACCCGCACATGGGTGTCTCCCCGAGTTGGCTGTATTGCCTTCGCCCCGCGATGCCCGACGTCGAGATGGAGGGGGATAGTGGGAGGCGTGGAGAGCGAGCTGGGTCCGGCGCGGCGTTTCTCCCCGAGCGTGCAATGCGAATGCTCATCCTCGGTCCTAGTCCTGGGCATGGGCGGGCAAGGCGGGACGCGGGAGGCGGAGAACAGCGCGTGTGAAATACAGTGGTGTCGTCAGGAGCGCGGGGTAGTAGGGTAGGTCCCCCGGCGCGCAATCCTCGAGGAGGTCCAGCACCCGGTCCGCACTCGCGCAGACGGCGCAAGTGCTGCACTTGGTGCGCAGTACTTCTGCATCGGGGACGTGACGCACATGCAGCGGTGTGTTCCTTCTTTCTAACCCTGATACAGGTGAGTGACTGACTCCGATGGACAGCGGAGTCAACGAGAAGCTCCTCGCACCCATCCAGAACGACCGGGTCCGCTCGCGCCGCCTGCAAGAGCTCTTCGACGAGTACTGTCGCCGTGCGCACATCCAGTTCTCGTCGGTCTCGAAGCTCCTCTGCAGTTTCCTGTACGCCGCAACTCCGGGCGAGGCCGAGTGCGTCTCACGCTTCTGCACGATGCCTGAGATCGTGGCTGAGTTCAACACCATCACCAGTGCGTCATCTCCCTCACATGCTGGGCATTGCTAACACGACAGGCATCTTGCGCAGCCTGGTGGCAGCACAAGAGCAACACCACGACACCGATTCTTGCCATCACTTCGCCCGCGCGCCTATGCTCCGCTCGACTCGGCCCTCGTGCGTGTCGGACAGCCCCCGCTCGGCCTGCTGCGCTCAGCAAACGCGGGCGAAGGCCAGCATGCCGCAACCAACCAGCAGGCCAGTACGCAGCAGCCCCTCGCTGAGGGGGTCAAGCGGTGTGTTCCTCCTTTATTCCCTCCTCCCGTGAGGACGAGCTCACACTGTCTTTCAAAAGGCGTCGCGTGATGGACATGGCGCACGCAGCTGCCCGCCAGGCTGGCAAAGCAGCAGGCGTTCAGCGCGGCGGTGCCGGACACTCGCTCTCCGCGAACATGGCGAAGTCCCTTTCCCGGCAGTGCACGGCTCTCATCAAGCGCCCGTCTGTGGCTGCCGCAGACTCGACAGGGGTCCCCACCCGCAAGCGCAAGTCCAAGGCCGGCAGCGACAAGTCGCACATTGCAGGGAGCGCACCCCCCTCCAGCTCAAACCTCCCGAACCTGCGCCCCATCCTGCCCGCACCGCACTTTGCGCTCTCACTTCAGCACTCCCTCACCCTCTCGCACCCCCGTAGCGCCACCAGCGCGAGCGCACTCTCCGCTCCCGCGCCCATCGACCGGAGCACCACCCCCTACCCGCTCTTCCCGAGCGCCTTCGCCGCGCCGGTCCTCGCGACGCCCGGGCCGTACGCGCCGCCGCTGTGGCCACAGATGCACGGTCCGGCGCCCGCTCCGCAGCCTGCAGCGACCGGCTATGCCGCGCTCGGCTCAGGGTGGGCGCCGGGGTCCGCAACGCCTGCGGCCGCCCTCTCGGGGCTCGCGCCGATGCCGCACGTGCCGCCGGCGTTCGCGACGGGCGCGACGGTCCCGTTTTACCCGCCGCCGACGCTGTACACGCGCACGGAGCCCGAGCTTGCGCGCGCCGGAGCTCTGGCGCGCGAGTCGCGTCGGTGGCCCTGCGGCGTACGGGCTGAACGCGCTCATGCCCGCCTCTGGCGACGCACACCACCCCGCGCAGCGCGCGCCCCCGGCGGCGTACCCGCAAGGCCCGGCGAGCACCAGCAGCGGCTCCGCGCTGCCGAGCGGGCGCGCAGCGGCGGACGCGGCCTGGCCGTGGGCACCCACGTACGATGCGTGTGGGTCGTCGTAAGCGCGTCGACGAGGAGTGCCAAACGGGCGTACGGAAGGAGCAAGGTGGGGAGTGAGGAGGGAGAGCGGAGGGCGGAGGAGCAAGGAGGGGCGCACACGAGGGGTGACGAGAGGGGAGGGCAGGAAGGAAGGGAGGGGAGAGGGCGAATGGACAAGGTTCAGGTCAGCTCAAGTCCGAGGGTAGAAGAGCGAGACGGCGTGAACGCACCGGTGAGACCAGCGCACTTGCGCGGACTGCGGTGGCAGAAGACGAGGAAGCGGGTCAGAAACAGATGTTGCGGCAGGATAACGACGAGCTGAGCTCACAATCGTAGCTGCGTGGGTCCCGACTGCCAAGAGCGAATCGGGAGGCGGGAGGAAAAGCAGGGCAAGCGGAGGGGGTCGTCGTCAGCTGCTGTCATCGAGTGAGGGAGCGTGAGAGGAAAGAGGTGCACAGCTCACCTCCCAGCAGCTCAGCCCGCGCGACCGCTCGATACACGCGACATGGCGCGGTCGTTAAGCGGGTGCGGTGGGCGGGGGGAGGGAGCGTATGGGGCGAGTCGAGAGGTGACGTATCGGGGCGAATCTGGAGCGGCGTGCAGAGAGAGTCAGCTGCCTGAAGCTGCAGCACGAGCCCATGCACGCACTCGGGAGGGCTGTGCCAGCGGGTTGCCGTGTTGACGAGCGCGACGAGCGAGGAGAGACCAAGGGGGCGACGGGGAGGGGGCAGGGCTGCACAGGTCAGCTCGGGCTGATGGAGCGTCGTGGACATGAGCTGCGTACGCGTGTTCGAGCGTGTTCAGCCTGCGGGAGGGGAGACGAGTGAGCGACAGGCGAAAGCAGTGAGGCGGGGGCGGGAGGGGAACTCGCGCTGGGGAGAGTGTGGTAGCAAGCGTGGTGGGTTTGGTTGGCAAGGCGAGAGCAGAGTGCGTCGGGAGTAGCGACGGATGCGAACAGTTGCAAGAAGAGGGAAGAGCGGGAGGAGGGGACGATGCGGCACGACTCGGAGGCGGGACGGGGATCGAAAGGCGTCGGCTTCCCCGGCGGTGCGAGAGTGTATGCAGACGTTCGATTGCAGGCGAGGCCACGCGGACCGAGGAGGAGGGAGAGGACCGCGCGTTGCTCGGGCAGTTCGAGCGTACGTTCGAAGACGAGGACGAACCGCTTGTTACGCCGCCTTCGTCGTCGCCCTCCGCCCCGCGCCACGCCGGTCGCCGGTACGCCCACCTCCCGTTCTCCCGGGTCTGATCGCGCCGCTTACGCTCGCGCCCCTGCAGCAACAAGGCCTCGGCGACGCACTAGAACCTTCCCGCGCTCGCTCGGCGGCGCTGGACGCCGCGAGCACCTCCGCGCCTCCTCTCGTGCCCTTTCCCCCGTCTTTATCTTTGCGTAGATTCCTCATTCTCGCTCTCTCTTCGTCGAAATCTTAGTCTTCTTACCTAGCGGTACCATCGTCTCGAGAGCTCGCTCGTCGACCAAGCAGCCCGCCTCGCCCATCGTCCCGCCTCCCGCCTTACATTAGATTTCGACCTCTCGCTGCTTCCCCGACGACCAGAGCCATGTCCAACCCTACCGCCGAAGAGACTGCCGTCCGCCTCGGGCTCATCACCGACGAGGAGCTCGCCAGCCAAGGCGGCGCGCTCAACCCCACCCAACACGGTCTGCTCCAACAGCATCTCGCCAGCCTCTACCCCCCGGCGCCTGCCCCCGCCGTGGTCGCGCCCGAAGCCGTACAGGCCCTAATCCGCCGCCTAGACGCTCTCCAGGTGCAGAACGAGCAGGCAAGCGCAGCTCGCTGCGCCCCGCACCTCCCCACCTCGACGCCCGACTCCGCCCCTCGCTCACCATCGACTGGAACGAAGGCGTCAAGTTCTTCAAGCAGGCTACCAACCAGGACTCGACCTCCACGCGGCCAAGATCAAGGTCAAAGAGCCGAAACGTACGACGGCTCTCGCTCCTCCTCGACCTCGAAAGGCGACGTTAACACATTCCTCGCGCAGATCACCAACTACGTTGCCGACACGACCGGCTGGAAGGACGACCGCCACCGCGTGCGTGTCTGCGCCTCCTACCTGCGCGGCAACGCTTACCTCTGGTCTCCTCCTACCTCCAGCTCCCCGAGGACACCCTCGCCAAGGACGAGTACCGCTGGATCTCCGACTTCGAGCTCTTCAAGAAGAAACTACTCGTCACCTTCGGCGACCCCGACAAGGCCGCCGCCGACGCCCGCCGTCTCGGGCTCCTCCGCCAGACAGGCGCCGCGTCGCTCTACGCGGCCGAGTTCCGCCGCCTCGCGCTCTCCCTCAACTGGGGCGACGAGGCCCTCAAGTACCACTTCATCAACGGGCTCAAGGAGGAGCTCAAGGACGAGCTCGCCCGCCTCGACCCGATCGACTCGCTTGACACCCTCATCGAGCGCGTCGTCACGCTCGACAACCGCGCGTTCATGCGCCGCCTCCAGCAGCGCGGCGCCCGCGCCTACACACCCTACGCGCCGGCCGGCGCGCCCGCGCCGAGGCCATTCACCACGAGCGCCAACCCGGCGATCCCCGCCGAGGACCGCATGCAGATCGACTCGACCCGCAAGCCGCCGCGCCGCGGCCCGCTTACACAGGAGGAGAAGGACCGCCGGCGTAAGAACAACCTCTGCTCCTTTTGCGGCGGAGCAGGGCACTTCGCTGACGCGTGCCCCGTCCTCGCAGCCCGCGACGCGCAGCGCGCTCGCCCCCCGCTCCGCACCGCCGCCACCACCGCGACTTTCGAGATCCTCTCGCCCCACCTCGAGCAGCCCGAGCAGTCGGGAACGACTCGCGCCCGACGGACGAGGAGTAGAAGGTACGCTCCGCCCGCCGGGCGATCCCCTCCCGCCCTCCGTTTCGCCTCGACCTCGCTGACCGCCCTCCTTCCTACCGCCGCCACTCACCCCGCCGCCGCCCCATCGTCCTCCTTTCGTCCCCACTCACCGTACGCGCCGATCCGGCTTCCTCCGGCCTCGACGAACATGTCATCGTTCCCGCTTCGCTCACTCACCGCACTACCACCGCTTCTACCTTCGCCATGATTGACTCGGGCTCGCAGAGCACCCTTCTCGACGAGAACTACGCCCGGGCGCTCCGTCTTCCTCGTCGAACGCGCGCGCCCCATTCCCATCGAGGGGTACGACGGGCGCCCGGCTGATAAGCTCTTTCGTACTACACCTGCCCCGTGCAACTGCAGATCGGCTCTCACCAGAACTTATCGAGCTCAACGTCACCCCTATCGCTCACTACCCGCTCATCCTCGGCATCCACTGGATCCGCGCGCACGACGCTTCCCTACTCGCACGGGAGAACCGCGTCGCCTTCCACTCCACCCACTGCGCTCAACACTGCCTCTCCATGCCGGCCTCCACCGCCGCGCTCCCCGCTCACCCCTCCACCCTCGCCGCGACCCGCACCTCCGCGGTGCGCCTCATCAACGGGCACGCGGCCCGCCTCGACCTGAAGCACGGCGCTGACCTTTGTCCTCCCGCCGCAGACGTCGTTCCGCGACTACGAGCCGCCGCCGCCTCGCTGCGGCCCGACCTCATCGGCGACGACCTCGACAAGCTCCGCTCGCAGGTCCCCGCCAAGTTCCACGACTACCTCGACGTGTTCTCGAAGGTCAAGGCCGACTCGCTTCCGAGCACAGGCCGTACGACCTGAAGATCGACCTCGAACCAGGCAAGACCGTCCCTCCGTCACGGATCTACCTGCCTCGGCAAAGAGCTCGACGTCCTCGCCGACTACATCGAGACTAACCTCAAGACCGGCTTCATCCGCCCTCGACCTCGCCCATAGGTGCGCCCATCCTCTTTATCAAGAAGAAGGACGGCAGCTTACGCCTCTGCGTCGACTTCCGCAACCTCAACTCCGTCACCATCAAGAACCGCCACCCGCTTCCTCATCGAGGAGACGCTCGACCAACTCTCCGGCGCCAAGTACTTCACCAAGCTCGATCTCCGCAACGGGTACCACTAGCTCCGCATCGCCGAAGGCGACGAGTACAAGACGGCCTTCCGCACCCGGTACGGCCTTTCGAGTATCAGGTCATGCCCTTCGGACTCACTAACGCTCCCGCCGCCTTCCAGAACCTCATCAACGACACCTTCCGTCCGTTCTCGACTCCTTCGTCGTTGTCTACCTCGACGACATCCTAATCTACTCGCGCACGCAGGAAGAACACGACGAGCACGTGAAGACGGTCCTCGAGACGATGCGCCGCACGAAGCTCTACGCCAAGGCGGAAAAGTGCGCCTTCGAGGAGAGCTCGACGGAATACCTCGGCTTCATCGTCGACCGCGACGGCGTCCGCATGGACCCGAAGAAGATCGAATCGGTACGTTCTTGGCCTCCCCACCAACCTGCGCGAGGTGCAGTCGTTCCTCGGCTTTGCCAACTTCTATCGGAGGTTCATCAAGGACTACTCGAAGATCGCGGCCCCGCTGACCCGCCCTCCCGCGGTGACCGCTCACCCGCAGACTTCCCCTCGCGCCCGACGCCGTTCATGCGTACGAACAGCTCAAGGGTGCGTTCCACGACCGCCAGATCCTCCGCCATTTCCGCCCCGGCGTCCCGCTCGAACTAGAGACTGACGCCTCGGACTACGCGCTCGGGTCCGTCCTCTCGCAGCGACACGAGGACGGCAAGCTCTACCCGGTCGCGTTCCGCTCCCGCAAGTTCGACCAGGCGGAGCTCAACTACGAGGTGCATGATAAAGAGCTCCTGGCCATCATCGACGCGTGCAAGAGCTTCCGCCCATACCTCGAGTACGTCTCCTCCCCCACCAAGATCTTCTCCGACCACGCGAACCTCCAGTACTTCTTTACCTCCCGCATCCTCAACCGCCGCCAAGCACGGTGGTACGAGACGATCTCGGAGCTCTCGCTGACTCTCCACCACCGGCCAGGTCATCGTCAAGGCAAGACCGACGCCCTCTCCCGCCGGGCTGACTACGCGGAGGGCGCCAAAGCGAGCGAAGGCAAGCCCGTCACCTTCTTCCCACCACCCGTATCGCGGCTAACTCGCTCGCCCTCGCCGCGCAGCTCGATGCGCCCTTCCCGACTTCACCGCCTCGTCGCGGCCGGCCAGGACGACGACGACGATCTCTGCCAGATCCTGCAAGACCGCCGCCTCAACGAGAACGCCGACGCGCACGACGATCGGTGGCAACTCGACAACGACGGGCCTCCGCTTCGACAAGAAGGTGTACATCCCGGACGTCGCCGACTTGCGCCTCCGCGCCGTGCAAGCCGTGCACGACGAGCCAAGTGCCGGGCACCTCGGCGTCGAGAAGACGCTCGAGCGCAGACGCTCGATGACCTTTCCGCAGGAGCGCAAGTTCATCGAGTCTTTCGTCGGTACGTGCGACACCTGCTTCCGCAACAAGCCGCGCCGCTCACCCGCCCACGGTCTCCTACAGCCTCTCCCGCCGCCGACTCGCCCGTGGACCAGCATCGCCACCGACTTTATCGTCAAGCTCCTGACCTCCCGACACGGAAACGACTCGATCTGGGTCGTCGTCGACCGCTTTCTAAGTTCACCCACTTCATCCCCGCACCGAGGCCGGCACTGATGCCTCTGCCCTCGCCGACATGTTCTACAGGTACATCTTCCCCGCACACGGCCTCCCGGACGACATCGTTAGCGACCGCGGTGCCGTGTTCAACTCGAACTTCTGGCGGACGCTCAACAGGCTCACTCGCACCGTTGAGTATGTCCACCGCTTACCATCCCCAATCCGACGGCGTCACCGAGCGCCTGAACCAGTCGCTCGAGCAATACTTACGAATCTTCGTCAACTACGCGCAGGACGATTGGGAGGACCTCCCGCTCGCCGCATATGTCCACAACGACTCGATCCACTCGTCAACCAAGGTCACGCCATTCTTCGCCAACTACGGCTTCCACCCGCGCTTCAAGGTGACCTTCCGCGACTACGGCGACAAGCCGCTCGACGCTGACGCCGCCTCGCGCGCAGGAACGCTCTCGGCTCTACACCAAGTACTTCGGCACGAACTCGAGGTCACCGCGACAAGGATGAAGACGCACTACGACAAGAAGCGCCGAAGCGCCAACCTTCAAGGTAGGCGACTTCGCCTGGCTCTCGCACCGCAACATCCTGACCTCCCGCTCCTCACAGAAGCTCGACCATCGCTTCCTCGGCCCCTAAGGTCCTCGAGCGCATCGGTGAGCTCGTACCGTCTCGAGCTTCCCGACGGTGTGCGCCTTCACCCAGTCTTCCACGCTTCGCTCCTCCACCCGCACGCCGAGAACCCTTCCTGACCGCCTGCCCGCCCCGCCGCCCCTCACCATCGTCGATGGGCAGCCAGAGGAGGAAGTTGAAGCAATCTCGACTCGCAAACGCACACACGGCCGGCTCCGCTACCTCGTCAAGTGGCGAGGCAAGTTTAAGACGGACTGGCTCTCACGACGACGAGCTCGCTAACGCTCAAGAACTCGTGCAGGCGTTCCATCAAGCCTACCCGCCAAGCTCAATGCTCGCAGCGCGCAGGAGCGCGCGGGCGAGGAGGGGGTGAGCCGCACTCACCCGACCTTCCCAACCCGCTCTGACGCTCCTCCTCGCCTCCGCTTCCGCCGCAGCTCCGCCCTCCGCCGATCCACCGTCGCTCTGCGACACCGCCTTTCTCCTCGATTCTCTGTGCGCTCGTTTTGTTCCTCTTCCTTGTGCACCCTTTGTCGCTTTGTCCCCTTCCTCGCCTTGTTCTCCCTCTTATACTCGCGCTGACCTCGCGCTCCTCTCTCCTCACTTCTCTCGCCGCTACGCCCGCCTCGCACTGCACCTCCCTACGCCTCAACATGCCCGCCATCACCACCTCCTCCACTCCGTCCTCACGGTCGCATCCTCGCTCGACCGCGCCTTCGTCCACCTCCGCCGCGGCGCTACCTCCAACTCGACCACGATCCTCGAAATCTCGGCCTCGCATCAAGGAGGGCGAACTCGAGGTCCTCGGCACTCGCCAGCGCGCCACGGCGTATCAAAATGCGACGCGCATCGACACTCGCTGCAGTCGCTGCTGTTCGGCGCTTACTTCAGCAAGGTCACCCCGCCGGCATCCCCACCTGCTCGACATCGTCCGCGAGGCGAACAACGCGCCGCCGCTCGTGGTGCTCGGTGCTTACTACCTCAACTTCACCTCAACGCACCTGGCCACGAGCGGCAGCTCCCGCCTCACGCGCCTTCAGCACGAGTGGGACACGTTCGTCGACAACGCGTTCGACGGCCAGCTCGCAAACCCCAACTTCGACACCGGATTCACCCCTATCCGCCGCTCCCCGCGCCTGAGCGCCCACTCGGTGCGCTCTCTCCCTCTTCCCGTCTTCTGGCGTGTCGTGACGCCTCGCCTAAACAGGGGGGTTCTGTTACGCCGCCTTCGTCGCCTCCGCCCCCGCGCGCCACGCCGGTCGCCGGTACGCCCACCTCCTTCTCCGGGTCTGATCGCGCCGCTTACGCTCGCGCCCCTGCAGCAACAAGGCCTCGGCGACGCACTAGAACCTTCCCGCGCTCGCTCGGCGGCGCTGGACGCCGCGAGCACCTCCGCGCCTCCTCTCGCCCTTTCCCCGTCTTTATCTTTGCGTAGATTCTCATTCTCGCTCTCTTCTCTTCGTCGAAATCTTAGTCTTCTTACCCCTAGCGGTACCATCGTCTCGAGAGAGCTCGCTCGTCGACCAAGCAGCCCGCCTCGCCCATCGTCCCGCCTCCCGCCTTACACCGCTGATGGAGTGGAAGAGGATGGAGAAAGAGCGGCGCAGGCTTCCCTGGGTGCAGTATCGGTAGAAGAGTTCCTGGAGACGATGACGGTTCTATACTTCTATAGCGAGTGCTCTGACGTCGTTCACACAGAAAGGAGCGCTCGTCCCGCGTCCGCGCACGCCGTCCGCCTCTACATCCGCGCCCGCTCCCGCACGCCGTCTTCGCGCGCCTCCTTCTGCTCCTCGCCCACGCACGGGTAGTCAATGTACCCATGCACCTTGTCCGGCCCATACTGGTAGAACAAGTCGCGCTCGTACGGCGTGAGCGCGATCCCCTCGCGGAATCGCCGAACGAGGTCCGGGTTGCTGATCCAGTACCGCCCGACCGCGATCAGCGTGTTCTCGTGTGCGTCGGCGGCCGCGCGCGCTGTCTCGAGCGTGAACCCGCCCGCGACGATGAACGGACGCGGAGCCCAAAGGGCGTGCTGCGCGCGAGGTGGGCGTCGTCAGGATCTGCGACGGAGCGGCTGAGGACGGAAGAGGGACACACGATGAAGTCGAGCGACTGCGACGCCGACTCGCCCTCGACGGCGGCGATGCCCGCCATGCGCGCAGTGATGCAGTGCAGGTACGCGAGGTTCGGGTGACGCTCGCGCGCCTGCTCGACGTAGTACGAGAACGTCTCGACGACGTCCTTTGCTGGCATGCCCATGCTCTGCCAGGGCGAGTAGGGGGACAGGCGGACGCCGACGCGCTCGGCGCCGACAGCGGCGACGACAGCGTCGAGGACTTGCAGCGGGAAGCGCGCGCGGTTCTCGACCGAGCCGCCGAACTCGTCCGTGCGCTTGTTCGACACGGTCTGGAGGAACTGGTCGAGGAGGTAGCCTGCGGAAGACGGGGAGCGGTGAGCGGGAGAAGACGAGGGGAGAGGGGAGGGGCGCACCGTTCGCGTTGTGGATCTCGACACCGTCGCCGCCAGCCTCCTCGACAAACATCTTAGCCGCGCGCGCGTAGTAGCCAACGTGCTCCTGCAAGGGAAGCAAGATCAGCCTCGCGAAGGGGGAGAAGCCCGGGAGAAGAATGGGCGCACCTGAATCTCCTCCTTCGTCAGCGGGCGCGGCGTCGGCCCTCCCTCCATAGGCACGTCCGACGCGCTGACGACGTCCGCGCCGGTCTCCTCCTTGAGGTTGCCCGCGTCCGCCGTCCGTCCGAGGTTCCACATCTGGAGGTACAGCTTGCACCCCTTCGCATGCACACCGTCGACGACGCGCTTCCAGCCCTCGACGTGCTCCGCCGTCCAGATCCCCGGCGCGTTGGGGTACCCACCCGCCTTGGCGTCGATGAACGTCCCCTCGGTGACGAGGAGCGTGCCGGGCTCGGCGGCGCGCTGAGCGTAGTACGTCGCTGCGACGGGCTGCGGCGCGTGCGAGGCGCTCGCGCGGAAGCGCGTGAGAGGCGCCAAGACGAGGCGGTGGTCGAGCGTCATGTTGCCAACCTTGATGGGCGTGAAGAGGGCCGAGTCGGCGGCGGCGGTGGGGGCGGCGGTGGCGGACATGCTGGATGTGCGCTGTGGGTGTGCTGCGGCGGCGCGGAGGGAAGGATAGCAGCGATGTAGCGTAGACAGAAAGCAGGAGAAGGGGAGAAGAGCGAGAGAGCTGGGAGCCGAGAGAATCCAGCGGCGCACTCGGCGAAGCTCAGCGAAAGGTCATCAGGGCGTTCTCGGGCACGCTGACCTCAGCTCTCGCGTCCGTACGTGCGTGGGAGCGAAGCTGAGTCGGAGAAGATCAGCGAGGACCAGGCCGAGGGAAACTGAAGAAAAAGCCGACGAACCCCGCTGATCGAAGGCCGAGCGGATCTCGGACTCGGTGCCCACAGCAGTGTTGTGTATTGACGGGTGGCAAATACATAAGAGTAGCTTGAAAATCCAGCGTGGCTTGCTACTGGCGTTACCAACGGTAGTAAGCAAATGTAAGGGAATACAAGAAGTCTAGGTTGATTACATTTGCTCCCCAGCGCGCGCGCGTCACTCGATCTTCTCCTCCCACTCCTCGTCGGTCTCCTCATCGCTCACGAGGGTCGCGCGGCGGCACCATCGCACGGAGGGACGAGGTAAAGACGGCCGCCAAACCTTCGACGTTTCGACCCCCGATTCTTCGAATCTTCCCCCTCTCCACTGGAAGCAGGAAATGGCGGGAAACGCTTTTTGCGTGGTCGCTGGTCATCCGTGAGCTCCCTGCGAGTGGTTGACGCTTTCTGGCGGATGCTACTCTTTGGCAACTTGCCGCCCTTGCTACTGGCGTTACTAACGGTTACTAACATACTACTCGTAGTATTCGATTAGTAGTATGCACAACACTGCCGCTCGTCCGTCTTCCGCGAGTCTGGGCGGTACTGTGCCTGGCCTGGCCTGTTCGCGGGCACAGTGTGCGTCTGCAGTCGTCAATGCGTGCCCACACACACCGCGACAGTCGCGCTGAGCTCCCCCTGGACCGCACGAGCGCCTGGGCGGTGCAGACGGCGGCCGTCGCCGACCGCTGCCCTCCCGGCGATTTCCCACCGCCAGTTCCCGCTCGATCGCCGCAGAAACGAGCTTCCCTGCAGCGAATTGGAGCAGCGGGGAAGGGCTGCATTCAGATCGTAGCGGGAGATGGGCAGCGGAGCGTCGTTCTTCCCTTGAGGCGAGCGTCGCGGTCCATGACCCGCACATGGGTGTCTCCCCGAGTTGGCTGTATTGCCTTTGCCCCGCGATGCCCGACGTCGAGATGGAGGGGGATAGTGGGAGGCATGGAGAGCGAGCTGGGTCCGGCGCGTCGTTTCTCCCCGAGCGTGCAATGCGAATGCTCATCCTCGGTCCTAGTCCTGGGCATGGGCGGGCAAGGCGGGACGCGGGAGGCGGAGAACAGCGCGTGTGAAATACAGTGGTGTCGTCAGGAGCGCGGGGTAGTAGGGTAGGTCCCCTGGCGCGCAATCCTCGAGGAGGTCCAGCACCCGGTCCGCACTCGCGCAGACGGCGCAAGTGCTGCACTTGGTGCACAGTACTTCTGCATCGGGGACGTGACGCACATGCAGCGGCGTGTTCCTTCTTTCTAACCCTGATACAGGTGAGTGACTGACTCCGATGGACAGCGGAGTCAACGAGAAGCTCCTCGCACCCATCCAGAACGACCGGGTCCGCTCGCGCCGCCTGCAAGAGCTCTTCGACGAGTACTGTCGCCGTGCGCACATCCAGTTCTCGTCGGTTTCGAAGCTCCTCTGCAGTTTCCTGTACGCCGCAACTCCGGGCGAGGCCGAGTGCGTCGCACGCTTCTGCACGATGCCTGAGATCGTGGCTGAGTTCAACACCATCACCAGTGCGTCATCTCCCTCACATGCTGGGCATTGCTAACACGACAGGCATCTTGCGCAGCCTGGTGGCAGCACAAGAGCAACACCACGACACCGATTCTTGCCATCACTTCGCCCGCACGCCTATGCTCCGCTCGACTCGGCCCTCGTGCGTGTCGGACAGCCCCCGCTCGGCCTGCTGCGCTCAGCAAACGCGGGCGAAGGCCAGCATGCCGCAACCAACCAGCAGGCCAGTACGCAGCAGCCCCTCGCTGAGGGGGTCAAGCGGTGTGTTCCTCCTTTATTCCCTCCTCCCTTGAGGACGAGCTCACACTGTCTTTCAAAAGGCGTCGCGTGATGGACATGGCGCACGCAGCTGTCCGCCAGGCTGGCAAAGCAGCAGGCGTTCAGTGCGGCAGTGCCGGACTGGAAGGGCGAGTCGAATCACCCAACACTTGCTCGACGCGCGGGAGAAGTGGCCCAAGGTGCGTGTTGCTGGGTTCCTCCGTAGCGTGAGCGACGGGGGGAGAATGCAATCTACAGAGAGGGCGTACCTGGGTTCCTCCGTAGCGTGAGCGACGGGAGAGAACCCAAGCCGCGCGCGTCACGCTCCCCCCCCTTCCTCGCATCCGTCTCAGCCTCCTCCCCCGTCTCCTCCTCTCCTGTCCGCGTCGTAAGGCTGCGGCCTTACACCCTCCCCCTCCCCCTTCAGCGCCGACGCTCGGCGCTCAGCCCCCCGTCGCGCCCGACGGGCGCAAACATCCCCCCGCGCGGCCGAGCCGGGCACAACGCGCCCGTAAGGCGCGCTCCCCCACAAACTCGCGCCCGGCAGGCACAGCTCCGTCTCCCGTGCGGCCGAGCCGCGCATGCTGCGCTTGCAAGGCGCCCCTCAGCCCCGCGCCTCCCACTCGTCCAAGGCGAGGAGGTCCTCGACGTGCCACCCACGTGTTGTCCGCGTCCGGGTAGCCCACCCACTTGACGAGGTACTTGCGGCGCGCGCCTCGGCCCTTCTCATCGACGATCCTTTCGACCTCGTACTCCTTCTCGCCCTCGACGTCGATCGGCTCGGGGCGCGGCGCTTCGCGGTTGGGGGCGAGGAGCGGGTCGTTCGGGCGGTAGACCTTGAGCTTCGAGATGTGGAACACCGGATGCGCCTTGTCGTTCGCCGGCAGCAAGAGACGGTACGTCGACGTGTCAGGGAAGACTTCGACGACCTTGAACGGGCCGTCCCAGCGCGGGAAGAGCTTGGCGGCGCGGGCGTCGCGTGAGCTCGACTTGAAACGCCAGCGGCGGCCCGTTGAGTCGACCATGACCTCGCTGCCGACGTCGATCCGAGGCTCGGGCGCGCGCTTCTTGTTCGACTGCGCGGCCTGCCGCACCTTCGCAGCGGCGAGATCGTCACGCGCAGCCTGCACGCGCTGCTCGCGTTGTGCGACCCACTCGCCCGCCTCGGGGGCCTGGAGCGGGCCCTGCGCGGCCTGCGGCGGCGGGTGGACGACCGGGCGGAACCCGAGCACGAGGTCGAAGGGCGCCTGCCCGGTCGAGTCGTTCACCGCTGTGTTGACGGCGTACTCGGCGAGGGAGAGCGCAGCGACCCAGTCGCGCTGCTCGCGCGAGACGTACTGCCGCAGCACCTGGACGACCGTCTTGTTCGTGCGCTCGCTGCGCCCATCGGTCTCGGGGTGGAACGACGTCGACATCTGCAGCTGTACGCCAAGGCGGGAGTGGAGTGAGCGCCAGAACCGCCCAGTGAAGAGCTTGTCCCGATCCGAAACGAGACGCACGGGCAGCCCGAAGAGGACCACCCAGCCCCGGAAGAACCGCTCGGCAAGGTCCTTGGCAGTGTCCTTGGTGCGGCAAGGGATGAGGCGCGAGTAGCCCGAGAGACGGTCCGTGACATTGAGAAGCTGATCGTATCCTTCAGATACTGGCAGCGGCCCAACAAAGTCGAGCGCGACGTCCGAGAAGAGACGAGGCGGGATGGACAGCGGGTGCAAGAGCCCCGCACGCCGCGTTGTGCGCGCCTTGTGCCGCTGGCAGCCGTCGCACTCGGCGACGTACTTGTCGACATCCCTCGCCATCCCAGGCCAGTAGAACGAAAGCGAGAGGGAACTCAGCGACTTCCTTGCTCTTAGGTGTCCGAGTGCGTCGTGTGCGTCGTGCAGGAGCGCCTCGCCGACCTCGACGACCTTCGGGACGACGATGCGCGTGTCGTCAAAGTACAGGACGCCGTCCTTGCTCGTGAAGCTCGGCGAGGAGCCCAAGTTCTCGCTGAGCTGCGAGGTGAAGGGGTCCTCAGCGTATCCGGCGCGGATCTTGTCCAGCACCTCGCGAGAGATGGACGCCTCAGAGATCCCGCAGACCGCCAGTGCCGCCGCCTCGCTCGAGAACGAGAAGCGCGAAAGCGCGTCTGCGACGGCGTTCTGCTTGCCCGGGACGTACGAAAGCTCGTAGTCGTCGTCCGCGAGCGTCTCTGTCCACCTCGCCTGTCGCTTCGAGAGCGTCGGCTGCGTCCCGAAGTGCTTAAGCGTGTCGTGGTCCGTCAGAACGCGAAAGTGCACGCCGAGCAGGTCCACCCGCCACGCCTTGAGCGCAGCGATGATGGCCAGGAGCTCCTGCTCGTGTGTTGGGTAGTTTTTCTTGGCAGCAATGTACTGGCGCGAGTAGAACCCGCACGGCAACGCCGTCCTCCAGTCATCCCCCTGAAGCAGCACCGCGCCGATCCCCACCTTCGAGGCGTCCGTCATCAGCCAGATCGGGACCTCCGAATCCTGGTCCAGCGGCTTGAGGACCGGAAGCGAGGTCACGATCCGCTTGATCGCTTCGAACGCCTTCTCCTGCCGCGTGTTCCACATCGCCTCGATGCTCGTCAGACCCTTCCTCGTCAAGGGGGTCAAGACGGCGGTGTGCTCGGCGAGCGAGGGGATGAACTTCCTCAGGTATTGCACTACCCCGAGGAAGCCGCGCACCTGCGTGACCGTCTTCGGCCGCGGCCAGTTGAGGATCTTCTCGATCTTGGAGCGATCCGCCTCGAGCCCTGCGCGCGAAATAACGTGTCCGAGGAATTCTGCGCGCGTCCTGAAAAGTTCAGTCTTCTTCGCGGAGCAGTAAAGACCCGCCTCGCGGAGAGTGGAGAGAACGGCGCGGCAGTTCCTCTCGTGCTCCTCGAGCGAGTTCGAGTAGATGATGATGTCGTCGATGAAGGCCTCGCAGCAGACGCCGATGAGGTGTCGGAGCGCCTCGTTGACGCGCGCCTGGTGCGTCGCGGGCGCATTGCAGAGCCCCTGTGGCATGACGGTCCACTCGAAGAGGCCCCACGGCGTCTTCATGGCGGTCTGCTCGACGTCCTCGGCGAGCAGCGGCGTCTGGAAGAAGGCGTTGGTCATGTCGATCTTGCCCCAGACCTTCGCACGCGCCGCATCGGCGAGGACGACGTCCGGGAGCGGAGCGGCGTCCGGTCCTTGACCGTGTTGGCGTTGATCGACCGGTAGTTGTTGACCCAACGCGGATCCGCTGTCGGGTCGCGCTTGGGCACGGCGAACGCCGCCGAGGCGTACGGCGAAGTCGAAGGGCGCAGCCGGCCCGCCTCGAGGTGCTCCTCGAGCATGCGCTTCCACGCTTCGCGCCACTTGCGCGGGATTGCGAACCCGCGCTGGTTGTGGATCTTCTTGTCGTCGACGAGTCGGATGCGGTGGCGCGTCGTGCACTTTGCGAGGTAGTCGGCCGTGGGCGGCGGCAGTGTCGACGGGAAGAGGTCGCCGAACTCTGCCAGGAGCTTCTTTGCTCACGCGGCCATGTCCTCGAGCTCCTTGTCGTCGCCCGTGACCTGCTCGTGGAGGCGGACCGCGCAGGCCTGCGCGAGCTCTGCGACGAGTGCCCCCCGTGCGCTGTCATCGAGCCCGTCCATCTGCTCGACGAGCGTCGGCGGTCCGTACGGCTCGTCGAAGAGGTCGATCGGCTCGAGGTTGCCATCCTGCGACTTGAGGAGCTGCGGCTCGTCGCCCGGGACGACGGCGATGCGGTGCCGCTTGAGGAAAGGGTTGCCGAGGATGATCTCGTACGGCTCCTCGATGTCAGCGACGAGGAAGCACGTCTCGCCGGCGGACCAAGCGCCGTTCTCGAGCTGGAGCGGGACGCGGACGAAGTCGGTAATGATGGTTTCCGTACCCCCTGCCTTCAGCGCCAACCTCGCCCGCTTCGGTCTACTCAACTTCGCTCTGACTAACCCCAGCTCGCCGACCGCCCTCTGCGAGATGAGAGAGACGGAAGCGCCAGAGTCAGCCAGGGCACGAAGCGAGCAGCCTCGGCGGAAGGTGCCGACGCGTACGGCTAGGGGAGGAAAGGCGCACCACTCATCGTCCGAGTCGGTCCCGTATGCCAACGACTTGGGGAGCTCGATGTCGTCTTGCTCGTCCTGGAAACTGCTCGCGGCGATGCCGACGCGCTGCGGCCGTGCAGTTGTCGAACCGCCGCCGACGTCCTTCGTCCAGCCGGACGGTACGGGCACGACGTGTCCCGCAGGCGCCCACTCGCGGCACTGAGGCGACTGATGGCCCGCGTTCGCCTTGCGGCACTTGAAGCAGCCGTCGTTGGTGGCGAGCCAGTCCCGCTCGCGTATGGTCAGCGGCGGCGGGCGGGCTGAGGCGTCGTTCGTCGCTGTCGTTGCGGTCGTGGTGGTAGTCGAGGTCGTGCGCGGCGTGCTCGACCTGCTCGTTGTCGACGAGATGGTGGTGGCGGCGGTGCGCTTTGAGAGCGACTTGACCTGCGCGGCATTGCTGCGGCGGCGGGCGGTGATGCGACTCCATTCGTCGCGCGCCTTGGCGTCGACTCGACACGGCGTCCGACACCTTCGCCGAACGGGCGCGGACGAACGCGCTCGTCGCGACCGACGCGATCCTCTCGGCGCGTGTCGCGATGACGGTGCAGGAGAACCGCCACCGCCGCAACGAAGCGGGCAAGTTCGCCGTCGGCGACAAGGCGTACATCTCGGCGGCGTCGCTGCGCTTCCCGTACGCGCTGTCGGGCAAGTTCATCCCGAAGTACGTCGGGCCGTTCGAGATCACCGCCATCGGCTTGGCCACCTCGACGTACACCTTCAACCTCCCGTCATACCTCAACATCCACAAGCGGCTCCACGTCTCCAAGTTGCGCCCGTGGTACCCCAACGACGACTCTCGCTTCCCCTCGCGCGCCTTCGCCAACCCTCCTCCCCTCATCGGCGCGACGGACGACCCCGAGGCCGAGTGGGAAGTCGAGAAGATCGTCGGCGACAAGACGGTCCGCGGGCGTCTCAAGTACAAGGTCCGCTGGCTCGGCTGGGCCGCGCGCTGGGACGACTGGATCGACGCCGAGGAGCTCAAGACTGGCGCAGCCGCGATCGTCGACGCCTACGAGTCGAGCAAGTCGGCAAGGCGCGCACCCGCACCTCAAGGCGCGCGCAAGCGCGGCACCCGCTCGCGCGTCGTGGCCCTCCTCTCTTCCCTCACGATACGCTCCGTTCTAAGGGGGGTGGGTGCTAGGCCGGGATCCGCCTCCTCCGCGTCGTCGCTCGTCAAGGTTACTCGCTGAGTCCCCTTTCCTCTCTTTCTCTTTCTTGAACGTCGCTGTTTCTCTTCCCTCTCGCCCGCAGACCACCCCTACCTTCGTCGGGACGGTCAAGGTCGAATGCGGGGGTTGAGTGATGGCGCGAGGGCCTCGTCTGTAGCAGCACGATCCCCTCTGGTCCTCTAGCGATCCCCTCCCCCTCCTCTGGCTCAGCAAACTACACTCGAGTCACTGTTACTTCGGCGCGTACCGCTTCCACAGTCCCGACCCGAGCGGTCCGCCTCTTCTCGCATCGCGCTGAGGAGAGTGCGCCCTGCATTTCTCCCCGAGCGTGCAATGCGAATGCTCGTCCTCGGTCCTCGTCCTGGGCATGGGCGGGCAAGGCGGGACGCGGGAGGCGGAGAACAGCGCGTGTGAAATACAGTGGTGTCGTCAGGAGCGCGGGGTAGTAGGGTAGGCGGAGCAGCGGCAAAGGAAAGGGTCGAAGGGCAGGCGCGGTGGGGGGGTGATACAGGAGCGGAGGGCGAGGAACGGGAGGAACGACGTGCCATATCGTGCATGCGTGCGAGATAATCGAGGAGAGGAAGAAGAGTGCATGCACGGGCTCAGCGGACGGGGCTCGGGCTCGCCGGCGGCGAGCGCGCAACCATCGAGTTGCGCGGGCTCGACGGCGACCGCGGGCTCTCGTTGCCCGCAACCTTCTCCGCGAGCTCCTCCATCGACGGCTCGTTCTTGCTCATCGCCTCGCGGATCATGCTGATCGTGTTCTCGAGGCTGCGCCGCCTCGTCGACGGGCTCGTCCGCGTCGTCCCGAGCGAGCTCTGCCGCCGGTGGTGCCGCTTGAACGGCGAGCCGTCGGTGCTCGGCGAGCCGGCGATGGGCGACCCCAGCGGCGAGGCCGAGCTGGGCGAACCCATCGGCGAGTCCTTCTCGCTCGTCGGCGTGTCGACCAGCCCAGGCGAGGCGGGCTCCTTGGCCGTGAGCTCGGGCGAGACGCGGCCGCCCATCTCAGGCGAGGTGGGCGCCGTCGAGCCGCCGATGGGCGACGCGAGGTCGCCAAAGACGTCGCCCTCTTCGTCGTCGCCGGACGACGCAGCGGCCGCGACGGCAGCAAAGTCCTCCGGGTCGATGAGGTCGGGCGGGAGGTGCTCGTTGTCAATGTCAGACTTGCGCGCGTCGGTAAAGTTGGTGATCGACTGCTTGATCCCGTCGGCGCCGTTCGCGAGCGCACCATGCGGGAGCACCTGCGCGCCCGAGACGTTCTTGAGCTCCGAGACCGCCTCCGACTCCTCGCTGCAGGTTGCGATCGCATCAGCCGTTGAACACTCGGGTCGGAGCACGCGCAGCAGGTGGACGTACCGGAGGACGGAGAAGATCTTGCTCATCTTGCCGACGGCGAGGATCTTGCTCTTGATCGCGGCGCGCCTCTCCGCCGCCTGCTCGTCTGCAGACTCGTACACGCACGGTCAGCTCAAGCCGCAGGAGGCGGGAAGGACGGGGAGAAAGAGACGCACCGGTCAGGCCCTCCTCGTCCTCGTCGCCCTCTGCGACGGCCTCCTCGTCGGCCAGCTCCTCCTCCTCCTCGTCGAGCTCCTCCTTGCTGCAGATGCCCAGCATCGCGATGAGCATGTCGGTGACTGTGCGTGGGTTGAGAAACATCCAGTCAGCACCGCTCCTCGTGCGCGGAGCTGCTCGAGCCAGCAGTGAAGAGGAGGACTGCGCAACGCACTCTTCTCGCCGACGAACGGCAAGCTCCACGTAAACACGTCCATGAAGTTGGGGAGCCAGTAGGGGTGCGGCGAGCAGTTGAACTGGCGGATGTTCATGACGTTGTTCTCGTACTTGAGCACAGCCGCCTTGTTGTTGTACACGTCGAGGTAGTTCGGCGCAGAGAAGATCGTCATCACCGACGGGAACCCCGTCGTCTTCGTCTTGCGGTACATGCGGTACCTGCCGAGCGCGGGCGGCGTCAGTGCGATGGCAGAAGTGCGAGACAGGGGGAGCGGCACACCCCGCGTCCTGCGCCTCGTGCGCACGGATGATGCTGAGGAGGCCGTTGCGCTCGAGGAACTGACATGCCGCCGTGTACCTGCGAGGCGAGGAATGGGTTAGTACGCCGCTCGGTGACATAAAGGCGAGCGCTGCGGGCGGCGCGCCGACCCGCAGGAACACCTGCCGCAGCACGAGCGGCGGAACGCACGTGAAGAAGTACGAGCAGCCGCGGACGTGGTTGTGGACGAAGCCGTCGTTGTTCTTCTCGTTGCCAAACTCCTCGAGCGGGTCGGCCCAGAGGATGTCGCACATGAGGCCGTGTGTCGGCGGCTCGCGGAAGCGGTTGATCTGCGCGAGTATCGACGTCAGGCTCGCTCGTCCACGTGCGGGACGGATGAGAGGGTGCGACGAGGAGGAGTGGAAAGGTGGGAGGAACGCACGACGCGGAGGTCGTCGAGGGTGTTGAGCTCGGGGGAGAGGCCGCCGTGGATGCAGAGGAACTGCTTGTTCATGACGGCGGCGAGCGGGAGCGTGCAGAACGATTCCATGCACGCGTTGTAGACCTCCTCCGAGTACTTGTGCTTGCCTGCAGGCGTACACGCGTACAAGACGAGCCGTCAGACTCGGCGTACGAGCAAGGAGACGGGACGGCGCGCGAAGACGCACACTCGAGCTTGAAGGTGAAGTAGTCGGTCAGGTGGCGGCACTCGTGGTTGCCGCGCAGCAGGAAGAGCGTGTTCGGGTACCAGATCTTGAGCGACCACAGGTACAGCACGCACTGCGCGACATAGAATATGTGAGCAAGGACTCTGACGTGTACAGCGAGCATCAGGGCGGGCAAAGACGCCGCTAACCGCGTCGAGGGCGGAACACGGGCTCACCTCGATGGAGAAGTAGCCGCGGTCGACGTAGTCGCCGAGGAAGAGGTAGCGCGTATCTGCGGGGTTGCCGCCGACCTCGAAGAGCTTCATCAGGTCAAACTGCGACAGGAGAGCGGCGGTTAGCTCAGCGAGTGGAGGAACAATGGACGCGAGAAGCTGCACGCACGTATTGCCCGTGGATGTCACCGCAGACTGCAGAGCGTGCGAAGGTGAGTAGGCCATCGTGGGAAAGTACCAGGCAGCGGGGTGCAGCGGCGCGCTGTACGCACCGGTGATGGGCGCATCGACCTCGAGCAAGTTGGGCTCCTCGCGGAGGACCTTGCTCGCCTCGCGGAGGATGAAGAGTGCCTGTGTGGCTCGTCGGAGTCAGTACCGCGGAGAAGCAGGGAGGTGGCGTCGCGGACCTGTTCGTCGGTGAGGCGGCCCTCGCGGTAGAAGTGGTTCTTGAGGAAGGCGATGTTGGGCTTTTGGCGGGTCTCGTCTGCGTAGAACTGCTCGTCTGTGGGCTTGTGGAAGGCGGGGGCCTGAACATCCTTTACGACGCGCTCGGTGGTGTTGAACACCTGTCCCTCGTCGGAGGTGTGCACGGTGAAGTCGATCGAGGGCAGGCGGGTCCTGCGGTTGTGGACGGCCGATACGGCAGCGGCCGTGTGGAGACGGCGCTGGTTCGGGTCGAGCGACATGCTAGCTGGAGGCGAGGGCGCGGCGAGCGGGGCGGAGTGATGAGGCGGGCGCGGGGAGGGGGCGCGCGGCGGTGGAGCTGCGTGCGGGCTGGGTTGGGCGGGGTGGGTGCGCGTGTGGTGCGCGTGCTGCGGTGCTCGCGGGCTCTGCACCTGCCAAGGGGTCGACGCGGGAGCGAGGAGGCGCCGTGGCGAGACCGCGAGAGGGTCGAGCGAGCCGTCGCTCGCCCAAACCCTCGCCAGATTGGCCTCTGGGAGGTGCCAGAGCTGTGTAGACCTATTAGAGCAGCCTCTAAACCGCCAGAACCGCAAAGGGAGGCGATGCTGACGAGGTGCAGTGCCCCCTTTCTCCGGCGCATCACAATAAGCTCCATCTCAACTACAGCATCCTGCACCGAGTGAGAGGCTGAGTATGCTCAGCGAGAGGTTTTATCTAGGTGCAAGCAAGATAGGCACTAGCGCGTGGTGAAGGCCGCTGCGCCCTCCGCGCCGTCTCTCCCCACAACCTCATCGCCGGATCCGCTTCGCACCGGCTGTGCAGTCTCACGCTACAGCCCAGTTGAGCCCAAGACTGCTTCTCTTTGCCTCCTCCTCTCCCTCTGCGTCTACTGCCCGCACTCGCCGCACTCAAGGAGGCCTGACCGCCGGAGGACGAGCACCCCGAAGGAGCAGGGACGCAGGCGCGTAACGCCTCCTTGCATATACGAGATTTCCCAGCTCACCCACCCGCACCCACAGTATGTCGCCCAGCAATGGCGATGCGCCGCCGTCTCCGCGTTCGTCTCCGAGGGGGACTACCTCACGGCCCTCTCCGCTTCATCCGCACCCACGAGGCGGCTCTCGCAGCGTACTACGCACCGCGACCAAAGCAGAGGGCCGCCCCGCCGCCAAGCTGGACGACCGTCCTCACGCTCGGCATTGTCCCCACCGCCGACTCCGCCTCGCCCCCTCCCCCTCCGCGCCGCGACCCGCTCGTCCTCAAGTTCGACCCGCACCACCTTTACTACCTCCTCCTAAAATTCGACGAGCTCGTAATCCCCGGCACGGGCGAGCTCGATGTCGCCATCGAGGGCGGGACGACTCGTCCGATGAGCGTCGACTACTCGGCCGTCCCCGGCGCAGGCTCTGGCCGCGCGGGAAGCCTCCTCGGCGAGCTCCCCGGCGCAGGGATGCTCGGCTTCCCGGCCAGGAACGGCGACGACGCGCGGAGCGTTCGCAGCGGGATGTCAAGCTTCTCGTTCGGGTCGGGCTGGTGGGGGCTCGGCGGCGGGCACAAGCTGCTCCCGACGAAGGAAGAGGAGGCCGCCAACGTGCGGTACATCTACTCGTCGTGCACCAAGCTCCCGCGCTCAAGCTCGCGCCCTTCCACCTCGTCGCGGCAGAGGGCACGCCCGCGCTCGCGTGCGCAGTCGAGGGCTTCGCCGACTGCCCCCCGCCCGCGACGTGCGTCCCGCTGAACGCGTTCAAGAACCTTCAGGCGCTCGTGCTCGAGGACCTCGACCCGCGCGGGTTCCTCGGCTGGGACGTCCTCGCCGTTCAGCTTCGCAGCCTCGAGGTCCGCCGCGGCGGGATCGAGGACGTCGGCGAGCTCATCTGCGACGCGCCCTGTGAGGACCTCGCGCGGCGGACGGAGGAGGAGCGGAACAGGCCCGTTGGGACGGAGCGGAGGCGGAGGGCGGCGGGGCTCAGCGAGTCGTCCTTGCCCTGCGGCGACGAGGTCGACCGCCCCGCCTCGCCGTCGACGGCCGCGCCCCACGCCGCCGCGACATGCCTGGTCATCTTCCGCCACCTCTCGCTCGTCGACAACTCGCTCACCTTCATCCCCTCGCCGCCGATGACGTTCCTCCCGACGCTCACCTCGCTCGACCTCTCGTCCAACCTGCTCATCTCGATCCCGCCCGCGCTCGCGCACCTCACCTCGCTCCGCAGCCTCAACCTCAGCGACAACATGATCGACTCGCTCCTCGGCGTGGCGAAAGCGCTCGGGGCGATCACGGCGCTCAACCTCTCCGGAACCGGCTCGAGAACCTCTCAGGGCTGGACCGCCTCGCCGCGCTCGAGCGCCTCGACGTCCGCGACAACACCCTCGGCGAAACGCTCGAGGTCTCGCGCGTGCGCGCCTCCCGCTCCTCCGCGAGGTGTACCTCGCGGGAAACCCATTCACCCGCCCGCGAGAGGAGGGCGGCGACGACGCGTGGCGCACGAAGAGCTTTGGCTACTTTTGCGGAGGAGGACGCGCACGGGCATCGGGACGCGAGCGCGGCGAGCGTCCGCATCGATGGCGCGGGGATGAGCGGCAGCGAGCGCCGCGCTGTCGAGGCGGAGCTGGCAAGGCGAGGGACGCCTGTCGGGCGGCACCGGCGCGCGAGTGCCGGTGGTGCGGATTGCCCGGCAGCGGTCAGCGAGGGGCAGCACAAGGTCGTCGTCGGTAGGAGGGTCGTCACCGCCCCGGACCGGCCCCACCGCGCGCACTCGCCCTGCCGCCGCTGCCCGCGCCGTCCATCGCGACCGAGACGGCGTCGATCGCCTCCTCCGGCGCAACCGCCGCGCAGCCCGCCTCGCCGACGAAGCCCCGCGCGCGGCGGCACAAGCCGCGGCGGATCGTCGACCTCGATGCGGACGCCTCACACCCCTCCTTCCCTCGCCTCGGCCTCCTCTGCCGCGCCGCCCGCACAGGGCCGCGACTCGGACCAGCCCTCCTCCTCCGGCGCCGAGCGCTCGAGCTCTTCCCACGCCGCTGCCGCCGCCGCTGCGGGTGTCTCCTCCGAGGGGCTCTCCTCTTCCCCTGCCGCTGCTGGGCGGGCACCCGCTCCCTCGGCCCGTCCTCCGCGCGGTCCCGCGCGGCGCGAGCGCCTCTCGGCCTCGTCGTTCGAGCCGCCCCCTCGACGCAGGCGCTGGCGGGCGAGGCGCTGCGAAGGCGGATCGAGGCGCTGGGGAGGAGGTGGGCGAGAGCTGGTTGAGCGTGCTCGGGGAGCGGGAGGCGCGCGAGCGGGAGAGGAGGGACGCGCCGGTCACGACGTCGCAGTCGGCGGCGGTCGAGGCGGAGGGAGCGATGGGGAGCGGGAAGGGGGCGCATGAGGCGCGGGAGGAGCCGCGCGTTGAGGGAGAGGAGGCGGCCGCGCGGGCGGAGGACGCGTCGCAGGCTGATGCAGTCAGTCCTCCGGCGCCTGGTGCGGCGACCGCGCCGCCAATCAACTCGGCGCGCGCACCCGCGCCGGACGAGGAGGCCGAGGCCGTCGCAGCGGTGCCGACGGCGGTCAAGAGCGTGCGGAAGAAGAAGGGCAAGGGCGGGAAGAAGAAGGGCGGGCGGTGAGAAGTGCGGTGATTCCCCTGGCGGCGTGTGGAGTAACACCCCCTTTCTCGTTCTCGTCGTAGCATACTAGACTCGCTTGATCCTGCGTCGTTGTTTTCTGCAACTGCACTTGCGCTGGCCCTTGTTGACGCGCGAGCGAAAACCTCCCGCACAGTACCTCCCGCGTCTTCCGCTGACTCGCTTGCGTCGACTGCTGAACGCGCACGGCTCGACTCGCGAGCGATTGTTCAATGACACAACAGAGCAGAACAGCGGCCAGATGACTACGGACCGTACGGCACGGTCATCTACGCCGACTCGTTCCCACAGATGCCCAATTTCTGCACAAGCTCGTCGACCATCGGATCGATCGCGTCCGTCCGGATGTCTGCGTCGGTGCGGGAGTCAGCATCTAGCGGTGAAGCGTCAGAGAGAGGCGGACGCACAATGCACGCCGTCCGCGAGCCTCGTGTCCTGCTGAATCGGCTTCGAGATTGCGCCAGCGTCGACGACCGCCCACCCCGCCTCGAGCGCCGTCTTCGTTACGAGGGCGTTCCACCGCCCGAGGCGCTGCGCCGTGCGACAGTCGAAGCGCTCGACCGCTTGCGGGTACCATGCCGGCGAGGTGACGAAGATGAACGTTGTTGGCGCGGGCGGGTCCCGCTGCACTGCAGCGCCCGCGTCCCCGCCGTCTTCTTCGGCCCGTAAGAGCGCCGCAGTGTGCGCTTGCGCCTTGCAGTGCGCGACCTTTGCGGGCCACTCGCGGAGCTTGCGCGAGATGTGTGCAACGTATTCGGAAGTGGGCGGGCAGCGGTAGCATGCGGCGTGCGCCCCGCTCGAGACGACGATCGAGTCGAAGTCGCGGATGTACGCGCAGTCGATGTCGGCATCAAGGAAGGCGTCCCTGCGCGAGGGCGGCGGTTTGAGAAGGTCAGCCTGCGCGGCGAGCGCGCGGAGGAAGTGCAGGCCCACCACAGAAACTCCTGAGTGCGCAGGGGTGTCAGAACAGTTTCGCAGAAGAGGCCGAGAACGGGAGCGCACGAGATGGAGATTGCCGACCCGCGACGCCTTGTTCGCAACCTTGAAAGACGAAAGCGCCATCTCGTCGTTTCCCTTCATGCGATGGAGGAGGACGTCGTACAGCCCCCGCGTGTGCGAATCTCCGAGGAAGAGCGCGCGGTGCGGGCGTGCGAGGCAGCTAGTATGGTTGCGGAAACGGAGGCCGTCGTGCTGGAAGGCGCAGCCCGTTGGGACGAAGGTGTGGAAGCCGGCGGTGGCACGGTCCTTGGCCATCGGGAGCTGATAAGGCGGGTAGAGGATGGAGGGGAGCGGAGACGGGACGTAGACGCCCGCGACCGGGCGAGGACCGGTACATGCTGGAAGGATGGCAGGAGCGGCCGCTCCGGTGGCTAGGGGCGAAAGAGCGCCGCCCAGTAGCGGTGGGATGTAAGGCGTGCATTTGCCATCGCAGATCGATAGCTGGAGAGGGCGTTCGAGAAGGGGAGCGAGCAGGCGAGGGATTTCGTGCCCTGGGGTCGAAATGTAGGCGTTGTAGTCCTATGTGCGCTGCCTCGTGAGCGCGCGCTCTCGATGGATCCCCATGGGCAGACGAACCTCGTAGAAGTGCGTGATTTGCAGCCAAAATACACCCGGATTTGCGAGCGCAACGTCGAATTCGTACGAGCAGTCCGCTGCGTCGATGCGGCTCGGGTCGTCGACGACGAGTCGTTCCGCACCGTCGATCTGCAGCTGAAAGGTATCCGGGCCGAGCTTCTCGTGGACGAAGCGACGAGTCGCCTCGTCCTCGTTCAGGTCGGGCGAGGGGTGGCGGCACCTGCTCTGATCACTGCGCGCTAGGCGAAGGCGGAAGGCGTTGCAGCGGTTGCGTGAGTAGGATAGCGAGATGTTGAAGGCGGAGTTGGGGGAGTCGAGGGACTGGAAGGGGGAGAAGGCGGACAGGTCGATGAAGGCGTCGACAGGGCGTCCTTCTTGTGGAGACGGGCAGGTGTACGGGCCTGTCGTGGTCGCAGCAGGCGCGGACGGCACGAAGTGAGGAAAGACGAGACGCCCGAGGTGCAGCTGGAGACGTCATTCAGCGACGTCCGTGCGAGCGAGAAGGAAGAGCAGAACGAACGTTCGTCGCGAAGACGAGAAGCGCCAGAAAGCCAACCGTCCGACGCATAACCTTCATGCACGGTCGGATGTGGCACAGCAGCGTCACGGGAGAGCCCTGTCGAGACGCGAAGGTCAGTTTGAGCGACGCGTTGCGCGCACGTGAAATAGGCGCCCGCGCACCTCCTCCCATCCGTCTTCAGGCCTTCGCCGGCTCGCGGTCTCTTGACAGTGAAACGAGGCCGTGGGAGCGTCGAAGGACGTCGCAGCGCTTTGCGAAGACGACAGCAGGCGAGCATCGCTACAGGCGGATCTGCTCAATGACCAGGGAAGTCAGTTCGTCTCGCTGGCGAGCAGCGGCGAGTTAGCTCACGACCGTCGTCGTAGCATCTTGTCGGCTAGGAGAGCGCAGCGCAGGAAGCAGCTGAACAGAACAACGGTGCGCACCATGCCCCACCTCCCATTCACAGCGTCGGGTCGCAGGTCTCACCCCTCGGTTGCAGATGCAGCTGCCTCGCACCCAAATTCAGCCCGCGGTGCGCTTACCTTCCCCCTCCATCACTGATGGGCGTGCGGGGGTGTCAGGGAGGTGGAGGAGGACGATCGCCCTGCTCCCGCGACGCTCCCGCCGGCCGCAGTTGCTCGAGCGCCCTGTCCCGCCCGGATGCCCGCCTGAGGGGTAGTCCGCCAGCAGATCCTCCGCAGTGGCATGTCGGCGTGCACGAGTACGCCCGCAGCGCGGCGGATCGTGTCGAGCGCCTCGAAGCGATGAAGCGGGAGCAGAGCGGGAGTAGGAGCGAAGCAGCAGGGCGGACGGACGCTTGCGCCGGCCGCTCAGCACGTGTTGCTGTTCCCAGTCAGCAGCGGCGGCTCGCCGACCGTGATGGCGTCGAATCGGGCGTTGGGAAGGGCGAGAGGGGAGGAGGGCCGACTGAAAGGGAGCTTGTACGCTGGGGGGTCTCGTCTCTTCTACGCACGGGTGCCGGCAACATGGGAGCTACCCTAGCCTCTCCCCTCGCGATGGACGCGTTGTGAGCCCTTCATTGCGCATCCAACCCCACCGCGCACACCTACTGTACAAGCCCCGTCCCGCCTGCATGCGGGACCGAGGCGAAGACGACGCAATGCTGACGGAAGAAAGGGGCAGGAGTGGGGAGGAGGCGGATACGCCGGGAATAGAGGGGGCGGGAGAGGGAGTCTAGTCTAGGCGAGCTGCGGGGCGGCGGGTGGAGGGGCGGTTTGCTGCGGACGGTTCAGAGGGTCAGCACGTGTGGAAGACGAGGGCGAGGGAACGCTTGATAGGCGTACTTCGGGGAGCTGCGGGAGGAGGGCGTCAGCTTCGCACGGCGTGGGAGAGGAATGAAGGGAACGCACCAGAGGCGAGATAGGCTTGTTGGTCTCCGCGAACAACCTGCATGACATGTGGACGTCAGTATGAGGTGCAAGATGCGGACGGGACGAGGAGAGACGCACCGGCCGACGAGCACGCCAACACCCTCGAACACACCGAGGAGGATACCGCAGCCGATGGCGGACCCGAGCATGCCCTTCGGTCCACCTGCGCGCATCTCATCGTCAGCCCGACGTCCTTAAAGAACAGAGAGGCGCGACGCACTCCGCACCGCGAGGGTGCCGCCAGTGAGGAACCCCGAGATGATGGCGTTGTACGGGTCCTCCTTCTGCCTGTACCCCTTGACCGCGCAGTCAAACGTGGAGAAGAGCCCACCCCAGACACCAAAGTTGCCGCCGACGACGGGCGCGCGCGCCTTGATGGCCGAGAGGGACCCGAGGAGGCGGTCGCCGCGGGGCGAGTTGCGCGCGCCCTTGATGCCGTGCCAGACGGTGCCGCCTACTGCGCCCATCGCGCTGTGTGCGGCGGAGGGTCAGTACGGGGTCGTGTGCCCGGGGTGCCGGAGCAGGCAGCGATGGTCGCGAGGCGAAAGGGACGAGACGCACAAGGCGCCACCAAAGTCGTTGAGAATGACCCAGGGGCTGTTTCAGCGACGTGGAGTGCAAGCAGGCATCGCACGCAGCAGTGGACGAGGCGGTGAGGAGGATCGGGGACGGGAGGAAAGGGAGAGATCAGCTCGGTGCCTCAGCCTCAGGGGAGCCGGTCAGAGAGCAGGGCGCACCAGGGGTCGCGGGTGTGGTCGCTGCAGGTGCGCGCATGTCAGTACAGGTGCTGCTGAGGGAGCGAGAGATGAGACGCACTGCCTGGACATTTTCGAGACGCTGCAGCGAGGGTGGGGCGAGGTAGGAGGGCTGGAGGGGCTCGCAGAGAGTGGCTAGAGACGTGCGACTGGCTCCTGAGCAGCTGAGCGTGGACCGGGGAGCGCGAGGGGGCAGCGAGGTGGCGGTCCGTCTCTGTTCGTCCTCGCGCGGCAGAGGCCCCGCGGCTGATGAGACCGCACCTCTCCCTCGGCGTGAAGCGCCCTTGCAACGCCTGCGTAGTGCTCGTTCAACCTCTCTGACCCATCCCAGCGCGCGTCATGGGCAGCAAAAGCCTCTCTCTCACCCTCTCCTCCTGGCCCAGCCCGCGGGAAAGTACAGCAGCGCCCTTGCAGTTCACCAACCCCGACCAGCACAGTCTAGAGGAACGGCTCGACATCAAACTCGAGCGCCGACGCCGGGTAGTCGAGCTCGTACGCCTTGAGCACGCTCGGGTGCAGGATCCCCAGGCTGCCAATCTTGACGTCCTTCACCTTCTCCGCCACGGCGCCCGCACCGCCAGCGACGGAAGGCAACGCCGCCGCGAGCGTGTCCTTGATCGTCTCGAGCGGGCCCTTCTTCCCCTCGCTCTGCTCCGGAGCAGGCGCGAGCGCCGACCGCGGGGTCGACGTCGGCGCCTGCGGGGGCGTGCTCGCCGGCGCGGCCTGCGCGTCCTCGGCGTGCGCGGACTGCAGCGGCGCGAGGGTCGCGTGCGCGTCGACGCCCGAGGCGGGCGCGCGGTAGTAGATGTCGGCCGAGCGGCCGGGGAAGTAGGTCGCGTCTGTCCTCGGAATGGAGTCAGCATGAGCGGGGGAGGAAGAGGAGAAGGAGGCAGTGCACCGTCCGACGCCTTGATGTAGTAGCCCGACTCGCCGGTGCTCGCCGCAGAGACGAGGTTCTTGATCCCAAGTCCGAGCATGAGGCGGTCGAGGAGGCCGTGGACGACCTCGAACCCAGCCTTGCGGCCGCAGAACACCGCGCCGAGGCGGCGAACGTTGCGGGCCTGGCGCTCCTCGCGCGGGTCCTGGACGACGACGTCCGAGACCTCGAAGATGCGGAGCGGCAGCGTGTGCTTGCGGTTCTCGCGGACCGACTTGAGCAGGCCGGGCAGGAGCGACGTCCGCACGATTTGGTACTCGATCGTCTTGGGGTTGGCGAGCACGACGGCGAGGTTGCCCGGGTCGACGCGGTTCAGGAACTTGAAGTTCTCGTCGTGCGAGCACTGCGGGCGGCGCCAGGTCAGCCGCGCTCTTGGGACGGAAAGGACACGTGAACGCACCAGGATGAGCGGGAGGACCTCGGTCCAGCTCGCCTCGGTGCAAAGCCTCCGGAGCAGGTCAGTGAGCTTGTTGACCGGGAGCGGCTTGGCGACCGTGTTGGTCTGCGGGAACGTCTTCTTGAGGTTGTCGAACCCGTACGCGATCGCGACCTCCTCCATGATGTCGCACTCGTGCAGGATGTCGGGCGCGTCGGCGGGACATGCACGTGGATCTCGTCCTCGGGCGCGATGACGAGCGACGCCTGCGCGTTGAGCGGCGCAAAGTTCGGGTGGTGGTCCGGCGCGTTGGCGGTGTGGCCCATCTTGCGCAGGAGGACGAGGATCTCGTCCCGCGAGAGCTTGAGCCCCGTGCACGAGTTGATGTACGATGCGCGCGCGACGAACGGCCGCGAGGTGAGCGGCGGCGAGAGGACGGTGCGAGCGCCGCCGATGCAACCCGCCTCGTACACGACGTTGACCGGCTCCACGCTGTACCCGGGCGTGTCAGTCTCCGTAGCGCGAGTCGGCCGGGAGAGATCACGCACACAAACGTGTCCTCGCAGTACTCGGAAAACATGGTGACGATCATGTCGACGACGATGTCGAGCTTGGTCTGGTCCGTCGCCGTCACGTCGATAAAGATGTTGGTCGTGTCGAGCGTGATCTTGGTGTGGTCCGAGTTGATCTGCGCGGAGGGTCGTCAGTGTCGCCTCGCGAGCGGAAGAGGGCGGGACGCACGATGGGCGGCATGCTCAGCACCTGCGGCTGCTGTCGTAGATGATGGGGTACACGGGCGAGTCCTCGATAATATGCAGGTAGCGCGAGAGGTGCTTGTCCTCCTGCTCCCGTTTGAGCGGATCAGCCAGATCGCGCGAGAGGGCGGGAGTGGGAGACGCACCTTGAACAGCTGCATCATCTCCGGCGCGGTGTACTCCTGGGTCTTGTTCAGCGGCGCAAACTTGATCTCGGACGGCGGGAGCGCCTGCGGACCACACCCAGGTCAGCATATCCCCCGACGAGTAACACGGGGACCGCGCCGCACCTCGTACGTGATGTCCCCCGGGGCGATCTTGTCGAGGTCATGCGTCCCGATCGCGACAAGCGTGCGGCGGCGCGCGAGGTTCTGGTGCAGCTTGTCCTGCAGGTCGATGAAGCTCGCGTAGTTGAGCTTGTCGAACTTGACGCCGCGGAGGATCGCCGACGCGAAGAAGGGGCGGATCTGCGCCGTCTCGGCCTTGACGCGGACGGTGCGCTCCATGCCCTGTACTCTATGGTTGTCAGCGTGGGTCGCGCGAGGCAGAGTGGGAGGGACGCACGGCGGGGGCGGGGCGGAGGGCATAGGTCGGGACGCCCAGCTCGGGCTTGAGGTAGAGCTTGAGGGCGCGGGCGATACCCTCGATGCAGAGGAGGTCGTAGCGGTTCGCGGGGATCTCAATCTTGAGCTGGTGAGGCTCGCCAGCGGGGTGGTCCGGGTCGCTGAGGGTCTGCGGGTCCGGGCTCTCGGCGGTCAGCGGAGGCGGCGGAGAAAGATGGACAAGGGAAGATGGCGCACGTCCTCATCGAGCTCGAGGCCGTACTGGAAGAGGAGCTCGTCAAACTCCTTGGTCGCTAGAGGACGAGGCGGAGGTCAGCTCGCGGGCCCATCCGAAGGCGGGAAAGGCTGAGACGCACTGTAGTCCCTCCCGAGACGCCTGAAGAACTCGACGCGGTCAACGGTGACGGTCGGCATGGTGTAAGTCGGGCGAACGGCGGAGGAGTCGATGAGGATGAGAGGCGGCGAGAGAAGGGCGACGCGCGCGTTGATGGACGGGCTGAGCGGCAGAGGGTGGTCTGCCTGGGTTACTCGAGCTTGCGAGGATGCGCAGCCGGACTCTGCTGAGACTCTGCTGATGTGGAGAGCGGGGTCGGGATCAAGCTGCCCTCCTCCTCCTCGACTCTCCCCCTAATCCCGCATCCCCGCTCTTCCTCACTGTATGCTCTCAAGCTTCATGCACACCACGAGTGTTTCCGTTACTGTCGAACAACACCCGTCTCGTACGCAGTGAAGCATATCTCACACTCGCTTCCATCCACACCGAGGGAATGCAACTCAACTCCTCGGCTTGCACGACAACTGCTGCATTCCAATGACGCAAAGACGGCCCCACAGCCAGGTATCTGAAGCGTTCACCTCGTCTGCGATGGCAGGGAGGATAAGTCTCGCTCGAGAGGAAGCGGGGAGAGGAAGAAACGCACCACCGCCACGCCGGCGCCCCTGCCGCTGCAGCGTACCGCTCGCGCTCCGCATACTGGCTCATCTGCGGCGGCACCGCGTACCCCTGTAGCGCGGGCACCGCATGTTGCGGCTGCCCCGGCTGCTGGAGCGGCGCCGAGTGCGGCGGCTGCTGGCCCGGCGCCGCGCCCTGCTGCTGCTGCTGGCGCTGCTGCGCCTCGACCTGCTGCGCCTGCAGCTGCGCCTGCGCCTGCATCTCGCGCGCGGTCATCGGCCTCCGTGCGAGGCTAAGCCCGATGCGCTCGTCGCACGCGGCGGCAAAGCCCGCGATGACATCCTGCTCCCACTCGTCGGCCGCCTCGGCGTGCAGCTCGCGCTGGTACCGCTCCTGGTCGCGCGACAGGGGCTGCTCGGCGCGCCGGCGCCCGCCGTCGCCCTCGCCGAAGAAGACGCTCAGGCCGCGGCCCTCGCTCGCCCACAAGTCGCGCGTCAGCGCCTCGAGCTGCGCGGTCGAGAGCCCCGCGGGGTCGACGAACGGCTTCTTGCGCGTTGCGCGCAGGACGGTGTGCACCACGCGCGCGGGCGGAGGCGGGTGTGGCCCGTGGTAGTACGCGTCGGAGGACGAGTCGGGTGCGAGGTCGAACGCGTAGTCGTACACGTGCGCGGGGTCGACCTTCTCGGCGTCGTCGGCGCGGTCGCGCGAGGCCTGCTGCCGCTCCTGGCGCGCTGCGGCTGCCGCTGCACGCCGCGCCGCCGCCGCGCTCGACTCTGCTTCGAGCCCGCCTCCTCGGCGAGGAGCTCGTCTCTGCCGCAGAAGGCTCGTCCGCCTCGTCGTCCGAGGGGTCGTAGCGCATCTTCTTTCGCACCTCGAGGTCGTCCTCGATCTCCTCCGCCTCGAGGTCGCGCGGGTCGACGGGCGGGGTGCTCCCCCGCCTTCTGCGCGCGCGGCCGTGCCGCCCGCGCTGGGACGCGGCGTGCTCCTCGATCTGCTGCGTGACGGCGAGGGTCTTGTGCTCGTAGAGGTGGCGGAGGGCGGAGAGCTGGCGCGAGCGGAGGTAGCGCGAGAGGGCTTTGGGGTCGACGGGGAGGAGCGTCGGTGGGATGACGCTCGGTGGCGTGGACAATGCCATCGCGGTTTCTGCAGGGGTGCTCGGGCTATTAGTCCTGCCACAGTGCCGGGACGAGGTGGGGAAGCGGACGCACCTGGGGAGAGGCGAAGAGAGCAAGCGAGCGTGTGGAACTGGCGCGGGTCGGGCTGTATCGGGTGTTGTAGCGTATAGCTCGGTCCTCAGGTGGTCCCGGCGGTGCAGGAGGCGAGGGAGCGGGTTTGGGCGAGGGCAACCCGGGGCGATGAGCTCGTCGCGGGTTGGCGCCGTCCAGCTGACCGCACCCGGCTCTGCCTGCTTCCTGACTAGGCAGACACTCACCAGGATCGCCTCGCTACCTGCCATGGTACGCCTCGCCTTCCTCCAGTTCGATTTCACTCCGTCGTCGCTGACCCCGCCTGCCTCCCCCTCCTCGGCACGTAGGCCTCGTCCCTCTCCGCCGCGTGCAACGCTCCGAAGCACCACTACGACACCTGCTTCAACCACTGGCTCAAGTCCTACCTCGTCCTCGTCGCACCGCCCCTCTCCAACCCCTCCGACACCCCCGCCGGCATCAAGGAGCGCGACCGCAGGAACAAGCAGATCGACGACAAGAAGCAAGAGCTCGACAGCAAGTGCGGCGCAGCCTACACGGAGTACCAGGCTTGTCTAAAGGTGCGCCTCGTCCCTCCTCCGTCGGCCAGCACCTCCCGCTCACCTCGACTCTTCCACCCGGCAGACGGCAATCCAGGGCATCGACGGTCTCCCCGAACTGCTCGACAGCGCACGGAAAGAGGAGCCGCTCGACGGCTGGGGCGGCATCAAGGTCGCGACCGAGGACGACCTGCGACCGTGAGGCATCGTCGAGGAGACCGGGTCTACCTGCGGCGGTGTTGGGAGAAGGAAGGTCCGGCAGTTCCCATGTTGTACGGAATACCTTAGCGCACCTCTGCGCCCATTCGCAGCTCCTTCCGCGGTGGGCTGAGCGAGTTGAGGCGCCCCGTCTGAGAGGTTGTCCTCCTCGGCTTTCTTGAACTCGCGCAAGAGGTCCCGCGACCGGCTCCGTAGCCCCGCTGTGAGCTCGCTGACTGCATCTACGAAGCGAATGAAGCTGTTTAAGCGGATCGAAAAGTGACATCGCCCGCACCGCCCTCCTCTCCGCTCGTCTCGCTCCTCCACGCCGCTCCACTTTACGAGAGATGCTCCGCTCGCGCCTGTCCGCCCTCCCGCGCTGCGCCCGCACCCTGCGCGCCCCCGCGCCTCCGCACGCTGAGCACCTCCCTCCCGCGAGCGAACGCGACGCCCGACTGGGAGGAGCTCATCGGCGGGCGCGCAGGCATCGAGCGCAAGCGCGCCGCGTTCACCGACAAGTACCGCGCGGCGCTCGAGGCCAAGGCCAAGGCCGAGGGGATCACCGTCGAGCAGCTGCAGGAGCGCGTTGCGGCCCAGGCGAGGGCAAAGGCCAACGTCACCGATGGGCCTGTTGCGCAGGGGAGGGGGGGCAAGGCCTCGCTGGGACCGGTCGAGGCGGGCAGCATGGACACGAGGAAGAGCGAGGAGGAGCTCCTCAAGCCCAAGGTCGTCAGGCCGGCACCGTCGGCAGGAGCGGACGCGCAGGCGAAGAAGCAGCCGCTGTCGCCCAAGAGCGGCGACAGCCCCATCAAGGTGCGCTTCCACTCGTCCTTGTACCCGTAACGGTCCTGACCCGCGCGCACGCAGCCCCTGCACGACATCATGGACCTGAGGAAGGCGTCCGAGTTGACGACGAGGGCGCTCTCGCAGCTCTGGACGACCTACCACCAGACCAAGGGCTTCCTCTCGGCCGCGATCCCGCTCGAGACGTACCTCCGCATGCTCAACAGCGCGCGCAAGTACCCCATCTTCGTGCTGCCCCTCGCAAAGTCGCCGAGCTCCCGGAGGGCCAGGAAGCTGCGACGGAGATGCACCTCCTCGTACGTTGCCCTTCAACTCGCTCTTCTGAACCCCTTACTGACGCGGCACGTAACCGCAGGAATGGTCGGTCCTCCCGCCGCCGCCGACAGCCACTGAGCCGATCCCGCCGCCGTCGACGACGCTGTTCACGCCGCTGGCTGAGTACAAGGCGCGGCAGGAGTACGCGCAGCCGTACCTGATCCTGACGCACTACACGGACCTCGCCGCGTCGCACAACGTGGTCCTGATGCGCGGCGAGATCAGCGCCAACGTCGCGCTCAACGCAACCGACGCGCAGGTCCTCGCGGTGAGGATGCAGCTGTTCTACAACGACTCGGGCAAGGACGGCGACCTTGAGCGGCAGCGGAGGGAGCTCCTGAGGAGCTTCCACGAGTCGCCGGAGGAGTTTGACGTCGAGAAGCTGGTCAAGGCGGGCGAGCTGGCGGATGTGCAATAGACGCGGGCGCCTGGAAGCCCGCCTTGAAGCGGGTCCCCCCCTCTTGTTGCTTTGTTCAGGTCGTACGGGAAGGAAGCGGTCGTGGGTGAAGTTGGGCGAGTCGCTCTCCCTCCGCGAGGATCCCTCGCGCGACGCGCACCTCGTCGTCCCCACCTCACCTCGCTGCAAGCTTGGTGCGCGCGCCACAGTCAGGCTAGCTCTACATCGCTCCAGCAACCTCGTCCAGCACCCCGCCCACTGCTCCACGCCCTCGCGCGCCCGCTCATCTCCCCGCCTCATCAGCTCCCCCTCCACACCCCGCTCACGCCATGCCGACTCTCGAGGAGTATGCCAGCGACCCGGACGACATGGACCTCGACCTCGCGTCGCTCCCGCCGCCGGCCCCGTCCGCCGCCGCCAAGGGCAAGGGGCCCGCGTTCCCCCCTCAACCCCCCGCCGACCTCTTCCCCGCTGGGATGGGCGTAGAGCCTGCGATCCCCAAGGCCGTGCGCATCAACCCCGATGGTACGCTCGGCAAGGTCTTCGACGAGTCATTCTCCCGGTGCGCTCTCCGTCCTCCACCTGGTCGCGTCCGCGCCAGTCGCTGACGCTCCCTCCCGCGCGTTGATGCTGAGTGCAGCTGGGACACGCTCTACCCGATCTACATCGACGCCAAGCGCCCTCAGCAGGATGGGTTCCGGCGCGTGAGTGCGCAGGTCGCGCTGCAGTGGCCGCTCGCCGAGCAGATGGCCAAGGCTTGCCGCATGCTCGGCCTCGACGTCGTCTTCGAGCCGAGCAAGACCCACCCCAAGGACTGGGACAACCCTGGTAGGGTCAAGGTCCAGCTCAAGGACGCCGAGGGGAGGCCGCGCATCGCTTCGATCAGGAACAGTGCGCTCTCCTGCTTCCCTTGTTAGCAGTGCATCCCGCATGCTGACGCGACTCGGACACTCCCGCTTTGCAGAGAAGGTCCTCCTCGCGCGCATCTGCGACCTCCTCGCGCCGCACCAGCCCTCCGCGCCCGCCCCAACCGCATCGGACCCGCACCCGCTTCCGGCGATCCACCGGCGGCTGCCGCCCAACTCGCCCGCCGTGTCGCACGGCGTCCTCGAGCAGGCGGTTAAGGGCGGCGGGCCGCTCGCGGGCATGTTTGGCGGCGGGGCGAGCGCCGAGGAGGAGGCTGCGATTGAGAAGGCGCAGAAGGAGCGCGAGGAGGAGGAGATGCGCAAGAAAGAGCAGATGCTCAAGATGATGAAGCCCAAGAAGATGCACATAAAGAGGCGGAGGTAGGGGCGTCGTATCCATTGCACTGCACCTCGTCGTTCCCCTCCTGCGGTGAGTGCGCCTCGCCTCCTTCGCTCCCTCCCGCGGTCTCCGCTTCCCCCCTCGTACACCCGGCGACTCCGCGCCTCGCGTGCTTTCTACCTCCTTTCCCCACTTCACGTGGCGCTTCGCTCGGACCGCTCTCCGCCTATGTATCTTCGCCCCACCGCTGCCGCTCTCCTCTCTTCCCCTTCTCGTCCTCGCCGCTAACATGGTCAGCTCCACCCACTCCGACTCCGACTCGGATGGCGCTGCCTCGACCGTTGGCGACCACACCAGCGCGTTCGACCCCATCGCCCGCCCCTCGGCCGTGCAGACGCTCCTCTCCCCGCCGAAGCTCCGCTCACGTCGCCTGGCGCCGCACACCCCCGCGCGCAAGCACGACTACGCGACGCCATGGGCGCCCGCTCGCCCGGAGGCGCCCGCGCAGTCCGCCGGGGAGGGCGGCGAGCGGCTGCACGTCCCGAGCGTGGCGAGCGCCGAGCGCGGGAACCTCAACCGGCTCTATGTGAACAAGGTGCATCCGTCGCGGGTGCTCCATCGCCAGCTGAACGACCTCTATGCCGTGGTCGCGACCGGCAAGCCGGCGATCAACCGCGCGGCGGTGAACGAGAAGATTTACGAGCGCAAGCTCCAGGTCGTGCCCTGGAGCGAGCTGCGGTCGCTCGACGACCCCGAGCGGTTCCTCGAGGTGCTGTTCGAGACGTACGAGGGCTTTGTCGAGCACATGGACAGGCTCAATGTCAAGGACAACAACCCGTTCGACGACTCGCAGCGCCGCGGCGAGCAGGCCAAGGAGCACCTCCTGAGCGACATTGAGAATTTCCCGCAGACGGAGCGCTTCCTCACCAACGAGGCGAACGCGAGGTGCGCCTTCCCGTCTCACCCTCTTCGGGTATGCTGACCGCGAGTGACCGCGCGCAGCGAAGCGTTCCTCTCGAACGCGCTCAACGGCGTCGTCGCCATCGTCGAGCAGTTCCTGCTCGAGGAGTACCGCCCGTCGGTCGGCGACCGCAGGGGGCCCGTCGGGCCCGGGCTCAAGATCATCTGCAGCGGACAGCACCCGCTGCCGGGGACGGTCGATGCGTCGGGCAAGCCGTGCGTCATGCGCTCTCCCCCGTCTCTGTGACAAGAGGGCTGACAAAGAAGCAGGAGTGCGCTGGACCTCACCTTCGCGCTGGTGAGCTGGTCGCCGAATGCAGAACCGAAGCTCCGCTTCGACCTCGTCATCTGCGAGCTCAAGGTGCGCCTCCCCTTCCCCTGCCACCGAGGCAGCGGGACTGACTCCGACCGCCCGCAGCGCCCGGGGTACATCGAGCACGAGCACTGGACCGGGCGGAAGAACTTCCACGAGAACAAGGTGCACGAGTATCCCGCTGCGCTCCTCCCGCAGGTGATGCTGTACGCTGCCTCCCCACGCTCTCCTCCTACACCACTGACATGGTGGACGCGAGGACAGGTACAACAAGCGCTCCGAATGCGAGCGCTACATCCTGACCGACTACCTCAAGACGGTCGCCGTGCACGTCGAGCACGAGTCGATGGCGGACCCGCAAGCGCACGTCGTTGTCGGCGCGCAGCCGGTCACGTTCGAGCGCGGGAGGCCGAAGAGCCCGTACGAGGGCGGGGAGGCGGTCGCGGTCGTGTTCGAGGTGGCGATGGCGCTACGGGGGCTCGGGTGCGCGAACGAGAAGGTGCGCCGGCGCGGGCGCGCGTTCATCTAGTCCGTCCCCACCTCATCGCGGAGTCGCGAGTGCTCATCACCTGTTGGGCGCGCAGCTCTTCCCGAACGCGTACCACGACCACGAGGGGACGGTCCACCGCATTCCGCTTCATGTGCGTCCTCCCCTCGCCCTCTTGCGTCCCGTACTGACGCGCGTATCGCAAGCCCGAGATCAAGGACTTCCTCGTGAGGAACGGGAAGCAGTGGCAGCAGTCGCGCGACTAGGCGGCGCCTGTTGGTCTCGTCGTCGGCCACCGGACTCGGTCGTTCGTGTTCCTTCTCTCGGTTGTATAGAGCGTCGCGAGCTGTATAGAAGTCAGTGCCGTTAGGTTTTATCGCTGCCAAATCGGCAGCTCTCGACGCCGCAAGATGAGAGCGAACCAGGTCGACCTTCGCAATCCAGCTTGGCACGGCGCAGAGCCCGCAGCTTCCCGGCGCTCGCGTGCTGGGCGATCCCGAACCTACGAGGCCAGAGAAGAGAGATACAGTTGAGTTGCGTTGCTGGTTCTACCGCCTCCGCGCGCGCTCTACGGCGCCAAGCTCATCCCAAGCTTCTTCCACCCCTCCTTTGCCGCATCCACGCGATCCAGCGTCTCCTGCACGCGCCGCACCGCGTCCTTGCGCTCGCGCCGCGCGTCGGCATACGCCCCGGGGATCTCGATCGCGTCGAGCTTGAGCAGGCCCTGGAGGAGCACCTCGCTGAGGAAGAGGAGCGTCCTTGCGGGCGGCGCGGCCCCCTCGTCGCCCTCGGAGCCGCTCTCGCGCGCCGCGCGCGCCTGCGCCAGCCACGCCTCGACCTGCGCGACCTGCGGCTCGAGCTCGTCGAGCTTCTGCCCCGCGACGTCGCGGATCCGCGCGCGGAGCGCCTCCTCGCTCTCGGGCTGCTTCTCGCCGCCTGCGCCCGCGGGCGCGGCAGCGGGGGAGGAGGACGCCGCGGCGAGGTCGGCGAGGTCCTTGCGCTGCGCGAGGCGGTCGTCCACCCGCGCGGAGACGTCCTTCGAGCCGAGCATGACGAGCTTCTTGAGCTTGCGGCCGCGGTTCGCGCCGCGCCCGGCGAATGACCACGTGTCCCAGAAGGACTTCTTTGCGCCGTCGTCTGCCGCGTCGCCGGAGGACGAGGACGGGTCCTCGTCGATCAGGCCGTAGGCGGAGAGGGGAGCGAGGTCGTCCTTGAGGACGGCGCCCGAGTAGATGAGCTTTTGGTGCGAGGGAGGGACGCCGGTGAGGTTGTACAGCGTGGCGCGGAGGGCGAGAGGGGAGATGCCGGAGGAGGAAGGGGGACGCGGAGCCTGCGGGCAGGAAGAAGCGTCAGTTGCGCGTACAGTGACCTCAACGATGCGGCGCGCCGTGGGGTCCGACAGCAGCGACAGCAGGGAAAGCCAGCGCCAACTCACTTCTCGCGGCCCCACTGCACCTCGACAAGCCCATGGTCGTCCCTGCTCCTCCCGCTCCTCCCTCCCGCCGCACTCGCCGCGTCCGCGGGCGTGCCGAGTCCAAAGTCGTTCATGTCGTAGCGGTCAAGAAGCTGCTGCTGGCGGCGCTCACTGCGGCGGCGCGAGAGGTCTGCGAGGTACAGGTGGACGGCGAGGCCGACGACGGTGACGACGAGGGGTGCGTGGTCAGATGCGAGGGTCGATGCGCGGAGGTAGGCGGACTGAACGCGCGGGTGGGCTGTGCAGTACGAGTGGAGGGTCAGGCTGGAAGGCTCCGAGCGATGAAGCCAAGAACGTGCGGCGAGGAGAGGCGCGAGGGCATCCCCGCCGCTGCGCCCGTGCCTCGGAACGGTCACGAGTGAGCTCAGCGTACCGAGTGCGTGTACGAAAGCCTTTGCAGCGGGGTTATCGCTGTGCTCGAGTTGGGCGTAGAGGTCGCTGGCGGCCTGGCTCGAGACGGCGAGCGAGTGGTCGAGGTGGGGGCGAGCGCGGTCTACGGCCTGCTGTAGGGCAGACTGAGCCGACGAGAGTAGGTGCGCCAGCGTGGGCGGGACAGCGGGGCGCAGGCGGGTGACGGCGAGAGAGGAGCGAGCCGACGACCAACAGCGCGGCACTACCACTGGGATGACTAGTGTGAGCTCGGGATAGAATGCTGAAGTGTCCCAGAGGGCAGTCAGGGCACCCAACCCGTACTCTGAGCGGGGTTGAGGCGGTTCCTTGTCTTGTACGGCGAGGTTCCCCCTCTGCGGCGACTCTCGCCTCGCCTCGTCGCCTCTCCCCCTCCTTCTGCCGTCACCCGCTCGTCTCGCTGCTCCAAAGGCCTCCAGTGCCTTTCCCCTCCCTCCACAAGACCACCAGCAACACCTGCATGTGCGCCTCGCCCTCTCCGCGCCCCTCCTCCCCGCCCCGCAGCGTCCCGCGCTTTTTCCTGTCTGCCCGAGTTGCTCACCACGCTTGCTCCCCGCCTCGCAGGATCGCTGGGTTCACTGGTTCGACTCGCGCAGACTAGTGCGTGCCTCTCCCCTTCGCACGCCCGCCAGAGCGACGCGCTGACCAGCAAATCTTCCCCTTCTCCTCGCCTTATCTTGACTCGTCCCCTCCTCCGTCACACCCTTGCTCGGAACCTGCAGCCTCGAATACTCTGCCGTCAGCTACTATCTCGCCGGCCACTAAACGCCCCACCCGTACCCTCGTCCCAGCCACCATGCTCTCGCTCCTCCGCCCCGCCCCCGCCGTCGCGCGCGCCCTCCGCGCGCCCTTCGCGCGCTCCCTCGCGACCGTCGCCCCCAAGTCGCTCAACCCGTTCAACCCGAACCTCCCCGCGAGCCTCCACCTCAAGTCGGGCGAGTCGTTCGTCGGCCGCTCGTTCGGCGCGCCCACGTCGCGCTTCGGCGAGGCCGTCTTCTCGACCTCGATCACCTCGTACACCGAGAGCATGACCGACCCGTCGTACCGCTCCCAGTTCCTCGTCTTCACCACCCCGCTCGTCGGCAACTACGGCGTCCCGGGCAACCTCGACCCGGCCAACCATGAGCCCAACGGCCCGCCCGTCATGCTCGAGTCGAACGGCGTCCAGTGCGCCGGTGTCATCGTCGCCGACGTCGCCGAGAAGTACTCGCACTACCAGGCCGTCGAGTCGCTCCACGAGTGGTGCGACCGCCACGGCGTCCCGGGCATCACGGGCGTCGACACGCGCGCCATCACGACCCTCCTCCGCACGAACGGCTCGACGCTCGCGCAGATCGCGGTTGGCGACGCGCACGCGACGCGCCCCGCCGACGCCGAGTACTGGGACCCGGCCAAGGAGAACCTCGTTGACCAGGTCTCGACGCGCGAGGTCTACACGCTCAACCCGGAGGGCGACGTCAAGATCGCGCTCCTCGACTTTGGCGCCAAGGCCAATATCCTCCGCTCGCTCACGCGCCGCGGCGCGAGCGTCACCGTCTTCCCGTGGAACTACGACTTCAACAAGGTCCGCGACCAGTTCGACGGCCTCTTCCTCTCGAACGGCCCGGGCGACCCCAAGCACTGCATGGAGGCGGCGCTCACCCTCCGCAAGACGATCGAGGAGTGGGACAAGCCCATCTTTGGCATTTGCATGGGCCACCAGATCATCGGCCTCGCCGCCGGTCTCGATGCGTACCGCATGCGCTTCGGCAACCGTGGCCACAACCAGCCTGTCCTCGCGCTCGCAACGTCGGGCAACATTAAGGCTGGCCGCGTCTACGTCACGTCGCAGAACCGTGCGTCCTTTGTCTTCCTCGTGCGGGATTTGCTGGCGAGTCAGGCGCTGACTTTGCTCCTTCTCCCCTCTTGCAGACCAGTACGCGCTCGAGCTCCAGGAGAAGCTCCCCCGCGGCTTCACTCCGTCGTTCCTCAACGCCAACGACGCGTCGGTCGAGGGCATCAAGCACACCGAGAAGCCCATCTGGGGCGTGCAGTTCCACCCGGAGTCTGCCGGTGCGCTGCCCTTCCTCTCCCTCTCTCTCGGTTGTCCGGTTCGCTGACTTGCGGGATTCACCCTGATCAGGCGGCCCCCTCGACACGATGGGCATGTTCACGTCGTACGTCGAGACGTGCCGCGCCGTCAAGAAGAACGGCTTCATGCCCGACATGCTCGCCATCAAGGCCGACCCCAAGTCGCTCGAGGCGGGTCTCTGAGCGTGCTCGTCTCGCTTCGTTGTCGTCGTTCAGGGGATGAGGCTCGTCGCCGTCACGAGCGGAGTTGGCGCGCTCCTCGTTCTCTTCCCCCCTTCTCCCTTGTTGTCTACCTCCGACCTAGCATCCTCTTCTCGCAATACTAGAACCGCGTTCCGTCGTCCCCCGACACGAGCCCTTCAGCAAGTGAGCAGGGTGAGCGAGCGGAGTGTGAAGGTTGGTGAAGGAGGAGGGGTCGTTCTCGTCCCCCGTCGCTCGCCTCCGTTGATCTGCAGCGCCCCTCCCCTTACTGTGCATGCGTCAGCGACTCCCCGCGCGCCATGCGAGTCCCGCTAGACGTGCCCCACCCTCGCTCGGTTCTCATCAGTGTCCCGCTCGTTTGCCCCCTTCCTCGTGTTCCTCGAGTCTCGCATAGGGTGCTTCACGTGCGCATACGGCCCTGTGTGCACGGGTTGCTGGTGTGGCTGGCAGGGACTCAGCAGAGTGAGCCGGGCGCGCTCGCACCCCTCGCCCTTCTCGCCTCCTGCGCCGCGCCCTCCTCGGCAGAGCCCTCCCTCGCACTCCCTCTCAGGTGTGATGTTCTCGACAGCCCTTGCCCACTCAGTCAAGCGCCAACCCAGCGCGTCGAAGCAGGACGGCGCGTTCGACTTCCGCTTCGCCTGGGACCTCCCGCTCGACCTCGCCAACACCGACCCCGAAGAGGAGTTTGAGGGGGAGACGCGCTTCGTCCTCGGGACCCTGCCCCTCGCCGGAGCCTGGCAGGTGTACGTCGGCCACGACACCGACGGCGACGCTTACCTCCAGCTGGACCACGGCAAGCTCCCGACGGGGGCGCTCGGCGCGCGCGTAGCGTGCAATCTGCGGCTCGATTGGTTGCAGGACGAGCGCGCGCACTACATTGCCTAGTCGTCCTTCAAGCACGACCTCGTCCCGTCGGGGACGTACACCGGCTGGACGCTTTTCGTCCCGCCCGCAGCGGTGGACGCTGCCGCGCGCAGGTCGGAGGGCGCGTTCGTCCCCGAGACGCATCGAAGGTACCGCCTCTCTGCGCACCTATGGCAGGAGGACGTCCAGCCGTCGCGCGAGGCGCGCAGCCTGTGCATCCGCGTCCCTGGTGAGCAGGCCCGCTTTCCTCTCCAGCCCGCCTCGAAGGATCAGCTGACGCTGCGCCTGCCCGCAGACGAGCTCGACTCGCCCACGCCCGACCTCGTCCGCCTCTTCTTTCCATCGGTGGGCGAGCACGGCGCCGAGCTCTGGACGACCGTCGCGTTCCTCTCCGCCTCGTCGCCGTATCTCAAGGACCTCCTCGCGTCCGACTCCGCCGAGAGCATCCCGGTCGGCTCGAAGCGCCCAAGGATCGAGCAGCTGGCGCAGCCGGAGCCCGTCTCAGCCCGCGCGACGAAGGACTTCGACGACTCGGACGACGAGACGGACGAGGCGGCATGGCCCGGCATGGAGGACCCGCGCGAGCGGTACACGCGCAGCGATTGCGGCGACCTCTCGAAGCCGCAGATCACAGTCACGCACGCCGCGCAGTCGACGTACCGCGCCGTCCTGCGGTACCTCCAGACAGGCTTCATCCGCTTCGCCCCCCTCTCCTCGACCTGCCTCCCGCTCGACCCCGCCGCCCCGACGACGCGCTTCGAGCGCATCTTCGAGCTCGAGGCCGCGGACGAGCCCGGCCTCCCGACCTTCGTCTCCCCAAAGTCGACCTACCGCCTCGCGCACCTCCTCCGCCTCGACGCGCTGCAACACCTCTGTCTGCACGCTTTCCGCATGGGCCTCTCGCCGCACGCAGCCGCACACGAGCTGTTCGACCCCGCCGCGGCCCTGTTCGACGCGTGGCGCGCGGTCGTCCTGCAGTATGTTGTCGAGAACTGGGACGAGGTGACCAAGACGGCGAGCTGGAGGGAGGTTGACGCGCGGATCGAGCGCGATGAGGTGCCTGGCGCGGCGCCGATCTTGCGCGAGCTGATGAAGGCCCGGGAGGCGAGGGCGGCGGGCGTGGCGGCGGAGAAGAGTACGTTGTGCTCGCTTCCCGCTTCACACGCGCTGACCTCCCCCACCGTCTTGCAGGCGGAGGCGTGTGATCAAGGTTTGCTGCATGAACCGGTTGCCTTTCCGCAACGAGGTTTGGCGGGTTTCCCCTGCCCTACGGCGTTCCTGGCGAGAGAAGCTGGCGACGCCAACTCGATGCGGGCTCTCGCGCTTGCGGGACTCGAGTGAGGACAAATTCTGCAGTGTATACTACCGCGAAGCAGAGGCAAGGAGAGCGAAACAGATGTAAGGAGGTGCAGCCTGCGGCGCCCACATCAAGCCGAGACAGTCAGCTGGAGGAGAAGGCAGGGAAGACAGGCGGAGGACGCCGCACCTAGCGCTTGGCCATCGCAGTCATGAGCTCGACGAAGACCCCGCCTGCGACGTTGGCGTCCTCGCGCGTGATGCGCTCCATCGTCTCCTTCCAGCTGGCCGAGTGCGAGACGGAGTCCCAGTTCTTCACGACGTACGTGAGCATGACCTTGCGCCAGTCCTCGTAGCAGACCGCCGCGTCGTCGAAGAGCTCGTGCGCAGCGCTGTGCGTGGTGAGCGTCGCAGCGAGCTGCGCGAGGCAGAGCTGCTGGAGATGCTCGAGCTGGAGGAGGTGCGCGAGGCGGTACGTCGACTTGGGGGAAACAGGGGCGGGAAGGGCGGGCTCGTACTTCCGCACCCTCGTGATGTATTCGTCGCGCGTGAGGACAGCAGATGGGTCTTTGGGCTGAGAAGCCGACGAGAGCGGTACGAAGCGGATGAAGCCGGTCTCGAGGTAGCGGAGGACGGCGCGCCAGGTCGAGTAAGCGGCCTGGGTAACCGTGATCTGGCGGTACGTGAGCTCGGTGCCGTCTCGAGCGGCCTGAAGCTCAGGCGGATCTGCCTTGGAAACGGTCCCGTCCGTCTCGTCATCCGAGTCCTCGAAGTTCTTCGGTGCGTTCGAGTCGATCGTCTGTATTATGGGCGCAGGCGACGCGCGCGACCGCTTGACGCCGAGCTTGACACCCTCAGAGAAGTCCGAGGTGAGAAGCTCCTCGAGGTACGGCGATGACGAGGAGAGCAACTCGGCACTCGTCCACAGCTCGGCACCCTTCCGGCCGACGTTCGGGAAGAGGAGGCGGACGTTGCTGACGCCGAGCGTCAGGGGTACGTGGTACTCTGCGCACAAGAGGATGAGACGGCGGCTGAGAATGGAAGCGGGAGCACGAACCGGGAACGCGCTCGATGACCTGGTTAGCGGAGACCACGGAGGGGCCGACCTGCTTGACAGTGTCGCACAGGCGATAGTGGCGCTGCGTTTTCGGGTCCAGTGCGGGGCGTGTGTACGACGCCTCAAGCAAGGTTTTGGGCTTGAGGGTGAGCTCGTATCCAGTGTAGGGCTGCTTGGACTCGGGGTCGATCTCAGGGTGGAGCGCTTTGTCGAACTCAGCCGAGCGCAGCTTCTTCATCGCCTTCTGATGGATCCAGTAAAGCTGCATCTCGACCTGCGCGCTTGATCCGAGTGCATCCGAGGCGAGCGGGCCGTGTTCAGCGAAGATGACGTCCTCGCCCTCGCGCTTGATCACGCACGTCCAATCGCCCGGAAGGGGTACGCCCTTGAGCTCGAACGTCTTGTCGAGGTCCTTGGCGGCGAGGTCGAGCTCGAAGTCGAGGGTGAAGGTCCACGTGTGCTCCTCGTCGAGCGAGACCGAGGAGAGCTTCGGCTCGAAGGCTGGCGTGTCCACAGCGGGAGCAGCAGCGTCTTCCATCCTGCCTGGCTGTTCTGGCAAGAGCGAGGGGAGCGGAGGAGGACAAGGGCCATTCTCATCAGTCGCGCGCTCTTCTCGCTCCTCCCCTTCACCGGCTCAGCCTCGGGCGGACTGCTGCTTTCGCTAGGAAGGACGAGACACGATGGCTGAGCCCGCCCCCGCTGCTCCCGCCGTGCCCGCCGCCGAACTCGTCGTTCCCAAGCTCTCCTCCTCCTCAAGCGAGGGAGGGTACAGGTACAGGTTCACCGCCGACCTCGAGCTCAAGATCGACTCGCCAGTCATCGACACGCGCTTCCCGCTCGACGGGGTGCCCCTCGCCGGAGTATGGGCCATTGAGATCCGCCGCGATCAGGACAGCGTCTCCTTTGCGGTCAAGCATGGCACCCTTGCACAGGGAGCGCTGGGCCAGAGGGTCGACTTCTCGATGTCCTTCTATTACTTGGACGGCGCCGAGAACCGCTCCATGGCGGGCGCCACTTTCGAGCGCCGGCCGGCGCCGTATGTGGATCATGTGACGCAGATCCCGTTCACCGGCTTCCGCATGATCATCACGCCGCAAGACCTCGAGCGTATCGTGCGCGACACGAACGGCGCCTTCAACCCGTCTACGCAGCGCAAGTACCGCTTAATCTTCGAGATCCGGCAGGACGGTCTCGTTCTGTCGTTGCAGGCGACTGAGCTCGCAAAGCGCATCGGTGGTGTGTTCTCTCGGTCTGCACCACCTGGAGAGACCCGACTCACCGCTATCATCTTCCACATGCGCAGACTCCGGCACGAAGGCGCTCCCGAACGACGTCCGCATCTTCTTCCCGAGTGCCGCCGGACGCCCCGCCGAGCTCTGGACCTCCGAGGCGCTGCTCATGAAGACGTCGCCGTACTTCCGCAGCCTATTCCGTTCGGGCCTCGCCGAGACCATCCCCGTCAGCTCGAAGCGCGCTCGCCGCCCCGATGAAGGGTCGAGCGCGCCCCGCCGCACGCGCAGCCGCAGCCGCAGCCCGGCTGGCAAGGACTTCGCCGACTGGGACGACGAGATTGACGAGCTGACGTTCCGCCTCAAGCTGCCCGAGCTGCACGACCCGCGCGAGGGGGCCGAGTTCGCGTACAAGCAGGTCACGGTCACGCAAGCGGCCTACTCGACCTACCGCGCCGTCCTTCTGTGGATGCAGACGTTCTACATCCGCTTCTCTCCGCCTTCATCGTCCTTCCCGCCCGCCAACGTCAAGAACACGCGCGCCAACGCGCTCCGCGACGCGCACGACGACGACCCCGCCCTCCCGCTCCCCGTCTCGCCCAAGTCGGTCTTCCGCCTTGCGCACTACCTCGAGATCGAGCCACTCGAGACGCTCGCGCTGCAGCACTTCCGCACGCACGGCCTCTCGCTCGAGAGCGCGCCTGTCGAGCTGTTCTCGGAGCTCGCGGCGGGGCACTCGCGCTGGCGCGCGATGGTTCTCGGGTGGGTCGTCGAGCATTGGGACGAGATCAAGACGACGGCGGGGTGGAAGGGGATGATGCGCCGCGTCGCGATGGACGAGGTCGACGGCGCGGGGGCGGTCATGGTCGAGCTGATGACGAGGCTCGACGAGATGAAGGGCGCGTTGCCATCTGTGCCCACGCGGGACTCGAACTGACGCCTGTGCTCGGCAAACAGGCTGAAGAGCCACACGCCGCCATACTCTAACGCTCCACCCCGCTTTGCTGCCTAATCTCCCGCGTTCTCGCCGTAGCTGTGCATTTTGAGCCCGGCTTTCCCGTCCGGCCGAGTCAGATACGAATAAAGAGCTATGATGACAACAAGGGAAGCACAGACCCAAGTCGCGTACGTCTACTCCGCCTCTCCCGCCTGCACGATCTCGCCCCCGCCCGGCGCAACCCCAGGCGGGAGCCGCACCGTGTCGTCGTGCGCTCGCGAGCTCTTGAGTATCGGATCGGGCTGCTGGACCTGCATGTGGGACGTTAGCCGGCGTGCTCCGTGGGACATGGAGGAAGGGACGCACCGCCTCGTCGTAGGAACCGCGCGCGACCACATCCTGGAACTGGGACCACAGGTCGTGCACCGACTCGAAGTTGCCGACCGCGGTGACGTTCTCGATGTTACGGTTGAGCTGGTTGACCGAGTTGAGGCACTTGGTGAGGTTCTGCGGCGCGAGGAAGGAGGTTAGCGGTGCAACCAGTACGTCGGCGCGTTTGACGACTGTGGAGTGCACACTCGCTCATCTCTGCCGCCCTCCGTGTCGTGCCCTGCAGCCAGTGTGCTCCTCCTCCCGAGACTGTCCAGCGCGTCTCGACGGGAGGGTCGCCCTCGAACACTTCGGACAGTCAGTGCGAGCCGGCAAGGACGCGGAACGCACATCTGCGACCTCTGCGATGAGTTTGTCGCGTTCGCGCTCGAAGTCGGACCTGTCGGAGTAGCTCATCGCGCGACGGTTTGATGAGGCCGCGAGGTGGGGAGACGCGCGGTGGGCAGGCGGTGGGAGCGGGGGGGCTTCGGCAGGAGTGTCGAAAGCGTGTCTATGGCGGTGTTGCGCGTGTCGATATAGTCCTCGAGCGAGATGAGCGGGTGAGGACGAGGGCGAACCGGTCGTCGAGGAGGGTTGCCTCTGTCGCTTCCGCTGTCACCGCTCTCTACCGCTCAGGATGGCAGTCCAGATCGACGGGAGCACTGCCGGACCTTCTAAGGGCCAGTCCATCCAGCTGTACCACCTCTCGTCGCAGTTCAGGCGCGTCCCCTCCCCCTCCTCCGCTCCCGAGCGATGACAACTCGACACGCTGACCAACCCCTGTTGCCGAGCAGGCACTGGCGATTCTCGGTAGAGCAGCTCGAGAAGATCCGGCAGGAGCTCAACGAGCAGGCTGTCGATCGTGTGCGGACCCTCTGGGAGGAGGAGAGGGTCAGTTCGCCCCCCTCGCCCCTCGTTCTCGCCTAGCACGCTCTTGCTGACCTTCCCCGCGCATACACAGGCTCAACAGGCTGAATTAGGACCACCGACGGCCGCAGCGGGCACCCCGGCGGAAGGCAACGCCTCTGAGGCGCCCTCGCAGCCGACGACTCCGCCTCCCCCGTCCGAGATCGAGTACCTCACCGTCGAGGACGAGCAGGCCCTCGTCGGGTACTACCTCCAGCAGGCTGTAGGGCTCTGCGGCGCCTTCAAATTCCCCGAGGTCGTCCTCGCGACCGCGCTGAGCTACCTCAAGCGCTTCTACCTGCGCAACACATCGATGGACTACCACCCCAAGGACATCATGTGCGCGCTCCGCGCTCTCTCCGCTACGAGTACACTGACGCCAGCCCCCCGCGCAGGCTCACCTGCGTCTTCCTCGCGACCAAGACGGAGAACTGCGGCATCACGATCGACATGTTCGCCGGCCGGGTCAAGGTCGAGCCCGCTGCGATCCTCGCGCTCGAGTTCCTCGTCTCGCAGTCGCTCCACTTCGAGTACAAGATCCATCACGCGCACCTCGCGCTGAGCGGGCTTGTGCTCGATATGCAGGTGCGCCCTATTCTCTCCTTCTCCCTTGAGCCGCACGTCTGACCACCCCCCGCGCGCGCGCAGACCGCCGGCGTCCCCTCATCGCGTATCGCTGCGGCCCTGCCGCGCGCGCAGTCGACGCTGCGCACCGCGCGCCTCTCCGCCGCCGAGCTCGTCTACCCACCGTCGCAGATCGCGCTCGCGTGCATGCGGCTCGCGGACCGCGAGGCCGTCGAGACGTGGCTGCAGGTGCGGGGGGAGGCGCCGCGCGGGCGCGGAAGGAGTCAGAGGAGCGGCTCGCGAGGATGGAGCGGGAGAAGAAGGGCGCCGAGGGGCAGAAGCAGCGGGACGACGGCGCGGGTGAGCCGCCGCAGCTGGAGCACGAGGAGCTCCTCCGTGCTGGACGCTGTGCAGGCGATGATCCAGGAGCGGAAGACGGTCAGCAAGGAGCGGGCGACGGAGATTGACCGGAGGCTGAAGTGGGCGCGCAACCCGGAGAAGGACCCGAAGAGCGCGCTGTGCGTCCTGCCCTCGTTACTTCCCACGGATGCTCGACTGACGCTTGGCACGCCCGCAGGTACAAGAAACGCAAGGCGGAGGAGGAGGCGGCGCGGGAGGAGAAGGACCGCGCTAAGGCGGCGAAGCGGCCAGCGAACGACGACGGAAGCGTGTTTGACTAGAGTCCCTGTAGCTTTCCTTGTTCTGTTGTACTGCTTTGTCCTACCGAAGCGCTGCGAGTGTGAAGTCGAGTCTATGATGGCATAATCCCGTCCCGAGTGTCCGTTGCCTGCCGCCCATCCCTACGACGACAGGATCTCCAGCGCCGGCTCCTCGACGAAGTTCCACGCTTCGTACGAGTACATGACACCGAAGATGAGGAACAAGACCGCGCCGCCGAGCGTGACTGCGCGACGCGAGGAGTCAGTCGGGGCGAAGGGGAGTGAGGAGGAAGGGGACGCACCGTGCTTGATCGAGATGTGCTGCGAGATCCACCGCCCGCCGAGGACTGCGCCGCCGGTGCAGACGGAGTGACCGAGCGTCGTGCCGAACGTGACAATCCAGACGTTCTGCAGGAGGCGCGCGGTCAGTGACGCCCTCAGGGCAAGGAGCGGAAGGTGGAGACGCACATGCGCCGCGCCGAGGGCGATCGTCGTGATTTGGCTACGGTCGCCCCACTCGGCGAGGAAGGTGAGGATGAAGGCCTGAATGAAGATGGGGCTGAACAGGAGCTGCGCGAGGTTCTTGACGCCGTCCTTGATCCCCTCGACGGCGTTCTCCTTCGCCTTGCTCAGGCTCTTGCTCCGCGCGCGGCCCGTCACCGGCTGCGGAGCCCTCCTCCTCCACGAGGGGCGCCTTGCTGCTCCGCCTGCCCTCCTCCATGTCGTCGAGCGCGAGCCCGCCGGGCCGCCCCGTCACCTCCTCCTCGGCTTCCTCAACCTCCTTCTGCACCTCGCGCAGCTCCTCCTGGAGCTTCTCGCGCCCCGCCTCGCCGCCCTCCATCTCGAGCCCCTCGCGGAGCATCTTGGCGCCAAAGACGAAGAAGAGGCCGCGGCGGCGGCGGTCGTGTACTGCTTCGGGAGGAGGCCGGGGAGGATGTTGCCCAGGAGCGCCGAGAGGAACGACATGACACCGAGGGCGGAGAGGGCGGCCGCGAAGATGGTTACGCGCGGGTGGTGCATCGAGAGGATGGCGGCGATGAGGAAGGTGCGGTCGCCGATCTCGCTCGTCAAGCTGTCCTCGACGCACGGGGCGAGTCAGTATGCGCGTCTGAGCGGGGAGAGGCGGGGATGCACGCACATAACGGCTGCAAGGAGGAGAAGGGAGGCGAGCGGAGGCACTGGTCAGCGTTTCGCGCAAGGAAACGAGTGCTGGGATGCTGGGACGTACAGATGGACCGGGTGAACCCGTCCATGGACGTCGGGAGCGAGAGATCGAGCATCTCGGCGCGACGTGGTGATGAGGACGAGGGCGAGCGAGAGAAGGCCGAGGACGACGGCGTGCGGCGGGAGGAGGCGAGAGGCAGGTCCTCTACTGCTCTACTGCTCTATGGCACGCGCTCGAACAGCGGGCGAGGCGGTGTGAGCGTGCGGAGGTCAACGTGTTGCGGCGGGAGCTTCGTCGCGTCCAGACCAACTTTCGAGCTCACCGCATGCATGCTGCGTATCGCTCCAGGGTACGCAGAACATCGGTACAGAACTCGGTTGCACGACGAGAAACGCGAGAAACGCGGAACCCTCCTCGATTCGCCCTCCTCCACGCGCCTACTCCTCCATCGCAGCGAGTGCCCGCTCGTTGAGCGCCTCGGCCTCGAGGAGCTCCATCTCCTGGCACTCGCGCTCGAGCGACTCCTGCAGGTCGAGCAGCTCCTTGAAGCGCGCCTGGCCGTCGCGCTCCCTGCGCTCGAGCTTCTCGACCTCGTCCCGGAGCGCCTCGACGCGGCGCACGACCGCACCCTCCTCGTTGTTGGCGAGCCGCGCGAACGACTCGAGCTCGATCCGCGTCCGGACGAGCTCGTCGTGCCCCTCGGCGAGCTTGCCCGCGAGCGTCTTGCTCCGCGCGACGTACCCGCCGAGCGTCTGCCCAAGGCGCTTCTCGACCTTCGCCGCCTTGGCCGACTCGCTCGCCATCTTGTCGCGGTTCTGCTCGATCAGCGCGCGCAGGCCCGCGATCCGCTCCGCGTCCGAGAGCGACTCCTTGTCGACGTAGCGGTCCATCCGCGCGTCGTACGCCAGCCGCTCGTACGACGGCCGCCAAAGCTTGTCGAACGCCTCGGGCTCGAGCGCGACCGCGCGGCGGAGGACCTTGTCCGACGCGCCGGGGAGCCCCGCCGCCTGCGCGACCTCATCGTGGACGAGCTTGCGCGCGGCAGCGAGGTCGTCGTCGGCGATGGGCGCGAGCTTGGCCTTGCCGCCGCCGGGGCGCCGACTACCCGCGACGGGGTACGCAACCGCGTCGTGCTCAAGGAGGCGGATCATCTCGACCGTGACGGCGCGCTCGGCCTCGCGGCGCCACTTGTCGTGCTGGGGCGCGTCAGCGTCCTGCGCCTCAAGGTCGAGCTGCGCGAGGAGCGCCGCGGCGTCGACCTCGGCGGGGCGCGGCAGGCCGCGCTTGACAGCCTGGCTCCGGCGCGCGAGCTCCTTCTGCTCCTCGACCTCGCGGAGGTGCTTGAGGCGAGCCTCGCGCTCGGTGCGGTCCTCGATGCGCATCGCCGCCGCGACCTCGGCGCTCTCGCCCTCGCCTTCGGCGACCTCGTCCTCCTCCTCGGGGAGGACGAGCTCGAACTCGTTCTTCGGCTGCGGGAGCGACGAGAAGCCCGCGCGGAGCTGCCGCTTGACGTCGTGCAGGCGGTGGCGCTCGTCGCGCGGCGTCAGCCCGTACTGCGACGCGTTCTCGTCGTTGATGCTGAGGCTGTCGCGCATCGGCGTGCGCAGCGGCGTCGCGCCGACGGACGACGCGGGCGTCGCGCTCGGGTCGGCGCCGCCTGCGCCGCGGAAGGGCGTTGCCAACGGGTTGGGCGTCGCGGCGACCGACCCGCGCGGCGTTGCGCCCTCGAAGCCGGTGCGGCCATGCAGCTCGTGCATGGGCGTGTTCTCCTCGCCGAGGAGCGGCGTCTGCTGCGCCGTGAGGTTGCGCAGGTTGCGCGCCTCGGCCATCACGTTGTCGACTGTACGCGGTAGTCAGCACGGCACGGCGGAAACGGGGTGAAGGGGGTGGACGCACACTCGGGTGCCGTCCTGGGCGTCCTCGCCTCCCGCGCCGCCCCGAGCGCCGAGTACTCGCCAAGGAGGCCCTGGCTCGCCTCATTCCCACTCTCGTCGACCATCGCGCGGGCCTGCTCGCCGGCGCGGCCAATCTTGACGAGATCGTCGAGCTCGCGCTCCGAGACCTGCGGCGTCGGGAGGACGAGCTTGCGGCGCTTCGAGATCTGCTGCTCCTCGCGGCGCTGCTGCAGGAGGGCGTCCTTACGGGACAAAGTGCGACATGGCGTCGGCGTTGGCGTCCTTGCCGGCGTCCTTGGCCTTGCGCTTCTTGTCGCCGTCCTCGCGCTCCTTCTTGCGGTTGTGGCCCTCGAGCTCGCGCAGCGTGCGGCCCGTGGGCGCAGCGAGGCGTTTGGCCTTCTCCTCGCTCGTGTCGTAGAAGCCCGCCGCCGGCTGCTTCTCGAACGGGATGTCGGCCATGTAGTCTGCGTGCAAGCGCGACGTCAGTCTCGCCTTCGTCGAAAGGGAGGACGCCGACGCACCCATGCCGTTCTTCTTCGGCTTTGCGCGCATGAGGATGCCGGCGGCCTTGAGCTCGCGCTTCTTCTGCAGGATGGCGAGGCGGCGCGCCTCCTCGAGCTGGCGCTCGCGGACCTTGCGCTTGGCCTTCTTGCCCTGCGTGTTGGCGAGACGGGCGCGCCTCGGAGAGCATCTCCTTCTCTGCAGGTTGTGCGAACGCGAGTTAGCGGGGGCGCGTGCGTGAGGAGAGCAGGGAGAGCACGACGCACCGTCTTCGTCCATGTCGATCGGGTCGGGGCGTGCAGCCCTGTTCTCGGGGTCGGGGTCGACCTCGCCCGGCCTCAGGCGGCGAACGTCGTCGGCGCTCGGGCCCGCGTCGTCAACGCCGGCGAGGCCAAGCTCCTCGTTCTCGGTGCGCTCCGCCTCGTCGAGGAGCTTCTGGTAGCGCTCGAGGCACTGATTGGCGGTGCGGCCGACGATCGGGGCGATGGTGCGCCACTGCGTCGGCATGAGCTTGGCGAGGTGGAGCAGCTTCTCGTCCTCCTCCTTGGACCACTCGGTCTTCTTGATGGCGGGGTCGAGCCACTCCATCCACCGGGCCTGCGGACGTCGCGCGTTAGTCCTGTGTCAGAATGTGCTGGGGAAGGGTGAGACGCGCCTTGCATTGCTTCGGCGTCTTGCGGACGAGGAGCGATGAGATGCGCGCCCACTGGTTCTTGCCGTACTTGGACTGCACGGACAGGCAGGTGAGCTGATGTACTGGGGCAGGGGATGGATGGAAGAGTACGTACGATGGCCGCCTTCAGGATCTCATCCTGGGGAGAGAAGTGGGGTTAGCATGAACTGGAGGGCTGGTAGGGAGAGCAGGCGAGGCGGACCTCCGTGTTCTTCCAGACACTGCGAGAGGTGCGGGCGGTCAGTGTATGTACGTATTAAATGCAGCGAACGTGTGCGTACCCTCCCTTGATTACGATGCGCATCTTGGCGGAGTGCTAAGGGGTGAGTCGGAGGAGGGGAGGGAGGTCTGCGAGGCGGGAGAACGGGGTCAGCGCCTTCGCCCAGTACGGGACCGCGAGTTGCACTGCGCTCGACTGGGCTCCGCCCGGGCGCAGCATACGGTGGCAGCCGCCCCGCGAGCGGGCGACGAGATGGCGGCGTGCGGGGCGAGGGGCAGCACTGCAAGCGGCGTTGAGCGGGTGCGCGACTCACTGGAGGTGTGCTGCTATTCCGTGTGGCTGGCAAGCAGGCGCGCGTGCTGGGAGCGAGGCGCGGTGAGCGGGTCGAGGGGGAGCGGCGCGCTCGCGGCGAAGGCGAAACCGCCATCGTCGCATCGTCGCCGAATGCAGTACGGAGGCCGTAGCAGGACGTAATACAATTCTGTGGATTCACCTGATTTTCACCAGCCCCGGCCGCGACGTTGTGGTCGACCTTGTCTGCTCGTCCTCCCTCCGCCGGTCCCCCTCTTGCCCTTCATCGCTTCTCGCTGGTTGGGGCTGCGCTCTCGCTGGCCTGTCCACAGCGGCTACAGCTACCGCTCGCGACCAACTGCCTCGCGCCTCACGCTCCATAGCGCCCTCCTCACCCTCATCGCCTCTGACGCTTGCCGCTCCCCACTCCTCCTTCCCGCCGCTTGGACGCCTTTTCCAGACGTGGAATTCAACGGGTGAGGTACTCGGCTCCGCCACACATCCGCTGAGCCACCTACCACCGCTTCTGCCTTGCACTATCCTTACACCCGCGTCGCACTCGCTTGCGCCCTGCTCCTCGCCGCAACATCCTTAAGCGCTTTCCGCTTACTTCATCGGGCTCCGCACCCTGCTACGGGGCGCCGTTCGCCTCTCTGGGAACTCACAAGTTGCTGGACTGCAGCGTCGCGGCTGCTCGACACCGCAACTCTTCACCCGCAGACACTGAATGCCGTCGCACCTCCGCGCCTGGCCACCAACGGCGGATCCATGTGCACCCACTGACCACAGCAGGAACGGCGGAAATGACCTGCGGGAGAGGGACGGGGGCGAGGGAGAAGGACCGCGGAGGGATCGACTCCCTCCGCGTATAACCCCTCGCGTACAGCGCTTCCCGCGTCGCAATGCAGTCATCCGTGCCCCTGTAGCCGAAGTAAAGCGAGGCGCGCAGAGCGAAAAGCCGCGGGCAAGATGACCCCGCACTCTGCTCTCTGCCAGACCGACCAGAGTGGAGCTCTCGCGCGTGCTTTTCCCGCTCGTCCCGCCAGAGCTGCATGCTGCGATGCACCTCTTCGACTACCTGACAGGGCAGCCGCCCTCGCAGTGCGCCCTGCTCTCCTACGCCCTCCGCACCTTCATCTCCACCGCTGACCCCGCATCCCTCGCCGTCCGCTCGTCTGCAGCCACCGCAAGAAGCGCTACGTGATCAAGGAGACGCTCGGCGTGTGCGCTCACTCTCACCAGGCGCTCTGGAGGCGCGTGCAGGCTGGACTGACGCCGCTTGCGTTCATCGACGTAGGGGAGGATTCGCGACGGTCAAGCATGCCACCGCGCTCGACACGGGCAGGGAAGTGCGTACCGTCCTTGCAAGGGCTTACAACGCTGCCACGCCCTTGTTCGCGTGGCGCGCTACTCTGTGGGCGCCGCGCTGACCACTTCCCCACCTCCTCGTCCCCGTCCCGGCCACCTCGCCATCGTCGCCATGCCGCGCTCTCTATGATCCTCTTCAATTTTCCACTGCGTCTAATCACTCAGGTCGCCATCAAGATTATCCCCAAGGAGCGCATCCGGGACCACGAGCAGCAGATCTTCCGGCAGAATACGCTCCTCAAGCTCAAGCACCCGCACATCATCGAGACCATCGAGTGGTACGAGAGCACGGGCAAGTACTACCTCGTCTTCGAGCTCGCGGCCGGCGGCGAGCTGTTCGAGCACTTGATCGAGAGCCCCGGGTACCGGTGCGCCTCACTCGTCGCGTCTTCTAACCCTCAGCTCCCGCTGACCAGCTCTCGCGCAGCTTCTCCGAGGCAGAGGCACGCGAGGTGATGTACGCGCTGGTGGTGCGTGCTTCCCCGCTTCCGCGCCCACCCCGCCCCTCTAACCCGCCCCGTCCCTCGTGCGCAGGACGGTGTCGCGTACCTGCACAATCGGAACATCGTCCACCGGATCTCAAGCCCGAGAACGTCCTCTACCGCACTCCGCCCGGCTCGCACCCCGAAGTCGGGCACGACGACTGCGTCATCTCGGACTTTGGGCTCGCAGCGTACGTCGAGCCGAACGGCGGCAGGCTCTTCACCGTCGCGGGCAGCGCGGGCTACTCTGCCCCGGAGATGTACCCCGAGGAGGGGGTCGTCGATGGCCAGGGGCAGGGCAACGGCTACGGGCTCAAGGTGGACGTGTGGAGCTTGGGGGTCATCGGTGCGCCGTCTCCGTGCCCTCCGCCCGCCACAGCTGGAGCTGACGCTTGCGCTCTCCAATATACAGCGTTCTGCTGTCTAGGTACGTCTCTATATCTCTCTTCAGCGACGACACAAGGCTGACCTTCGCAACTCGCACACAGGCGGCCGCTTCCCGTTCAGGAAGACCGACCCGGAAGAGCTGGTGCGGCAGCGCCCACCCTGGGTGCTACGCGAGGTCGTACATTCGCTGACGTCCTTCCCCTTCTGGCCGCTCGCCGTCGCAGGCCCACGAGGCGCGCACGACGACGCTCTACTTCCCGCGAACATGGGACGGCGTCTCGGAGGACGCGAAGGACTTTATCCGCCAGCTGCTCACCGTCGACGAGGATGCCCGACCGACCGCTGCCGAAGCGCTGGAGCACCTGTGCGTCCCTCTCCCTCCAACCCTTCGCAGCGCGCTGACCCCGCGCGCGCAGTGGCTCCGCACCGCGCTCTCGCGCCCGCCGTCGCCCGCGCAGCCCGCCGCACAGCGCCTCGCGCCGCCCGAGCCGGAGGAGCACGAGGCGCACCACCTCGGGCCGTCGCTGTCGCGGACCGAGACGCTGACGGAGCATGCGCCGATCATCGAGAAGCGGAGCACGTACACCGGCGGGAAGGGCGAGAGGGCCGTTTGCTAGGCGTCGTTGTTGTTCTGAACCCCATCCTCCTCCGCGCGCCCAAGCGCCCTTAATCCTTATCCGCCTCGCGACCTGTAGATCCTCTCCCTCTTACGACGACGAAACGCAGACCCTGCTGTTGTGCTGTGCAATGCGCTCACCCCTCGACTCGCCACACCTTGACGAGCCCGTCATCGCCCGCACTAGCGAACATGTCCCCCGCGCCTTCCCACCGCTTGTCCTCCGCGGCCCCGTCTTCCGCCGCGCCGCCGTCCTCGTCCTCGCCCCCTTCCAGCGCGCGCAGCGTCGCGGCCGCTTTGGAGGGGTCGAGCACGCACCACGCGACGTGGTTCACGTCCGAGACGCCGTGGGCGTCTTCGACGCGCGCGAGGAGCGCGTGCGACGGGCCCGCGGTCGGCTGGTCTGCTGGCGGGGCGGTCTGCGGGCGCTAGACTTCAGCATGCGGTAAGGAAGAGGGAAGCACAGAGGGGGCTTACCATCTGGAAGACATTGATCCGCCCGTCCCCCCCGCCCGTGACGATCCTCCCGAGCCCGCCCTCCTCCTCGCCCAGCCCGCCCCTCTGCCAATCAAGCGCATAGATCGTCCGCTCATGCGCATCGGGGACGACCCCGCGCGCCTCCCAGCGGTGCTTCTCGCCCGCGCCGATCCGGACGCCGCCTGCGCTCCAGGGGCCCATGCGCCCGCCGTCTTGCGGGCGCGCCTCGCCTGCTTCGCCGGCCGCGGGTGCGGACTGCGCGACGCGCTCCCACAGTCGGATGACGCAGTCGTCGCCGGCTGAGGCGAGGAAGCGCCCGCAGGGGGAGAAGGACAGTGCCCAGACTGTGCCCGTGTGCGCGGTGAGCGTGTGGATGCAGGTCCACTCGTCGTCGAACGGGTCGGCGGCGTAGAGCTTGATGGTGTCGTCGTACGAGGCGGAGGCGAGGAGCTGTGGGGAGAGAGCGTGAGCGAAAGAAGTGTGAGCGAGGGGAGCAAAGCGCACCTCGTCCGTCGGGTGCCAGGTCACGCATTTCACGTCCTGCGAATGCTCCATCAGGACGGCGAGGCACTCGAAGTCTGCTGGACCGACGGCTGCGACGAAAAGAGCGTCAGTACTGATACGGAGCAGGGAAGGGAAGCGGGCGGGCGGACCTTCCCAGACCCAGACGCTCTTGTCCCTGCTGCAGCTCGCGAGCAAGCGGCCGTCTGCGCTCCACGCGACGCTCTTGCACTCGCTCTCGTGCCCCTCGAGGGGGTCGACGGGCTCCCACTCGCCCCTGCTCGCGCCGCCTGCCGCCTCGCCGTCGTCGAGGCCGGCCTCGGAGACCTGGCACCAGATGCCGACGGTCGAGTCGAACGAGGCGGTTGCGAGGGTTGCGCCGGTCGGGGAGAAGGCGAGGGAGCGGACGGTGCGCGAGTGCGAGGTCGGGATGGTGGACTGGAGGGCGAAGCTGGAGGAGGACGAGGTTGTGGGGGAGTAGGAGTAGAGGCGGACGGATTTGTCGGTGGAGCACGAGGCGAGGATAGGCTGTGCAGGGTTCCACGCGACGTGCCACGCTGCGCCCGGGAGTGCGACGGTGAGGATGAGCTGATGAGGACGGGGAGGGGAGAGGAGGGGCGCACCGCGGTCCTGGTGCCCTACGAGGGTCTGTAGTTCTGTGATCTGCGTCATTCTCTCCCGTCGAGTCCTTCTTCCGTCCAGTCAAGCGAGTAGTTGGCGGAAAGAGTCAGCCTGCGTTGGCTCCGTCGTCCCGGCGGCCCTCGATCTCCGCCACCACCGCACACTCCTCGTTGCTCAGCCTGAGTGTACTTCAGCTCTACTGCACCTGTACCGCACAGCTCAGCCAACCCCGACCCGCCCACCTTCCCACCTCTCGACACTCCTCCTCACCATGGCTCCTGCACCGCCCTCACTCCCGCCCACCGCGCCCAAGCCCGCACAGTGGAGCCTCGACAAGGCCATCCGCAAGAACATCCTCGCCCTCCTCCCCTACCGCTGCGCACGCGACGACTACGAGGAGGGCATCCTCCTCGACGCCAACGAGAACGCCCTCGGCCACGCCCTCCCCTCCTCCAGCGCCAATGGCCAGCAGACCGACAGTGCGTCTCTCCTGCTCGAGCACACAGAGACGCGCGTTGATCTTTCCGCGCGACGACAGCCTCGTTCGACGACCTCGACCTTCACCGGTACCCCTCCCCGACGCACTACGACGTCAAGCAGCGCCTGTGCGAGCTCCGCGGCGTCCCCTCGCCGCACAACTTCTTCCTCGGCGTCGGCTCGGACGAGGTGATCGACCTCCTGTTCCGCATCGCCTGCATCCCCGGCCGCGACCGTGCCCTCGTCTGCCCTCCCACCTACGGCATGTACAGCGTCTGCGCCCAGGTTAACGACGTCGACATCGTCAAGGTCAACCTCGATGTCGAGGGCGGCGCATTCCGTCCCAAAGTTGACGAGGTGCGCCCGCGTCCCGGCGTTCACTTGCAGGATCCGGGGGACTGAACGTTCGCTCGCGCGCAGATCAACCGCACCCTCTCCGCCGCCGCCCGCTCCGACAACCCCATCAAGCTCATCTACCTCTGCTCGCCGGGCAACCCGACGGGGACGCTCATCCCGCTCGACGACATCCGCGCGATCCTCGCCAACCCGGACTACGAAGGCCTCGTAGTCGTCGACGAGGCGTACGTCGACTTTGCGAGCCCGGACAAGAGCGCCGTCGAGCTCCTCGTCAACGAGGGGTGGAGCAACCTCGTCATCATGCAGACCCTGAGCAAGGGCTTTGGCCTCGCCGCGATTCGGTGCGCCCCGGTCCTCTGCTCGCCCTGCACCCCGCTAACACAGCGGCTCCCACAGGATGGGAATCGCCATCTCCTCGCCCGAGATCATCCAGGTCTTGAACAACATCAAAGCCCCGTACAATATCTCCACGCCAACCGCCTCGCTCGCCCTGCGCGCCCTCTCCCCCGCCGGCATCTCCGCCTTCCGCGCCAACATCGCCACGTTGAACGAGAACCGCACCTGGCTCGCCTCGGCGCTCCGCACCCTGCCCAACATCCTCGCCCTCCCCGGCGCAGGCGACGCAAACTTCCTCCTCGCGCAGGTGGGGACGAACGGCAAGCCGGACAATGCGCGCGCAGAAGGTGTACACGCACATGGCCGAGACGGACAAGGTCGTCGTCCGCTTCCGCGGGAACGAGGTCGGGTGCGAGGCGTGCCTCCGGATCACGGTTGGCACGAGGGACGAGTGCGAGCGCGTCGTCGAGCGGCTGAGGAGCTGCTGCAGTAGATGCGCAGGTTAGGGTGACATAGATTGACGCGGAATGACTATCGCGGTAGAAGCGCGCGCTGCTTTGGGAGAGACTGATTTTGTTCGAGTTGCACTCTCTACCCTCTCCGCCCGAGTCTTTTGCTGTTCCCCTCTGCTCCTCTAAACCCTCCCCACCCTCTACTGCATCTTCCTCTCCTTGACGCCGTTCTTCCCCTTGGCGTTCTGCACCGCCGTCGAGCTCGCGACGGCCTTCTGCGCGTCCTTGACGCCCGCGACGGCCTTGCGCTTCTGCGCCGCGGCGGCCGACTTGGACCCGCCGAAGATGCGGCCGAGGGCGGGGAGGGCGAGGCGCGAGGTGAAGAGCATGAGGGCGAGGAGGATGGCGCAGAAGCTGTACGCGCGGGGCACTTCCCTAGTCAGCCTTCTGCGCTGGACAGGACGGCAAGCTGACGAGAGCGCAGGGGAGACGCACATCTTTGCCTCGCCGGGCTGGAGCAGCGCCGAGTGCCGCGGGGACGCGAGGTACGCCTTCGGGACGTCGAACACGTCGCGGAGGGCGGGGACGTGCGTCAGGGCGTAGGCGACCGGCTTGCGGAAGAAGGGGTGCGCGTCGATGAGCGTGCTGTGTGCGCCTCACGGGGTTAGCAGGTCGCTGAGCGGGGAGAGAAGGGCGAGGGCGCACGCAGACGTAGCCGATGAAGCCAGCGCTCCAGACGTCGATGGGCAGGCCGGTCTTGACGAAAGCCGGGGTGGAGATGAATCCCCACTCGGGGCCAAACATGCGGAACGCAGGGACGAGCATCCCGCCGCCGCCGCCGCTGATGAACGCAACGAGGACGATCGCCCACGGCGAGTTGCGGACGGCCTGGTTCGGGTGCGCGAGCGCGACGTCCACGCCGAGGGTCGTCATGCCCATGATGCGCGAGAAGCCGTCGATCACGCAGAAGAGCGTCTCGCGCGGGAAAGCCGGGAGCGAAAGGACGGCAGAGACGACGCCCGTCTTAGCCGCGAGGAGCGGGATCAGGCTGCGAGCGGACGCGTCAGCAGGCGCTTCCTCCGCTTGTGAAAGAGGTGACGCACCCGTAGGTGAGGACAGGGATGGGCGTGATGACCCAGCCGGGGACAAGACCCAGGAGGACGCTCGAGATGGTCGACCCGCCCAGGATGAGCACAAGCGGGACGAGCGCAGCCTGGAGGTCTGCGAGCGTGTCCGTCAGGTCCTCTTCGCCGCGTCAGAACGGCGAAAGGAGGCGACTCACTGCCAAGCTGGTTGTCGTACCCACCGGCGCGGGCGACTCCGCGGTAGGCGCACGCAACACGGACGGCGTGCGCAATGGCGAAAAGCGAGAAGGGCCTGGTTCAGCAGTGCTCATGCGCGGGTTAGCTCTGCTTCTGGAGGTGTGCGAGGAGAGGGGATCGACGGACACGGCGGGGTGGGGCGTGGTCGAACTGACCCAGCCGTGGGTCGCGCCCACGCGGGAGAGCACTGCAGAGGACGATCCGTCCCAGATAGCCATCCTGCACGTAACGGGGTAGCAGCAAGTACGGTGAAGAGGGAGAGAGGAAGGAAGCCGCGGTTGCGCGTGCCGGGCGGCGCTTCGGCTCATCTTCAGACGTGGCATCTTTCGCAAGCGAGGCACTGATACTTCCTTGCACAGATTCACATGTGACAACTACAACTTGGAAAACACCTGCTCGCCACCCGGAAGGAACGCGTCCGGGTATCCCCTTCCTCCCACGGAGCTGGAAGTGTGCCACTGCGCGCGCCCGTGCACCGAAGTCAGCGGCGCTCGACACGAGCGAGAAGTCAACGCACGCTCCCTCCGTCGACGACGAGCGTCGTCGCGGTGACGTAGCTTGCGGCAGGGGAGAAGAGGTAGACGGACGACAAGGCAATGTCGTCGATGGTGCCGTACCGCTGCAGCGGGATGCGGCGGGTGTGCTCCTCGACGAGCTCCTGCGGGACATTCGAGATCGGTTGTGTCAGAAGGAAACGCAGGATTCGAGTTGAGCCATATCCGAAAGCAACGCAGGGATGCTCAGGACGGCAGGGATTGGCATGGGAAGTGCCGCACCTTGGGCATGAGGCGATCCATCCCCTCGGTCCCAGCAATGGGACCCGGCGCAATACACTGCAGGCGGGCAGGCGTGAGTTTCGGACAGCGTCACGACGAAGCCAGGAGCAGGAACGGGTCGCACGTTCGCCCTGACGCCCTGCGGCCCGTATTCGACCGCGATGACCTTGATCAGCGCGTCGACGCCTGCCTTGGCGGCCGACACGTGCGCCTGCAGCGGCGCGGCCGTGTAGTGCAGCGTCGCCGAGACGGCGAGGAGCGCGCCCTTGGCCTTGACGAGCTCGGGGATCGTTGCCTTGAAGGTGTTGTACGTGCCGATGGTGTCGATCTCCAGGACGGTGCGGAAGGCGTTGGAGGAGAGGCCTGCGAGGACGGTGAGCATGCTCATATGGGAGACAGGCGACGATGAAACGGGAACGCACCCTCGAGGGGCGCAAGGAAGTTCCCAGCGGCGCCTGCACGCACTCGCGTCAGTACTCCTCTATGAAGGAGTATGAGAAGCATATCGCACCCGCAACGACGAAGTCGATCCTCCCGAACTCCTGCACCGTCCGCTTGACGGCCTCCTCGAGCGTCTCGAGCTTACGCACGTCGCCGCTGATGCCGAGGCACTTCTTGCCAGTCGCCTTGCTTAGCTCAGCGGCGGCGTTCTCGATGTTGGCCTTGCGGCGGCCGAAGATGGCGGCTTGGCAGCCGTCTGCGCGGAGCGAGAAGGAGAAGCACGGGGTCAGCGCGCGCGAGGGAGGGAGGGCGTACCACGCACGGGCCATGAGCTGCTTCACGATGCCGTAGCAGATCCCGCTCCCTCCGCCTGTCTGCGCATGGGGTGGGGGGTCAGCGAGCTGATGAGGTGGGGCACAAGCGCGCGCGGACGCACGACAAACGCGACCTTGCCGGCGAGGACGTCGGGCTTGTAGATGCTGACGGTGAAGGCCATTGCGCTGTCTGTGGCTGCGGAAGAGCGTGTGGTGGAAGCGAGAGAAGCATCGCCTCGTCGTCCGGGCGGCGTTCTGCAGGCCGGACAGGTCTCACGTCGCTCGAGTCCACGACTTACGCAAAGAAGCAAGCTACAGCATCCAGGGGACCAGCAGTGCTACAGAGAGTGCGAGGAGTATGGAACAACGAAGAGGGGAGAAAGGACGAAAAGGGGTATGCCGAACATACGACGACGAGGAGAGCACGCAAGTACTGCAATAAACCCTGTACTGACCCAAGAGAGACAACGAGAACGCATCAAGGTGGAGACTGACCGCGAGCGCCCGTCACCAGCGCTTCTCCTCATCCGCAGCGACGTCCTCCGAGTCCCCGTCCCCTGCGCCTCAGCGCGCACCGCCCTCGCCGCGCCCGCGAGCGTGACCGTCACCTCGCTCCTCATACTCAACGTGTGTTCGCGCCCGCGCGGCTCTGCCTCCTCCACCTCCTCTCCCTCATCCCCACCCCGCCGCGCCGGGAACGCAGCCGACGCCGCCCCCGCCGCAGGGCTCAGCCGCGGGCTCGGCGCCGCGCTCGCCGTCGGCGTCGGCGCAAAGGTGACGATCTCGGGCGGGCGGTGCGGCTGCCTGTGCGAGCGGCTATGCGAAGCGGGGGTGGGCGAGTCGGGAGTGGGTGCAGGCGAGGGGGACGGCGACGGCGTCGAGAGCGCAAGACTGAGCGCCAGCGGTGTCGTGTCGAGCCTGAGGGCGGGCAGGCACGGGAGGAGCTCATCGTCCACGGCGCTCGCAGCCGGCTCGCTCTGAGAGGGCGCCTGAGGGGCGGGGGCGGGGGCGGCGTGTGCGTCACCTCCCTCGCAAGCGGCGAGCTGCCGCTCATCGCGCTCGCGGCGCTGCTGCTCCTGCCTCTCCCCGTCGGCCGCGCAGGAGCGAGCGCGCCAGGCGGACCGGGCTCGTACGCGAACGCGGGCGGCTCGGGCGCGGGCGTGGGAGGCGCGGCGACACCTGGGCCATAGCCGTACGCGCCGAGCGACTCGCGTGAGGAGAGGAAGGCGACTTGCTGCGGGGTCGGGCCGGTCTTGGGGAAGACGAAGGAGGAGTGGACTGTGCGAGGCAGAGGGGTATAAGCAGGTCAGTCTCGCGGGAAGCGGGAGAGTGCGAGGCTTCGACGCACCGAAGGAATTGGGTAGCGGCATCGAAATCCCCTGCTCGCGGATGCTCATCGTGCTCGAGCTCGCCCTCGACCCGAGCGACCCGTACGGACTCCTGCCCTGCGCCGTGCCTCCGCCGGGAAGGACGAGCGAAGCCGCGCTCGAGTTGGCGCTGCTTCCCAGCAGGCGCTGCAGCGTCGATGCGCGCGGGCGGCCCACCGGCGGCGACGGCGGCGTGAGCGTGTTGATCGGCGAGGAGCGGGACGAGCGGTGCGAGAAGTAAGACGGGCGGGGCGGGGCGTTGTCGGCGAGAGCGGGGGTGAGGGCGGGCGGATGGGGACGTCGATGAGCCCGCTGCGCGAGGCGAACGGCGAGCTCCCGCCTGGCGAGTGCGAGAGGTACGGCGACATGCCGGGGCGGACAGAGGCGGACGAGGCGGAGCGGCCGCGGCGCGCGCCGAGCGGCTCGCTGGCGGAGCGGGGGCGCCCGATCAACAGCGGAGGTGTGAGGAGCGCGGGACCGCCACCGCGCCGGTGCGAGTCGGTCGAGACATCCATGCTTGGGCGCGCGAAGAACGAGTGCTCGTCCTCCTCGTCCTCGAGCGTGTCTGGCTCCTCCGCCTCCGCCTCCGCCTCCTCTTCCGCTCACCCTCGGCCTCGCCTTCGCCATCGGACTCGCCATCGACGTAGCTCCCCTCGCCCGTCGTCGCGCGCGAGAGCGACAGATCGAGCCGGGACGAGTCCATCTCCTGGCTCTTGAAGATGCTCATCTCCTCCTCGCCCGGTTCCGCCGAGCTGCGGGCGTCGTCCGGTCAATTCCCCTTCCCCGAAGAAACGGAGTGAGCGAGAGAGCACGCACTAGAGCGGCAGCCCCACCGGGCTTGCCGTCCGCCTCCTCCTCCTCCTCCTATGCGGCCGCGGCTGGTTGATCGGCCTATCCGCCACCGTGACCCCGCTCGGCGCATGATGGCTCCTCGGCGTCGCCGGCCTGGAGCTCGTCCTCGTCAGCGGTGGCGACGGGCCGTTGGACCCCCCGGGCGAGCCGGGGGAGGAGGTCGACGCCGCTTCGGGGGTGAAGTGCTGCGCGCGGGGTCGCGGAGGGGGCGTCAGCGAAAGAGGAGCTATCGGGGAGAGGGCGCACCTTGCGGAAGAAGGCCTTGACGCGCTTGCGCGCGAGCATTGTGCTCGCGAGGAGGAGGCCGGCGGCGGGGGCAGAGTGCCGAGCCTTGTGTGCGGGACGGCGCGCGCGATGGGAGCGCGGTGCGCTGTGGTTGTGATGGGTAGTCCGGCGGTCTGCGTCGCTGCCGGTGATGAGAGAGAGGAGGATGCGCCGGTGTCGGCTCGGGGGAGATGAACGGGGGGGACGAGGGAAACCGGCGCGGCGAGGGCGAGCGCAAGGGCGGCGACGACAGCGAGGGACACACAAGGAAAGGCACAGCAGAGACCGTTCCAGCGGGAGGGCGGAGAGCGACGAAGGAGGAGGGGAACCTGCGCACGCACGAGTTCGGCTCAGCGGAGGCGGGGTGGAGCAGCGCGTCGGCGAGCTGCGCTTCTGCGAGACTGGCGGGGCGAGACTGTGGGAGCACCCTCGGGCGCGCACTCCGCAGAACGAGGGCAGAGGAGCGCTGCGAAAACGGGTACGAGGCGGTGCATCTCTCTCGACGACCGGGGGCGCGAGTTTGGGTACTCGTGCGTGGACCATGGCAAGCCCCGCCTCCACCGATCGCTACAACAAAGCACACCGCGCGCCAGCCCGCTCCGGCGCACCGTGCCGCCCGCCGCTGCTGCACTAGCCAAACGCGCGGGCGAGTGGGGCGACCAGCGACGACCAAGCCCGCCTGGGACGACGCGCTTAGTCGCGGCGGCCGAGGCCGACGACGTTGCGGCGGCCGGGACGGTCGAACGAGGTCGAGGGCGCGACGACGTTGACGGGGAGGCCGTCGAAGCCGAGCGACTTGAGGAGGTCCTTGGTCTCGGGGTCGACGTCGATGGGGACGCCCTGGGTGTCGAGCGCCGAAACCTCGGGGACGTAGTTGTCCTTGCGCTCGCGCTCCTCCTCCTGGAGCTTGAACGAGATGCCGCGGACCGGGCCCTTCTGGATGCGCTTCATGAGGTGGGTCGTGAAGCCGGCAATCTTGTTGCGCAGGCGCTTCGAGGGGATGATGGCGACCTCATCGCAGATCTTCTTGTTGGTGTGGCTGCACGGAGAGGCGTGGTGAGCCCGGTTCGGGGGTTGCGAGGAGAGGTGGAGCTCACAAGTCAAGGGTCAAGCGAGGGTAGTACTTCTCGATGACGACGCGCGAGGCGCGCTTGACGGTCTTGGTGCGGACACGGCCCCTGTAGACGCGCACAGAAGGGGAGCCTGGTCAGCTCGAGCTCATGCGAGCGAGGAAGGGTGGTGCTGCTGGTCGGGCGAGGCGGAGGGTCGGGTCGAGGTGGTCGTGTCGCGCCGCGCCCTGCCGTGCTGCCGCCCCTGCCATTCTCCTGGACACTCCCACGGGCCCCCCTGACGCGCCCCTGCCCTCCCTGCGCGTCCACCCACCCCGCTCGTGCGCTGCTCGAGCGCGGCCGTGTTGCACCCCTTCGCGGCCGGCTGCAGCGCGGCAGAGGCACGGCGGGCGCGCCGTTCTCGCTCGAACGGCAATTCCTTCGGCGTGGCAGGGCTATGGCAGGGCTTCGGAGGGCGTGCGCGGCGTGTGCGCGGGGCGGAGCAAAAGTCGAGGGTTCCGAGGCGGTGGAGGGGGTCGCGGAGCGGTTGGTGGGCGCGGGTGGCGCGGGTGGGAGGGCGGATGGGTAGGTGCAGAGGCTCACATGTTGATCTGCGAGAGGGGTTCGGCTTTGGAGAGACGGACGAGGAGCAAGAGGGCGGGCGGCGCGGGGCCTGGGTGGCTCCTGCTCGCCGCGCTCGCCGAAAAGCTCCTCGCGCGGCAGAGTCGCACCGAGGGTTGGTTCCTCACTTCGACCCCTCGCAAGTCACCCCTCCTCGTGTAGCCAGGTACGTGCGTCCATCCCGCGTCCTCGCCTCTCCCACCCACCCGGCCCTCCGAGCTCACCCACCCGCCCTCCCTCTGCAGGCAGCGCCTCCCCTCGTCTTCGGACCCGTCCCTCCTCGACCCGCTCTCTGCACACCGTTCTTCGGTACGCTTAGAGCCTCAGCATTACCACTCTACAACCCGCCAATCCACCACGCAACGCGCCCGCTGCTCGCCCCCCGTTCAGCCCGGACGCGTCTCCCTGAAAAGACTCGCGCTCGTCCCCGGGGGCAGCATGGCCTGCGCTCGCCGCGACCCGCACTCCCCTGCTGGAGGGCAGGGGACCGGGCACCGCACTCCCACCTAGTTCGACTGCCGTTCTGACCCTCATCCTCTCCCCCCTGTGCTCGCATCTGCTCGCTCTCGCCGCGTTCAGCCATGCGTGTCTCCGTCCTCGTGCGTACCCCGCGCCTTGCTACCGTGAGGTTGTGCTGCATGCTGACAGAGCGCACGCACGCAGGCCGACTGCCTCAACAACATTGTCAACGCTGAGAAGCGTGGCAAGCGCCAGGTGCTCGTCCGCCCGAGCTCCAAGGTCATCATCCGTGTCCTCACGGTGATGCAGAAGCACGGTCCGTCTCACGACCTTGCTCTACAGCGTCGAGCGCGTCCTGACGAGCGAGTGCGCACCTGCAGGCTACATCGAGGAGTTCGAGGAGATCGACGACCACCGCTCGGGCAAGCTTGTTGTCCAGCTTAACGGCCGCATCAACAAGACCGGCGTCATCTCGTGCGTCTCCCCGCGCTCCCGCAGGTCGCAACGCGAGACTGACAACTCGAGCGCGCGCAGCCCCCGCTTCAACATCCGCCTCCCGGACATTGAGAAGTGGGTTGCCCTCCTCCTCCCGGCCCGTTCGTTCGGTTACATCATCCTCGTGCGTCCTCTCCTCCTTCATGCAGCGCGGCCGAAGGGCCCCGCGAGTCCGAACACCGGACTGACCCCGCCCCCTCACTCGCGCAGACCACCTCGGCGGGTATCATGGACCACGAGGAGGCCCGCCGCAAGCACGTTGCCGGCAAGGTCCTCGGCTTCGGTACGCTCCGCCTCCGCTCCTCTGCCTTGCAGCGCTGACCTCGCCCCGCGCACACGCAGTCTACTAAGCGCCTCATCCGCGCGAGGGAACACGGGTCAGGGACACGGGGCGCAAAGGGCTTGTTCTGTGCGGCTGCAACGCGCGAGCCTGGAGTTGCCTCACTTTGGGTCGTGGAGTGCGAACGGGAGGAGAGCGAGAGATCCGCGTGAGAAGTGGTGCAGGAAAATGAGGGGGTGGCCGCGCTGCGCTGGAGGGCCTCCCTTGTTGCGAGCGTATAGCAGTGCGCTGCGTGCACGCACTGTGCACTCGCGAGACCTTGCGCGACTTCATCTCCCCGTCGTCGCGGGCGGTGCACCCTCCCTCTTCCCTCACCCGCTCTTCCCTCAAGCCGCCCCCTGATCAGCTCCACCCGTCACGATGAGCCGGCAAAGCGACTTCCTGACGTTCACCTACCCGCCCTCGTCGTCCTCCTCCTCTCTGCCGAGCACCACCTCCGCCCTCCCGCCGGCGTTCTCCCTCCTCCTGACCGACACGCTCGACGCGCCCGCGACCTTCCTCCTCGCGCAACTCGTCGCGCGTGCACTGCGCCCGCCACAGGCAGAGGCGGGGCGGAGGGCGGAGAAGCGGCGGAGGGTGGTGCTCGTCGGGGTGCGGGAGAGGGAGGAGTACTGGGCGGGCGTGCTCAGGAAGACCGTGCGTGCTCTTTGGGATACTGGCCTGTGGCATCAACGACTGCCCGCAGTCATTTCATCAGACGAAGTGCTAACCCCCCTCCTCCTCCTCGCGTGCAGGGCATCCAACTCCCGACGGAATCCGCCTCGGGGCGGTTCACCTTCCTCGGCGCGTCCTCCTCCTCGCTCGCACTACCAGCACTGTTCGCCTCCGTTCGCGCCGCGCTGTCCCACTCCCCCTCCTCCTCCTCAGCGCCCGACGGCGGACCTTCTCAACCCCCGCCTCCCCCGTCCGACGAAGGCGAGCCCGGCCCGCTCGTCATTATCGATGACCTGAGCGCGCTGCTGTGGGTGGGGAGGGAGCCGCAGGACGTTGTGCGGTGGTGGCGCGGCGTGCGTGCACTGGTGGACGAGGTGCGCCCACCTGCCTCCGCCGCTACACGCTGCCGCGTGCGCGCTGACCCGCCTCCCCTCGCCTGTCGCTCACTCGGGTGGTACAACGCACAGCACACCGCCTCCCTCGCCACCCTCCTCCACACCGACACCCTCTCCCCCTCGCCCGCGCTGCACGCCCCTTCGCCCGCGCACTCGCCGTACGCGAGCCCAGAGGACCAGTACCTCTTCCGGCAGGTGCTCCAGGGGTGCGATGTATGGGGGGAGGTGGTCGGGCTCGGGAACGGGGGGACGGGCGCGAGGGGGGAGGTGCGTCCGCTTTCTCGGTCAGTCGTGCGGGCGCGCGCACGGAGGGCAGCGCCCTTTGTGCAGCGCCTAACGTGTCGACTGCGAGCAGGCGAGAGCACCCACCAGGACTGATCCTCCCTCTCGCCACGCAGCTCTCCCTGCATCGCGGCCCCGCGCTCCTCCCCCCGTCCGCCACTCACGGCGGGTGGTCCGTCGACGCCCCGCGCGCGGGCGCCCGCGCGCTGCAGTACAAGCTCGAGGAGGGCGGTGCGGCGTGGGAGGTCAAGGGGCAGATGGGGGGCAGGGTGTGGTAGCTCTCTCTCTCTCTGCGGGAGGCGCAACGCGCTCAAGCCCTCGAGTCGCCGGATACGGGTCAAGCGGGGAGTACAGGGCAGAGAGAGCGACCGGGTGGGGTGCAAGCGCAGGGGTGGGGAGGGTCTACGAGCGGGACGGCCGCGCCGGCGAGGTAGGCGAATAGACGGGCGAGGGGGGCGAGAAGTACGGCGAGACGGGCGAGTACTGCGGGCTGGTGGGCGAGAAAGTGGGCGAGGTGGGCGAGAAGCGCGGTGAGGGCGGTGAGAAGAGCGGCGAGCGCAGCGAGAAGGCGGGCGAGGCGGGGCGGAAGCGCGGCCGCGCATCGACGCGAGCGGGCTCGGAGCGGCTGGGCGAAGCCGCCGACTTGTCTGCGGCTGCGAACGAGTCAGTCCTCTGCGGTCATGTTGCGCGTCGGGAGCCGATGGCGGGAAACGCACCACCGCGCTCGTCGAGCTTTGCCATCAGCTCGACCATGATCGCCCCCGCACCGTCGACCTCGTCCATCGCGACGCGGCGCATCATCCCCTTCGACCCCGCCGTCGTCTTGACCTCGTCCCAGTGCTCGATGACCCACCCGAGGAGCATCGCGCGCCAGTGCGGGTGCCCCGCCGCGAGCTCCGAGAACAGCTCGACAGGCGCGTTCTCGAGCGAGATACCATGCGTACGGAAGTGCTGCAGCGAGAGGGTCTCGAGAGGCTCGAGCTCGAGGTAGTGCGCGAGGCGGAAGACCGACTTGGTCGAGACGAGGAGCGGGAGGGCGGGGTCCTCGTTGTGCGCGTCGCGGAGCGCGTCGGCGCGCGTGTTCTTGATGTTGGCGGGCGGGAAGGACGACGAGGGCGGGGCGAAGCGGATGTAGAACGTCTGCATCCAAAGGAGGACGGCGCGGTAGGTCGAGTAGGCCGCTCGCGTGACCGTGACCTGCTTGTACGCGAACTCGGTCCCCTCGCGCGGGTCGTGCAGCTCGGGCCGCTTGAGGCGGAACGTCAGCTCGTCAGTCTCGTCGTCCGAGTTGACGAAGTCCTTGTCAGCCGGGCTGCGGCTGCGCGTGCGGCGGGGCGCGCTCGACCCTTCATCGGGGCGGCGGGCACGCTTCGAGCTGACGGGGATAGTCTCGGCGAGGCCCGAGCGGAAGAGGCTGCGGAAGTACGGCGACGTCTTCATGAGCAGCGCCTCGGACGTCCAGAGCTCGGCGGGGCGTCCGGCGGTACTCGGGAAGAAGATGCGGACGTCGTTCGGGAGCGCCTTCGTGCCGGAGTCTGCGCACGTGGAAGATGTTGACGGTGAGTCGAGTCTCTCCAGGTGTTGCAGGCAGAGGAACGCACCCTCGATACGCTTGGCAAGCTCGGTCGCCTGCATCGTCGGGACGAGGCTGTCCTGCCAGATCCTGAAGACGAAGCGGTACTTGCACTGCGCGGACGGGTTGAAGGCGCTGTTCGTGTCGCGCACGATACGCTCGAGGTCTTGCGGCGTGACGGTCATGCGGAAGCCGGTGTACGGAGTCTGCGTCTCGGGGTTGAGGTCCGGCGCCGGCCGGGCGCTCGAAAATGGCGTTCGTCACGAAGCGGTCCTTGGCGCCGTCCAAGTAATATAAGGACATCGAGAAGTCGACCCTCTGGCCCAGCGCTCCCTGAGCAAGGGTGCCGTGCTTGACCGCAAAGCAGACGTCCTCCTTCTCGCGGCGGATCTCGATGGCCGATACTCCGGCGAAGGGCACCCCGTCGAGCGGGAAGCGTGTGTCAATGACTGGCGAGTCGATCTTGAGCTCGAGGTCGGCGGTGAACCTGTACCTGTACCCTCCCTCGCTTGGGGAGGAGGAGAGCTTGGGGACGACGAATTCGGCAGCGGGCGCGGCGGGAGCAGCGGGAGCGGGCTCAGCCATCGTGTCTCGTCCTTCCGAGCGAAAGCAGCAGTCCGCCCGAGGCTGAGCCGGTGAAGGGGAGGAGCGAGAAGAGCGCGCGACTGATGAGAATGGCCCTTGTCTTCCTCAGGTCCCCTCGCTCTCGCCAGAACAGCCAGGCAGAATGGAAGACGCTGCTACTCCCGCTGCTGACCCGCCCGCCTTCGAGCCGAAGCTCTCCTCCTTCTCGTTCGACGAGGAGCACACGTGGACCTTCACCCTCGACCTCGAGCTCGATCTCACCGCCAAGGACCTCAACAAGACGTTCGAGCTCAAGCCCGTGTCCCTGCCGGGCGACTGGACCTGCGAGATCAGGCGAGAGGGCGAGGATGTTATCTTTGTCGCTGAACACGGCTCGCTCGCCCCGGGTGCACTCGGATCAAGCGCGCAAGTCGAGATGCAGCTTTACTGGATTGATCAGAAGGCGATCAAGAAGCTGGGCTCGGCTGTGTTCGACAAAGAGCTTCACCCGGCGATCGACCCGAAGTCGAGGCAGCCCTACACTGGGAACCAGTTCACCCTCAAGCCCGAGAGTTTGCGGCAGGCATCGAACACAACACTCGCGTTGGACCCGAAGACACGGCGCCAGTATCGCCTCTGCCTCACCATCAAGCAGGTCGGCCCGTCCGTGGTCTCCGCTCAGCAGGTCATCGAGCGCGTTCCCGGTGCGTGCTCCCGCTTCCATTCTCAGCCGCCGTCTAATCCTCTTGTGCGCAGAGTACCACATACCTCTGACGCTCGGCGTCAACAACGTCCGCCTCCTCTTCCCGCAGGTCGGCGAGAGCGGGGCAGAGCTGTGGACGACTACCGAGTTGCTCTCCTCGTCCTCGCCCTATCTTAAGGACCTCCTCACCTCGGACTTCTCCGAGGGCATCAAAATTGGTATCAAGCGCTCGCGCACGTCGCCCGCGCCCGTGATGCAGACCGTCGATGCGAGTGTGCAGAAGGACTTCGAGGACTCGGACGATGACACGGACATCGCGCTCTTCAAGGCGGACCCGCCCAAGCGCCATGTCGTTCAGGACGGCGACGAGCTCGCGTACCGCCAGATCACAATCACCCAGGCCGCCTACTCGACTTGGCGCGCCGTCCTCCGCTACCTCGAGTCCGGCTTCATCCGCTTCGCGCCGCTCTCGTCGGCGTCTCAGCCCAAGGACCCCTCAGTCATCCTCACGCGCGACGAGTACATCCAGATGGCCCAGGACTATGACCCCTCTGTCCCCGCTCCCGTCTCTCCCAAATCGACGTACGTCTCGCGCACCTCCTCCAGCTCGAGCATCTCCAGCAGCTCTGCCTTGCGCAGCTCGCTGCGACGCTCACCGCGCACAGCGCTGCGCACGAGCTCTTCGACGACGCGGCGGTCTGCTATGAGGACTGGCGCAAGGCCGTCATCGACTACATCGTCAAGAAGGGCAGTGCAGTCATGAAGACGTCCAACTGGGCGGCGATCAAGCAGCGCGTCAATGACGAGGATGTTCCGCTCGCGAAGGAGACGCTGATGGAGCTGGTGATGGCACAAGCCGCTGCGAAGGGTGCGTCCTCGCTCCTCTCGCTGCTCCCGCTGACCTCGCGCTCGCTCGCAGACTGAGCCCCCATCTCACCGACTCACCCGTTCCGCCCTTTCTACACTGCAACATCCAGTTCCGCTTGCCCGTGAGCGCTCTTGAGAGAACCTCTGCGCACGGCGAGCGGCCGCGAGCGAGCCTCTCTTCCCACCTCGCAGGTACATCGCATCGCCCGAACGAGCGCTACGCACGCCCGCTTATCTGATTCGCTCTCGCTTGCCAGGAGCAGCCGTACGCGGTGTTCACCGAAGCACGCTTGACTTGCGAAGATTGACGCCTGTCGGCGTAGACAGCATCACTCATTCAGGGCTGGGAAGACGGTGCTCAAGTACGCGATGTTACAGCAGCCTGTGGGGATATAACAGACAACCCTCTACGTTCCTCCTTCTCCTTGTATGAGAACGATCCGAAGCCGCGCCGTGCGCGAGACGACCAGCGCTCGCCCGCGCGCTCAGACCGAGTAGCGGAAGTGCGGGTTCTTGGTCCCGAGGAGCTGGATCTCCTCCTCGGTCTTGCCCTCGAGGTAGTGGTCGTCGCGGCCGTTCTCCTTGGCGCGGTTCTCGCGCACCTGCCATGCCCACAGGCCTGCGGCGAGGAAGAGCGAGACGACCGAGCCGGCGAGGTTGAACGAGTTGCCCGGAACGTAGCGCGGGCCATCCTTCGCTGCGAGCGGGAGTCGGGATGTGTTAGCGGGCGTGCAGAGGGTGGGAGGAGACAGGGGACGCACGGAGGAAGGTCCAGCTCGAGATGAGGCCGCCGCAGTTGCCGAACATGACCACGGTGCCGATAGCAGACGCGCGCGCAGTGTCGGACGTGACGTTCGCGGCGGCCCAGGCGGTGCAGAGCGCGCCGAACGAGAAGGCGCCGATCGCGACCATGAAGGCCTGTGAAGGAGGGAGGGTCAGCGGTGCCGCAGCGAGTGGACGAGATGGAGGACGCACAGCAGTGTAGCGAACGTGCGGGTTCATCGTCGAGAGGTAGAGGATGTAGCCGAGGATGATGAACGGCGCCGAGATGACCATGTACAAGCCGCGCTTCTTGGTCTTGAACGAGAGGTAGCCGGTGAGGAGGGTCGTGAAGGCGCCTACGACGTAGGGCGGGACGGTGCGGAGCTGGAGCGCGATCGTGCCCTCGCCGGGGTAGATGGTGCGGACGATGGTGGGCTGGAAGAGGAAAACAGGGTCAGTAATCGCTCAGACAGGCTCGGTCCTTCCGCGCTAACCCGCAGGAACAAGGAGTTAGAGACTCACGAGGCTGAGAGGCGAGAGTGACCGCGAGAGCAGGGCGAGGGCGCGAGTGGGGGGCAGGGAGGAAGGTGGGGAGAGGAATTTATCAGCGGATGAACGACGGCGACGATGCGAGCGATAGACGTACAAGAAGCCGACGCCCTGGACGACTGTACAGTCAAAGCAGGAAGGGCGGGCAAGGCGGGAAGGTCAGCTACATCCTCGCGAACACCTTGCCGCAAGAGCGCGCGCGTACCGATGTTGTTGAACAGGAAGATCATCGCCGAAACTGCAGAATTGAGGACGCATGAGTGGTGCATTCGGAGGAAGATGGGAGGGAGAGCGACGCACCGAGGGTGGTCGGGTTGAAGATGCCCTGGTAGACCGTCTTGCGCTGCATGCTGTCGATGACGACCGTCGCGCCGGTGTTCTCGGCCTTGATGCGCGCCTCAGCGAGCGCTGTGGAGCCACGGGTCAGTCTCGAGGCGCTGGGGAAGGAGAAGAGCGAGGAGACGCACCGCGCTCGTCGGCGGAGAGCCACTTGCAGACCTCCGGGCGGTCGGGGAGGACGAACCACGAAAGGACTGCGATGCCCATCGTGATGATGCCCTCGACGAGGAAGATGTTGCTGCGGGAGGAGGGACGGGTCAGCCAGGGCTTGAAGCTGAGGAAGGGATGGAGACGAACCGCCAGGTGTGGTACGGGCCGATGTGGTCGATCTTGAGGATTCCGCTCGCGAGAAGACCGCCGATGGCACCAGCGCCGGGGGCGCAGACTGCAGACGGACCGGAATGTCAGAGAGGGGATCCTGGGGTGGACGATACGCTGCGCGACTCACCGATGTAGCAGGAGAGGCGGAAGCCGAGCTCGTCCTTGCGGTCTGTTCGCGCAAGTTGTCAGTCTTGAACGATTGAAGGAGGAGAGGAGGAAGGACGCACAGAAGCGCGAGAGGTAGTACGCGAGGCCGGGGAAGACGCCGCCCTCAGCGATACCAAGGACTGCAGTACAGGTCAGTAAAGCTTCACAAGAGAGACAGAGGATGCACGCACGGAAGCGGACGGCGACGGCCGCGCCGTACGAGTTGACGAATGCCATGCAGAGCGAGAAGAGGCCGAAGAGGAACGAGAGGATCGGAATGGTCTTGCCCGGCCCGATCCACTTCGTGCACATCTGGAGAGGCAGCTCGAAGACCGTGTACGAGACGTACTGCGTTCGCGGATGTAGAGGTCAAATCAGAGCACGGCCGACGTCGAGGAGGGTCCGCGAACGCACGAAAACGCAGAGCAGGACGTTGTAGTCGAGGCCCTGTGTGACGGAGCAGGGTTAGTAGGTGAATAGGTTAGGGCTGACTGTGGAGCATGCGCGGGAATGAAGAGGCGAGGGCGGGTCGCGAGGATGAGGGAGAGGGCCTCTCGAGGCAGGCTGAGGAGCGCTCGACTCACGGTCATGCCGAGGTCCTTCTCGAGGCCAGCGAGGCGCGCGTTGCCGATGTTCGAGCTGTAGAGCGGTGCACGCGGTCAGGCTCGAGCTCCAGAATTGGCCGGACCATCGCCTCGCTCCTCCCGCATGCCGCGGTTGGCGGATCCTGACAAAACGCACCGGTCGATGAAGCAGAACCTGTCGATGCAGCATCGTCAGTACTGCCTAGGACAAGACCAGAGGGGAACGACGCACAGGTAGATCAGGATGATCATCGGCAGCAGCCGCAGGTCGAACTTCCGCCTCAGCTTCGCCTCGGCGGCCTCGTCAATCCCGAGCAGGCCATGCGCGCTCTTCGCAGCGACGACGACGCCCGGCTGCGCAGCGTTCTCCACTGTCGACGGGAAAGATCCGACGAGACGGGAGATATGGGTCAGCATGCGCAACTCGGCCGATTTGACGAGATGCGGCGCGGTGGACGCACGGTTGTGGATCGACGCCTTCTCGACGTCGGCGCCGGTGGGCTTGTCCATCTCCATCGGCAGGTGAAGCGGTGAGGGCGGTGAAGGCGGAAGAAAGGGGTCTTGGCGCAGACGAGTGCGGACGGTCGCGGTGGGCGATGCGGCGGGTGCGCGGCTTGACTTGAGTCGAGAAGCAGGTGCAGGAGCGTGCGCAGGCAAAGATGCAGCGATGGAGCGGGGTGGGAGGAAAGAGAGGAAGCAGGGAGGGCGCGGCCCCAGGGCGGGACTCCAAGCACTGTGCGGAACGAGCGCGACGGAGGAGGTTCTTGCGACAGGAGCACCAACAAAGCGCCGCGATTGGTGCGGAGGGCTCTCCGTCCCATGTGGGCATCGTGGAGGGACGTCTTGGCACGGCGACACGGGCCGTGAAAAGAGACGTTGGCGTCGGTGGCGCAGAGGAGGGAGAGAGGCGTGAAGATCAACTGGCGGGCGGCACGCGCAGAGCATGCAGCTGCAGGTGCCAGATGCCGCTCTGCTGGACGCCGCGAGCCAGTTCGCCGCAAAGAACCGAGAAAAGCTGGAGCTCCGAGGAGAGGTCAAATATGGGTCCCCGCGTTCTGGTGGCGGGGGGTGGAAGGCGGGCGGAAGTGGGACATCCTCCTTTTTTTCTCGCCCGTCGTTGTCCGCGGACGCTGTCCGTGAGCATCCTCGTGGTCGGGAAGCCGGTGGAGGATCGCACCGGGCGCCGAGGTCGTCGAGTGGGCGTAGAGTCGGCATGGTGGGAGGGCAGACGCTGGTGGGCTGCGTGGAGGACCGCGGGTGAAGGCGCTCCGATGAAAGGTATCGTGCAGTGGATGTGCGCGGGCTTGGACGGGGAAAAAGGGTGGTGGGGGGTCGATACCCGCCGGGAAGAACTGGAGAGGGAGGTGGAGGACATCGGGCGCGCGCTGCTGGCGCGACCACCGTCGGCGCACGCTGTGCGGCACAATAGCTGCGTCAGTACCGGCTGAGTGCATTACGTGCGAAGCCGCCAGGGACAGGGGACAAGGGACAAGACGACTCACCCGATTCGCACTCCCTCCTCCTCCCAGGTCCGTCTGTGTCAACCACAAGCACCGCCGCGTGCCCCGTCGAGTTAAGAATGGACGAAGTCCAGCGCTCAAGTTGCGAGACGTACAAGGCTGTTCAACTGGTGAAGCAGCGGGAAGCCGTCCTTGAACACCGGGCGGGATGAGGGGAAGGGTTGACGGTATCGTCGCCGCCTAGCCTGCGCAGCTCGTTGCCCATCTCGACAACGCATTGGCCCACCTTCGCGCGCATGTGCCACAACGATCCGCCCCGACCGCGGCGCGAGCAGAGGGTTGGAAGAGAGCGGCGCCGCGAGCGCGAAGCAGGAGCCCAGCGTCGAAGGCAAAAGCGAGCAGTCAGCGGGGCGCACTGAGCAGTACAGGCCTGTCTAGAGGTGTACGACCCCGTACAGCGTGGAGTCGGCTGTGATGTCAAAGTGTTGGAGGACAAGAGGCGTCGACGGCGAGGAGGAGGGTCGCCCTGGTCCACACCGCCTCGCAGGTCGAGTGCTCCGCCCAGTTCGCTCAGAGTACACCCAGCTCGGCTCAAGGCACCCCCGCCCAAGTCCTGCGAGCTCCCGTCCCGTCGCACGCCCTCCCGCTCGTCCTCATCACTCGACCGCCGCTCGCCCCGCCTGCACCGCCTCGCAACCCGCGCGGGCAGCTCGAACGTCTGCAGACCAGCACAGCAGAGGTTCCGACTACACCCTCGACCCTCCAGCAGCGTCTCGAGAGGGCGACGCCGCCCCGCAGACGCACACCCCGCCGAACATGCAGTCGGGCGCCTCGAAACGGACGGGCGGGACGGCGACCGGATCGGGTGGATCGGGCACGCCTGTAGCAGGGCCGTCAAGCCCCGCGGGCAGCCCCAGCAAGGCGAGGGCGCGCGAGAGCAGTCTGGGCGGCGCCGACGGGTACGGCGCGTTCGGCCTGGGAGGAGGTTCGCCGACTAAGAAGAGGATCTACGGCGACAGGTGCGTCCACTTCTCATCCCGCAAGTGAGCACCCGCGCTGATGCGCCCTCGCCCGCAGGTTCATCCCGAACCGCGAAGGGCTCGACCTCGCAACGTCCTTCTCCCTCCTCCCCGGCTCCGCTTCCTCCTCCAACGCATCGACGCCGAGCTCGAGTCAGAAGGGCAAGCGGAGAGCGGCGGGAGCTGAGGGGGACGCGCAGACCGGTGCGTGCTAGCTCTTTCTCACTCACCCGTACTCGTAGTCACCCCGCCCGTATGCAGAGGAAGCGAACAAGACCTTCGACTCGCTCCTCCGCACCGAACTTTTCGGCCCGTCCTCGCTTGACCCGACACCGCTCCTCCGCTCGCCCTCGTCCGTCCGCACGCACACCCAGTACACCGCGACCACCTCGCCGAGCAACTCGCCCGCATCCGCCAAGCCGCTCTTCAGCTTCACCTCGCCGTCGCGGAAACGCATTACGCGCGAGGGCGCCGAGCGCGGGCTCGACAGCCCGACGCATGAGCGGTACAGCCTCAGCCCCGTGCGGCACGAGAGCCAGAAGCTCCTCCTCAGCCCGCGGAAACCGATGCGGCAGGTCAGCCGCGTGCCGTTCAAGGTGTGTTCCGATCCACCTCGCGCGTTTTCCGCATGCGCCGCTGATGCGCCCTTCCGCCAGGTCCTCGACGCGCCCGAACTTGCCGTGCGTCTCGAAGCGCGTCCTCTTTCGTTCGGGCAAACGCGCTGACCGTCTCGATCACAGGACGACTACTACCTCAACCTGGTCGACTGGTCGTCGACTAACGTGCTCGGCGTCGGGCTCGGCTCGTCCGTCTACACCTGGAGCGCGCAGACGAGCGAGGTCAAGAAGCTGTGCGACCTGTCCGACCTGGACCCGCCAGACTTGATCACGAGCATCAGCTGGGTGCAGCGGGTGTGTTCTGCGCTTCTCTCACTTCCCGGGGCAGGGTTGACCACCGTACGCGTGCAGGGCAACCAAGTCGCGGTTGGGACCAAGAGCGGGATGATCCAGATCTGGGACGCGCAGGCAGGGCGGGTCATCCGGCGCATGAGCGGCCACACGGCGCGAGGTGCGTCCTCGCACTGCTTTTTCGCCCGTCCCCCCTCTAACCCGTCCCCCCCCCCGGCTGCAGTCGGCGCCCTCGCCTGGAACGACCACATCCTCACGTCGGGCTCGCACGACCGGCTGATCTACCACCGCGATGTCCGCATCAAGGACCACTGGACGACCAAGCTCGCCGTCCACCGACAGGAGGTCTGCGGGCTCAAGTGGAGCGACGACGGCCAGCTCGCGAGCGGCGGGAACGACAACAAGCTCTTCGTGTTCGACAAGATGTCTGAGGTGCGTCGGCGCCCTTCTCACTGCGTTCTACGTGTGACAAGCGAGACTGACTCTCACGAACGCGCGCAGACCCCGCTGCACCGCTTCACGGAGCACGTCGCCGCCGTCAAGGCAATCGCGTGGAACCCGCACCAGCACGGCGTCCTCGCGAGCGGCGGCGGGACGGCAGACCAGAAACTGCGGTTCTGGAACACTCTCACGGGCAACATGCTGCAGGAGGTTGACACGGGGAGCCAGGTGCGTCCTCTTCCTTTTCGCGATCTTCCTCGAGCGCACCTGACGGGAGAGCGCGCGCAGGTCTGCAACATGCTCTTCAGCAAGAACTCGAACGAGCTCGTCACGACGCACGGGTTCTCGGCGGGCCAGGCGCAGAACCAGGTCGTCATCTGGCGGTACCCCTCGATGCAGCAGGTCGCGCAGCTTACGGGGCACACCTACCGCGTGCGTCCTCCCTCTCACTGCCTTCTCAATCTCCGTGCTGACTAGCGCACTCGTAGGTCCTCTACCTCGCCTCGTCCCCCGACGGGCAGACGATCGTCACCGGCGCAGGCGACGAGACGCTCCGATTCTGGAACGCGTTCCCGAAAAGCAAGGTCGAGCGCAAGGCCGACTCGAGCTTGCTCAGCCCGTTTGCACAGATCCGCTGAGCGCGCGCGGTGCTCGCCGGCGGAGGAGGAGGAGGGATGGACGGAGTCGCTTTGCACGCTTGCGCAGGACGGACCCCATATCGGAGTCGCTTTTCCCTCTCTCTCTCTCTCTCCCCTCCCCTCTCACTTTGCATACTCTCCACCCGCTTTGCCCGTTGCCCGTTGCCTCCTACACCCGCCTGTTCCCCTCGTCCTCACTCCCCGCCCCTGCACAGTTCCCCTCCCTCCTGCCATGTTGCCAGAAACTCGAAACGTCCTTTGCATGTCTGTGTGTGGGCGCGCGCAACTCGGCGAGCGTACGAGCGAGGACGCAGCGAGGAGCGCGGTTTGCGAAGGTCGAGGCGAGCATCGCGCGTACTCTCGCATCGTGCGGCCCTCAAATTCACCACGCCCGCGTTATGGAGTATACAGTCGTGCGTTGCTATGCAGCGAAGCTCTACGGGATGCGAAGATGTGCCCGATGCGCTATGTAGTCGCCCTTTTCCCTCGCCGTACACCCGCGTACACCGCCCATCTATCCCACCTGACACACCCCTTCTAGTACGAGTAAACAAAGTGCGGATGCCTGTCGCCCTCGGCGCTCCACGTGCTCGCGTCGATCTGCCCGCCGGCAGCCGCGCGCCGCTCGGCCTTCTTCGCGTTCGCCCACCGGAGGTAGAGCAGGTTGAGCGAGCAGAAGACGATGATCATCACGACCATGCCGATGAGGACGGATGCGGCCTGGTGGTCTGCGGGTGGGGAGCGTAGAGCGTGAGCACGCGCAGGGAGGGAGGGAAAGGGAGGGAACGCACACTCCGGGCCCTGGTTGGCCGGGAAAAGCCAGGTCGACTGCACGCGAGCGAAGTCAGTACTCGCACCGAGCGGGAAGCAGGGACCGGGACGCACCGCGATGCCGCCCGAGTTGGTCGCGATGAAGCCGAACGCGACCGAGGTCGCCTTGCGGTAGTGACCCGCCGAGTTGTTCGGCAGCCAGGTGACGACTGCGTGCGGAGCGCGAGCGAACGGGCGGAAGGGAGAGAAGCGAAGTGACGGGCGAGGAAAGGGCAGAGGGAGAACCACGGGAAGGAGGAGAACTAGTCAGCGCGACATCTCCAAGGGCTTTGACAGCTGGGAGGGGACGCACGCGCAGGGCTAGTCGAGTAAACGCCCGTGATAGCGAGGAAGAGCGCCGTGTAACGGACACCCATTGCGAGCGACTTGTAGAACACTGCCGCGGGTTCAAGTCAGCACCTTCGTCCTCGGAGCTCTGCGGCAGGGGACAACGCACTGATGTATCCGACGAGGGCGAGAATGCTCATGAAAATGGCGCACAGCCCGCGCTGGCCGTAACGATCCGAGATAACGGCGTTAACCATGGTGAGGAGGAACGCGCAGACGAACGGCGGGACGGTGAGGAGCTGGGTCTGGATGGTCGAGTAGCCGAAGCCTTGGACGATAGTCGGGGTGAAGTAGGAGAATCCGTCTGTATGGCAGGTCGACGAGGCGCGGGAGGGCGAGGAGGGCGAGGAGGGCGAGGAGGGGAGTTAGGAAGGTCAGACCGCGTCGCGCCCGCTGGAGCAAGGCAAGGAGGGAACGCACAGAGGGTGATGCCGTTACCGAAAAGCGCGATGAAGATGAGGATCACGTGCGGGCTGGTCGCGGACATGCGAACCTCGCGCCAGCTGAACTTGTTCTCGAAGTCGTTCGACGCGCCCGCCGGCGTGTCGAAGCGGAGGCGGCGCTCGATGAGCGACTTCTGGTGCGGCGTGAGGAAGCGCGAGTGCATGGGCGACCGCGGGAGCAGGAAGTAGAGGACGATGCCGAAAAGCGCCGTGAAGCCGCCCTGTGCAGTCGGAGGTATCAGCACGGGTACCGCGCGGTTCGAGGAAACCACTTATCTAGCCAGAAGATGTAGCGCCAACCCGGCTGGTTCGCGAGGCCGTCCATCTTGGTGATGGCGGCCGCCAGCAACCGGAGAACGCGCCCGAAAGCGACGCCGCCGAGAAGAAGAGCGAGATCCTGGTCTGAAGCTCGTGACGGCGGTCTGTAGGAGGAGTCATAGTCAGTACCTCGCATGGGACATGCACGGTCGCCGTGATAGCGGAAAGGGTTGGGCGAGAAGCACGTACAGAACATACTGAGGTAGAGGACCAGGCCGGGGAAAACTGCGGGGGCCGGCCCACGGGCGTCAGCGCGGGAACTGGCGGAGTGGACGCAAAGAGCACGCACGACCGCCCTCGCACAGACCAAGGATGAGACGCGCCGCAACGAGGCCGCCATACGACTTGACAAAGCCCGTGAAGCCTGCGTGGGTTCGTTCGTCAGTCATCGTCGTACTGCGAGTGCAGCTGACGGCGAGAGGGCGAGTATGAAAACGCACAGCAGACAAGACCCCACGAGAACACCATGGCGGGGATGGCGATGTGCGCGCCGATCTTCTTGAGCAGGAGGTTCGACCTGCGATTGCGTAATAAGGTGAGCGAGGTGGGCTGGAGGAGCGCACTCGTGAGCACGACGAGGACGCACGGCATCTCGGCGGCAATGTAGAGCACGTAAGTCGCGGTGATTGCGACGAGGTACTGGTGCGAAGTCAGATGCAGGTCTGCTGCCATACCCGCAACCCTGAGAGCGGGAGAGGGAGAGGGAGAGGGACGGGTAGGGGTTGTAAAGAATTGGAATGAGCGGGAGGAGGTCGGTGGAGACGTGACGAGGGGTGAGGCGGAGCGAGAGGAAGAGCAGGGCGGAAGGTGCGGTCAGTTCCCGCTGCCACGTCGCGCTCGCCTACGTCGCAATGCTCTGTGCTCCGTAGTTGGAGAAAGGTTGGAGGACACTCACTTTGCGCTGAAAGGAGTGGGAAGGTTGGGAGGGAAGGTCATCACGGTTAGCTCGGGTGCGGCAGGGACGGCGACGCTGGTTGCAGCGCTACGCAGGGTCTAGACGTACTTGCCGATGCTGTGGGAGGCGTATGGTCAGCTCTGCACGAGAGTAACGCAAGCAGGCAAGGAGAGGACGACATCCGTCGCGCCCTCCGCCCCCCTCGTCCGCCGAGCTCCTCTCCACGAAGATAGCGACGTACTTGGAACGGTCGAGGAAGTTCAGCAGGTAGGTGATTGCCGCCAGAGGCAGCACCGTCCAGTCGAGACGCCGGACGGCTGCCTTCTCCAGCACGCGCTCCTCCTCAGTGAACTCGCTCGAGTCCTCCTGGCGCGGCGGCTCGAGCGCCGAGTCCTGGAACGAGTCGGCGGGCGAGCGCTTCTCGTCGGCAAACGGAGCGGCGTGTGCAGACGAGTTGACGTTGTGTGCCGGTGTGGTGTCCTGGTCGAGCGAGACGGCGGCGGGCGCCTTCTCGTCCATTGCGGCGGTCATTGCGGCGGTACAGGCGAAGCAGAAAAGCGTACGGAGCAGCAAGGAGGGAGAAGAGCGAGGGAGTCAAAGTTGGCGCTGGGCACGGGCGGGCGCGGGCGGGTCGATCGAACTTGGCTCGTGCCGGCGTGCGCGGGGCCGCGCACCACTGCAATCCCCGGCCGACTCGCCCGTCCTCCTCATCTCCTCGTCAACTCAGCGAACAGGATGGCAGCCGCCCAGCAGCGCCTCGCCGCACTCTCGTCGCACCTCGCATCGCCTGCCGCGCCCACCCCGACTGGCCCGGCGCGCTCGCCGCCCTCGAGGCCGCCTTCCCCGCAGAGCAGCTGTCGCTCGACCTCGCGACGCGCGAGAAGCACGGCCACAGCTGGGGCTCGCTCCTCCCGCCGTCGCCGCCGGCGGTCGTCCTGCATGCGCACTCGACGAGCGACGTCGTCGCCGTCGTCCGGATCGCGACCCGCTTCGGCTGCGTCCTCATCCCGACGGGAGGCCGCACCGCCCTCGAGGGGCAGTTCACCCCAACGTGCTGCAGCCCGCCCGTGCACGAGCAGTGGAATGGCGTCGTTCCGGGCAGGAAACGCACCGTGGCGAGCGGTGCGCTCGAGCGTCCGACGATCCACGTCTCGCTGTCGCGGATGAACCAGGTGCTCAAGCTGCACGAGCAGGGTGCGTTGCGGTCGCTGTGGTAAAGGAATAAAGGGGCCGCGCTGATCCTCGCTCTCTTTCGACCGCGCTTTCCCTCGGTCCTCCTCCTTTCCCACTCTTGCAGACTTCCAGGCGATCGTCCAACCCGGCATTGGCTGGCAGGGTCTGAACGAGTACCTTGCGCAGAAGGGCGTCAAGCTCGCGTTCCCCGTCGACCCGGCGCCAGGGAGCGAGTTCGGCGGGATGGCAGGCGTTGCCGGGAGCGGGACGAACGCGGGTGCGCCTCCTTGCTTTCCTTTGCCATCGCTCGCAACTGACGCTTCGTGCGTTTGCGCCGTGCAGTTGGCTACGGTACGCTGAGGGCGGAGTGGATTCAGTCGATGGAGGTCGTGCTTATGGACGGGAGCGTTATCCGCACCAAGGGCTCGAACCGCGCGAGTACGTTCACTCCCTCTGACCTCTGCCTCACTCCCCGCTCCTCTGCCGTCTCTGTGACCCCTTTCGGGCACCACTCCGTCACCTCGCGACGAAGCACTCCTCATGGCCGGCCGCTCGCTGACCTTCCCAAACGCACGCAGGGAAATCAACGACCGGCTGGGACACCGGTCGCCTCTTCCTCGGCAGCGAGGGCACCCTCGGCGTATGCTCTCCCTGCTCTACCACTCTGGACCCCGCGCTCACCCTCCTCATGCCCAGATCATCACCGAGTTGACGGTCCGCCTCGCGCCGGTCGTCCCGCTCAAAGTTGCGCTTACCTCCTTCCCGACCGTCACCGCGGCGGTCTCCGCCGTCGTCGCGATCCTCGGCGCCGGCCTGACGCCGACGTCGCTCGAGCTCCTCGACGGGACGAGCATCCGCGGCCTGAACCTCGCGAACCTCCTCCCCGAGAAACTCGCCGAGGAGCCGACGGTGCTGATGCGGTTCTCGAACCCGAGCGAGGAGGTCAACCGTGCGAGTCTGGAGACCGTCGCGGGGATCGTACAGCGCGAGGGCGGGCGGGAGCTCGAGGTCGCGAAGGACGAGAAGGAGAATGACGAGCTGTGGAAGGCGAGGAAGGTGCGCTTCTCCGTTCTCTCTGAGCGAAGCAATACGCTGACCTCGTCCCTTTCCGTTCCACAGTCGCAGTACTGGTCGCAGCAGCTCCTCATCGGCGAAGGGTGCCGGACTCTCGTGCGTTCTCTTTGCTGTCGCTCCCTGTTTTCCTGTCCCGCTACCGCGGCTAGCTACAGAGTGCTCCATAATGAGCAGAGTGACTGCTAACCGCTTATCCGCTCCGTAGATCACCGACGTTTGCGTCCCCATCTCCCGCCTCGCCGAGTTCGTCTCGCGCTCGGAAGTCCTCGTCGAGCGCTCGCGCCTGCTCGCACCCATTGTTGCGCACATCGGCGATGGCAGTGCGTGCCGTCCCTCCGCGCTCGTTCCCCTCCTTGCCCGCTGAGCTGGTGCCACCGCCGCCCTGGCAGATCCCCCTTCACCGGTTTGAAAAGCGTGTGCTGACCGCCCGCCGTCGCGCTCATAGACGTGCACCGCGCGATCCTGTGGAAGGGCAAGGAGGGCGAGACGCACCGCCCGAAGGAGGTCGAGGACCTCGCCAAGGCGCTCGTCAAGCTCGCGCTCGAGCTGGAGGGCACCTGCGCCGGGGAGCACGGGATCGGGTGCGTCCCGCGCTGTCCCGCCTAGTTCCTGGTACTGACGCACCGGCGCGCGCAGGCTCACAAAGCGCAAGTACCTCCGCGCCGAGCTGGGCGAGGGGACGCTCGCGCTTATGCGGACCGTCAAGCGCGCGCTCGACCCGCTCGGGCTGCTCAACCCCGACAAGGTGCTCTTCCCCGAGGGCGAGGAGGATTACTTCTGAGCGAGCGGGGCGTGCAGCGCAGCGGTGAGATCGAGAGGTTGCACCACGCGAGCGAGGTGGTGGAAGTGAGGCTTCGGGCTGCGGGCGTGCGAGCGTTCCCCTTCTCCTCCATTTTCGCGCGCAGTCGCGTCGCACGGCTTGTCGGAACATGCTCGAGGCGCTGGCAGGCAAGGGAGGGAAGAGAGCTGGTGCCGCGGGACTCGACTGCCCCTCTGGCGCAGAGGAGGACAGCATCATCAGTTCGACCTCGTTCGCGTTTTCGCTCGCAGGAGTCGGGCGGCGAGAGTACATCGGTTGCTGCAGAACTGGCTGCAGCGCATTCTGCGAGAGAGTGTTGTGCGGCTTGTCTCGCGCCGACTGGCCCGCCGGCCCAGGTTGACCTCGCCGCCTCCCACCGCACGCCGCGCGCGACAGCTCTCCAGCGCGTGCAGAGCCGCAGCACGAGCCACAGGGACGCCCGCTCGCGCCCCGATCCGCCATCGCCGTCGCTCGTCGTTGCGCGCCAAAGTCGAACACCGCCCCCTCCGCTCGCCCGCGCGCACGACACGGGCACACGTCGAGGCGCAGCTGAGCTGCCGCGCAGGGGCTCTGATCCTACTGCACAGGCCGTAGCCGGTGCGTCCACTCTCCCGCTCGCGCTCTGTCGCCCGCCCCGCGCGCGAGGGCGGGCACAGCCTCTTTCCACCCCGATCAGCTGGAGCTCACCCGCGCCGCGCTGGGACGCAGCCGCCTCCTGAGCGATCCCCTACCGACACGCAGGGACACCCTCGCACGCGCCTCGCCCTCGCAACGCGCCGTCGCCGTTTCGCGACTCTCATCTCGCGACCCGCTCTCCCCGCGCAGCCGCCATGCCCGCCGTCGCTGCCGTCGACGAGGTCGCACCCACCCCATGGAGGCGTCGTGCAGCAGCCTGCACCCGCCGAGAACGAGCGCGGCGGCGACGCGACCGTCTCTGCGCCCCGGAGGAGGGCGCCGTCCCCCATCTCGACCCGCCAGGACTCGAACCGCCCGTTCGCGTTCAAGCGCCAGTCATCCGGCTTCACCTCGTTCATCAACTCGATCGCGTCTCCGACGAGCGAGGTCCGCACCCGCCCCGCGACGCCTGCAGAGTCGGCGACGCGCTCGACCTTCTTCACGGGCACGGCCATCTCCGACTCGCCTCCCTCGACATCGGCGCCCGTCTTCAGCACCTCGCCTGCGACGACCCTCCCGCCGCTTGAGATCCCCTCGGCGCCTGCGCTGCAGCTGACGGGGCCGACGCCGCTCAGCGCGAGGCTCGCCGACCGCCCCAAGGGGCAGGGTACGCTCGAATTGGAGCGCGTCCTCGGGATGTGGGCTGCCAAGACGCCCGTGAGTCGATTCTTCCTGCCTGCACATCACCGTCGTTTCGCCAGTCTGCGAAAGTGGCAGCGGGACACCGCTTGATCGACGGCGGAGCTTCCACGGACGCCTCTCCGCATTCCGCGGACCCTCGACGCTGGGAACTGACCTCCTGTCTTCGCAACCCCATCCCTTTTTCGCTGGCCCCAGACGTCTTCCTCCTTCCCGAACCTCCCCCCTCTGCCAGGCGCCTCGTCCTCCTCCACCGCCCCCTCCGCGTCGGCGCCCCTTTTCTCGCAGACGGTGGTCACCGCCGAGCCAGAGTCCCTCGACCTCGTCCCATCGACCGCACAAGCAGCCACGTCGGGCTCAACAGCGTCGTCGTTCTCGTCCGTCTTCGCCGACTTCGCCCACGTCGCCTCGCTCCAGCCGACGGCGTCCTCCTCCCGCGACCTTCTCGACCTTCCGCCCCTCCCTCGTCGCCAACGCTCCAAGTCCGAAGCCGACATCATGTCCGTCGACTATAGCCTCGGTCCGATGCAGTTCGCCACGTCGCACCATGCGCCCCTCCCGCTCGACCTCGGCCAGCGCTTCCTCCCCTCCTTCTCCCAGCCCGCGCCGCCGCCCCACGTCCCCTCCTACTCGCCATCGATGAACCCGATTGATGTCATGCGCCCGCCCTCGGCGCCCTCCGCCTACACCACCTCGTCGGCGCCACCCGCGTCCGACGGCCTCCAGCTGCAGCAGTACGACCTGGCGCTGCGTGCACGGCCCTCCTTCACCCATCAGCGCAGCAGCGGAGGCCCCGGCTACCGCGAGGCCGCCTTCCTCGATGTCGCGGGCAACGCGGACCGCGGGCGTCGCGCGAGGAGCCAGGGACTGGGTCACCGCCGCTCGGTCAAGTCGGACGACCTCACGCACCTCTTCTCGCCGACGACGGCGGCGTCGTTCGCCCAGCAGCAGTTCCAGCAGCAGCGCGCGTACACCACGTCGAACGGGCACCTCGCGCCGCCGGGCGGTGCGCCTCCTCCCTCGTCGATGAGCGGCTCGCCGCCTCTCCCGACATTCCCGGCCGGCCTGCAGCAGCCTCCGCGCCAGTTCCAGCACGGCCAGCAGTCGCAGCCGCAGCAGCACCAGGTCATCTACGTCCCGACCGGCCAGTCCCTCCCCATCCCGCTCGCATACCTCGCGTCGATCGACCCGGCGACGGGCCAGCCGGTCCTCACGCCCGCGCCGCAATCTCAACAGCAGCACTCGCACCAACAGCACCAGCACCAGCAGCAGTTCCAGCAGCAGCAGGCGTACCCGCCGCGGCAGGCGCACCCGCAGTTCTCGCCGCAGGGCAACGCCCTCGCGCTCGCCGCCGCGCAAGCGGCGCAGGCGCACGCCGCGTCCGTTGCGCAGGCGACCGCCGCTGCCGCCGCCGCCGCTGCGCTGCAGTACAGCGGCGGGGGCGTGCCCGGGCGGCGGCCGAGCGCGGCGTCCGGCTCGCGCGATGGCTCGCCCGGTGGAGGGGCGTACGCCGCGCTCGGGGGCGTGCAGCGCGCGCCGTATGGCTACCACTCGCCTGTGCCGCAGGGCCTGCCGGGGCTGCCGAGCCCGCCTGTCTCGCAGGCGAACGGGGCGAGCCCTGGTGCCGCGTCGAGCAGTGCTGGCGCGGCGCCCAGGCGCAGCAGGGGCGCGGCGGTCGCTGCTGCGGCGGCGATGAAGCGCGAGGAGCGAGTCGTTCGATGAGGGCGAGGATGACGAGGAGGACGCCGAGGGCGAGGACGACGACGAGAGGCGCGACGAGCCGTACGGCGACGACGACGAGGAGGAGGGGCATGGCGTACGGCAGCGACGAGCGCGCGCAGCCGTCTCTCCGCGCACCGGCCGTCTCCAAGGGCCGCAAGAAGGCGCTCGGCCCGGCGGTCGGCGCGGCCGCGAAGAAGGCCGCCAAGGCCGCTGCCGCCGCCGCCGCAGCCGAGGAGGACGAGTTCTCCAAGGAGAGCAAGACGACGCAGGCGACGATCGACGCCGCCAAGCGCCGCAGGAACGCCAACGCCGTCGCCAAGTTTGTGTGCGAGCTCTGCGGCGAGACGTTTACGAGGCGGTACAACCTGCGCGGTGCGTCTCCCCTTGCCTCCTCCTCATTTCGCCGAGCTGACGCTCGGGTACTCGATCGCAGGTCACCAGCGCGCGCACAAGGGCGAGAAGCCGTACAAGTGCTCGTACGACGGCTGCGACAAGGTGCGCCCCCTCGCGCTTTTCCTCTCGATGTCGCTTACCCACCTCGGCCTCCTGCAGTCCTTCGCGCGCGCGCACGACTGCAAGCGCCACGAGCTGCTCCACCTCGGCGTGCGCAAGTACCACTGCTCGCCGTGCAAGCGCGACTTTGTCCGCCTCGACGCGCTGCACCGCCACCGTGCGTCGTCCTCCGCGGCCCTCTCTCGAGTCTGTCACTGACGCTGGTCGCTCTCACAGACCGCAGCGAGGTCGGCCAGGCGTGCGTCAAGCAGCTGCAGTCGGAGGGCGTCGCGTTCGACGAGAAGGGCGCGCAGATCATCTGAGGCTCGCCCGTCCCCTTTCCTCTCCTCTCCCGCCTCGCTTCGATCTTCACGTACACCCACCCGCTTGTGTCTATCCCCAGCCTGTGTCGCGGTGCGCCAGGCCATGGTTCCGTCTCCCGGTCTCCCCTTCCTCCGTCTTCCCTCTCCCCCTCCCGCTTGATTGTAGAGTAGCCGCTTGCCTCCGTACCTGCAAAAGCACGCACCTGCCCTGTGCCCTCTCCTGCGGCGGATCTCTGAGACTGTGCGAAGTCGAGGCTGCGCGGGGGATTGCACCGCCCGCTTCGGTCCGTCTCGCTCCTCTTGCGCGTCCCGAGTGCTTGCTGCTTCGAGTGCACCCAGCCGAGCAGCTCCAGCCAGGCGCTCCCACGCGCGTACAGCTGCCCGCGAGCCCCGCGTCGTACTCCTCTTTCTCAACCGAACGCCCTCCGCGCTGCGCCCGCCTGCGCCCGCCCGCAGCCGTCGTGGAGCTCGACGCGCGTCGTACAGTCCCCAGAGTCTGCCTGCTACACGCCTAGTAGACGATCGACCATCCAACGCGTCTCTGGGCCGCACTGTCCGGTGCGTCCCGCTCGACCCCCTGTCCAGCGACGCGGCGACGGACTGACCGGATTCTTGTGGACGTACAGAACGACCGCACGGCACCCGGAAACGATCACAGACTGAACTAGACGACCCGCCAGTTCCGCTTCGCCGTCCTCCCCTCCCCGTCGACCCACCTTCACCGCCTCCTCCTCGTCCATGTCCTCCTCCGAGTCCGCCCTCGCCTCCGCGACCTCCGCCGCCGTCTCCGCGAGCGCCTCTGCGGCGTCGAGCGACGGCCAGCCTGCAAGCTACAAGGTTGCCGGGATCCTCCTCGCCGTTGGGTCCGGCCTCCTCATCGGCGCGAGCTTCATCTTCAAGAAGAAGCTCCTCGCGGCGCAGAAGAAGGCGGGCGGCGTCGCGGGAGAGGGGCATCCGTACCTCAAGAGCTGGCTGGTGCGTCGCGCTTTCGCTTCCGAGGCGGGGGAAGACAGGACGGCAGGCTGACATGCTTCTGCGTGCGGCGCAGTGGTGGACGGGCATGATCATCATGATCCTCGGCGAGGTGTGCAACCTCGTTGCATACTCGTTTGTCGACGCCATCTTGGTGCGTTCTCGCCGTTCCTTACACGACGAACGAAGCCTCGGGCTGACCTCGACTGCTGTCCGCAGGTCACGCCGATGGGCTCGCTCGCGGTTGTCACGAGCGGCGTGCTGGCGCACTTCATCCTCAAGGAGAAGTTGACGACTTTCGGCTGGCTGGGCAGCATCCTCTGGTGCGTCCCGCCGCAGTCCGCCCTGCACGCCTTCCCCAACTCATGCACCGCTTTCGCAGCATCCTCGGCTCCATCATCATCGCGATGAACGGCCCATCAGAACACGGCTCGTCCGACATCCGCGAGTTCCAGAAGCTTTTCGTCTCACCCGGCTTCCTCGTCTGGGGCGGGGTATGTTTGTTGGCCGCAGCAGCGATGGTGTGGGTCCTCAGCCCTCCGTGCGCTTCTCGAGTACGCTCGCTGACGACCCGCCGCATTGCAGTTTCTTCGTTGCGCCTCGGTACGCTTCCCTCCGTCCCGCCTTCCCAAGCAACAGCCCGCTCACCCCGGGCATGTCTTTGCCCGCAGGTACGGCAAGAAGAACATGCTCGTCTACATCGTCATCTGCTCCCTCCTCGGCGGCCTGTCGGTTGCGTGCACGTCCGGCCTCGGCGGCGCCATCCTCGCGTCGATCCGGAACCACGACGGCTCGCAGTGGAAGTACTGGTTTATGGTGTGTGCATCTCCTTCATGCTTGAGAGCACCTGCTGATGCTCTGGTCGCGCGCAGTACTTCCTGCTCGCCTTGTACGCCCCGCCCGTTTGTTCCCATTCCCGCCCCCGCAGCTGCTCACCTAGAGTGCTCGCCCACAGCTGCATCACAACCCTCCTCCTCGAGATCAACTACCTCAACAAAGCGCTCGAGCTGTTCAACACCGCGATGGGTGCGCCTAGCTTTCCCTTCACGCCCTCCTGTTCCTGCGTGCTGACGCTTGCCTTCGTCCGCTTCCTCCCTTACGCAGTGACGGCGGTCTACTACGTCATCTTCACGAGCTGTGCGTACCGCTTCGGAGCAGTTCGGCATCGTCTGGAGATCGCCCGCTGACTGCGCCCACCTCGCAGGCACGCTCATCACGAGCATCATCCTTAACCGCGGCTTCTCGGGCGCGACGACTACGTCCATCATCAATGTCGTCCTCGGCTTCCTCGTCATCGTTCTCGGCGTCGCGCTTCTGCAGCTGTCGAAGGTCGACCCCGAGGAGGTCCAGTCCGCCGTCCTCGACCATCGCACCGCGACTATCCTGCGCGCGTCGCGTGCGGGTACAGTTCACGAGAAGGCGTACGACACCGAGGACCCCGGGATGGACACCATCCGTGGGTTCGGCGGCGCGATCGGGAGCATCCACCGCGCCATCTCGATGCGGTCGCACGGGGGGGGGCCGCGGCGCGCGGGGACGAACCCGTTCGGAGAGGGGGACGAGATGGCGATGCGCTGGCGCGGGAATGGAGGGGGCGAGGGGAGGAACGGCGCGCCTGGCGCGGGGGGGAGCGGGCCGAGCGAGATAGGCAGGGATGGGGTGAAGCGGTACCAGCTCTACGACGGGCCGGCGGCGATCAGCGAGGAGCCGATGCCGTGCGTCTGCGCTTCCTCGCTTCCCGGTTGAGATACTTGCTGACGGCGTGGACGACCAGGCTCGATGCGGCCGACAAGATCTCGCTGCACTCGGGCTTGGCGTCGCCCTCGCTCGACGGCAAGTCGCGTGCAAACTCTGCAATCAAATTCGCCGAGAACGACAACCTGCATCTCTGTGCGTCGCTCCTCTGCCTCCTCTCCTCGCCGTCGCTGACAAGCCTTCCCGCCAGATGCTCCCTCGCGCAACGGCCCCGACGCGCGGCACGTCGAGCAGCCGCGCCTCGAAGGCTCGCACATGCACCGCGCGACGCTCCCCTCCGCTACAAGCGACATCGGCGAGTCACCGACCGACTCCCCGCCGCGGAGCGACTTCTCCGGCGCGCGCAGCGGGTCGCTCTTCTCCACCTCGGCGTACGAAGACCCCTACGCCGACACTCCCGCCTCGCCGCCGCACTCGGCTTCGTCCCGCCCATCGCTCGCCAAGCGACTCGGCTCTGCGTTCGCCTCGTCCTCGCCGGACCTTACGTCGCAGGACTTTGCGCCGGCGTACACCCCCGCCGACGAGCCCGCCACCGCGCCCGCATCAGCCGGGCGCAGCCGGTTCGCGCTCCCGCCCTTCCGGAAGGGCTCGCGTGAGCCCTCGCCCTCGCGGACGGGCGCGGGCGTCCCGCACCCGAAGGGTCCGCGGGACGAGCAGGCGCGAGGTGAGGAGGAGGCGCTCGTCACGCGCGGGAGGAGGGGGAGCGCGGGGAGCAGCAGCGATGAGGAGGAGACGGGGGCGGAGCTGGAGAGGTACGACACGCGGGACGTGTTGTGAGGAGGGGAAGCTCGATTTCTATCGCTCGCACTCGCAGTCTTGTACCCCCCATCTCGCTCGCTGTACAACCCAACCCCTCGCAACGCAAACGGACACTTTGTACGTGACGAAACCGAACGGGCGCAACGCAGGTCGTCCACCCTCCCTCTCCCAGCGAGTCGACCAGCGAAAAAAAACGTGCGAGAAACGGCGGTGCAATGCTTGCTATGCTCAGACGGCGGGGATAGTGGAGACAACGTGCTGGCTCGGAAGGAAGAAATGATACGACGACAGTGCAGCCCCCCACCCATCCCGCCCCCTACGCCCGCGGCGGGTTCTCCCTCCGCCACTCGGCCCTCCATGCGCGCATCTTCTCCCGCAGGCCCTTGAGGCGGAGCGCCTTGCGGATCCAGCGCAGGAGGGCGTCGTCCGACTCGACGAAGAAGTACCCGCTCAGGGTGGTCTGGATGTCTTCGAACGAGGCGGACGGGGCGGCGAACTCGTCTGTGCATCGCAACGAAGCACAAACAAGCGTCAGTCGCGAGCAGGCCGAGAGCTCGGCGGGCAAGGGAGTACGCACGCTGGAAGTGCCAGATGATGGCGACGGCGATGATGACGAGGACGTCGACGCCCTCGAGGAGGAGCGCGTCCCAGAGGCGAAGCTGCGTCGCGAACGGGAACGAGTTGGTGTAGAGCGTGAGGTACCACTTGCTCGAGTACGACGACGGGTGGATGCAGTGCTCCGTCTGCGTGCGGCGGCGGGGCGTTAGCGCGCATAACGAGGATAGAGCGGGAGAGACAGGACGCACGAGCACGGCGTACACGTCGGGCATGAGTAGCTCGACAAGCTTGTCCTGCACGTGCCACGCCTCCTGCAGGCCCGGGAAGTCCTGCGCGAAGATGTGGCTGAGGCGGTACTGGTCGAAGAGGCGGCACATCCCGGCGTAGGCGCGCTGCGGGCGTGAGCAGCGGTAAGCAAGAGCCGCGGAGAGCGAGGAAACCGGGACGCGCACCTCCGGCTCGAAGTAGCACAGCAGCGTCGCAGCGAGCGAGCCCATGCCCTGGCAGTACCCGCCGATATTCTCCGTGCGGAGCCCGAACGCATGCAGGACGTGGAAGAGCGCGCGCTGGCCCTGCCCGTAGCGCGTGTGGAAGAGGACGTGGCCTGAAATGGTCCGCGGGACGTCGAGGTCGATCTGCACGTCCTGGACGTACGGCACCGCGACGAGCTCGTCGTACTCCCTCCTGAGCTCCTCGAGCGTCGGGACGGGCTCTGCACCTGCACGGCCCTCCACCTCGCTCGCCATGCGCTCGAGCATTAAGCCCCAGACGGCGCGGCGCCAGCGGTCCGGCACGCCTTTGAAGACGCGGCGCTGCAGCCGGCGGTACTTGCCGCTCTGGCCGCCGCCGCCTCCAGCGACGCGCCCGTTCCACCACTCGGGCCCGACGACCCAGTCCTGCGCGTTGCCGCCCGGGTCGCGCCGCGCGACCGAGAGCATCGCGCCCCATTTGTCGACGCGCTTCGTCTCGAGCGCGACGGCGTCGGGCGAGATCGCCGTCGAGGGGAGGAGCGAGATCGTCGACTGCCGGTTTGGATGGTTGCGGGCGGAAGGGCGAATGGGGGCGGGTGGTGCGGCTGATGCGGCCGGTTTTGCCGGGCGCTTTTTCGGAGGTCGACGGGATACGGGCGAAGGGGGCGGCGGAAAGAGTGTATTGCCGGTGGTGCTGTGACGAGAGGGCGGCGGGGTGCGAGCCGGAGAAGAAGCCGTAGCTGCGGGACGAGCGGGGTGAGCAAGAGTACGCGCGTTGGAGCGGGGGAGGACGAGCGCACCGGTCAACTCGCCGCAAGACATGATCCGCCTTTGCCTCCTCATCCTGGTTGAGCGGCTCGGCGACGTGCCGACCTCGCTGCGGACGGAGCGTCTCCCCGCCGTTGACGTCCTCGCGCAGGATGATCCCATCTCGGCTGCGCTCCTTGCCCTCGTCCCACCCGTCTCCGGGCACACCTTGCGCATCGAGGCGCGCGTAGAGCCGCTGCACGAGCGCGGCGACACCGTCGGGGTCGGTGACGCTATTGAACGAGATGTTGCTGGGCGGATAAGGTGAAAGGTCGGCGGCTTGACTCGGCTCGAGCGAGTCGCGGCGGGCCGTGGGATGAATTCGAGGTTGCTGCGGAGAGAGAGGAGGAGACGGAGAGGCTGTTGGAGATGGTCGTGGCGCGATGAGGGGGTTGTGAGGGTAGCGACGTCTGCTCGACGAAGGGGATGGGCGGCGCGAACTGCTTCTCTGGCCGCGCCGTGCAGTCACTGAACTTGGACGGGCTATCGTCGGGAGGTTCAGGACGGGTTGCGGAGGACTGGCGGGGAGGCATGGTGGGGTTGTCTCTCGCCGGCGGTCGCCACCGCGCGTCGTGGTCGGCGAAATGGAGCTGGACCGCGGCGGCGTTGGTACGAGGTATGCACCGTTCTGGCTCGTGCCCGACGGGCTCCTCGAGCGGTACAGATCGGGCGAGTCACCGCGCGCCGCGATGCCGGCCGGGTCGAGCGCGAGTGAACGCATGGGCGGGGTGACAGCGCCGAGGCGCGCCCACTCGCGCGCTGCGTCCGCACCGTTCGCTGCACCGTTCGCCGCGCCGAGCTGCGACGAGCCGGAGGCGGCGCGCCTGCGCTTGACCTCGAGTCCCGCCTCGACGCCGTTCTGGACGCCTAGGCGCGAGCCATCCTGAGCGCGGCCATGCAGCTGGACTGCGCTGCCGTCCTCTGAGGTGATGGCCTGTGCGACGGCGGACATGCGGCGCTGGGGCGGACAGGCGCTAAGGCCGACGAGGGGGGGCGAGAGGTCCGGGGACGTTGGTGGGGGTGCGACGAGCAAAGCCACGGCGGCGGGGGCTCGGGCGGTGGGACGGGGGCGCTAGTGAGCTTGATCGCGGGAGCTGCTGCTGGTCGTCACGGCCGCTGGAGGGTGTCGCCGCGGTTCAGATCGGGCGAGTGATGAGGGGCGGGCGGACGTCGCAGCGAGGCAGGAGGAGACGGGGCGAGGTGGGGCAGGTTCGCCGTGTGTAGCTGAGCTCTGGATCTGCGTGTTGAGCTATTCTCAGCCGCACTGGACCTCGAGGCGGCGGCGCTGGCGGGATGGGACGAGGCGAGGGTAGTGGGCCCCCTCCCTCGCTCCTCCCGCTCGCAGCTGTTCGCCGCTACTCGCTCACGAGAGCTTCTTGCTCGGCTCAGTAGACTTGGCACCATGGCTAGCTCTAGCCCCTCCACCTCCGCGACTGCCACGGCCTCGCTCGACGTCGTCTTGAAGTGGGACCTTGACCTCGACCTCAGCGATACGTCCCTTACGGGCATCTACCCAATTCAGGAGGTGGCCCTCCCTGGTGACTGGGCGCTCAAGATCGGGGCGACGGCCGAAGCCGTCACCTTCACCGTCCAGCATGGCACCATTCCCGATGTAAGCGCCAGACGCGGAGGCGAAGCGGCGATTACGGGGTGTCTCCGTGAGACGCGTGTAGCAGCAGGAAGACGGTGTAAGGCGCGGGATTGCACGATATACGGTCTAGCAGAGTACAACTCTGGAGAAGAGAGAGAGAGGGAGAGACGACGGAGGAGGGGGGTGCAGAGGGGGGAGCGTGCGCTGGGCGTACGCGGACAGGAACAACGGACGGACGGGGTGAATAGAACGTTGACGAGGAGGAAGGGAGAGGAGCCGGGACGAAGGGAGTGAGCGGGAGGGGAGCAGGCGAACAGAGACTCGCCTCCTGACATCCTCCCCCTGGAAGGCTCGCCTTCACATGGACGAACACCCTTCGTCGAGCTCGCGCATCAAGGCGTTAACCCGAGTGCCCGTCGAGGCGACCCGAGGCGCTCTGCGGCTGCAAGAGTCGAGGCGTTGCTGAGCTCCGAAGCGGCGACGGAGACGGAGCGTCCGCGCTCGCCTGCGGGCGTCGGCGCTTCGGCGTTACCGTCGGTGGTGTCGGTGGGAGCGGCGGAGGGCGAGCGGCGCTGCTGGGCGGCCTGGCCCTCGGCTGGGGCGTCGTCGTCGTCTTCATCGTCGCGCATCCAGCGGATGCCCGGCTCGGTGTCCGTGTCCTCGGCGCCATCGGGGCGTGCGACGGCGACTTGGAAGTTCGAAAACTGGATGGCGATGCCCAGGAGGTTCTCGTCGCGGGCAAGCAAGGCGCGGGTTTCGCGGAAGCGCGAGAGGATCGTGTACTCGATGTCGTTCTGCACCAGGGTGCCTGCGGCGGCGGCGGCGCCGTCTGAGACCTTGTTGATAGGCTTGATCGCGGCCCTCGGTGCGCCTGTTGCGCTGCTCGTCGTCGATACGCTTGCGCTTGGCCTCGTTGGCCTCCCGCTTGAGCTTGTCCTTGGGCGTCTCGTAGCGGAGGAGCTGTGCTCCGGCGAGCGCGTCGTCAGCTTGAACTCGCGGTAAGGTGGGAGCGAGCGTGCGAAGCGTACAGCTTCGTCGCGAGAGATCTTGGGCAGGTCCTTGTATGAGGTTGCCCGTCCGCGCGACCAGCGGCTGACAAAGTTGACCAGGACGGGGGACGACTCGTCGTGGCCGAGGTAACCAGCGGTGACTGTGCGGTTGTGGCCGTCGTGGTTGGCGACGAACTCGAGCATCAGGGCGTCTTCGTTGTGGTCAAAGTACGCGTACTTGTAGAAGCGCACGTTGGAGGCGCTGTCGTGCGAGACGGCGGGCGCGGGCGGCTGCATGTCGTCGACTGTGTCGAGCGGGAAGAGCGGGATAGAGTCATACAGCCGTCCGGGGAAGAGGGAGTCGTCGCTACGGACGTACGGTTTCAGCTGGGAGCTGTGGAACCTTGGTGAGATCCCTCGGGAGGTGTAGCGGGTGGGAAGAGCAAGCGTGTAGCTCGAGCGCGCGGCATCGTAGCGTACGCAGGCGAACGGGCCCACAAACGGAGGGACGAGTGAGCGAAAGCGGTCGGGAACTGAGCGCCAATTGTGCGTGCGGACCCAGTAGGCCTGAGCAGCGTCTGCGGACGCGCCGCTCTCGGTGGTGGATGCAGGCACGTGGTCTGGGCGCCTCTTCCGATTGGCGAAGTACGTCTGTTCGACCTGGGCGCGAACGATGAGATCGCGAGCGAACGCATTGCGTAGCTTGGCCTTCTCAAGCAGGCTCTGAACGTCTATCTCGGGAGATTTCCCTGCCAGGGACAAGCCGAGACTTGGCTGGAACACTCGCGTGAGTTCGAAGGGGGCATAGCCGGAAGCATTGCGAGCCGAATTGATCGCGAGCTCGACATGCGGGAGGTGCGAGACCCAGTCGTCCTGTCGCTCGTTCACGAGCTGCCGCAGCATGGAGTTCACGACAGCGTGGACACGCTCGAGCTTGCCATTACTCTGGGGGTGATAGGCAGAGCTCATAGCGAGCGTCGTCCCGATCGAGCGGTGGAAGCTCCGCCAGAAAGCGCTCACCCAGCGGACGTCCTGGTCCGACAGGATCTTGCGTGGGCTTCCCCACTGCGGGTAGACCCTCTCGAGGAAGATCTCTGCGCACTTCTTGCTCGTGAGACCAGCCTTGGAGCAAGGGATGAGCTTCACCTCTCCCGACGCGGCGTCGATGAGGGAGAAGATGTAGTCGCGCTTCACGCCGTTTGCGTCGGCGCTGTTCGGGTGCGGGCCCGTGAAGTCGATCGAGATCTGCTCATAGGCGCGCGAGGGCGTCGAGATTGAGTGAAGTTTGCCGCGAGGGGCGGCCTTCTCCGTCTTGCACGCTTGGCAGGAGAGGCACGTCGAGCAGTACGCGACGACGTCCTTCGAGATGGACGGCCACCACAGGTGCTGGAGGAGCGTATGGAGCATGATGCGTACGGAGGAATGGCCGAGCATGGAGTGATAATGCTCGAGGTAGATCTCGCGGAAGGCGCGGCCGTCGTGCATGCCGGCGGGGACGCAGAGTTGCTCTCCCCGCTCGGGGTCGTCCTTCTTCCAGAGACGGCCAGCCTTGTCGAGCTCGAACTGCTCGTAGGCGTCAACGTCGCTCATGACCTTGGAGAAAGGGTCGGCGAGAGGGCGGCGACTTGCGCGCTCTCGAACCGGCCCTGCCAGCTCGCGTCAAGGTTCGCCTGCTCCTCGCTTGGCTTCTCCCATGCTTCTGCTGCTCGGAGCGCCTGTACGCGCTCAGCGGCAGTCTGCTTCTTTGCCTTGCGCTTCGCGCCGCCGCTCGGGCGCTTTCTCGGCGCGCGGCTTCGGCCGCTGATCAGGCGATGAGGTTGGCCAGCTCCTCACGGGTGTGGGAGGCCCCGGGGCGGGTTGCTGCGGGTATGCGGGCTCTTTATCGCCTCTTCGAACGGGTGCTGACCTTCAGCGCGACGCGCAGGGTTCCGGCAGGGTTCCGGTTGATCGCCTGGCGCGAGGTGGGGCTGCGAGGGGAGGTGCGTTCCGCTTCTCCTTTCTCGGGGCTCGCGGGCGTGCCGCTGCTCGCGTTGGCTCGTGCAGTGCTGACTGACGCAGCATACGTAGGCTCGCGGGTTGCGCTGGATGAGGGAGCGGGTGCGCCTGCTTCCTCCTCCTGCGCTTCCTCCCGGCGTGTGCGGAGAGGGACGGCTCGTTGAAGCGTACGGCGCGTGCTGACAAGTTCTCATCTTCGTCCGCAGCTTCATGGGCCTGGGAGCGGACAGGAGCAGCTGGTGCGTCCTCATCCTCGCTGTCGCTGTGCAGCTCATGGAGGATCGCGTCCGCGGGGCGTTTCTGCTTGCGCGGGGTGGCGACGTAGTCCTGAAGGGACTTCGATGCCCTGCGCTCGCGGGTGGGGCGGCCAAGAGCGCGGAACTCGCGCGTCCGGCCGTTGTCGTCCTCCTCCTCGAGGAGGTTGAACACGGGCGCGGTCTCTTCATCTTCGGGATCTCCGTCCTCGTACTGACGGGAGAGTGCGTCCGCAGCGACGTTGTACTTGCCTTCAATCCACTGGATCTCAAAATCGAACTGCGAGAGGTACTCGTACACCTTCATCTGCCAGTCGGTCTCAATCGACTGCTTCGTGAGCTTCGAGACGGACTCGTTGTCTGTGATGATGACCACGTGGTGGTACTTCAGTACGTCCTTCCACGCGTTCAGTGCGTTCACGGGGGCGGCAAGCTCCTGCTTGTACGCGCCCCAGCGCGATCTCGCCGTGTCGTGCTTACGCGACATGTACCCGATCGGGCGCACCACCAGTTTCTTCCCACAGACAATACTGCGCCCGTTCCGACGCCCGAGGCGTCGCAGTTCAGGAAGTAGAACATGCCGTCATGCTCGTTCTCGACAATCTCATCTTCGGCGGGAGGGGACGAGCGGTGCGTCGGACTCGCTCCTTGCGGAGCGAGCGTGCTCTCGTCGAACGCAGCGAGCTTGATGTCCTTGCTGACGAGCTCTTTCACCCGCAGGAAAGCGAGCTCGTGCGTCTTCGACCAGCGCCACGGCTCATTGCCCGTCAGGTCATGGAGGGGCGCCGCTACGGTCGCAAGATTCGGAATGAACGGTGCGTGCCACTCTACCAGTCCGAGGAACCGGCGGAGGGTCTTCTGCGTCGTCGGGCGAACGTAGTTGAGGATGGCGTCCACCTGTTTCGGGGACATGGAGATCTCGCCGTCCTTTACGACGCGGCCGAGAATCTCGATCTCGCGCGGGCAGAATTGGATGGACTCGAGGCTGACGACGAGGTTCCACTGGTAACAGCGGGCGAAGAAGTCGCAGACATCGTCGGTGAAGGCGTTCCAGGTCGCCTTCCCCAAGACGACTGCATCGTCTGCGTAAGCACCCATGCTCTTCCCCATCTTCCCGTGGAAGACGAAGTTCATGAGTCTCTGCAGCGACGCAGCGCTGTTCCTGTCCCCCTGCATCGCGGTGCGTACGACGAAGTTTCCTACGGGCGTCGCGACGACGTTCTTCCGCTCAGCGTCCTTGGACGCCTTGATCTGCTCGAACGCCTTCATCAGGTCCACGCACATAACGTACTTCGACGTCGCGACGTCGTTGATGAGGCCGTCGGCGTCGATGGGCTGCATCGGCATGGGGAGGGTCACGGCGTTCCTCTTACGGAGGTCGTTCACCGGCCTGCCCTTGCCGTTCTTCTTCAGCTTCGGGACGAGCGGGGCAGTGGCAGGGAGCGCCGTCGGCACGAACTGACCACCTTGCTCGTATCCGTGCAGCATCTCGATCATCGGCTCCTTCTGAGCGCGCGACCAAGGGTAAGCTTGCGCTGCCGGGATCTTCACGCTGTCGTGGATGTACGGGACGTCGTGATCGAGTGCGCCGCGGTGGGGAGGGCAGGGCATGATCTGCTCCTTGCTCAGGATGGTGCCCTTCGCAGTGTAGTGCTCGGTGATGTCCTGGAGGAACTCGTCGAGGACCTCCTGAGGAGGCTTCCAGTCGGGATCATCGCCTTTCTCGCGTGGGACGAGCTTCGAGACGAAGTACTGACGCTCGTACGCGCGCAGGTTCTGCGGTTTCGGCTCAGCGGGATCTCCGTGAGCGGGAGGTGCACCTTCGGGGAAGGGGTCGGGCGCTCCGGAGCGGCGGAGGACCTGAACGGTGCGTCTCTCCCCCCTTGTCATGGGCCTTCTTGCGCTTCGGGGCGCGAGACGAGGTGGTATGTCCATTCGGATCACGGATCTCGAAGCCGTCGGGGTCGAAGAGAGACCATGCTGTGCATCCGCATGAAGTCGCGGCCGAGGACTACGTCCTCCTTGATGTTCAAGAGCATGAATCTCCACTTCCTCTTCACGGGACCGACAGAGATCGTCGTCTCGACGTAGCGGTGCGCGGTTACTGACGAACCCTTCGCTCCCATCGCTACCTTGACAGGCTGCTCATACATCCTGGTCTTCAAGCCAAGCAAGGAGGGCAAGGAGTGCTTCATGACGCTGTGTGATGCGCCCGTATCGGCGAGGGCTTCAAAGCCGTCTTCGTTCTTCAAACCGACGGTCAGGAGGATGGACGCTGGGTACGTTCCTCCTCCCTCTACGTCTGTTTCGGCAGCCATCTCGCCGTACTCGCGCTTGTCAGGCTTCTCGCAGTCCTTCGCGTAGTGGGAACCGCCGCAGTTGTAGCAGCGGCCGTCCTTGCGCTGTTCGTGCTCCTTCTGTTCCTCTTCGGAACGACGAGGACGCTGACGGTCCTTCTTCTCCCTCGCAGGCTTGTTGTTCTTGTCACGCTCGCGCTCGCGCTCGCGCGGCTTCGCCGGCGGGTCTGCGGGCTTGTTCTCGCTCTGCGAGTTTCCGCCGCGACCGCGGGGCTTGCGATGCAGCTTCTCGTACTGCGGCCTTTCGCGCTTCTCGTTCTCGGCGCGACGCTTCTCGCTCTGCTCGACGAGGTTGAGCGACTGCTCGATGTTGATGGCCTCCTTTACGAGGCTGCGGAGGCGGATTTCCGGGTTGGTGTCCCAGCCACGCAGCTCGCGAACGCGGTGGAGGTCCCTCGCAATCTCGGGGCGAAGGGCGTCGAAGAACTTGCGCTTCTTTTGAAGCGGGTGCACCTCGACCATGCGCTCTGCGATCTCAAGCATCTTTGTCTCGAGCTTCTGCACGGGGAGGTACGACCCGTCCTTCTGTTGCTGCTTCAAGTCGCGCCATTCAGCCTCGGCCTTGATATGGTCGTCCGGGTTGACGAAGCGTGCGTACAGCTCCGCGTAGACCTTCTCGAGCGGCCAGGGGCTCACCACGAGGCGCAGGTCGAGGCCGTCCGGCGGGAGGAAGCGGTCCAGGTCGCGCTGAATCTCGCGACTCGCCCAGAACGACGCCTCGCTCTCGAGGCACGTCAAGATGATCGTCGTTGCGTATTGGCTGCTCTCATTGATGAGGGACGCACGGAGGAACGTCCGCATCGCGTGGTACCAGCGCTCAAGGGCAATCGGGCGGTCGTCCTTCCCGGAGTACTTCTTCGGGGTCTCGAGCTTGACCGGCGGCCTGAAGCGCGGGTCCGTCGGGGCAGGGAGGAGCGAGCCGGGCTTCAGCTTCTTCTGCTTCTTGGGGTTGACGACGCGGAAACGGTCATGCGGGCCGTCTTCCTCGCGCTCAAAGTCGCTCGGGGCGTGCCAGCCCCTGTCGCTCGAGTCGTCCGACGAGCTCGAGCTCGAGCTGCTGCCAAAGTCGTCGTTCGGGACGGAGGGCTTCCGGGGGAGGAGGGGCGGCGGAGCGCTTCTTCGGCTGCTCGTCCTCGCTGGTGTCGCTCGTCTCACTCCCGGAGGAGACGGCCTGGGCGTACGTCTTACGCTTGGCGCTCTCGCCTTCTGCGTCGCTCTCTGAGCGGGCGCAGGCTTGTCCTTCTGGGCCGCAGCCTTGAAGGCGGCGGCCTTCTCAGGCAGCTTCTGGCGCTGCTTCTGCTTCTTCTCCTCGCGCTTGCGGGGAAGAGTGCCGACGGGCGGGCTACTGGAGCGCGACCGCTCGCGGTGCTTGGGAGCAGGAGTCTCTGCTACAGGCACGCGCTTCTCGGGGCGTCCACGCCTCCTTGGAGGCAAGGGCGGGCTTAGCCGTCTTTGCCTCCCTCTCAGAGGTCTGCTTCGAGCCCTTCTCACTGCCCTTGCGGGCGAGGGGGCTAACGGGCTCGTTCTCGTCATCAGCGCTGAATCCGCTGTCACTCGAGGAGGGCGACATCTCATTCGCAACGGTCAGGAGCTCCAGCATGCCTAGCAGGATCTCCGAGGGGTCGAGGCCCGTTGCCTTGATACGCTCAGCAAGCCACTTGGCCGTGCTCAAAGCGTCCGTGAGCTTCTCCTCGTCCGGAGCGAGGGGAGCGGTCTTGGAGGAGGGGCCCGAGGCTCCCTCCGTGACATTCTCTGCGCCCTTCGGGCCAGAGTTGCTGTCATTGAGCTCCTGCGCGAGGCTGCGCCTGCGGAGCACTTCCTCCTCCTCCGGGATGGGGGAGAGGGGTTCCTTGGTGTGCGACGAGAGGTTCTCCGACATCGTAGCGGGTCGATCGAGTAGGTTAAAAGGCCTTGAAAAGGAGTCGGGGTAGCTAAGCCCGACGCAACGTGGTACTAGGAGCGGCCGGCGCTACTTCGTACGACGAAGAGGAAAGTGTACTGAGGGGAAACCGACGAGCGGCTCGGGGAAACTGCGAGGGGTTGTTACGCCGAAGCGGGTATACGCCGAAGCGGTTTCTCTAGGAGCACGCCACGAGGGCTAGGGGGCTGGTACTGCGTCTGGGTAGACGTGGTAGGGGGTGTGCAGCGTGTCTGCACCGTCAAAAAAGATGTAAGCGCCAGACGCGGAGGCGAAGCGGCGATTACGGGGTGTCTCCGTGAGACGCGTGTAGCAGCAGGAAGACGGTGTAAGGCGCGGGATTGCACGATATACGGTCTAGCAGAGTACAACTCTGGAGAAGAGAGAGAGAGGGAGAGACGACGGAGGAGGGGGGTGCAGAGGGGGGAGCGTGCGCTGGGCGTACGCGGACAGGAACAACGGACGGACGGGGTGAATAGAACGTTGACGAGGAGGGGAAGGGAGAGGAGCCGGGACGAAAGGGAGTGAGCGGGAGGGGGAGCGAGCGAACAGAGACTCGCCTCCTGACACCCGACGAGACCTTCGGGCACGACATCGTTCGGTCCTTCCACTTATACTGGCTCGTTGGCAGCACGAGCCATGCCCTCGACAGCTCGGAAGCCACCGTTACGTACATGCCGCAGGCGGCAGCGAGTCCTTCTCCACCCATCTCAACCGCACTACGCTTAACAGCGTTTCGGCCTTCCTTGTCCCGTCGCACCGCAAATACCGTGTCAAGGTCCAGCTGCTCATCAAGAAGCCGCTCGTCAGGAGCATCGCAAGTGCGCCAGAGACACTCGTCCAGCGCCTCCGCGGTGCGTCTCTCTTTCTCCCGCGCTTCGCAGGCGCGACTAACTTCTTCAGGTCTGAACAGCCGTCAACCTCACGCCACTTCCGCACGACGTCCGCCTCTTCTTCCCGCTCGTTAGCGAAAAGGGCGCCGAGCTGTGGACGAACTCGACGCTCCTCTCCTCTTCCTCCCCGTATCTCAAGACCCTCCTCGAGTCGGACTTTGCCGAGTCCGTTTCGAAGCGCATTAAGGGCGAGCAGGACGAGGCGGCCGAGAGCGTAGCACTGCGCGAGACGACCACGACGACGAAGGACTACGAGGACTCGGACGACGAGACGGACACGCTCATGAGCCGCACCCGCGGGCCCAGGGTGCACGACCCGAAGAGCGGGCCCGACTTCCCCTTCCGCCAGATCAACATCGTCGACACGGCATACACGACCTACCGCGCCGTCCTCCTCTACCTGCAAACGCACCACATCGCGTTCGCGCCCCTCTCGTCGGTCTGCGCGCCGCTCGACCCCTCCGCCCCCATGACGCGCCTCGAGCGCCTCTCCTCCTCCGCCGACCTCGACCCCTCCGCGCCGTTCCCCGTCTCGCCCAAATCGGCGTACCGCCTCGCACACCTCCTCGAGCTCAGCGACCTCGAAGAGCGGTGCCTGCACGCGCTCCGCCGCTCGTTGACGGTCGCGAGCGCGCCGCACGAGCTCTTCGACGACGCGAGCGTGTGCTTCCCCGCATGGCGCGGCGTCGTTCTCGAGTTTGTGCTCCGCAACTGGGACGCGGTCACCGCATCGGAGAGCTGGCGCGCGCTCGATGAGCGCATCGAGCGCGACGAGGTCCCCGGCGCGGGGCCGATCCTCCGCGAGGTGATGAAGGCGAAGCTCTTCGCGAGGAAGGGTGCGTCGCGACCGCCACCTGTTCGTTAGCGCGGACTGACGAGCTTCCTCCCGCAGCTTGAGTTCCCGCTCTCCGCGTCTTTGGTAGTGGCTTTCTCGCTGTGCATCACAGTCCGTGTACGTCGGCCGTACCAACGACCACGCTGCATAGTCAAAGCTACGAGAGCAGCACTGCCCAGCCTGCGCGACTTGGGAAGGTCAGCCCGCGGCTGCTCCCGCCAAAGGGTGCGCAGCGTGCGATGCACCTCAGCCCGACTGCGCCCTCACAAGCTTGACGAGTATCCCCGCCGCGCCGGGCACCTCGTCGCGCTCGATGCGCTCCATCATCTCGATCCAGCTCGGCGCCTCGTTGATCTCGTCGAAGTGCTCGACGACGAACGCGAGAGCGACGTTGCGTCACTCGCCGTACAGCACCGAGGCGATGTCGAAGAGCTCGGCGGCGGCGTTTGCGGGCGAGAGCGAGCCTTTGAACGCGGCGAGGGCGGCCTGTTGCAGGTCTTCGAGCTGGAGGAGGTGCGCGAGGCGGTAGACCGACTTAGGGGAGACGAGGAGCGCGGAGGGGTTGATGCCGGTTGGGGAAAGGTGGTCGATGCACCCGCGGCGGGTACGGATTGCGGAGACGTTCGCGGGGAGGCAGGAGGACGTGAGGGGTGCGAAGCGGATGAGGCCGGTCGCGAGGTAACGAAGGACGGCGCGATAGGTCGAGTACGCCGTCTGCGTGACCGTCATCTGGCGATACGTGAAGTCGACGCCGTCCTCTGCGCTAAAGAGCGCCGGGAGCTCGTTCTCGAACAGCCGCTCGTCCATCTCGTCGTCCGAGTCCTCGAAGTCCTTGCTTCTTGGCGGCTCAGCTCCGCGCGCGGACGACTTGCGGCGACGCTTGGAGCCGATTGCGATGCTCTCGGAGAAGTCCGACGCAAGGAGGTCCTTGAGATACGGTGACGACGACGAGAGGAGGTGCAAGGTCGTCCAGAGTTCGGCTCCGGTAGTGCTCACGCGCGGGAAGAAGAGGCGGACGTCGTTCGGGGACGGTGAGTGCGTCGTATCTGCGAGATGGTGTATTAGCGACGGTCCTCGAGATGGGCATTGGTACGAAATGGGAACGCACCCGGGTTGCGCATGGCGAGCTTCTGCGACGCATGTGGGAGGTGCGGCTGCTTCTCCTTGAGCTCAAGTACGATGCGGTATCGGCGGTGCTTGGCGAGCGAGAACGCGCCTGCCGAAGCGTGCTCCGCCACGCGGAAATCGGTCTTCTTGACCAGGAGCTCGAAGCCGGCCTCTCCTCGGAGGCCGGAGCAGCCCTGCTCTCCCAGGTGGCCTGCACGATGTCCGCACATCGGCCGTCTGGAGAAAGCGACTGGAGGCGAAGCTCGATTGCGGCAGACAAGCTGATCTCGCCGATCGCCAAAGGGCCGTGGTGAAGACCCAGGGCGACCGAAGAGAGCCGAGCGACGACGAGGCTCCACTGGCCAGGCAGCGGGACGTCCGGCACCGGCACAGAAAGGGGCGCCTTGTCGCGCGCCGAGAGGTTCGCCTCGAAGTCGACACAGAATGTGCGCGTGGTGACCTGCTCGATCGTGCAGCTCGTGACCGCGACGGGGTGGTCCTTCTCAGGGTCCTCGGTGGGCATGGTGCGCTGTGACGGTCGGAGGAGGGTGTTGTGGGCGAGGGGAGCTGATGAGGGTTTGGCGGCGCGAGCGCTTGGAGGAGCCGGTGAAGTGGCTGAGGTGGGCGTTCGGGCTTGCCAGAGCAGCTCTAGCACGCGACAGACTCGAGCGAGGCGAGAAGCGGAATGGAGGAGGAACAGCGATGAGCGCGAGGAGCGTGCGGGGCGGTGCGCGGCAAAGTGCAGCGCGGGCGTGGCAAGCCGCGCAGGACAGCGTCACAACACACTCTCGAAGACGATCACACGCTGACTGTACAGAACGGAAGCAGCCAGCGCAGATCCAGCCGTTTCTCTCGCAGGACTCCTCCCTCGCGCACTTCTCGCTCGCCGCCGGCATCAGGCACGAAGAGCTTGCATGTACGATGATGCTACAATGAAACGGTTAAGGAAGTCGGAGACGCGCGAGTGAGCGTGGCGGGCTGCGCACGGGAGCGAGGGTCAGGAAGTGCTCGCGGACTGCGCCTCTTCCCAAGCGGCGCGAGGCAGAAGGGACAGTGCGGACGCACCCAGTGGCGGAGGCGAGTACAAAGGAGACCTGAGCGGCTGAAGATGGACGAGCGGGCGGGGCTGATCACGCTGCGCGAGGGAAGAGGAGGGTCAGCCCCGGCGGACGGCATGGAAAGAGAAAGCGGGGACGCACCGCTCGGCTTGCGCGCAGTCAAGAGCTCCATCAGGATCGGCGACGAGCCGGGCACCTCATCGCGCGAGATGCGCGCCTGCATGTCCTTCCAGCTCGGCGACGCCGTGACCGCATCCCAGTTCTGGACGACGTGCTCGCGGATCACCTTGCGCCAGTCGTCGTACAGGACCGACGCGTTGTCGAAGAGCTCGATCGCGGCGTTGTCCTGCGTGAGTGTCCGCTTGAGCTCGGCGAGGCAGGTCTTTTGGAGGTCGTCGAGGCGGAGAAGGTGCGCGAGGCGGTAAGCGGATTTGGGCGAGACGTGGGGCGGAAGCTGGTCGTCCCCGTGTTCGTCGTCGGCCAGTTCTTGGACGCGCTGGACGCGAGTCTTCTTGGAAGACGGGTTGGTGGGGGGAGGCACGAGGACGAGAGGGGTGCGAAGCGGATGAAGCCCGTCTCGAGGTACCGGAGGACGGCGCGGTAGGTCGAGTGCGCGGCGTGCGTGACCTTGATCTGGCGGTACGTGAAGTCGAGCCCGTCGAGGTCGTGCAGTGTCGGCGCCTTCTCCTCGAAGAGCGTCGCATCCGTATCGTCGTCCGAGTCCTCGAAGTCCTTCGGCGGGCGCGCCTCCGTCGGTGCAGGCTTGGGCGACGTACGCGCGCGTTTCGAGCCGATCTTGACGCTCTCGGAAAAGTGAGATGCCAGGAGGTCCTGGAGGTACGGCGACGATGACGAGAGGAGGTGGGAGGTTGTCCACAGTTCGGCGCCTTGCTCGGCGATGTAGGGGAAGAAGAGGCGGACGTTGTTCGGAATGGGCGTGTGCGTGGTATCTGCGCAATTGCTCGTGCGCGATCAGCGTGGGGACCTCGATCGCAACAAGGACAACGCACCCGGGTTACGCTTCGCAAGACTGACAGAGTCCACGGGAGGTGCGAGTACGACGTGCTTGAGGGTGAAGCAGAGACGGTACTGGCGGTGGGATGACCTCGAGTATGTTCCGGACGACGCTTCTTCCGCAGCATGGAAGTGTTCCTCCGTCAGGTCGAGTCGCAGTCCGTCAAACGTCTCGCCGTCGTCGTCGAGATCTGGCAGCGGTTGCACAGGCCATTCCATTGACGCGATGCCGTGGAACGCGCCGTCGTCGCCCCGATAGTAGAGGTGGATGAAGGTATCTGCACAGGAGCTGATCGCGCTCTTCTCGAGGTGGCCGTGCTCGAGGGTGACTTCGACGACGTTGCCTCCCCGCTGCACTTCGAGAGACCACTTCCCTGGCAGCGGAATGCTTGACAGGTACTCGTTGTACAGCGTCTCCTCCGTCGTCGGCGAGAGATTGCACTCGAAGTCGACCGTGAACGCGACGTCGAGGCGTTTCACCTCGACGCCGGTGACCTTCGGTTCGTCTGGGTCTCCTGCTGCGGGGGTCGACATGGCGCAGGTGGTGCGGAGGCGGAATGGACGAGAGTTGCGTCGAGGAGGAGGCCCAAGGTCGAGGGAGGAGGAGGTTCAGGGGCGGACAAACGGCGAGCGCGTGAGCGACGTGAAACGCGCTCGATAGAGCTGCTTGCAGGGTCTACACGCCGTCTAGCGAGACTGCAGCGGACAGTTGAGGGCGAACCTGGGCACGGTGCGGGTCGCGTACCCCCACATCGCTCGCTCCCCGCTGGACTGCTCGCCGGGTGTCTGCAGCGACAGAGCCTCGCCCACCGAGATGGACCGCGGCTGCGCTGGCCGGCCCTACGAGCTCGCGACCCCGCTCGTCTCGTCCCGGACCCTCTCATCAGTTCGCGATGCTGCGCCCTCCACTACGGGCTCGTCCCGCCTGCCACTCCGCAGTACGCTCCCTGCACCCTCCACTTGCCCGCAGCCGAACTCACGCCCGTCCTGCAGGGGATGCCGCCGCGCCCTCCGCACCCATGACCGTCGGCCGCTCGTCGACGCTCCTCCGCAGACCGTCCAACAGCGACCTCGGCGGATCACTTTACGGTGCGTTCTTCCTCGGACGACTGCAACACACTCAGCTGACCCCTCCCGCGTTCACAGGCAACGCACCCGCAACCATCTCGCGCCTCCCCACCCGCCGCCCCTCCATCTCTGGCAGCTCCGTCTTCGAGAGTGCGTCCGTGCCGATGCTCAACGCCGTGCACAGGATGCTCACATACTCGCCTACAGCCCCTGCCTCCGCCCGCCCCGAATCCCGCATCGCAGGCGTCAAGCGGCGCACCAGCGCAGCAGACCTTCAGCAGGGTGCGTTCCGCTCCCTCCTCCTGGTCCACACCCATTGATACCTAACTCCCACACGCCCGCAGAGTCCGAGACCGCCTCCCTGAAGCGGCAGCTCGCGCGCGCGCTCGCGCAAGCCGAGGAGTACAAGCACGCTGCCTCGCGCACCTCGATCGAGGCGTCCCTCGCAGCGGACAAGACGGCCGCGCAGCTCGCCGAACAGGCCGCGCGGATCGACCAGCTCGAGCGGCACCGCGCGTTGCTCCTCGCGAAGGAGCGCGAGGCGTCGGAGCGGGAGCAGGCGCGCGGCAGCGGCGAGGCGGAGGAGCAGGCCCGGCTCGAGGGCGAGGTCCGCGCGCTGAGGGCGCAGGTCGGCCAGCTCAGGGACGAGAACGCCGACTTGCAGGAGTCGTTCACGGACCTCGAACACGCCGCGACGCAGGCGATCGCGAAGGCCAATGACCGGCAGAAGCGCGCCGAGCTCCTCGAGGCCGAGGTCGTCCGGCTCAGGGAGGAGGCGGACGAGTGCCTTCGCGCTCAGGCGGCGGAGAAGAAGCGCAGGGTCGCACTCGAGGCGGAGCTTGAGCAGGAGAAGTCGCGTGCGAAGGAGTCGGACGACGCGCACATCATCCGCGAGGAGCTGCACCGTGCGTCCTTTCTCGCACTTCCTGGTGAATCACTGACATCCTCCAGGGCAAGTGACGACGCTCCGCACGCTCGAGAAGGAGAACGGCAAGCTGCAACGGCGCGTCGAGACGTACGAACGGCAGCACGCCAACGCCGAGCTCCTCAAGGAGACGAACCGCGCGCTCGAGAAGAAGGTCAAGGCGGGCGAGGAGCTCCGCGCGCAGCTTGCGCGCCAGGAGGTCGAGCTCGAGGTCCTCCGGCGCGAGAAGGCCGACTGGTGCGCCCTCCCCCCTTCTCCGCTCCCTGTGCTGCTGACCCCGGCCACCCGCGCAGGGCCGCCTTCATCAAGCCCGAAGACACGGACACGTTCTCCTCCCCGCGCAAGATCACCAAATCGCTCGCGACTGTCCGGATCGAGAACGCGACGCTGCGCGACCGGCTCAACTCGCACGCGCTCGAGGTCGAGCGCCGCGACCGGATCGTCGGCGCGCTCGAGGCGCGCGCGGGCGAGCTCGAGCGCGAGCTGGAGGAGGCGAGGGCGGAGCTTGAGCGGACGAGGGAGCGCGCGAGGAGCGATACGGCGCAGACGGGGCTGCTGAGGCAGGAGGTGGCGATGCTCAAGCGGCACCTCGTGCGTCTTCCCTCTCTCTTCTCCCCGCTCTCTGCGGCGCTGACGCGGGAAACCCGCCCGCAGGAGAGCTACTCGACGGAGGAGGCGATCCAGCACACGGGCAACTTTGACGCGCAGAAGACGGCGCGGATCGCCGAGCTCGACGAGCTCCTCGACGCGCACAAGCGCGAGGTCGCGAACCTCACGACGCAGGTCGCGCACTGGCGCGGGCTCGTCGAGCGGTATGGCGGGAACACCACCGAGATTATGGAGCTCGAGGAGCGCGAGAAGAAGGACGGGGAGAAGGACAAGGGGAAGGTGGGCGAGAGCCTGCAGGAGCAGCTGAGGCTGAACGAGGAGCTGCAGCTGGGTGCGTCCCACTCATCCTCCGCCTGAAGGCGCGACTCACCGCATGCACGCCCACAGAGCTGGACGAAGCGCGCAACGAGCTCGCCCTGATGGAGCAGGAGCTCGACGCACTCTCGACACAGGTCGAGCAGCTCGAAGAGAACCAGGGCATCCGCGGCGCGTACAACCCTGCGACGCACAAGGTCCTCGAGTTCCGCGACTCGCCCGACCGCGTCGAGCACGCCGTCCGCTCCGCGACGCTCGAGCGCCTCCGCGCGGAGAACGCCGCGCTCCTTGTCCGGATGGGCGACCTCGAGCTTGGCGCGGGAGGACCAGCGGGCGCGCAGCAGCTCGTCCCGCGCGAGTCGCTCGTCACCGCTCAGGCGGAGATCGACAAGCTCAAGGCGGCGGTGCAGCAGAAGGACACGCTGCTGAAGCGCATCTCGCAGGTGCGCCTGCCCGCCCTCCTTCGTTCTCGCGCGTGCTGACTCCCCGCGTACGCAGGCCGTCACGGAGAAGACCGAAGCGATGCGCCTCGCGGTGCAAAAGCTCCTCGGGTACCAGCTCTCGTTCCTCGACTCTGGCCGCATCCGCGTCACGTCCGTCTACGCCCCCTCGAAGGACCGCTCGCTCGCGTTCGACCCTGGCCCGGCGGCCCGATGCCGTTCCGCCTCGTCTCGGCCGCGGACGACCCGTCATGGCGATCGAGGAGGTCAGGCGCAGTATCGGGTTCTGGCTCGATGGGCGGAACAGCCTGCCCGGGTTCATGGCGAGCTTGACGATGACGCTCTGGGAGGAGTCGACGCAGGGGCAAGCCGGCGGCGTGGTGTTTGGGTAGCGGGGCACGTGCAATGCCTGCTCCTGCTCGCGACACTGGCACTGAGAGAGCGTGATGAAGCGGGACTGCGTGCAAAACGGCTGAGCAAAGCTACGAAGCGGGGGTAAAGTGGTCTACGCGAGGGTGGGAAAGCGAAGGGTATTCGGGGTATGCGCAGAGCGAGGGGAGGGGAGGACAGTGTGCGACAGTGGCCAAGAGACTGGCAAGAGGGGGGACATGCGGGTGGGGAGGAGCGAGACGATGAGGCGAGGGGGATGGGGGAGCGGAGGGGACAGGGGAGGGGGACTAGGGGCGGGGGCGATCCATGAAGCTGGCAGTCGCGGCGATGCACGCCGTCATGGCGGCCATCATCACGATCTGCTCCTGGTGCAGGGCGGCCAGCAAATCGCCTCGGTCAAGCCGCTCGCGTCGGGCGTGTCCAGGTCGTCCTCCTCGTCGACAATAGAGCGAGTCGGCGACGAGAGCACGCTGGACGGCGAGGAGGACGACGAGGACGACGCGGACGACGGCGACTCCCCCTCCTTGTCGGCGGCGGCCTCCCCCTCCGGGAGTCAGATGTACTTGGTCGGGTCGCCGTTCTCGCGCGCCTCGCGCCCGCAGCGCTCGTACTCCGCCACGCCAGCCGCCTCGTCGTCCTCGTCGCTGGCGCAGACGGCGTCGAAGAAGCCCGAGTCGTCGTACTGCCCCTCGAGCGGGTCGGCGACGAGGGGCCGCTCGATCTTCTCGAGGAGGGCGTCGAGCTCGCGCCAGTGCTTGGGGTTGAGCGCGAACCGGCGGTGCTTGCTCGAGACGACATGGTCCTTGAAGTCGTCGTACTTGACGCGGCAGTTCTCGCAGTACCCGGGCTTCTTCGGCTCGTCGCGCACCGGCACCGCCGCCGCGGCGGGGACGCGCGCGGCGTGCAGCGCGCCGTCGACCGAGACGCTGCGCTGCATCCCCATGCGCTGGACGCGCGCAACGCCGCCCGCGAGCCCACTCCCCGCGACCGAGACGGTGCGGTTCGAGAGGACCGCGAGGCGCTTGTCGACGAGGCCGCCGTTCGCGCCAAAGCGGCTCGCCTGCGCCGCACCGGACCGCGCAGCCGTCGACGTCGCCGAGGCGATGTTGGACGTGATGATCTGGCTGTTTCCCGACGCGGCGACGAACGAGTCGCGCCGGCCGCCGTGCCCGTACCCGCTCGCGCCCGCCGTCCCCGCCGTCTCGTACGTGCGACCTGCTCGCGCGCGACGTTCTGCAGGGACACCGCGCGGCGCAGGTTCGGCGCGATCGCGCGTGCGGCGGTCGACCCGTACCCGCCCTTGCCGGCCGCCGGAGGCTGCGGTGCGGGCGCGGGCGGAACGCGGCGCTCATAGGTGATCTCGCCGTCGTAGCGGTAGAAGCCTGTGCGGCCCTCGATGCCGCCCCACAGGACGGGCCACGACGGGTCCTCGTGCTTGCGCGGCTTGTCGTATTCCTTCGCGACGATGGGGCGGTGCTCGCCCGTCGAGTCCTCGACGAGGAGGTAGCACTTGTTCGACGGGAAATAGTACGTGTCGCTGCGCGGGACGAACGGGTCGCGCTCGCGCGTGCCGTAGAGCTGCTCCTCGCGGAGGAGGGTCGGGAGGGAGGGGTCACGCTGGAGCGCGTTCTCCTTGCTCGGCGAGAGGTGGTTGATGCGGGTGAGCATAAGCTGGAGCTCTGCGGGAGCGGGACATGGCGGTCAGTGGGAGCGCGCCGAGAAGGGCAGCAGCAAGACGTACTCTCGGCCGGCCAGATCTTGAGGCCAAAGTCAAGCGCCTTGGAGAGGATGTCCTGCGAGTCGATGAACGGGTTCTTGTCGAGGTCGCCGGCGAGTCTGCAAGCTTTTTGATGAGCGCAAGCATAGGGCAGACGGGAGGGGAAGGCCAGCTCACGGCCGCAGCTTTTGCCCGTTCGGCAGCTCGTAGATCTTGGGGCTCCTCGCCGACTGCTTCCTCGCCTTCCCTGCCGCCGAGTCGACCATCCCGCTCGTCTTGCTCGTGGTGGGCGAGCCGGCGTTCTCCTTGCCCGCCGCCGTCGGCACGGACGCGAGGTGACGACGTGCGTAACCTTCTTGCTGAAGAACTGGTCGACCGACTGCGAGGGAGTGATGAAGAGGTCAGTGCGAGGCGCAGGAAGAGAGCGAAAGGCGGAACGCACCGAGCCCAGGCGCTTGACCTGAGCGCTGAGGGACGCCTTGGTCGTCTCGTCGATCGCGTCAAAGTAGAACGTGAAGGACGGGAACGCCTTGCGGAACCTCGCGCGCCACTGCTGGTTCTCGATCGCGGCCTTCTCCTTTTCCTGCGCGAGCGTCTTGCGCACCTTGCGGCGCGTCTCCTGCGCGGCGGCCGCCGTGGCAGCGTCCTTCACCGCTGTTGCTGTTGCCGGCGCGGGGGTCGCGACTGCGCGCTTCTTGGCGGGGCGTTCTTCTTCGAGCGGTGCGAAGGCGACGGGCGAGCTCTCGTCGAGGAGGAGGTCGGCGGCGGTGCGCTTGCGGTCCTGGAGTGCGGTCACGGCGGCGGCGGCGGAGGGCCTGTTGGTGTTCTTGACGGACGGCACGGGCATCGCCGGTGCTGGTGCGGGTGCGAGGACGGGCTTGTGGGAGTTGGAGGGACCAGCGAGGGCGTTGAGGAAGAGCGACTGCTCGAGGAAGACGGGGGCGGCGGGCGGGTCGGGGGCGGCGCACGCGTCTGTGCGTGTGCTGTGCGAACGGCTGTTGACGGCCTGGGTTGCCTGGCGGGCGGCGCTGGGCGTTGTCGCCATGCGGGGAGGCAGGAGGAGCGCGAGGAGGGGAGGAGAGCGAGCGCGTCGACAAGGGCGAGGGCGGGAGGAACGAGGGCGGGTGCGGGTGTACTGTGCGAGTAGAGTGGTGCTGTGCGGGTGCAGTCGCGTGTCTCTGCGCTGGGAGCGGGAGGGCGGGGCGAGGGCGAAGGCTGCGTTCCCCCTGGAGCCTCTCTCTTGCGACGCCAAACAAGGCGCACGCGTCCCTCACGCGTCGAGTCGCGTCCTCCCGCCCACGTGGCAGCCGCCCCACCTTCGGCCGGACTCGCCCTGGAGATCCGCACAAAGCTTGTCCTCGTTCTCTCGCTTGATCTGCTGCTCGCGCTTGCTCGCACTCGCCGCCATGGAGGCCGCCGCCCAGCTGGTTAGTCGCCCATCCCGCTCGCATGCCGCCATGCTCCCCTCGTGCTGATCCTGGCATTCGTGTACCTCCTCCCCGTCCGGATCGCAGGTCCTCGGCGCACCCATCGTCGCCAGCACGCCGTACTGCCTCCCAACGCAGCCATGCTGGCCAGGACTCGACGCCTGGGCCGCGCTCAACTCGACCATCGACGGCCGCCTCATCCGCCCCGATGGCCCGAACCTCTGCGTTCCGTCCAACTGCAGCGACCCGCACTGGCGCATCGAGCAGCCTGCAGGCGTAATGTTCCTCAACTTGAGTGCGCCGCCTCCCTCCGCGCCATTTCATGCGCATCTCGCTGACCTCGCCCGCGTTTCGCAGGACGGGCTACGGTCTCCTCCCAGACGACCTCGGCACCGCGACCGCTGCGCCCGTCACCCTCTTCGACGGAAGGTGACCGCACACCGGCGTACATCCTCCACGCCTTGTCCGACTCGGACGTCTCGCGCGGCGTCGCCTTCGCGCGCGAGCACCGCCTGCGATTGCGCGTCAAGAGCACAGGACATGACTACCTCGGGAGGTCGAGCGACCCCGGCTCATTCACCATCTGGACGCACGGGCTCAAGGACAGCCGTTTCGAGCCGTTGTTCGTCCCCGTCGGCGCGCCTAGCGGGACGCAGCCGCAGAAGGCGCTCGTTGTCGGCGCCGGGAACGTCGTCAAGGACCTGTACAAGGCGGCGGACGAGGCTGGCGTCGTTGTGACGGGCGGTGTGAGCCAAACGGTCGGCGCGGGTGCGTTCCCCTTCGTTCTCCGCTCTCTTCCAGAAGACTGATCCCGCCTTCCCGCGTACGCAGCTGGAGGGTTTGTGCTGGGCGGCGGGCATGGCCCGTTCGCGCCCTCGCACGGCCTCGCAGCAGACAGTGGGTTTCCTCCTACCCGCACCTCGCTAGCCCCGCTCACCGATGCATCCACGCAGACGTCCTCGAGTTCACCGCCGTCGTCGCAAACGGCACTATCCTCCGCTGCTCCGCCTTCCAGCACCCCACGCTCTTTATCGCCCTGCGCGGCGGCGGCTCCGCGTTCGCAGTCGTCACCTCCGTCGCTTTCAAAGCGCACGACCCGCCTTCCGGGTTTGTCGGCATCTTCGGCTCGTTCGGGACCCGGCACGGCGCGAACGCCACCGGCGATGGAGGGATGAGGGCGTGGAAGGAGATGGTCAAGCGGTGGGTCGAGCTGCAGCCGGTGCTGAGTGAGGCGGCGCCGTTCGCGGGGTACACCTACGTCGTGCGCTCCTGCTTGCTCCCTCCTCTTACTCATGAAGCTAACCTCTCTCACGCCCGCAGCGCCGCCCCGAAGACACGCCCTTCGCGTACATCCTCCCCTCGTCAAACGTGACCCTCGCCAAGGAGCTCTTCCGCCCCGTCTTCAAGGCCGCAATGGACGACCCCGACATCGACATCCAGTTCCGCTACGTCGAGACCAAGACGTGGTACGGGCTATGGAGTGGGCGTGCGTCCCCTTCTGCACCGTCTCACGCTTCGAGCGCTAACAATCGCCGGTCGCAGCATTCCACGACGCGCTCGAGTCGCTTGACGCGGTCGGGATTCCGCTCCTCCTCGGCAGTAGGCTCGTCCCGAAGGACGTCGTCGAGCAGAAGGCGGACGAGCTCGCGACGTTCATTGCGGATTCCGCAAGCCCGGCGATCATCCACCTCGGTAAGCCTGCCCGTCCTCTAACTCTCGCACGTGCTTAATCACCGAAGACTTCGGCTGACGAGCCGGCTTCGCAGTCGCCGGCAGGGCCGTCACGCGCGAGCCCGACTTCCCCTCGTCCGTCAACCCGGGCTGGCGCGATGCTCTTCTGTGCGGCCCGCTCGCCTTCCTCTCACCCATCGCCGCTGACGCTCGCGCACAGGCACATCGACCTCCCCATCACTTGGTCGCCCACCGCCCCGCTCCCGACCATTCGGTCCCTCTCCTCCTACCTCACCTCGCACACCCTCGCGCTCGGGGCCATCGCCTCCTCCATCGGGCACGCGCAGGCGTCCTACGCCTCCGAGAGCGACTACTACGAGGCCGAGTGGCAGAGCGTGTGGTACGGGGAGGAGAACTACGCGCGCTTGCTCGAGGCGAAGCGGGAGTGGGACCCCGAGGGGGTGTTCAGCGCGCGGAAGGCGGTCGGGAGCGAGATCGTTGGGTGGTAGACGCAGACGCGTGGGGCTGAGTGCGCGCAGGCGGGGCTGGCTCGTCGCGCGCAGGCATCGTTCGGTATTGACCGGCTTTGAGCAGGCTCTCTTGGGTTCTCGGGGTTCGCATCGTCACCGGCATGCTTAGTTCTGCAGTCCTATGTCTTCTCCCGAGGTGCGCGCCGCCCTCGACGGCGAGGAAAGCATGACGAGGTCAACCTTCTCAAGCTGGTTGGAGGGCAATGCTGCCGGGCAAGCCGATCTCTCTTCTCCCGCAGACTCGGAGCGGGCGCTCGGATGGCATCTGCGCGTGCGGACGACGGCAGAGAACGACATTGGTTCTGCAAGCAACAAGCGTTCCCCCCTCCGTCGGCTACATCTCCTCGATCACCTCCCTCTCCCTCACGCGCCTCAGCGCGCATGTCAGCTCGTCCATCCCCTTCCCGTCCCCCCAACACCAGAGCGTCTCGACGCGGTCGGTCGCCCACGCGAGCGTGCGCTGCAGCGCAAGCTTCTGCCCCTCGCGCGGCGCAGCAACTGTCGACGCGGACGAGCGCGCCTCGAACTGCGTAAAGGGCGTCACGTCGTCAAGGACGATGTGCGTGCCGTGCTCGGTGCACCAGTCGCGGGGAAGGGCGAGGTTTGTAAACTGGCTGCCGAGGCGGCGGCTGATGCGGAGGGAGCGAAGGGAGGAGGGGAGACTGTCGTGCCTGAGGAAGGCGGCGCCGTCGAAGGCTTCGTCAGGGGCGATGCGCGCCTCCAGGTCGAGCGACGTGAGTTGCGGGGCGTCGAGCAACGAGATGATATGGATGGAAGCGGGAGGACCATTGAGCGAGAGGTGCCGTAGCGCGGGGAGCGCGACGATTGCTCCGCCGTAATCGTACCGACTCTTCATCGACTCAGACAAGCGTAGCTCGACCGACGTGATGTTCGGCGCGACAGAGTGGATGAAGGCGATCACATCGGAGTTGGCCGTGCTCAGGGCGATGTGACGCAGAGCGTGGAGGTTCAGCTCCATCCAGGGGGGCTCGTCGATCAGATCTTCATAGAATATGTCGGAAAGATCGCCGAGATCTAGGCGCTGGATGCACGAGTAAAGCGGCAGGACATCGGCAAGCCCGGTCGTCTCCATCGTGAGCGTCGGTGACGAGAGACGCAGCTCGCGCAGGGCGTCTGGGGTGGTGAAGCACTCGAGAATTGTGGCCAATGGCGTGGTCCCGGTCAACCGCTCGACCACGAGCGCCTCAACACGACTTGCTGTGCTGCCGAAAGCCGCCTTAATGATCAGGCGGTTGTCCCGGAGCACGCCGTGCCGCGAGTTATTCGTCGACGTGAGCAGTCTGGCGGTCGCAGTGTTGACCTTGATCTCGCGAAGGTTCGTAAGGGAAGGCAGCGCGACCGCGACGTCGAGGAGGGCCGACTCGGTGCAGGTCTGCATGTCGAGGCAGACGATCGCATCGACGGCGACGGTCGGGAGACGTCCGAGGCGGAAGAAGGGCTGCGCAAGCTGCTTTGGCGTGACCGTCTGCACGCCGTCGCTGTCAGCGCGGGCCGGAAGAGGTGGATGAAGGGGACGCACTGCGAAGAGGAACGGAAGCGCGAGGGCGCGCATGCGGCGGCTCGTCAGCGCGAGCGCGTGCAGGCCGTCATTGTATTGGACCGGCCAGCGGCTCTCGTGCGAGTACTGGCCGCCCGTCCCCTCGAAGGTGATGTTCAGCTTGCTGATCTTGCGGTCCTGGTCGTCGACGAGCTCGACGATGTGCTTGAGCAGCTCCTCGGGGAGGCTACTAAGGTCCGCGCGCGCCTGCACAAGGCCCTGCGACGACATGACGGCGGCTTGAACTCGGCGAAGCTGATGAGGCGATGGAGACGGATCGAGGCGGCGGGCGCGCTTGGGTGCACCCGCTCGATGTCGTGTAGTGTGGTATCAAGCGTGCTGAGAGGCGCAGCGGGCGTCCGTGCGAGAAATCGAGAAGGGAGGAGGGAGAGAGAGGTCGCCCCTCTCGAGCCAGAGTCAGTCGCTCGCGCGTGAACTTTCCCGGCGCGTGCGAGCACCGCAGGGCAGTCATACCATCGCAAGGAAGCGGTACAGGCATTGCAGACCTCCCCAACCCTCAAAGCGCTTCAATGACCCGCCGCTCCTCGACCCTCCTCAACGCGTCTGACAACTCGACTAGGCCCTCTGCGTCGCCAGCACGCGCCATCTGCTGCGCGCGCCTCTCCACCCAATCGGTCGTCTTGAACAACGCGAAGATCCGCTTGCGAGCCGGTTCCTCCGCTTCCTCGTCGTCGTCCTCGTCTTGGCCATCCTCAGCGCGGACCGGCAGGTTCGTCGGAGGCGAGAACGGCGCGAGGAGCCCGTACTCCCAGAGGGTGAGGTGTGCGTCCTGGGCGTCGCACAGTGTGTAGAGAGCGGCGTACTCGACGGTGACGAGGATGTGGGTGTAAAGGTGGACCTTGAGGCCGGCGGGAAGGAGGAGATGCGACGGTAGGCAGTCGGCGAGGTCGATGTAGTCGAGGTCGCCGCGGTTGATCCGGATTCGAAGAAATCTGAGGCTCATAAGATTGACGAGCGTGAGGGCTGCCAAGCAGGAGGTGCCGCCGTTGAGCGAGAGGCTCCGAAGGTGAGGGAAGGTGGCACACGAGAGCGCAACGTCGTCCGCGTTGTCGCCGCCACTTGTGTCGTCCTCGTCATGCCGCATGTGCGCAAAGTCGACGGTGAGATGAGCAATGTTCGGGGCCACGGTCTCGACGAAAGCGAGCACATCAAGGTCCGCCGCGCTCAGCGTCAGCACGCGGAGGCGCTCAAGGCGCACGCCGCGCCAGTGACCGAAGTTTTTGACATCACTGAAGACCGGGTACACGATGTCGCGGATGTGCAGCACCTCGAGGCGGCGAAACTTGTTGAGTACTTGAGGGAGTGCATCGAATTCGACATCGAAACAGGTCCAGGGCGCGTTAAGCTCGAGTCGGCGGAGCGAGTCGGCGGCGACGAGCGTCTCGCACGTGCCGAGGAGGACGCCGGTATCCACGTCGATGCCGTGAACCGAGAGCTCCGTCACCTTGCTGGCGATTGCAGCGAACGATGTCACGGCGTAGTCGAGTCCGTGCGTGCGAAACGGCATTTTGCAGAGCGAGACGAGCCGGCGCAGGCCTGTCAGGCGGTGGACGACCTTGGCGGCAGCCGCGAACGTCTGGCTCGTGCAGCTGCGCAGGTCGAGCGTCTCGACGCCAGCGAGCACATCGACGGGGATGCGGCCGAACTGGACGATGGGGAGCGCGAGCTGGCGGCATGTGACGCTCTGCGGGGCGAAGTCTGGGTCAGCGGCGCGCTGGCAGGGGAGAAGGGGGTAAGGCACCTTGCACAGGTGCGGGAGGGTGAGCCGGCGGAGGCTCTTGTTGACGAGCGAAAGGGCGCCGACGCCGCGCGAGTACCAGTCGCTGAAGCCGTTCTGCTGAACGGATACGCCCGCAGTTCCTGCTGCCGCCGTCGACGAGCTGGCCGTGGTCGCGACGGGACCGGACTCACGGATCTCGTCGTCCGACTCGCCCACTAAGACGACGATCTGGGCGAGGAGCTCTTGCGGGAGGTCCTGCAGGCCGACGGCGGGTCCTGCGAGCTTCTGCGAGTCCTGCGTCGACATCGGCGGGGAGACGTGGGTCGAGGAGCTGATGAGGGGCTAGGGGTCGAGCGAGGCTGTAGGTGCGCTTGCGTGCACGCGGGAGAGGCCGAGGAGTGTCTTCTCGAGACGGCTGACAAGCGTAGCGAGCTTCAACGCGATCTCGCGAGATGCGGAAGGGGAAGAGCGAGGACGACGCTCGCTGGGCAGATGCAACCGCTCCGGTTGTCAGCCCTCTCTGCGCTCGCGTTCCACAGAGCAGGAGGAGTGCAAGTCTAGATGCGGCAACGAACAAGCGGAACGGAGCAAGCGTTGCAGAACCCCTCCCTCATAAAGCGTCTCGAGCATCTTGCGCTCGCCGACCTTGCGAAGCGCCTCGGCCATCTCCTGCACGCCCGCGGTGTCGCCCATCTCCCAGCACTCGAAGATGCGCGCGTCCGCCCACTTGAGCGCCTCGATGACCGCGTCCCTGCGCGGGAGGCTCGCCTCGTTCGACGGCTCCTCGACCTTGTCGCGCGCCGGCGGCGAGAAAGCCGCCAGGAGCGCGTGCTGCCCGCTCGAGAAGGCGACGCCTCCTTGGTCGCACCGGGCCGTGAGCGCCTCGAGGTCGTGCAGCTTGATGACGCGGTGGGACGAGAGGTGGAGGTTGAGGCCGATAGGGAGAGGAACGCACTCCGGGATGAGCTCGCTGCAGTCGACGCTCCCCGTCGAGGACGAGTTGAGGACGACCTCGAGGGAGTCGAGGTGCGCGAGGTCGACCAGGGCGAGGAAGGCCCCGCAGGGAGGAGGGCCGGCAATCCGGAGGGAGGTGAGGGAAGGGAGAGAGACGACGTTTTCGACATTGTCCGGCAGCGAGGAGTAGGACTGGAACGTGACGTCGAGGTGCTTGATGGACGGGGCGATGCGCTTGATGAAGGCAAAGACCTCGACGTCCTCGGCTTGGAGCGTGAGCGAGCGGAGGGTGGGCAGGCTGACTGCGTCCTGCCAGCTCGGCGCTGCCAAGAGCGGCTTGAAGTAGCTCGCGGGGGCCGTGAAGGCGAGCTCCTCAATACCTTCAAGGGCTTGGAGGACACTGACCGTGCTCCAAGCTGACGAGTTGAACACTGAGTAGAACGGGAGGCTGAGCGTCACGCGACGGAGGTTCCTGAGATCGACGAAGGGGCAGAAGCAGCCATTGAGGCCATCACGCGCGCGGTAATCGCCCTGAATCGTGACCTCGGTGAACTTGTTGACCACGGTGGTGAAGGCCTCGACGGCGTACTCGCGGCGCGCGATATTGTCCGGCTGGTGCGCGCCCTCCTCGCTGTAATCCTCCGCTTTAGCAGTGTCCATGAGCGCTACGGCGTACTCGATGTGACGCAGGTTGGGCATGTCCTCGAGGGCGAGAGCTGCGGCAGCGAACGCATCGGCTGTTGCGGCGCGGAGGTCGAGCGAGGTGATGCCTGCCAGCAGAGCGGGCGGGATGTGCCCGAAGTGGAAGATGGGCTTGGAGAGCTGGATGGCCTTGACGGTCTGTGCATGAAACGGCGGAGTGAGCAAGCGCCGAGAGGAGGACGATCGAGACGACGCACCTCGCAGAGGAACGGCATCGCGACATCGCGGAAGCGCTTGTCGACGAGGGAGAGGGCACTCACGCCGTGCCCGTACCAGAAGCTCCACTTGCCGTCCGGGATCATCGCGCGCGCGACGCCAGGCTGCGTCCTCGGGGGTGCCGCGGCGAGGGGGATGCTGCTCTCGCGGATGGCCCGGTCCTGTGCGGCGACGAGGACCACGATCCGCTGGAGGACCTCCTTAGAGAGGTTGTCGATGTCAGTGGGCGGCTGCGCGGGGGCCTCGCTCGACATGATCTGGGTGCGAAGGACGAGGAGCTGATGAGGCGGTGGAGACGGATCTACGACTTGGGTCGAGGCGATGTCGTGCGTCGGGTCTTGCGAGTAATACTCCGGAGGAGCTGAGCAGGCGCAGTGTGCCGGCGAGATGTGAAGCGGAAGGTGGAGGAGGAGGAGGAGCGCGCACCGTCCTCGCCGAGACGCAAGTCGACGGCAAGCTCGCACTTTCGCTCTGAATGAGCAATCCGAGGAAAACAACAGCTCATAGAGACGAACTCACATGCGAGACAGCACAGGGCGAGATGCTCACATCGTTCTACCCCCTACGCCCGCTCCTTGATCTACATCCGCTTCAACAGCCTCAGCTCTTCCACCCGCTTCAGCGCGACGGCAAGCTCCTGCAGCCCTGCGTCGTCCCCGCTCCGCCGCAGCCACTCGATCTCCCCCGCTGCCCACTCGAGCGTCCCACGCATCGCCTCGCGCCGCAGCTCCTCCTGCGCGGCGCGGACCGTGTTGTCCTCGTCGCCTACGCGCACTTGCGCGCTCTCGCCGTCCCGTGCGTCGTTGTCGTCGTCACTCTCGCCCGCATCCTCCGGGCCATCCCAGCCGTGATGCCGCTCCGCACGCTGCTCGGGCGCGCTTGCCGCGCGCTCGAATGGCGAAAGCGGGTGGCGGTCGCGGTCGATGCGGAGCGTCGCGCCTGCGTCGGCGCAGCGGCGCTCGAGCGCCGCGCGATGCTCGAGGACCATGAGGCGTGGGAGGTCGAGCATGACGGCGAGGCCGGGGCGGAGCTCGACGGCCGGGGGGAAGAGGTGCGCGCCGTCGATGCTCGAAAGCGCGGTGTTGGCCGAGTGACCGACTGCAACGACGGTGATGACGAAGAGGTTGAGTTCGACGAAGGAAGGACTCGTGGGAAGAGGGCTAAGGCGGAGCAAGGCAGAGATGTTGCGCGCGTCGCCTTGGATGCTGAGCAACTCCAGTGCAAGGAGCGATGCGAGCGATGCGAAGTCTGCGTCGGGCTCGTCCTCCCGGGCGCGAAGGCGACGTCAAGGTAGAGGGAGGTGAGGTTTGGGGCGAGCTGAGGGACGAAGGGGAGGAAGGCCCGACTGCCGATGATTATCTGTAGCGATTTGAGGGTGGGGAGGACAACGCGCGCCTCGTCGCCTTCCGCGCCCGCCACCGCGGCGAAAAACCCGCACCGCCCAACGATATTCTCGTAGACCTCGAGCTCCGCGAGCTGGGAGCACTCGCTGAGAAGCTGCGCAAGCTGGTCTCCTGCTCCGTCCTCCAGCTGCCAGCGGCCGTATAGCGGGGTACCGAGGGCGAGGTGACGGAGGGTGGCCGGTCGCGCGAAGGGGTGGATCCAGCGCCCCGGGTTCGCCGCGCTGGAATCGAAGTCTGCGAGCTCGAGCTTGACGACCTGCGCCGTCCCCGCGATGACGCTGTTGCGGACAAGGCCGGCGAGGCCGACAAGACCGGCGCGGCTGTCCGTATGCATGAGCGAGCTCGCGTGCTTGTTCACGACGACGTGCTTGAGGTTGCGGAAGCCTCGCAGTGTCGGAGCGCCGGCGATTATGTCGCGCGTGTTCCCTTGTCAAGATCGACGGTTTCTACGCCATTGACGATGGGTTGCGGAATGGCGTGTAGCGCAGAGCGGGTGGACGAGCTGGTTGGCCTGGATGGTCTGTGGCCCGCGGACGTCAGCACTCCAGAATTCGCCGAAGGAATGGGAGAGTGTACCTTTGCGAGGAATGGCATCACAGCTGCGCGGAGCCGCTTGTCGGCGAGGGACAGAGCGGAAATCCCCTTGCCCCACCACTTGCCGTGAGTCGAGCGCGTCTCGGTCGTAACGTACGGACTCGGTGGCGGGGTCGACCTCAAGAGACTGCTTGAAGACGTCGCTGTTGAGAATCTCCTGGTCCTGCTCGTGGACGGTCGAGGTGATGTGCTCGAGGACCTCGTGCGGGAGGCGGTGTATCGGCGAGGTGACGGCGAGCGGGGGCATGCTGGGCATCGACGGCGTGGAGAGAGTGGGAGGGAGGAGCGAGAGAGCTGGCACGCGGCAGGAGGGCGCAGAGCGGGAGAGCGAGCGGACGCCGACGAGGACGTCCAGGAGAAGGAGGCTCGAGCGACGGTGAGACTGGGTCTTTCGTGCACGGGCAGAGGGAGTCTGTGACCTCGCTGGGTGGGTACTGCGGGCGCTGCGAAGCTGCGAGACGCACTGCCACGGTCAAGCGGGTCGCGAGATGAGGAGGAGGAGCGGGAGGGCTCAAGCGAGGACGGAACGCTCGAGCGGATCGGCTCTAACGCCCGTTCGCGCAGAGTCTGAGCCAGGGAGCGGTAGCGCGACCAAGCAAGTCCAGAGAGGCCTTAGTGGTCGAGGGAAAGGGTGCTCTCGCGATTGGCAGCCCGCGTCGAGCGCGAAGTCGCGCCGTGGCTCGCCCGCTCCCCACCCCGCTCCCGCCCAAAGAGTCCCGCCAGCCACGATGCAGCAGGTCGCCCGTGCTCTCTCGCGCCAGGCCCGCGCCTTCTCCTCCAGCGCCCGCGCAGGGTCCGACGCCCTCATGGTCGTCCGTCCACCTTCCCCTCGTCTCACGCGCTCATCGCTCGCCCGGACTGGCTGTGGCGATGAACAGCGCAGGAGAGCACCGAGGTTGACCTTCGACCCCGCCTGGAACAGCACCGCAACTCGCCGCACAACAACCCCTCGATCCCGTTCACCCTCTCCAAGGCCAACCAGGAAGTCGCCCGCCGCATCATTGCCAAGTACCCGCCGCAGTACAAGAAGGCCGCCGTCATCCCCTTGCTCGAGGTTGCGCAGAAGCAGAACAAGGGATGGACCTCGATCTCGGTCATGAACCACGTCGCAGAGGTCCTCGAGATGCCCATGCGCGTCTACGAGGTCGCGTCCTTCTACACCATGTGCGCGCGCGTCTCCTTGGTGGCTCCTTATGCGTGTGCTGACCATCCCTCGCCCCGCAGGTTCAACCGGTGCGCGCCCCACCCCCCGCCTGCCGCCTCCCCTCCCCCTGCTGACCCTCCCCTCGCACGCACAGGGAACCGGTCGGCGACTTCTTTGTCCAGATCTGCACGACGACGCCGTGCATGCTCGGCGGCTGCGGGTCGGACAAGATCGTCGAGGCCATCACCGGCCACCTCGGCGTCGGGCTCGGCGAGACGACCAAGGACAAGAAGTTTACGCTCCTCGAGGTGCGTTCGCTCTCTTTGCTCGGGTTGTGGAGGAGGTGCTAACTCCCGAGTTGTGCAGGTCGAGTGCCTCGGCGCATGCTCGAACGCACCGATGGTGCAGATCAACGACGAGTTCTACGTGCGTTCGCTCTCCCCTCCTCTCGCTTGCGCTGACGCTCGTCCCGCGAACAGGAGGACCTCACGCCCGAGACGATTGTCCAGGTGCTGGACGACCTCGCGGCGGGCAAGAAGGCAAAGACGGGCCCGCAGACGAAGCGGAAGGGCAGCGAGCCGGACGGCCCGCTCACGTCGCTCTCGACTCCGGTTCGCACTTTCCTCCCCTCTTTCTTGAGTCGATGCTGACGCAGTAGCGCCCGCAGCCACCCAAGCCGAGCGAGATCTTCCTCAAGGAGTGGCAGTAGACGGTGTTGGCCGTGTTTGTAGAAGTAGTTCGCTTTCCCTCGCTGCAAGTAGTTTGCAGCACACCTTTCCGTCGCTGTGAGTCGCGAGCAACCTTGTGAGCCAACGAGAGAAGTGCGCACAAGCGTCGTCGCTGTCGAGCGCAAGTGGGACGCCTCCGTGCACCACTCTCGCCCACGGCCTCGACAAGCCCGTCGCCCGCCGAGTAAGGAGAGGATGCGAGATGGTATAACATGCGTCGAGAGTACAGCCAGAGGGGACCGACAGCAGCAAAATGAGACGGGGGGCACAAGTACAGGTGCGCCGGCCTCGGCGGCACCGCCAACGCAGCCGAAGGTACTCGGGGCACGACTGCACGTCGATTTAGACGAGCAAAACCGCATTTGTCGTACCATCCAACTCCTTCGTACGTGCAGAGCGCGTCAGTAAGCAGCGGAGCGGGCGGGGGAGGCGGTAGGAGGCGGGAGGAGGGCGGGGGAGGACGCACGGGGTTGTTGGTGACCTGGGCGTACTTGCCCCACACGACCTTGCCGCCGGTGGTAACGAGACCGAGCTCGGAGACCTACAGGCGCGTAGGAGTGTCAGGAAGCGTACGGGGAACGAAGGGGCGGGAGGAGGGGGAGGGAAGGGGGAGACGCACGTTGACCTCGATGATGGTACCCTTCGTGATAACGCCGAGCTGGGTGTACTGCAGACGTGCGATAGCGTGTCAGAGTAGCTCAGAGAGCAGGCAGCAGGGGAAGGAAGCGCACCATCGGAGACTGCGGGTTCTTCTTGACGCCGATGATGGGGAGCTGGAACGTCGCCTTGAGCTCCGCTGCATGGACTCATAGAGCGTCAGTGAGACCATTACACAGAGGGCAAGAGCTGCCAACGCACGGTGCGTGACGTTCGCCTTCTTGACGCGCAGCGCCGAGGGACGGATGAAGCGCTCGAGCTTGGGGGGTTTCCGGGTAAAGTCCTGCGGGCGCACGTTCGTCAGGACATGCTCAACACACAGTAAAGAGTGCACAACGCACCTCGCCGACAAAGGTGGCCTTGGTGACCATGCGCTTCCAGCCCTTGCGCTTCGACTTGCCCGTCTTGATGACCTTGAACATCTCGTCCTCGGCGATGCCGCGGACCTTTGGCAGCGGGACGGCAAACTTGCCGGCCTTCTCCTTGCGCTTCTGCTTGACGGCGGACGAGAGCGCCTTCGCGTCGTTCTGGCCCTCGCGGTCGAGGAGGTAGGTCGGGAGGGCGCCCTCGGGGAGGGCGCTCGCGTCCTTGGCCTTGACGTCGCGCTCCTCGTGCGCCTTGATCGTCTTCTTCATCGCGACCTTCTCGGCGTAGCGGCGCGCGTGCAGGAGCTTGGCCTTGTGGCCGTGGAGCGTCTGCGCGACGTGCGACGCCTTGTGCGCCTCACGCGCCTGGCGCTTGCGCTTGCGCTCCTCGTGGTCGAGCTGACGACCATTGCGCTGCGGGCACGAGTGAACGAGTCAGCCTCGGGACAGGGTTGAGCGCGGGGAAGGAGGTGTGGTGCGCACCCTGATCGACTCCTCGATGTACTCGTTCTGCGGCCTGCGGGTGCATCCGAGTCAGCGATTCCCGACGTGCAAGTAGACGGGCGACTACGCACATGGTGGGAGAGGCGGGAAGTGGCGGTGGAAGGAGTGGAGCTCGAGAGGACTATCTCGGGGCGGAGGGCACGGGCGGGGGCCGCGCTGGTTCGAGCGATGGTGGTGGGCGGTGGAGAGTAGCTGAGTGGTGGTGCTGTCCTTCCCAAGCAAGCGGGAGGAGGGGGGTGAGGAGCGAGAGGCGACGGGGTTCCGCTCGAGCTCGCTCTCGCCGCGACCCGCTCCCCGCCCCGCGCTCCTCCCCTCCAGCAAAGTGACCCGCACAGTGCCGCATTAGAGCCATGCACATCAACAAGGTACCCTCCACCCCTCTTTCCCCAGAATTCGCGCTGACCTCGCCCGCTCCCCTCCGGCGCGCGCCATCCTCATCAGCTCAAGGTCAAGCCGCGCAAGACGGCCTACGTCCAGCCGTGCGCACTCGAGCTCACCGCCATGCTCGGCTGCTGGGCCTCGAGCGGCGACCTCGCAAACGCAAAGGACTGCCGCGAGGCTGCCATCCGTCTCCACGAGTGCATGGCCAAGCCCGTTCGTCCCCCTTTCTCCCTCCCTCCCGGCAGGGATCCGAGCTGACGCCCTGCGCGACGAGCAGCAAGCAAAGGGCAAGCCCCGCGTCTCGTCCGTCAACTACCTCCTCTCGCGCATCAACAAGTAGACCTCCCTCCCACTCCCTCGGCCCCTCGCATACTCTCCCACTCGCCCACCCATGTTGTTCTCGTCGCAAGCCCTGCAATTCTGTACCTGCCGTGCCCCCCACTCCTTCGCGTGCGCGCGCGCGTTCCAGCCAAAGAGTCTACCTCACTGGTTCGCCCCCTCCACCGCCCTCTCCACCAGCCGCTCGACCCTCCGCACGCGCTCCCAGCGCTCCCTCGTGGCGCCCTCCCCCTCCTCCGCACCCTCGCGCCGCTCGACCGCGAGCCACCGCCGCGCAAGCGCGTCCCGCCGCTCGGCCCACGCGCCCGGCGCGCCGGACGCGACGAGGTGGTCTGCGAGCTGGGCGGCGGCGAGGAGCGCGCGCTGCGCCGAGGAGCGGGAGCCGAGGGAGAGGTAGCCTGCATGGGCGGCAGCGGGAGGTGAGTGAGCTTGCGCGCACAGCGAGAGAGAGAGCGAGGTAGACGCACGCTCGGTGATGGCGGACAGCTCGTCCACCAGCTCGGGAAGGCCTGCGTCTGCGTGACGCGCAGTTGGTTCGAAGATCGGCGTGTTAGCGCACCGCGAGCTGTGTGTAGGAGAGAATCGGGTCGCACCGTCCGTCCTCCCAGCCACCAGCCCCACCGCCCTCCCTCCCGCGCCGTGATGCCCAGCCTCCCCTCCACCTCCTCCAGCGCAAGCACCGCGCTCCACGCCTCCTCGAGCTCGCGCAGCCCGCGCTCGGGCGCCCCGCCCGCGCGCTGCCGCTCGGAGAGGAGCGTCAGGAGCGAGGAGAGGCGCGTGCGCTCGCGCTGCGAGGAGGGGCCGAGTGCGCGGCGGTCGCGGCGCGGGTGAGGCGCGTGAAGGGCGCGTCGCCGTGCTGCTTCGCGATGGTCAGTCTCGTAGGAAAAGGGCGGGTAGGGAGGAAGCGCACCTCGTCCTCTCCAGCGTCTCGCTCTTCGCGCCCGTCCGGCCCTTCGCCCGCCTCACCAGCCTCCTCCACCCGCCGCAGCAGCCCGCTCCACGTCCTGACCTCTCGAGCGCCCATCCCTGTGCGCGCCTCGCGCGTCTCGACAGCCCGGAGCAACAGCGTCGCCGCCGCGGCGGGCCTGTTCTCCCGCAAGAACTGCACCCCTCCTCTCTTCATCAGCGCACTGAAGACGCGAGGGGAAAAACAGGACGAGGGCTGCCGCACCGAGTCGACCGCCTGCGCGAGCCCCGCGAGCCGGACGTCCCACGCCGGCTGGTGCGGGTCGTCCAGCTCGTTCGCGAGCTGGGCGTGCACGCGCGCGAGGTGGTCGATGCCTGCTTTCCTTGCTGATTAACGCGGGCCCGGGAGGAGGATGGGGGGGGAGAGCGAGGCGCACCCATCGCGCCCCATAGGCCCGCTGCGGCGGCGTGCCACGCCGCGTCGAACGCCGGATCAGGCGGGGCGGCGACCGCGCCCGCGGGGGGAGGTGAGGGGTGCGCGGGGTCAGGCTTCGAGGCGGGCCCGGGCGGGGGGAAGGCGAGGTGCTGTGCCGAGGCGCGCGAGAGGAGGAGGAGGGGGAAGAGGGTCGCGAGGGGGGCGCCCTGTGCGTCGTATGACATCGGCAGATCAGCCCGCGGGCCTGTATCGGAAGGGAGCGCGTGGACGCACCGCTGCGCACCGCTCGCTCAGCTCCCACAGCAGGTCGTGCGGCGAGTCGCGCGCTGCGCGGCCAATCTTGCGCGCGGAGCCCGAGTTGGGAGGCGTAGTAGCGTCAAGACGCAGACGAAGGCTGTGTGCGCTGGTGAGTCAGTCGACCGCAGTTGAAGGTAGGAGAGGGGAGAACTCGCTCGCGCACGCGGCGAGGCAGGTTGTGTCGCCCACCGTCCGGGCGATCTGCGTCGCCTCGTCCAAAGCCTGCGCAGCAGCGTGTCAGGAGATACTTCACTGCTGGAAGGGAAGCCTGACTCGGGCCGTACCATCTGAGCGGCCTCGAGCCCGCCGTCCTCGTACTCGACCAGCGCGAGGTGGAGGAGCGCTTGCTGCGCCGTTGCGCTGTGAATGTACATCGTCAGTCCGGAGACCACGAAGCGAAAAAGACAGAGGGAACGCACTCGCGCTGCCCGGCGGGGACGAACGTCCGGGCGTGCTCGCGCGCGGCGTGGTAGTCCTGTTGCAGGCGCGCGCGGGCGAAGCTGCAGCGAGGCCGAACACGATGGGGTCAGCAAACGCACACCGTGCGCGAAGAGCAGACGAAGCGGGCCCGACGAACGCTGGCACCTCCCTCCTCCGCTTCCTCTCCCCCTCCTTCGCGCCGTCGCACCAGCGCTTGAACGCCGCCCACCACTCGAGCGTCTGGTCGAGCTCGAGCTTTGCGAACGCGTGCGCCGCCCGGCGGACGTACACGCCCAGGGGGGACGCGCGGAGGAGCGGCGGCGGCGGAGTGTGGAGCGTGATGGTGAGCTGTGTGCGCCGAGGACGGGGGTCAGCGCATGCGAGCGAAGGCGGTCAGGGAGACGGACCTCGTCGTCGTCGGTTGGGGCGACGAGAGTGCGGGACTCTGCGCGGAGGGGAGGGTGAGCGCGGCGAGAGGGGAGCGAGGGAGAGGAAGCGCACCGTTTGCGAGCCAGTGGAGCGCATCGTCCATCCCGCGGGCGCGTACAGCCTGCACCTGTGACGGACTCCAGCACATGCATCAGCCCCCGCTCAGCAGGACGAGGTAAAGGGGACTTGAGGGAGCGCACCGTCTGTTGAATGTCGGTGATCTGCGCAGCGAACGCGTCGCTGGGCTCGTCTCCGCGGGCTCGGTCGAGCCATCGCTGGAGAGAAAGAGGCGGGCTGAGCTCGTGAGTACAGTCGAGGGCGAGGGCGAGGAGGGCGTTGAGGTGGGGCGCGGGCTGCGACGAGACGGATGCGGCGGCGACGAGGTTGACGAGGCAGAGGGTGGGGACCACTGCGGGTGGGAGTAGCTCTGGGTGCGGGGCCATCGCGCGCACGCTTTCCTGCGCTCGAGAGGGATGCGCGGGCGATGCGTCGAGGTTGGCGCACGAGCGAGAGCAGGTTGCCCTCGCCCCTGTCGCACTCGTGCAGCTTCTAACCCCGCAGAGCAACTCGCACTAGAGATGCAGCGCGTCCCTCAGCTCCGCACTGCCCTCCCGCGCACCCTCCTCCCCGCCGCGCGCACTTTCGCATCCTCATCGCCCTCGGCACTCCAGCCCCTCCTCCGCGCCGCTCTCCCGCCCCGAGGCGCGCCCGCACTCCTCCCACACCCCTCGAGGGTCCACTCCCGCGGACTGAAGGTGCCCCCGCCCCCGCCCGCACAAGCCGACACCGCATCCTCGTCGTCGTCGTCGTCCGGCACCCACTCCAACTCGTCGCACTCGTCCAGCTCTGGCTCGTCCTCGTCCTCGTCCTCCCGCTCGGTCGACCCCGACGACACGAGCAAGGTCCCACTGACGCAGCGCATCAAGTACCTCTTCCGCAAGCACGGCTGGACCGCCCTCGTCGTCTACCTCCTCCTCTCGGCCGCCGACTTTGGCGCGTGCTTCCTCGTCATCAGCGCAGTCGGGGCCGACCGCGTCCGCGACGCCGAGGACTGGACGCTCGACCACCTCGGGTGGCGGCGCAAGACGGACGGGCCGGACGGGCACGAGGCGGGCAAGTGGCGCCGCGCCGTCGACGGCTTCCGCGAGAGGCGCGCCGCACAGGCTGCGGCGCACCCGAGCGGGGCGGACGCGCACCCCTCGCCTGCGGGCGCGACGGCCGTCGCCGAGCGCGCGAGCACGGAGGACGTCGTCCAAGCGGAGAAGGCCGGCAGGAGCGCCTACTCGGCGTATGCGACGACGGCGGTGCTCGCGTATGCGGTGCACAAGACGCTCCTCCTCCCGTTCCGCGTCGGCGTCACCGTCGCCGTCACGCCGAGGGTCGTGCGGACGCTGCAGGGGTGGGGGTGCGTCCGCTCGCTCTCGTTTCTTTTGCGGCCGAGGCACTCACTCACACGCACCTCTGCGCGCAGATGGAGGGTGGGCATGGCTGCCGGTGCGCCGCCTACGGCCAAGGCGGCGGCAGGAGCGGCGGGCAAGGCGGCGTCGCACTAGACACTTACTCGCGGAAACGCACTTCTCTCCCCCGTAACGTCGAGTCGCGCGCTGTGAGAGTGTCTGTGTATGCAGCAGTGTGCGCGCGCTACACCGCCGCGAGCATCTTCTCCACCGCCCTCCTGAACTGCTTGTTGTCGATCCCGCGCCCGCTTTGCTGGGTATCGAGATTCGCGAGCGGGTTCCGGACGACAAACTCGTTGAACGGGCCGGTGTAGATCTGTCGCAGCAAGGGGCGCAGTGAAGGGTGGTTGGGCGAGGTGAGGAGGACGAGGTGGAACGCGGTGGGGGTGCGGAGGTAGTGCAGCTTGTACGCCGACGTCGAGACCGAGTGGAACGACTCGTCGTCTCTGCGGGCGGGCGGGCGGGTGAGTACAAGGACGGAGAGATGCATGGAGAGGGGAGGAAGCGCACCGGGATGAGAGCTTCGAGACGAGGTTCCGGAGCGAGAAGACAACGCCGTAGACGAGCTTCGCCTCCTCGTCGAACGCGAGTCGCCCCTTGCCCTTTGCGTCGTCCTGCGCCGAGGTGGGGAGGGCGTACACGCGCGGGTCGTCGCCCGCTCCTGGTGCGGGTGCGGGTGCGGCCGCGGGAGGGGGTGGAGGGAGGACGTGCGGGAGGGTCGACGGGCCGGAGTCGGGGTGGGGCCGCTGGTCGAGGTCCGAGTAGAAGCAGCAGGTGCAGTGACGGTCGTAGATGTAGAGCCTGTGCGCGTGTGGGGAGCGGAGAGGGTGAGCTGATGAGGAGGTGGGTGGGGAGGGCGAGCGGACCCGTATGCGACCATGTCAGTGCGTGGTGGTGATCGTAGGAGGGTGGAGAGTTAGCCTCGCAAGTGGAGCGGGACGACGACGCGCGTTGCCGCGACTTGCCGGATCCACCTCGAGCCGCTCAGCTCCCGCCTCTCCTCCTTCGCTCTTTGTGCTCGCCAGTAACTGCAGCAAGGATGGCACTCGCACTCTGGGACGACCTCGACAGCCAGAAGCAGCTCCTCCTCGCCGCCGCCCTCGGCCTCGCCATCGCCGCCGTCGCCTTCCTCCAGCTCCAGTCCAGTGCGCCCCACCCGCCCCTTCCCGCGTGTATGGACGCGCGTAACTCACACGCACCGCTACAGAGCCCAAGCCCGCCCTCGACCCCAAGCAGTGGCAGCGCTTCAAGCTGATCGACAAGATCGTCCTCTCGCCCAACACGGCCATGTCCGCTCCACTTCCCCTCGCATCGCACCCGAGGGGGCGAGGCTAACACCCCCGTGCCCTGTGCTCGCGCAGCTACCGCTTTGCGCTCCCCAAGGGCCGCGTCCTCGGCCTCCCCATCGGCCAGCACGTCTCCGTGTCGGCTACCATCGACGGCAAGCTCGTCCAGCGGTCCTACACCCCGACCTCGAGCGACGACGACGTCGGCTTCTTCGACCTCCTCATCAAGGTGCGCACCCCTCCGCTTCCGCCCTCCATCTGCGCGCGCTGACCCCCGCCCCCGCCCGACCCGCTCGCGCGCGCGCACAGAGCTACCCGACGGGCAACATCTCGCGCCACTTTGGCCAGCTCAAGGTCGGCGACTATGTCGACGTCAAGGGCCCCAAGGGTCAGATGCACTACACCCCGGCGTTCGCCAAGAACATTGGCATGATTGCCGGCGGCACGGGCATCACCCCCATGCTCGTGCGCACCCTCTCCTCGCTCCCCGAGGCGGTGTTGACTCTTCTTTACGCGTGCAGCAAATCATCCGCGCGGCGCTCAAGAACCCGCAGGACAAGACGAACCTGTCGCTGATCTACGCCAACGTCACCGAGGCCGACATCCTCCTCAAGAAGGAGCTCGACGACCTCGCCGCCAAGCACCCGGACCGCTTCCGCGTCTACTACGTCCTCAACAACCCGCCCGAGGGCTGGAAGGGCGGCGTTGGGTTCGTCACCGAGGAGATGATCGAGGAGCACCTTCCCGCGCACGCCGAGGACCACAAGGCGCTGCTGTGCGGTGCGTCGCGCATCCTTCCCCCGTCCACGCACAACTCGGCGAACGCAGCACGAGAGCACCAATTGCCGCGCACCCTTGCGAACCCAAACTGACCCACCCCGCCCTTCTCACACGCAGGCCCGCCTCCGATGGTCTCCGCCATGTCCAAGGCGCTCGAGTCGATCGGCTGGCCCGCGCCCCGCGCCGTCTCCAAGATGGTCGACGGCGTCTTCAAGTTCTGAGCGCGCACGAGGGATAGACGGCGGGAGAGCAGAAGGGTGCGTTCCCTGCTCCTTTCAGCCGCCCAGCAAGGCTGACGCGCTTCCTCCGCCGACACAGACTCCGTATGCAGGTCGTGCTGTCCCCAGGCGGGCCGTGCGGCTGTAGACTGAGAGGGAGAGGGGAAGAGAGACTCGATCGAAAACTACCAAGGACTCGTTCTGCACTAGGGATCCGTACCGGCGTGCACATGCAATGCCCTTCAGTCGCGCTCTCCGCCGAGAACAGCGAACAAAAGAAGCCGGAACTCCGCGGAGAGAAGCGCCCCCTCTGAGCGCGATCTCGCCCCCGGCCCCGTCGCCCTCCCACCGCTCGCCTCCCTTCCAGCGAGCAATGGCGTCCACTCGCCCGCCGCAGCCACGGCGCAAGACGCTCATGGCGGCGCTGCCGTCCCCACGCGCTCGACGATGGAGGAGTCGTGCGTCCTCCCCCTCTCCGGCGGTCGTTCAACATCCGCGCTCGCTCTCCTCCTGCGCTCGCGGGGTGCTTCTGCAGGACTGGGCTGACCTCGGGTGGGATATGGGTGCAGGTACGAGGCGGGCGACTGCATCGGGACGGGCAGCTTTGGGTGCGTCTCTCTCTCCCTCTTCGTCGCTCAACCGGGAGGACGCCGCCGGGCGCTGACCTCTTCGCTCGTGCGCGCGCAGGATCATCCGCAAAGTCGTGCGCAGGGTCGATGGGCAGGTGCGCGTGCTCTATGGCTCTCAAGCGGGAGTCGGACGCTGATACTCCCCCGACCTGGCGGCTGCAGGTGCTCGCGAGGAAGGAGCTCAACTATGGAAGGATGGACGAGCGGGACCTGAAGCAGCTCACCGAGGAGGTGTACGTCCCTGCTCGGTCGGTCCCGGCCATGCGAGCTGACCGCCTTGACAACCCGGCGCGCAGCAACATCCTCGAGAAGCTCGGCACGAACGACCACATCGTGCGGTACTACGAGCGCTTCGTCGACAAGCCCTCGTCGATGCTCTACATCCTGATGGAGTACTGCGCCGGCGGCGACCTCGCGGGCGTCATCACGCGCTGCCGCAAGAACGGCCAGAGCCTCCCCGAGGACGTCGTCTGGACCTACCTTGCGCAGATCACGCTTGCGCTGCATGACTGTCACTCGGAGACGGATGCGCAGGGGAAGAAGAAGCCTGTCATCCTCCATCGCGATATCAAGCCCGAGAACGGTGAGTCGTGGCGAGGGCCTGTCTGCCTTTCCCTTCCTTCACGGGGAACTGACTCGAGCCGCGGGACCTCGTTACAGTCTTCCTCGACGAGAACCACAACCTCAAGCTCGGCGACTTGGGCTGAGCAAGGCGATGGAGCAGGCGGCAATGACCCAAACCTACGTCGGGGTGCGCACGCTTCCTCCTTCTCCCGCTTACGCGCGCGCTTACCTCGTTCGAATGCAGACACCGTACTACATGAGCCCGGAGCTAATCAACGGGCAGCCGTACGACGTCAAGTCGGACATCTGGGCGCTCGGGTGCCTCATCTACGAGCTCTGCGCGGGGCAGTGCGTCCCTCCCCTCTTCCCACCTCGTTCGCCCTCACCCGCTTCTTCGCCGCAGCCCGCCGTTCCACGAGGCACGGACGCAGCCCGAGCTCGCCGTCATGATTCGCGAGGGAAAGATCCCTGACCTGCCGAGGGCGTACTCGCCCCGGCTGGGACAGGTCGTCAAGGCCATGCTGCGGCAGAACGTGCGCCCAGCCATTCTTTTCCGACGTCCATGTGCTGACAACGCGCTTCGCAGCCGAAGCAACGCCCGAACACGGCGCAGCTCAAGGGGCTCGACGAGGTGCGCGTGCAGATCCGCGCCGGCGAGCTGCGCAAGTGGTTAGTTCTCCTCCCCCCTCCTCCTCCTTTCGAGCCATGCTGACGCGCCGCACGAGCAGGCACCGCGAGATCCGCGCGCGCGACGCGCACCTCGCGCAGCGCGAGGCGGACCTCCTCGAGCGCGAAGCGGCCGTCTACGCGCGGGAGCAGGCGCTCCTCAGCCGCGAGGCGGCGGCGCACGCCGCGCACGAGGCCGCGCGCGAGAGCGAGGCCAAGCTCGCGCAGGCGTGGGCGGCGCACCGCGCGCAGGTGTACCATGCGCAGAGCCAGGCGCAGGCGCAGGGCAGGGAGGAGAGGTACGCGCAGGAGGGGAGGGAGAACGTGCGCCCTGTGCAGGGCGTCGAGCCGGAGGTGGTCGCGCGGGTGGCGAGCAGGCCGAGCATGGTGCCAAGGCCGCCGCTCAACGAGCGCAGGTCGAGGTGCGTCCTTCGGTTTTGCTCATTCAGGGACTCAGGAAGCTGACAGAGTCGCTACCGCAGCGGCATCGGGGCGCTCCCCTTCCCCCGCGTCAGCTCTTCCTCGTCGCTCATGTCGCTCGACGACACGCCGACGAAGGACCCCTCGCCCTCACTCCGCCGCCGGCTCGCGTCCAAGTCGATGCACAACTTGCAGGTAGCAGCGACCGTCGGGACGCCCACTCGCAGTCACTCGGCGTCGAACGACAATCTGCGCGGCACCTCCGCCTCGCACGCGCGCCGCTCCCCCTCCTCATCACGATCCCCATCGCCGCGCCCTCCCGACGTCCGTCTCGGTGCACGAGTTCCATACCGTCCCGAACAGCCCGACAAAGCCGACGCGCCCGAGCCCGACCCTCTCGAACACGTCCTCCTCCTCGATCCCGGCCGTCCCGCCCATCCACGCCCGGCACCTCTCCTCGCCCGCTGCGCCCACATCGCACGCCGCGCCGCACCCCGCCTACGCCTACGACGACGACGTCCCCTCGCCCTTCCTGAAGAAGCCCGCTGCGTCCGCGCCGGGGCGCCTCCCCCCGCCTGTGACCGCGCCCGCGAGCGGGACCGCGCCCCGCCCGAGCAAGGGGCCCATGTTCGGCAGGTTCCTCGCGAGCCGGGCGATGAGCCTCGCGAGTGGGCATGGCGCGAGGGCGGGGGCGAGGGAGCAGGCCCGCTGGCAAGGAGGGCGTCGCTCGCGCCGCGCAAGTCCGTCGGCGTGTGAGCGGCGCCTCGCTCCTCTCATGTCTAAACTGTCGCTCGTATGCCATCCGTCGACGATACCCCTTTCCTCTTCCTCTTCTCCTCGTTCCGTCCCCCATGTTGTCTTCGCACCGTCCTCCCCCCGCCCTCAGACACTCTTTGTTGCGTCCACCTTCCACTCCCCACCCTCTGAGCGTCGTATGGCCTCTTCTCGTGCGCCTGCGTGTGCCATCACTGCATTTTGACGTTCCTCGCCTCGTCCTTCGCGCTCGCGCCCAACTTGAGAAGGTCGACCCCCTCGAGGTGGCCGCGACGTCTAGCAAGCGGGTGGGCCATTCTCAGCCACGAGAGAGCCCTTGTCGTGGTGGCAGCAACGCGCGTCCGTGGCAAAGACTGACAGGAGAGCACCCGGAACGTCCGAGGACAAACGGACTCCGCAAACAGGAGCGCAGGATCAGCGCAGCTGCGACGTTTCTCGCTCCTTCCCTTCGCCATGTACCCCGCGCCTCTCGCGGAGCACACAGATGTGGACGAGCTCAAGCGCAGGCAGCTCATCGCGGCGGTGACGGACCCGCTCGAGCGCGGCACGGTCCTCGCGTGGACGGGCCCATCGCTCCACCCCAGTTCCTTTGTACCGCTGAGCACTGCGTCCAGCCCGTCGTACGCCCCGCTCCGCCGTCGCGTTCCCAGCCCCGCCCTCATCAGCTCAACGAACTCCCCCGCCTCCTCCTCGACGCCGTGGCAGCTGCGCTTGGTCGAGCCGGTCCAGCATGGTCCCGGGTACCCTTCGCAAGTCTGGCGGGCGCGAGCAAGCCAGCAAGGCGAGGATCGGAGCGTCGACGTTGTTCTCAAGCTCTACGACCCGGACCTCGCCCTCCCCGACCTCACCGACTTCCCGAACGTCTTCTTCTCGCGCCTCCCGACCGTCGACCTGGAGCAGAAGGAGAAGGCCGAAGCGCGAGCCTACGAGTGCGCCGGCTTCCGCTCTGTCTCCCGCCCGCACACCGCTCATCCACCGCCTCTTGCAGGCTCCTCCGCGACCTCCAGGGCTCAGCCATTCCGTGCTACTACGGCTTCTACCGGTTCACGCTACCTCGAGGTGACGAGGTCGTCGGCGTCGTCCTCGAGGACCTGACGGAGGTCGCGATCAGCGTGCCGAACTTCGTCCAGCGCGAGTTATCCCGTGGCGCGCTTTCGCAGGACAAGGTCGACGCGCTCGTACGTCCGGCGCGTTCTATGCTCGCAAACGAGCAACGAGTGCTGAACTGACCTACCAGATCTACGGCAACTTCGACCTCTCCCGCCGCCTCCTCAACCGCGACATCCTGCACTGCACGCTCGCGGAGGAGACGTTCCTCGATCGCTCCTCCGCCTTCGCCTCATCCCCTCCTTCCAGTTCATCTGGACGGGCCTCGGCCGGCTGTATCCGCCGGAAGAGCTTGCATGCGAAGACCTTCCGCAGGTTGACGAGCGCGAAGAAGAGCGCATGCACCTCATCACCGCCTCAGAGCGCAGTCTCGCGCAGGAGGCGTACGGGACCTTCCGGAGGAGATGTACGAGGCGTGGGCGGACCGCGAGCGTGCGGAGAACCGCCTTCAGCTGTCGTGCCACATGCGGCCGGCGGAAGCGCAGGTGCCGCTGAGCGATGCGGAGGCCTGGGGTGGTCTGAGCTGGGTGTAGGCTGTCACACTGGCAACGTCTCGTTGAGCTCTCGCTGAGCGGATAGGAGGTGGAAGCTGGGGAGCAACTCGAGAAGGCCTACATGGCGCGCGTACTTCCTCTCGTGCCTCCTCTCACGCGCACAACAATGTGAGAGGGCAAAGCGATATGCACAAAGCGATGCAATGGTGTCTACAGACACGACATAAACGAAAGAGGGGTATGAAAGCAAGCCAGGGTCCATCATCGCGCTGCCTCCCCCTCACAGCGCCGCATCGTCCGACCCCGACGGCGAGCGCCTCTCCGCCGCCGCCGCCGCGTACGGCGAGTGCGCGAACCCACCGCCAGAGCGCTGGCGGCGGACGACCGACCCCCTGCGGCCCTGCAGGTCCGCCGAGCTGGGCGACGACGGCTGCGGCGCGAACTGCCCCGCCGCCGCGTACGCGTCCTGCTCCGCGATCGGCGCGAGCCCAACGAAGGACGCACGGCGGGCGTACGGCGGCAGCGCGGCGGCGGGTACGGGCGCGGGCGCGATCGAGTACCCGTAGAAGGGGTTCGTCCCGGCGGGCTCCGGCTCTTGCACGGGCGCGTAGTGCTGCTGCTGCTGCTGCCGGCGGCGGCGGGTAGTCCGGCCCCCAGCCCGGCGGCGGCGGCGCGCCGTACGCGGGCCCGCCGTGCTGGCTGTACGGGTTGGCGATCGGGGCAGGCGGGAGTGCGTCGCCGGGGCAGCTCGCGCGGCGGCCCAGCGCGGACGGGACCTGTGGGGCGTACATCGTGCGCTGCGCGATGGACGGGACACCTCGAGCGGGAACTGCTGCTGCGCCGAGGGGTCCCACAGCGCCGGCTCGCCGAAGCTCGACGCGGGCGAGGTGCCGTCCTGCGAGGGGTCGGGACCGGTGCTCATGCCGAGGCCGTCGAGCATGACGGGGTGCGCGGGGAGAGTTGTCGGGACGAGCTGGTCGAAGTACGACGGCGCGGAGGAAGGTGCCGAGGTCGCGAGCTGGACGGGCGGGCCGTGCATGGGAGGCGGGCGAGACGGCCCGTCGGACTGGTGCGGCATCGCCTGCGGCGTGGAGCCGTCGGCGTAGAGGGAGTGCGCGGGGAGGGAGAAGCGGCGTGCGGGAGGAGCCGACCCTGCGCCGTCGAGGTAGGTCGGGAGGGGAAGAGGCGGAGGAAGGGCCGGAACCGCCTGCGGATGGCCGACAAAATCGTTCGGGGAGGGCGTCGCGCTCTGCATGCCGGATGAGAGCGGACTCGGGTAGGGAACGGCGGGGTGGTACGGTGCGAGGACCGACGGGCCGGTGTGCGGAAGAGGCGGAGGGAGCGGGATAAACGGCTGCGCTGTCGGGACGGGCTGGAACGGGTGCTCGAAGGGGGTAGGAGGTGCGCCGAACACGGCGGGCGAGCTGCCTCGCCGCGAGGCGAGCGCGTCCTGCCCGTAGATGGTTCGGCCGTGATGCGGGATGACGGGAATCGCCGGCGGGATCGGGAGCATCGACGGCGGCGCGTTGAGCGCAGTGAGCGACGGAGGGGGACGGGCAGCTCGATGGCCGCGTCGCCCGCCGCTCCACCTTCTGCGGCTGCAACCGCGGCCTCGCGCTCGGCCTTCTCCCTGAGCTTCTTGACCTTGGCGCGGCGGTTCTGGAACTGCGAGGAGGAGGGTGACGTCAGTACAGTGCAGCAAGAGGCGAAGACGGGGAGGAAACGGCGACGCACCCAGACCTGGACTTCGCGCGGGGTCATGTCGAGCTGCTCAGAGAGCGCCTTGCGGAGCGAGACGTCCGGCTTGGGATTGCGCTCGAAATGGTACTCGAGGACCTTGAGCTGCGGCGGCGACGTCCTGCGGCGGTGTTTGATCCGGAACGGGTCGTAGAACGTCTGGGTGAAGTCGGCGTCCTGCGCCGCCTGCTGCTGCTGCTGGCTCGTCGACGCCTCGCTGCCGCCCGAGTACGACGACGAGATGGGCGTGACGCTGCTGCCGTGCGAGCTGGGCGTCGTGCTGCTCCCGCTCGCGGTCGTCCCCGGCGACTCGCTGCCGCGGGTCGCGAGGCTCTGGAACATGTGCGGACCGACGGCGCCTGAGCGGAACGCGTGCTGATTCGCCTGGTGCTGTTGAAGGAGGGTTGTGGCAGAGTACGGGGCGGCGCTGACGGGCGGCGGGGTGGGGAACGGCGGGGAGACGGGGGCGGCGGGAAGGCGGTAGCTGGTCGTGTAGGCCGGCTGCGGCTGCTCGTACGCCGCCTGCTGGTAGTGCTCGCCGTTGTAGGCCTCGCCGGGGACGCTCGAGTAGCCCGAGTCGCGGTGCAGGAAGGGCGGATGCTCCGGGTACGACCTGCGCGGTGGCGGCGAGGCCGGCCTGCATCTCCTCGTGCGAGACGGGCGGATACGGCGCCTGCGCCGGCACGGGTGGGTGGTCGTAGGACTGGGTGGTGTACGGGCCGGACATGGCTCTGCTCGATCACGGAGCTGCGGGTCAGCGAGCGGCTCTTTCGACGCCTGCGGCCCGATCACACGAGGAGAAGCGGGAGCGCGCACCTCGTCGCGGTGGTAGGTCGCGATGCTGATCGAGAAGGCGCTGGGAAGTTAGGCGGCCGCGGCGGAAGAGATCGCTGAACCGCGGATGTCGCGAGGAGGGCGGCGGCGCGGGGTCTCTCGAGGAAGAGGGCGGCGGCGGCGCGTCGACGGCGTCGCTGGGCGGGGCGGCGGCGATGCAGGCGTGTCGAACAGAGTCTGCAGGAGCGACTGGAGGCGCAGGCGGAGTCCCGAGCAGGCGAGCGGCGGTGCAAGGAGCGTCCTCGCGTTCTAGCGACGAGGAGGAGCAACGAGTGCCGGGTTTCGCGCGGGGGCACGTCTACTGAGGACGGCAGCGATGCGCACTGAGCGGTGGGAAGCTGAGCAGCGCAGACATCGTGCAGGGACGCGCTGGGGGCGAGGGGCCAGGCAAGAACGGCCCAGGGGGGGCGTCTCGACGGCGGGAGCGAGAAAGGTCCGGGCCCCTCAGAGCCCTCGCACGCCTGATCGCACGGCCGTCGACCGCGGGGAAGGCTGGCCGGCGCGGAGAGACGCCGCGTGTTTTGCGGGAGAAAAGAGCCAGCGCCGAGATCCAGGCTCGCTGGAGGCGTTGTAGTCCAGATCAAATCGTAGCCCCGTTGGAAAGCAGCGCCTGGCCCATTTCGCTAAGTCCCCCCGCTCCCTCACACAGCGCCATGGCTACGCTCCCGAGGGCCGCGCGGCAGTCCCTGCGCACTGCTACGAGCACTCGCGCCGCGTCGACCGCCGTCCAGGCTGCCGCGCAGCAGTTCTTCCCCGTCCAGGCGGCGCCGTCGCTCCCGCCCCGGCCAACGCTCAAGCCGCCGTCGCGCGAGTGGTACACGGCGCGCCCGACCCTGACGCAGACCCTGACGGCGCTCGAGGATGCCGTGACGGCGTCGCGCGCGCACCTGTACCGCCAGGGCCTCTTGCCGAGCATCGCGGCGTCGATCGCGCACGACGGCGAGTTCGCGGGCGTGCTCCCGCACCCGCGCCAGCGCCGGTGGAAGCAGGCCAAGGACATGGCTGCGTACCTCCGCACGGGCGCGCAGCTCAAGTCGAGCCAGTACAAGCGCCTGACGGCCGCCCTCGCCCACCTCGAAGGTTTGCTCCCGTACGCCCGCGTCGCCGACTCGCTCGCCGCGAGCGCCGCCTCCGGCCCTGCCGCCGCCCCGGCACTCGTCGTCGACCCCGTAGCAGCCGCGACGGGCCGTGCCCCCTCGCGCGACGCCGTCCGCGGCGAGCCGTCGCACGGCCTCTCGGCGCAGCTCGAGGCGCTCCTCGCGCACTTCACGCAGCCCGCCGCCGTGTCGAGCATGGGTGTCGCCGTCGAGCGCGTCGTCGGCCAGGCGCGGCGCCTCGGCGCGCAGGACGCGCAGCAGCGCGTCTTCGCCGTCGGCAGGCGCAAGGAGTCCGGCGCGCGCGTCTGGATCGTCCCCACGTCCGTTGCGGCGCCCGACGACGCGCAGGAGGCGCCCCTCGGCCGCGTGCTCGTCAACACGCTCCCGCTGCCAGAGTACTTTGCGCAGACGCCGCACCGCAGCGTCGTCGTGCACCCCTTGGCGCTCACGTCCGCGCTCGGCGCGTTCAACGTCTTTGCGATCGTCAAGGGCGGAGGGCAGGCGGCTCAGGCGGACGCGGTCGCGATGGGCGTCGCGCGCGCGCTCGCAGAGTGGGAGCGGATAGAGATCGAGGCGAGCCGGAGGGACGAGGGCGTCGCGAGCTGGCGGGATATCCTCAAGCGCGGTGCGTCTCGCTCTCCCTCTCGAATCTCTCTCGACTGCATGCTTCGTCCTCCTTCAAGAGGAAGGCGCGCTCGTCGGGCCGTGCTGACCACTGCCCCTGCGCGCAGCCAAGCTCATCGAGCGGGATCCGCGCGTCGTCGAGCGCAAGAAGACGGGCCGCGTCAAGGCGCGCAAGATGCCGACCTGGGTCAAGCGCTGTACGTCCGCCGTTCCCTCCTTTCGCGAGAAGCAGGCTGACACCGCTTGCGCGCGCAGGAGGGGGATTTGCGTCGGGGTCGACGGGGCGCGAGGGACGCACGGGGTCGTACTCGCCAGGTGCACATACAACTCATCAAGCACGAGCTCAGTACAGTGCGAGAGTAAATAGCGAGAGATGGAGAGAGCGAAGCCAGCCCTCCCTCCCTCCCTGACTGGACGGCGCCGCCGTGAGACAAGGTAACAGGCACTGCTGGTTTTCGCGCATCGGCGCGCGCGCACAGGGTCTACAGGGGTGGCGGGGGGTAACGACCAGCGGTAACGGCGAGGGGGAGGCGAGGGTGTGAACAACGGGGAACGGCGGGCGGCAACGGAGGGGATCATGCGAACTGCGGGCAAGGACGGGCGGGTCAACGCGGGCGGAGATGGCGAGAGAGGGACCAGGAGACGCACGGTGGACAGGTACGACTCGGCGACGATGCGCGCTCGTGCGTTCATCGAGAGCTTGGCTTCCGAGATCTCCTTGTCGACGACTGTCGGGAGGAATGGGGGGTCAGCGTCGCTCCGCAGAAGAGCGAGCAGCCGATGACCGCTCGCAAGAAGAGGAGAAGCAAGACGCACCCTCCATGAACCTGCAGAACGAGTGCGACGGTGCAGGTCCGCAAGGTCAGCATGCGCCGAACAAGCGGCCTCACCTCGTCTCGCTCCGCGCTCACTTAACAGGGAGCACACGACGCACTCGATGATAAAGTCGACGAGCTTGTGCTTGTACATGTCCTCGACGTTGCGGTTGGTGATGAGGAACGAGATGTCGTAGCCCTTTACGGGCACGCGGCGGAGGATGACGAACGATTCGGCGCGCATCATGAGGAAGCGGGTGAGCTTGTGGGCGAGGATGCGCTCGAGGTCGTCGGCCTGCTTGATCTTGATGCTCAGCCGGACCGAGTTGATGCTCGGCTCGATGAGGACCGACTCGGAGGCGTTGCGGGCGATGGTAAGGGGGGTGAGGAGGACCTCGGGCGTCGACCTGCGGGTGTGCAAAAGAGGGGTGGACATTAGCTCTGACTCGCGAGTAGACGGAAGGGAGGAGGGGGGAACGGACTGTGCCTCGACCTCTGGGACATTGTGGCGCTCTACGACCTGGGAGGGGAAGGGTTCGAGGGTGAGGGCTGCGGTGAGGGTGCTGCGGACGGCGTTGAGGTACGGGCGGAGGGTGTTGGACTGCGCAGAGAGGGGAGGTGGGGGTCAGCGGTGACGAGGACGACGAGGGGAGGGAGCGCACCATGGCGGGCGGGGCAAGCGCGGGGCAGCCAGTCCAGTCGAGCAGAGTCTAGCGGACGAGAGCTGGGCGGGGCAGAGCCGAGAGCGGGCGAGCGTGCGGCGGTGGTCCCGGCGAGAGCGGAGCGGAGGGTCGACCCCTCGCCATCTCCACTCACAGCGCAGAGTGGGCTGCAGTGATCTGCGAGGTGCTAGCACGCCATGGAGGTCCGCCCTCCTCCCCTTCACCCCGTCCAACTCGCTCGCGGTGCTCACCTGCGCTCGTCCTCCTCCTCCACTCATCTCACCCGCCCTCGACGTGCGCAGACGCTCAACGAACGGGCGGGCTTCCTCTGCAACTACGAGGTCCTCGCAGTCCTCCGCGAGCAGCGCGACCAGCGCCAGATGCGCATCAAGGCCCTCCAGCAGGCTCGCAAGGCGGCTCCTCGCGCAGAGGAGTTTGGCACGCGAGACGAGATTGAGCGCATCCAGCCGCAGGACCTCCACACCGTCACTTTCGAGGTGCGTCCCCTTGCCACGCTGTCCAAACGCCTCAGGCTGACCTCGACCTTCGCAGGCGCTGCGCTACCTCGAGACCAGTCCACCCCACCATCCGGCAGACGAGCGATGCCGTCGCCAGCCTCCTAGACGAGCTCGAGGAGCTCGACCTGACAAAGGCAGAGCGCCTCCAGATCGTCAACCTCGCGCCGACGACCGCCGTCGAGCTGCACATCGTGCGTCTGTGGTGTTCCCCTCTCGTCCCCTCGCACAGGTGCTTATGCCCCGCCCGCAGTGCGTCGAGGACATGGGCGAGCGCTTTGGCGAGCCGGAGCAGGAGCACCTCCTGCAGCTCGTGCGCTCGCACCTCGGCGACGAGGCGTCCGCAACTGCCGCCGCCAAGCAGGCAGAGGCGGACCGCGTCGCCGCCGCCGCCGCCGCGATGGAGGCTGACGGGCCGGACGAGATCGACGAGCGCGAGGCCGAGGCGCTGCAGGATGACCAGGCGCTGATTGACGAGGGGTATGCTGGCGGCCGGGCGAACGAGAATGTCGAGCGCGACATTGACGAGGTGGACGAGGCGTGAGGGCGGGGGTATTCGCGGGGTGTACTGCCGAGCGTGTTGTTGTATCATGTACCTGCCTCGCACCCTGTCCGTCGAAAGCAAGCAAGTGCACCGCCCTCGCTCGCGACGACGCGCGCCCCGCTCGAGAGGTTGATCGACCATTCCCGCCTCGCTCCCGCCTTCGCGCCCGCCGAGCCTGCTCGCGATGGCACCCCGCCCCTCGATGGCAGCCTCAGCGCCCGCCGCGGGTCCCTCCAACGCGCCCGCGCCCGACCCCGCCCTCATCAAGCGCCTCAAGTCGGACGCGCTCGCCGAGCACTTCCGCTTCGCGCCAGAGACGTTCGCCAAGGGCGGGATGGACCTCGCGAACCGCACAATGTACACCGCCACCGCCAAGGTCGAGCAGAGCCTGCAGAAGCTCGTCGACGACGGCGTCGAGGGGTTCGATGAGGAGGAGGTCCAGCGCGTGCGTTCCTCTTCTCGGGGCTAGTTCTGTGCCGTGTGCTAAGCGTCTATGCGTACAGGGCGTGTACCGCCTCGAGACGCTCCTCGAGGACGCGATCGACACCCAGTTCGACCTGTTCGAGATCTACGTCCTCCGCAACACCTTCACCTTCAAAGACGACCTCCTGCCGTACCTCGCTCTCCCGCACCACGTTCGTCCCATGCATTCCCTTCCTCGCGCGCGCTCACCCTCTCGAACCCGCGCAGGAGCACCTCGACCCCGCCCTCCGCGGCGCGGACGCCCCAACGCTCGAAGCGTACGAGGCGGAGCTCGCGGCGTACGAGGCCGAGTTGCAGGCCGAAAGGGAGCTCGCGGCCGCGGAGCTCTTCCTTCAAGCCAAGGTTGCGCGCGCGAGGGAGACGGCAGAGCTGGTCGGGTACCTCAAGCCGCCTGGTGCGTCTGCGCGCTCCCTGCAGTCGTTTCCTGCATGTGCAGAAGCGACAGCTACATGCACCCGCAGCTGACAACGCGACTGCTCCTCGCCCCGCCCGCAGGCAAGCTCGACCCCTCGGCGCCCGCCTCCCCCGCCGCGGCCATCCTCTCCTCGCAGCTCGCCCTCCTGCAATCCCGCCTCTCCGAGCTCCTCTCCACTCCCTCCCCCTCCGCCGCGCCCGCACCCGCGGAAAGGAGCGATGCCGCGCCGTGGGCCGCGAGCCGGAGCGCGTTCGTCAACTGGGCGGCGGCGGCCAAGGCTGCCCCTGCGGCGGGGCCGGTGCAGGGTGCTGGGGCGGAGGACGCGACGGTTGAGCGGCTGAGGATGGAGGCGGAGGAGACGGGCAGTGCGGGCGATGCGCAGGTGCGTCTGTCTCTCCTTTGCTGCGACCGGCCGCCAGCGAGACTGACGTGCGGATGTGCAGGCACTGCTGAACCTCACGGGCGCGGGGAAGTAAGTGGGAGGGAGCCAGGTGTATACTACGCTGTGCCGCATGTTGCAACAGTACTTCCGTCCGTCGGTCTCTCGTCGCGCGCTACCCCAAGTCGTACAAGCGAGGTCCTCGTTGCGCGTTGCACTAGTTGAACAGCTTCGTCGAGGACATGCTCCCCTCGCCCGCCTTGCGCAGCACCTTGGCAACAGCGAGCTCAAAGTCCTCCTGCGTGACGTGCTGCCTCCGCTCGCGGAGCGCGTACATGCCCGCCTCGGTGCAGATGCCGCGCACCTCGGCGCCCGAGCAGTTGCCCATCTTCTCGGCGAGCGAGCGCAGGTTGATCCCGCGCTGGAGCGACATCTTGCGCGAGTGGATCCGCAGGATCGACACGCGCGCTTCGGGCCTGCAGGGGGGCGCACCGGGGTCAGCGGGGGGTGCTTCTCCGGTCCGGGGGGGAGAGAGCGGCGCACCCGGGGGGAGGGAACTCGATCTTGCGGTCTATCCGGCCGGGACGGAGGAGCGCCGGGTCGAGGATGTCGATGCGGTTGGTCGCCATGATGACCTGGAGGCGCGGGAACTCGTCAGTCTTGCGCTCAAGAGAACAGGAAGGAAAGCGCGTGCGCACCTTGATGTTCTTGGTCGCCTCGAAGCCGTCGAGCTGGTTAAGGAGCTCGAGCATCGTCCGCTGGACCTCCGAGTCGCCGCCACCGCCGCCGCCGCCGCCACGGCTCGAGCCGATCGAGTCGATCTCGTCCATAAAGATGATGCTCGGCGCGTGCTCGCGGGCCATGACGAACAGCTCGCGGACCATGCGGGAGCCCTCGCCGATGTACTTCTGGACGAGCTCCGACCCGCTGACGCGGATGAAGCGGCAGTCGGTGTGGTGCGCGACCGCGCGCGCGAGGAGCGTCTTGCCCGTCCCGGGCGGGCCGTACAGCAGGACACCCTTGGGCTGCGCGATGCCGAGCGCGTCGAACAGCTCGGGGTGCTTGACCGGGAGCTCGATCACTTCCTTGATCTCCTTGATCTGCTGGTCGAGGCCGCCGACCATCTCGTACGTCGAGTCGGGCACCTTCTCAACCATCATGAGCGCAACGAGCGGGTCCTGCTTGGTCGGGAGGATCGAGTGTAGCTGGTCTGCAGGCGTGTAATGAGGTCAGTCAGGCGGAGCGCAGCGGGGGAGGGGGAGCGGGCGGGACGCACAAGAGTCGGAGCGGAGGGCGACGCGGAGGTTCGGGGTAAGCTGGCTGATGTCGATGTTGCTGGCGAAGTCGACGACTGCGGGCCGGGTGCATGGTGAGCGGAGTAGTGCAAGAGGGGGAGAGGGGGGGGCGACGGACCGTATTTGCCCTCTGGCTGGACCTTTACGAGGACCTTCTTCTTGCCCATGACCTTGACGACCTCGCCGACGTAGCTGCCGGGCTCCTGAAGAAGCTGGAGCTCCTCGCGGAGGAGGCGAACGCGGGCGTTGAGGGCGTTGCGCTGAGCCTCGAGGCGGCGGAGGTTCTGAGTCTTATGGTTGATGAGGTGCTCTGCGGCCGAGATCTTGTTCTCGAAGTAGGCGGTGATGCCCTTGCCCTTGCCCTCGGGCGGCGGGAGCGTGGACGGGAGCGACGGCATCGCGAGAGATGAGGCCGAGGAGAGGGCCTCACGGGGCGGGGCGAGTTGGACGCGGGGTGGGAGAGGGCGGCGGTGCGGGTCGAGCTGGGTAGAGCAGAGACTGGCCCAAGGGGTGCGCGCAGACAAGCAGCGGGGTGGAGGAGCGAGAGGTGACGCGCAAGTTGCTCCCCGTCGTACAACTCGCCTTACAAGCAGAGTGTAGGCGCATACCGGCAGAGATGCTCGCCCACTGGCTCTCCCTCGCGGCCACGGCGCTCCTCGCAGCAGCTGCTCGCGACGACGCCTTCCTCGCCGCCGCTCCTCCTCCCGCCCAACTCGCCTTCTCCGCGCCGCAACCCCATCAGCCAGACCTGAGGGCACCTCGTCAGCCTCTCGTGGAAGGACAGGGACGCGATGGAGCAGGCGGCGAGGCAGTTCGAGCGGGACGACGGCGACATCTGGTTCGCCGGTCGACGCAGGGTGGGGCGCGAACAGCGCTGGGAGGCCGTCGTGCGGCTCCAGGGGGGCGACAGCGTCACCCACGAGGGCGTCGTCGACCGCCTGATGGAGTTCGGCGTCGACTCGCCCGACGAGGGCCGTCACCTCCCGCCCTCTGCCCTCGCCGACTATCTCTCCTCGTCCTCTCTCTCGACCCCGTACGCCCGCGCCTTTTCCGCCGCATCCGTCGCCAACTTCTCCTCTCCCTCCGCCGCACATGACTCGCTCGACGACTCGATCCACGAGACGTACCACCCGTACGAGGGCATCCACGACATCCTCGTCTCGCTCGAGCAGACGTACCCCGACTGGGTCAAGGTCATCAGCCTCGGCCAGTCGAGCGAGGGCAGGGAGATCTGGGGCGTCAAAGTGACGAACCAGAGCTCGCACGCCCCGGACGAGGCGGTCGTCCCGCTCGCAGAGGAGGACGAGGCGGACGACGACGAGGAGGACGCCGGCCCCGCGCCGCTCGTCATGTCGTCGAAGCGGCACAAGCACAAGCGGCACCGCAAGCTCGGCTTCGTCGTTGCCGGCACGCAGCACGCGCGCGAGTGGATCGCCGCGTCGACAATCATCTACCTCGTACACGAGCTCGTCGTGCCCGATACCAAGGGCAGGACCCCGCACGGCAAGCTGCTCAACCAGGTCGAGTTCACCTTTGTTCCCGTCGTCAACGTGCGCTCCTTCCTTCGTTTTCCGAGCTCCTCGCTCGCAGCTAACCTTCCCGACCCCGCCTCACAGCCGGACGGCTACGTCTACTCGTGGGACACGGACCGCCTCTGGCGCAAGTCGCGCCAGCCCGTCAGCTCCTCCGACGGCAGGGACTGCTACGGGATCGACCTGAACCGGAACTGGGGGTTCCACTTCGAGCCGGGCACGCGCCCGAACCCGTGCAGCGACAGCTACCCCGGCGCCGAGGCGTTCGAGTCGGTTGAGCTGCAGGCGCTGAGGGACTACCTCCTCGACGAGGAGAACCACGTCGATGCGTTCTTTGACGTGCATTCGTTTGGGCAAATGCGTGCGTTATCCGCTCACTCTTCACGCTCGCTTGACCTCACGCCGCGCACACCCGCAGTCCTCTTCCCCTACTCGTACTCGTGCAAGGTCAAGACCGCCGACGAGGAGAACCACTACGAGGCGGTCCTGCAGGCGGCCAAGGCGCTCAAGGACGTCCACGGCCGGCAGTTCGAAACGGGCAGCGTGTGCGAGATCAGCTTGACGAGCCCGGGGATGAGCCTCGACTGGAGCTGCGCGTCTCTCATTCTCGTTTCCCGCTGTGCGGTGGTCGCGACTGACGCGAGGCTGGCTGTGCGCAGATGCGAGCGCGAAGATCCGGTGGTCTTTTGGGGCAGAGCTGCGCGACGGCGGGGTCTTCGGTGCGTTCTTCCCCTGCTCCTTTTCTAGGCTTGCACTGACATGCGCATGCCGCAGGCTTCCTCCTCCCGCCGAGCCAGATCCGCCCGTCCGGTGAGGAGACGAGCGCCGCACTCCGGTCACTTGCGCAGTTCATCCTCGACGTGCGTCTCTCCCTTCGCCGCTCTGCGTGCACGCGTGCTGATACTCTCTGCTTTGTCGCTCTGCAGAAAGAGGCTGGGAAGCGGTAGCTTGGCCCCTTCGCACCTTTGTACCACTCGTTTCCGCCGTCTAGCCCTTCCTTGTAGCTGCACTCTCCGCAACTCGTGCTCCGTCTCCTTCACCTGCTCTCGTATCGGGGGCGGCGAGCCTTGCCGTGAGTCGAGCTTTGCGGCGACGCTTGTCCGCGACTGCAGGGGGTTCGGCTGCTCTCCGTCCTCCACCCCGCGCCCGTAGTATCGCCCGCCAGCGCCGCGTCTCTCAATGCTCTAGTCGGCTCTCACGAGAGGCTGCAGGTGCCGTCGCGCATCCCCAAGCCTCCGATCCGCCTCCGTCGCCTCATCAGCTCCTCCTTGTTCACGGCACGCACACACCACCTACGACAGCTCGAGCAGGCCGCGCGACTACCGCGGATCCCGCACACATCCCTAGAAGCTCGTGCAGCGCATCGGCCGCCCCGCCCTCGAGGTGCCACGGTCTCATCGTGGCTCGGGCCTCCTTCTCCTGGACGTCCTCGCCGGCGTCCGCTCGCTCGCGCGCAGTCCGCTCTTCCGCCGCTTGCTGTGGCTCTCTTGCTCCTCCCTCACCCTTCGCTTCACACACCGCGACGCCCCTAGCATGCCCTCGTCCCCCTCGACCTCGTCGATCCACCGCCTCCCGCAGGAGCTCCTCAAGCTCATCGCCGCCTTCGTCCACCAGCAGGACCAGGCGACTGTCAACAGCGAAGTCTATAGGCATTTCGTGGGCGCGCCCGGAGGTGACGACGACGGCGCGGAAGTGTCGCCCTTCGTCCAGTGGACCAAAGGTATCTCGGCGCTGTCGCTCGTCAACAAGCGCTTCCGCTCGGCTGCGTCTCCATTCCTCGCCAAGGTGCGCACATGCTTCCTCCCGAGCATTCTGTGGGCTCGCTGACGTTCGCTTTGACCAGACCGTCAACGCTCGCCAACTCGCCGACCCGCTATTGCGCTTCGGCGGGATCCCGCAGAGCGTCCTCGACGGCGTCGAGAAGTTGACCCTGCACGACGCGTCCAACGACGACTTCATCGAGGGCATCCTCGCCCTCGGCAGCCTGCGCAAGCTCAAGACCATCGTTGTCAGCGAGCGAGCAACCGAACACGCGTTCCTCCTGAGGATCACTCCCATTGGGCCGCTGGCGCGTCCGCGCCTCGTCGCAGGGACGAACCAAGTCGTCGAGCTCGAGCTCGAGAAGTTCCACTATGGCATGAGGGAGCCGGCGCGCTGGGTCCGCCCCTTCGCGCGGCCGGCCTCCCTCCGCCGCCTCCGCCTGGGGGCGCCGCCGTACCACGTTACTCAGCATTGGCCCGAGGCGGAGGAGGAGCTCGCGCAGCTCCTGATGGAGTGCTCGCAACTCGTACAGCTCGAGGTCGCCGAGTACATCGACGAACGCTGCGGCTTCTTCGCCGCTGTAGCGGGCCCCGAGGGCGACGAGACCCGCGTCGTCCTCCCGGCTCTCGAGTCGCTCGAGGTTTTCCTGCTCGTCTGGGCGTTCCCGCCCTTCATCCCTCGGCTCGCGCCGAATCTCACCTCCCTCTCCCTTGACATCGAGCTCCTCCCCCACGATGAGCCTGAGGAGGAGCCCGAGCAAGGGTTCTTTGCCTTCGCAGAGCTCCCTTCTCTCCGTACCCTCCGCCTGCGCGGCGTGGAGCCCGACATCACCACCGTTCTCCGTCTCTGTCCCCTTCCCATCAGCCCATCCTTCATCGCCCTCGAACTCGTCCTCCATACCTACAGGCTTCACAGCCCGCACTTCAGTGCACATCGCACCCTCGATGGCGAGTGCCTCTTCTCTCCGTCCGTCGAGCTCCGCTCCGGCCTCGCCATCACGCTCGACCTCCCGCGCCTTATGGTCCTCGAGCACCGCGCGGCGCTCGAGCGCCGCTGCGCCGAAGCAGGCGCATCGCTCCGCATCGAGCGCTCGCGCGACCCGCTTGCGCCGTTCGTCGATATGGCGGACTTGCTCCGCGAGGACGGGTTCCCCGACGCCGAGGACGACGGGTCCTCAGCCAGCGAGAGTGGCGCCGGCGGCGACGGGTCCTTGACGGGCGAGAGCGACGCCGGCAACGACGACGAGTTGGCGGAGGGCGAGGAGGACGCCGACGACGACGGGTTCTCGGCGAGCGAGAGCGACGCCGGCAACGAGGACGAGTCGGAGAAGGGCGAGATGGGCGTCGGCGACGACGGGTCCTCGACAGGCGCGAGCGACGCCGGCGGTCGTGAGGCCGAGGAGGGTTACAGCGCGCGCCCGCTCACGGGCGGAGCCGCGAAGTTGCGCGCGGGGCAGGCGGAGCTCAGGCGTGAAGCGGTGCGCAAGACGCTTGAGTGGGCGGCGGACGAGACGGCATACCTGCGACGGACGAAGGACGAGGGCGGATTGCAGGAGCTTGCGGGAAGGCTAAAGGGGGTGGAGGAGCTCAGGCTGCTGAAGCGGATGTAGAGCGAGGAGCGGTGGGAGGGGGTAGAACGATGTGAGCATCTCGCCCTGTGCTGTCTTGCGTATGAGTACGTCTCTGTGAGCTGTTGTTTGCCTCGGATTGCTTATTCAGAGCGAAAGTGCGAGCTTGCCGTCGACTTGCGTCTCGGCGAGGAGGGCGCGCGCTCCTCCTCCTCCTCCACCTTCCGCTTCACGTCTCGCCGGCACACTGCGCCTGCTCAACTGCCTCGGATCACCTCTCTCAGGACTCCACCGCCGTGTCCGCCAGTACCCAAGCCGTGTGCCCGTCTCCACCGCCTCATCAGCTCCTCGTCCTTCGCACCCAGATCATGTCGAGCGAGGACCCCGTGCAGCCGCCCACTGGCATCGGCAACCTCTCGAAGGAGATCCTCCAGCGTATCGTTGTCCTCGTCGCCGCGCAGGACCGCGCCATCCGCGAGAGCGGCATCCCCCTTGCGACAGCACCCCCGAGGACGCAGCCAGGCGTCGCGCGCGCGATGATCCCGGACGGCAAGTGGAGCTTCTGGTACGGACACGGCGTGAGCGCGCTCTCGCTCGTCGACAAGCGCTTCCGCAAGCTCGCGATGCCGTTCCTCTGCGAGGTGCGTCGTCTCCCTCGTCCTCCGCTCGCCACCCGCTCACACCGCCGTCACGCACGTAGACTGTCAAGGCTGTCCAGCTCTCTAAGCCCATCTTCCAGTTCGGCCACATCCCGCTTGCTCTGCTGGCAGGCATCATCTCGCTCGACCTCCGCGCCGCGACGGCCCATGCGTTTGCTGCCGCAGCTCTCGCCCTCGAGGACATGCCCAACCTGCGTCACATCGAGTACGCCGTAGCGCTCATGGACACTGCTAAAGCGGAGGATTACAGCGAGGAGGGCGCGCACCAGCCGGACAATATCGCGCGCCGCGAGTACGCCGTCGAGGCCTTCACCACCGCGGTCAACAAGTTCACCGAGGTCACGATTCAGGGCGATTACCGCGCGCGTGATGGCCTGAATGGCTGCTTCTGCCCCTTTGTTGATCTCAGGAACCTCCGTCGCGTGACGCTCAGCCTCCCGTTCTACTCAGTGTTCAACTCGTCAGCTTCGAGCACGGTCAGTGTCCTCCAAGCCCTTAAAGGTATTGAGAAGCTCGCCTTCACGGCCCCCGCGAGCTACTTCAAGCCGCTCTTGACTGCGCCGATCTGGCAGGATGCGGTCAGCCTGCCCACCCTCCGCTCGCTTTCGCTCCGGGCTGAGGACGTCGAGGTCTTCGCCCTCGTCGAGCGCATCGCCCCGTCCCTCAAGTACCTCGATGTCACGTTCCAGTCCTACTCTTCGATGCCGGACAAGGTCGACAGCGTCGCGTCCTTCCCGTCTCTCACCTCCCTCCGGATTGCCGGCCCTCCTCCCTGCGGGGCCTTCCTCGCCCTGGTCGACCTCGCGCACCTCGACTCCCTCGAGGTCGTCCTCAACTCGTCCTCGACGGGGAGCGTCGACTGCAGCGAGCTCATCCCGGAGTGCGTTCCTCTCCCTATCGGCCTCAACCTCCACCTCTCGTCCCACCGCGTCATCAAGCTGCACGACCTCGAGGCGCTCACGGCCCGGTGCGACCAAGGAGGCGTCGCCTTCTCGAGCGGGCAGCACGCGCTCCTGGCGGCTTTCTCGCCGCCGGCGCGCGACAAGGTCGAGGAGCCGTCGAACGAGGCGAGCCTCCCGCGCAGGGACGCGGTCATCGAGGCGCTCAAGTGGGCGGACGCGCGCATCTTCGAGTGCTGGGAGATGGGCGACACCGCGGGCGTGCAGGAGATGGCCGAGGCGCTTCGCAAGGTCGGCGAGCGCAAGATGCTCGAGACGCTTTGAGGAGGAGGAGGGAGTTCTGCAACGCTTGTTCCGTTCTGCTTGTTCGTCACCGTATCTAGACTTGCACTCCTCCTGTGCTGTGGAACGCGAGCGCAGAGAAAGCTGACTACCGGAGCGGTTGCATCTGCCCAGCGAGCGTCGTCCTCGCTCTTCCCCTTCCGCATCTCGCGAGATCGCGTTGAAGCTCGCTACGCTTGTCAGCCGTCTCGAGAAGACACTCCTCGGCCTCTCCCACGTGCACGCAAGCGCACCTACAGCCTCGCTCGATCCCCAGCCCCTCATCAGCTCCTGGACCCTCATCCCGCGCCGATGTCGACGCAGGACTCGCAGAAGCTCGCAGCACCCGCCGTCGGCCTGCAGGACCTTCCGCAAGAGCTCCTCGCTCAGATCGTCGTCTTCGTGGGCGAGTCGGACGACGAGATCCGCGGAGTCCGGTCCCGTCGCGACCACGGCCAGCTCGTCGACGGCGGCAGCAGGAACCGCGGGCATATCCGTTCAGCAGAACGGCTTCAGCGACTGGTACTCGCGCGGCGTCGGCGCCCTTTCGCTCGTCAACAAGAGCCTCCGCCGGCTCACCCTCCCGCACCTGTGCAAGGTGCCTTACCCCCTTCTCCCCTGCCAGCGCGCCGCTGACCCAGACTTCGCCCCGCAGAGTCACATGCGGCCAGCTCGCGCTCCCCATCGTCCAGTTCGGCCGCATCCCCGTCGATGTGCTCGCTGGCGTCGAGACGCTCGACCTGCGCAGCTGCACGAGCCAGACGTTCGCGGCTGCCGCCAAGGTCGTCCACCGCCTGACAGGCCTGCGCCGGCTCGTCTCGCTCTGCAAAATGCCGTTTCGCACGCACGGACTCGACTACGCCGTGACATCGTTCGCTGCAATCGCCAGCAAGGTGACGGAGCTCTCGGTTCACGGCATCGACGTGGATACCGGCGTCCTCCTCGGCACGTGCGAGACGCTCGTCGCCGCCGACTCGCTCCGCCGACTCGAGCTTAACGCGCCCTGGACCTGTTTCGATGTCGAATTCGATGCACTCCCTCAAGCACTCAACAAGTTTCGCCGCCTCGAGGTGCTGCACATCCGCGACATCGCGTACCCGGTCTTCAGTGATGTCAAGAACTTCGGTCACTGGCGCGGCGTGCGCCTTGAGCGCCTCCGCGTGCTAACGCTGAGCGCGGCGGACCTTGATGTGCTCGCTTTCGTCGAGACCGTGGCGCCGAACATTGCTCATCTCACCGTCGACTTTGCGCACATGCGGCATGACGAGGACGACACGAGTGGCGGCGACGACGCGGACGATGTTGCGCTCTCGTGTGCCAGCTTCCCTCACCTTCGGAGCCTCTCGCTCAACGGCGACACCTCCTGCTTGTCAGCCCTCACGCTCGTCAATCTTATGAGCCTCAGATTTCTTCGAATCCAGATCACTCGCGGCAACCTCGACTACATCGACCTCGCCGACTGCCTACCGTCACATCTCCTCCTTCCTGCCGGCCTCAAGGTCCACCTTTACACCCACATCCTCGTCACCGTCGAGTACGCCGCTCTCTACACATTGTGCGACGCCCAGGACGCACACCTCACCCTCTGGGAGTATGGGCTCCTCGCGCCGTTCTCGCCTCCGACGAACCTGCCGGTGCGCGCTGAGGATGGCCATGACGAGGACGACGACGAGGAAGCGGAGGAACCGGCTCGCAGGTGGATCTTCGCGCTGTTCAAGACGACTGATTGGGTGGAGAGGCGCGTGCAGCAGCTGGCGCGTGCTGGCGACGCAGAGGGCCTAGTCGAGTTGTCAGACGCGTTGAGGAGGGTCGAGGAGCGGCGGGTCATTGAAGCGCTTTGAGGGTTGGGGAGGTCTGCAATGCCTGTACCGCTTCCTTGCGATGGTATGACTGCCCTGCGGTGCTCGCACGCGCCGGGAAAGTTCACGCGCGAGCGACTGACTCTGGCTCGAGAGGGGCGACCTCTCTCTCCCTCCTCCCTTCTCGTTTTCTCGCACGGACGCCCGCTGCGCCTCTCAGCACTCTTGATACCACACTACACGACATCGAGCGGGTGCACCCAAGCGCGCCCGCCGCCTCGATCCGTCTCCACCGCCTCATCAGCTTCGCCGAGTTCAAGCCGCCGTCATGTTCGCAGGGCCTTGTGCAGGCGCGCGCGGACCTTAGTAGCCTCCCCGAGGAGCTGCTCAAGCACATCGTCGAGCTCGTCGATGATCAGGACCGCAAGATCAGCAAGCTGGGCATCGCCTTCGAGGGGACGAGCGGCCAGTATTCGGACGGGAGTCGCTGGCCGGCGCAGTACAAGCACGGCCTGCACGCGCTCGCGCTGACGAGCCGCCGCATGCGCGCCCTCGCGCTTCCGTTCCTCTTCGCAGTGCGTCCCCTTCATCCACTTCCGGCCCGCGCTGACAGCGACGGCGCGCAGACGGTCACGCCCAAGCAGCTTGCGCAGCCGTTCTTCCGGCTCGGACGTCTCCCGAACGTCGCCGTCGAAGCGGTCGTCTGCCTCGACATGCAGACCTGCACCGAGCCGAACCTCCTCGACGTTGCGGTTGCGCTGCCTTCCCTCACGAACCTTCGCGAGCTCAGGGTCAGCGCTGCAGTTGTGGGCATGTCGACGTCGACATCCAACCCGCGTAGCGGTGTCATGCTCCAGGAGAACCGCGAGATCCTCAAGGCCTCATTCGTCACGGCCGCAGTTCGCATCGACGCGCTCGATATCGAGGTAACCCACGGGACGCCGGTCTTAACTGCGGTTCTCGAGTGCTTCACGACGCGGAGCAGCCTTCGGTACTTGCGCCTCCGCTCCAATGACTCCTCCTTGAGCACGATCGAAGGTCTCGCCGAGGCCCTGCACGCCCACCAGGCGCTCATACACCTCACCACCGCCGCTCTGGCCAGAACGAACTTCGGGCACCTCGCGATTCACACTCCGTGGCGGTCGCTCCGCTTGCTCTCCATCGAGAAGCTCGCCTTACGCGCGTCGGACAGCACGGTGCTCCCCTTCACCGCCACCCTCGCGCCGAACATCACGTCGTTGAGGCTGTCCTTCCCCGAGTCGGTGAAGAGGAGGACGGAGTACTTCGCCAACCGCACCGCGCTCCCCGCGCTGCAGCACCTCACGCTCAGAGGCAGCCCCGCCTGCGTTCACATCCTCTCCTCGCTCGACGCCCCGCAACTCTCAACGCTCGAGCTCAAAGCGCGCATGCCGTCCCGAGACGAAGCGTTCGACAGCGCTGCCCTTCTCGAGCACGACGTCCTCCCTCCCACCCTCGTCGGCCTACGCATCACCCTCCGCCTCGGCAGCCACTTCGCGAACCTCAAGCCGCTCGTCAACTGGTGCGCGCAGCATGGCACGTGGCGGAGCTTCTCGAACGCGACGCCTTTCGCGCACTTTGAGACGCCTCCGTCTTCGTCCGCGCCAGCGGCGCCGCGCGAGGGGCAGAAGCTCGCGGTGCAGCGCACGCTCGCGTGGGCGACCGAGCGCGTCGAGATGCTTTCGCAGTGGGGAGACGGGAGGGGACTGGAGGAGCTGGCATGGGCGCTGAGGCGCGTCAGGGAGAGGGAGGCGATCGAGCACATGTAGCTCGAGGTGGGAGGGAGGAAGACCCGCTTAGCATGTGAATGAACGTTTCCCGGTCTGCCTGTGCGCGCGCGCGAAGACGCGAATCCATGCACAGACCGTCAATGATTACGAGGAAGCGCGAGAACCAGCTCGTCCGCCCGACAACAGATCTATGCTACACTTCCCCAAGAGCCTCCTGAGAGTCCGCGCTCACAGCAGCCCCCAGCGCCTCCGCATCCGCTCCTCCATCCGCGCGTATCCGCCCGCGCGCCTTCTCTGCGTGCCCGCTCCTCCCGCCGCGGGCGGGCGAGCGCGCGCTCCCATGCGCGGGACGCCGGTACGGCTTGCGCTGCTTGCGGGCGCGGCGGGCAATCGCCGGCTCGTCCTCTGCTGCCCCTGCGGGGAAGAGGAGGACTCGGCCGCGCCGGCGGTGAGCGCGAGGGAGGCGGTTGAATCGCCCGAGAGGAACTGCGCGCCGGGGGGAGGGGAGCGGGTTAGTGAGGTTCGGCTGGAATGGAAGGAGAGAAAGGACGCACCTTGAGCACGTCCTCTGCGAGCAGCTTGTGCACGCTCCACGTCGGGTGGTAGTCGTCCATCCAGACGTAGTCCTTCAGCGGCGCCTCGCACGCAGGGAGGTCCCCCTCCGGCGCGTGCGTGTTCCAGTACGCGACGCACGACGACGCCGAGACGGTGAAACCGAACGAGGCGGCGTCGTCCAGGATCGAGTTGAACAGCGGCGTCGTGTCGTACGTCGAACGCCGCGGCGGGGAAGCGCGCCGCGAGGGAGGCGATCGCGTCCGTGAGCGCAAGCGTGTACACGTTGACGTTGTCGACGAATTCAGCAACCTTGTTTTTGCCGAAGCTGCGGATGTACGGCGAGCGGTACGTCGGCGGGACGAGGACGAGGAGGAAGTTGCGCGCGCCGCGGGCGTACAGCGCGCTGATCGACGCGTCGTACGAGGCGACGACGCGCGGGATCAGGTCCGAGGCGTTGTGCCCGCCCTGAGGCCGAGGAAGCCCATGTCGCTGCGGGGAAAGCGAGGTCAGCGGGAGGGTCACAGCGAGAGTATAGGCGAGAAGCGCACTTGATGCCAAAGAAGACGGCTGCACGCAGGAAGAGTCAGTACAGTGGATGTGAGAGAGGAGCATGACGCGCAACGCACTGAAGAGCGACCCCTCGCCCGTCCACTTGACCTCCGTCTCATCCCCGCGAAGAACTCCTCAAACTGCCCAACCTGCTCGTCAAAGCTGGGCGGGACGTCGCCGGTCGTCTGCATCTGGATAAGGCTGTTGTTGACCGTCGCGCCGCCCTGCGCGAAGTCGTAGTAGGACTGGTTGGTCGCTGCCTGCGAGAAGGCGAGGTATTGGATCCAGTCTGCGCGGACGGACGGGTCAGGGCGAGGAAGCGCAGGAGGGCGAAGGAGACGCACTGTAACCGCCAGAGGTGGTCTGCCGAGCGAAGACGTCAAAGCGTCAGTGTCCACTCTCGAAGAAGCCGAGAAGCAAGAGCGCGACGCACCCCGCCGAGAAGCGGCAGCGGCGTCAGGCCGTTCTGTGGCCTGTAGCCCACAGTGCTGTATGAGTCTGTCGGCGGGAAGAAGCGTCAGCTGATGCGCGGCGGACAGGTAGAGAGCGGGAGCGCACCTCCGAAGCTAAAGCTGGTTGAGGAGGAGGGGGCACGGCGGTCAGCTCCACAGCGCCATTATCAGCGTGCTAGAGGGAAGGAGACGCACATAGTGTCGATCCCGTCGAACGAGATCCCTGACCCAATGTCGGCCGATAGAGACGGACTGGCGGCAGCGGCGAGCGCAGTCGCGGCGGCGGCAAGCCTGAGTGCGCCGAGCATCGCGCGTGAACGAGTGTGAGGGTAGCGCTTGAGCGCTTGACAAGCCAGAGAGCGATGCAGCAGTAGAAGGACGACGACCAGCGCCTCTCCGCCGGACGCCCGTGATGCAGGACGAGCACTCGGCAGGGCCAGGGGCAGCGCTGTCGCAGCGGGCGGGACATTGTGCGGAGGAGGCCAGATGCGGATGACAGCAGCCGATTGGCAGCCGAGCGAGGACGGCTGCGATCGGGGGGAGGTCCCGCCAGGAGAAGACAGTGCGGGAGGAGAGGAGAGACACGCGATGAGCCCGGGAGGGAAGGCGTGGCGGGTCGGCCGAGGCCCGCTCCTCGAAGCGATGGACCTCGCCTCGTCCAGGGCGAGCGCGTCGCGACGTCCTTGTCCTGCTGCAGCCGAGGGAGACCCGAGGCGGGCTAGGAAGCCGACAAGGCGGGAGGCATGTCGACGGTCGCGGCGGGCGGATCCAGAACCGGCGCAATGTCAATACGGCGTGAAGGATAGCAGTACACACCTCCTCCATTCGACAGCTGTACAACAAGAACATCCCGACTGCATCCACGAGCGCGCTCAGTCCTTCCGCAGGTTGTCCAGCCGCGCTTGCAGGTCGTCGAGCCCGCCGTCGCCGCCTGGTGCACCCGCGCCACCTGTGCTCGCGCTCCCGCTGCCGCCGCCGCTGTACGACGACGCCGAGGGGCCGGACGTCTCGCCCACGGCGACAGCGCGGCGGACGCCGGGCTCGGAGAGGGAGGTTGCGGGGAGGGAGGTGGGCGCTTCGCCGAGCTGCACGTGACGGGGGCGTTGATCCGTCAGTACCGTCCGTGCGGGACAGTGGCGCAGACAACGGAAGCAAAGCCGGGCGCACCTGCTGTCCGACGCTCACGCCGACCTCGGCAAGCACCTCCTCGAGGATGCGGTCGCCCTCCTCCTCCTCCGTCTCGCCGAGCTCGTCGTCCATCGCATCGTCGATGGCGTCGCCCATCATTTCCTCCTTCATGTCCATCATCGACGACTCCTTCTCGAAATCCTGCAGGATGCGCTGGATCTGCGGCAGGTTGAGCTGCCGCGACATGAGGTTCATCGCCTGCGGGAAAGCGTGGTGGTCAGGATCGCGTTCTATTCATGATGCAGAGCACGGGCCGGAGCAGGGCCGGAGCGTGCTCAGTAGGCGCGAGCGAGACGTCGCAACGCACCTTGCCCGCGCCCTTCATCGCCTCGGCCATCTGCTGGTTGCTGCGCATGCCCTGGATGCGGAGCGACACGGCCTGCAGCTGAGTCTTCATCGTGTAGAACTTGGAGATGTAGCGCCGTGTGCGGACGAGGTCCTTGGCCATGACCTTGCATGGACCCTGGTGGGGGAGGTCGGGAGGTCAGTCTGGGTGCTCTGCAAGAGCTTGGCTCGTCCTTCGTGAGCGCGGAACAACCGCCTGTCCAAGCACGGTAGCACATATCGCTGATAGCGATACAGTGCTCTAGAACTGCACAGTGGTTCCCCCGCTCGGCTGGAGGAGGAGAGGGAAGGCGACTAACCAGCTCGCCCTTGCGCGCGCCGTTCTTGATGTCGAGGATGAGCTTCTTCTCCTGCTGCTCGAGCTTTGAGCGCTCGCGGTCGAGTTCGCGCTGGGCCTTCTGGAGGGCGCGCTGGTGTTGACGCAGCCGCTCGGCGGGGGTCTTTGTCCGCCCGAAGAGGGTTTCCTGTGGATCCGAGGGCAGTCAGTGGGGCTGCATAAGGCTGATCGGGGCAAGGACTGGACTCACGACGATGTTCATGGCGAGGAGCGGGAGGAGCGACGAGGTGGGGGAGATGAGGATGGAGAGCGGCGACCACAGCGCGGGGCGCGCTAGTTCGAGTCGGAGTTTGTAGATAGGGGAGCTAGAAACAGTCGCAGCTTCGCAGATGCGAGCCGGAGCGGGTGCGGGCGGAGTGGACGGGGTCAAGGGGCGGGACCCCCTCCCCTCAAGCCTCTTGCGCCCGTCCGCCCCGCCTGCTCAGCTCGCCTGCACCGAACCTGCACGGGAATGCCTCGAGCGCAGCCTTCTCCGTCCATCGTGCGCCGCGCCGCCTTCCCCCTCGCCGTCGTCGCCATCTTTGCCTCGTCCGCGCTCGCGTACAAGCACGTCCTCGAGAAGCGCAAGGCCGACCAGCGCGAGCACGCCCGCCGCAAGGACTACCCGAATCCGCTCTAGGTAATGCCCGCCCTCGCCGCCCTGCGCCAGCTGCTGTGCCGGGCGCGTCCCCCTCGTCCGACCCTCCCCCTCGCTCCTCTCTCCCTCCTTCGTCCTCGTCTCCGCCTCCTCCCGCTCCTGCCGCCGCGTCCGCCCCGCTCGAGTCGCCCGCACCGACCCCCTCATCACCCGCCATGGTCCCTCCCGTTCTTGCTCCGCCTGTGCCCGACGTGGCCCCGCCCGCGACCACCAGCGCGACCGCATCGCCCGCGTTCGACCCCAAGGAGGTCACCGTCATCTTCGTGCTCGGCGGACCCGGCGCAGGTGCGCCCCTTTCACCTCCCTACCTGTGCGCGTTGCTCGGAGCTGACCTTGCCCATCCTCCCGCCCCGCGCGTGCATACATTCGCGTGATCGAACAGGCAAGGGGACGCAGTGCGCCAAGCTCGTGCAGGACTACGGCTTTGTTCACCTCTCTGGTACGCATCTCGCCCTCATCAAGCGGGATACGCTTGCTGACCTTCACCGCCTCCCCGGCACGTCACCCCCTTGCAGCGGGCGACCTCCTCCGCGCGGAGCAGGCGCGCCCCGACTCGCAGGTCGGCGCAATGATCAAGGAGTACATCACCGAGGGCAAGATCGTCCCCATGGAGGTCACGATCAAGCTCCTCGAGAACGCGATGCGCGCGGCGATGAGCAGCGAGGCGGGCGAGGGCAAGGAGGCCGGCGCGGAGAGCGGCGTCAAGGGCATCCCTGCGAGGCGGTTCCTCGTCGATGGCTTCCCGCGGCAGATGGACCAGGCCGTCAAGTTTGACGAGACGGTGCGTCTCCTTTCCACCGCCAGTATCATCCTCGAGCTGGGCGTGCCAGCTGCGGTCGCCGCTCTCGCCTCGTTGAGGTTGTAGTTCCGGCAACGGAATCGCTGATGCGCACTCGCTCGCCAGGTCTGCCCTTCGTCGCTCGTCCTCTTCCTCGTCTGCCCCGAAGCGATCCTCCAGGAGCGCCTCCTCGAGCGTGGAAAGACCTCGGGCCGCGACGACGATAACGCGGCGAGCATCAAGAAGCGCTTTGGTCAGTCGGGAGTCGTGCTTGAAGCGCACCCTCCGCTGAGGAGGCAGGTCACGGGGGAGGTGCTGCTTCGCGAACCGCTCGAGGCTAACCTTCTCGTCTCGGCGCCCACAGACACCTTCATCAACACCTCGATGCCCGTTGTCGAGTACTATCGCAAGCAGGGCAAGGTCGTCGACGTGCGTCCATCTTCATCGCTCTCCTTCCGCCCGGATGCTAACCCGCTCATTCTCCCGCTCTACTCGCGCAGATCGACTCGGCAAAGAGCATCGACGAGGTGTACGAGGACATCAAGCGCGGCATCGCGCCCGTCGTCTCCGCCTAGACGCGGCACCCATCTCGCACCACCCCGTCGTTCCGCCTGCCGTTCGCGCCTAGATCGCTCGCTGTACCTACCCTCCGCCGCCGTTGCAACCGTTATGTCCCGCGCAGCCGCTGCTTTTGCGTACTCGGGACGGCGCAGAGAAGTGCGCAGCTGACATCTGGAGAGGCGGGGGAGGTGCTGCGCATCGCCAGCACGACTTTGCATCGTCGTCTGGCGCACGGTGCTGGTGTTCTCCCGGGTGCGTCCTTGCTCCTCTCACTCTCTCTTCCCGCTCGAAACCGGTCGCTGACACGGCGCGCGAACAGCTTCTCCCGCTAGCTCTCAGGCTCTCCTCGCTCTTCCAACCTGGCCTCTAACTGCTCTCTCCCTTGCTGCGCGTCCTGGGCGCCGCATTTGCAGGCGAAGCCGCGCCTCCCTTGCACTCGGCCGCAAGCCGGGCAGGCCGCCCCGGTCGATCGCCCGGCCCCCGCACTACTGAGGACTACTGCGCGGGCTGCGCTCTCGCGCCCGACTGTGCTCGTCTGGCTTTTCTCGCCTGCGCACTCAGTTCCCATGTGCACGCGCGCGCGCAGCGACTCTTTTCTCTTTCTGGCTATCCCTCCCGCGACGCAGTTCGTCCCAACCACGCAGCAGGCTTCCCTCGCTCAACTCTTGTCGCTCGTTCACTCCTTTCCAGCTGTGCGACTCGACAGACTCGACTGCCTCGACACGTTCGCCATGCTCGCCCGTCCTGCGATCGCCCTCTCGGCGCTCGCCTCCCTCGCCGTCCTCGCCGCCGCCGACTCGGTCGTAACGGACAACTCGACCTCGTGGTACTCGTCCATCGCGCCCGTGCAGTCCTTCCACTCGGCACCGAGCCTCGCCCCGCCCGAGGTCAACATCCTGACGCACGATGCGGCGCTCACGACGGACGGGTACACGCTGCTCAGCTACCGCGGGACGGCGGTCGGGCAGGCGGCACCGCTCATCATGGACAACAACGGTGCGTTCTCTCCTTCTCTCCTCTCATCTTGAGGTGGGAGGGCGCTGACGAGGAAGGGGAAAAGGCTCGCTCGTGTGGTCCGGCGCCGAGGCCGGGTACGGCGACTCGATGGACCTCCTCGTGCAGCAGTACAAGGGCGAGGACGTCCTCACGTTCTTCACCGGCGACTTCTACAGCGGCGGGTATGGGTACGGGTCGGTGCGTCTGCTCTCGCCGGCTTTGTCCCTTGGCGCTAGAGCTGACTGACGAGCGACGGACACGTGCAGTGGAACATCCTCTCGAGCAACTACAGCCTCATCCGCACGGTGTCGTCGCTGAACCAGACAGAGAACCAGAGCGACTTCCACGAGGTGCGTTGTCGCTTCCTAATGTGCCTCTGCACACCGCCCTCGTCGTCAACCCCTTCTCCCGTGCTTCTCCCGCCGTTCTTTTCCTCCGTCTTCAGCTCCCACAGTACTGAACTCAAGCTGACGACGCTTCCGCGCCGCGCAGTTCGTCATCACCGCAAACAACACCGCCCTCGTCGAGTCGTGGCGGCTCACGCAGGCCGACCTGACGGGCGCGAACGGCACGGCCGACATGTGGACGTGGGACTGCGTTTTCCAGGAGATCCAGCTCGGCGACTCGCGCGAGGAGGACGAGCTCCTGTTCGAGTGGAGCTCGCTCGAGGGCGGCGTCAGCCCGAGCGAGACGTACTTCGAGGTGGTGCCTCGCTGCTTCCGCTCCGTTCGCGGTGGAGTCAACCTGACGAGCACGCCATGCATAGAACGGGAACGGCAACTCGTCGGACAATGCCTTCGACTACTGTCACGTGCGTCTGCCCTCGCCGCCGTCTGACCTGTCCTCACCGCTGACGGGCACTCCTCCTTCTCTCCCTTCCTTCGCTTCTTCCACTCCCGCATCCTGATCCATGTCACTCCTCGTCTCGCCCCACCCTCCTCTTGCCCACCCCGTCACCGCACCTCGCAGATTAACGCCGTCGAGAAGGTCCCGAACGGCAACTACCTCGTCTCGATGCGCGGGCCGAGCACGATCTACTACATTTCGGCGGAGACGGGCGAGATCATCTGGCGCTTGAGCGGCAAGAACTCGAACTTTACAATGGGGACGAACGCGACTTGTGCGCTCGTTCTCCTTCCTTGCCCGCCCGCAGTAAGGCTGACCAGCCTATCCGCGCTTGTAGTCTGGTACCAGCACGACATCCGCCTCATGGACGGGCAGGACATCGACTCGGGCAAGTTCAACGTCTCGCTCTTCGACAACGCCGCCGGTGGGGGTGCTCCCGCCGAGGCGACCGGGCGCGCGATCGTCCTCGAGCTGGACACGACCGCGTGGACCGCGACGCTCGTCCGCGAGGATCTTCCCTCGTTCTATGCTCCCGCGGCGAGCCAGGGATCGTACCAACCGCTCGACAGCGGGAACTTCTTTGTTGGGTGGGGAGCGCAACCTTTCTACAGCGAGTACGCGGCCGAGTACGTCCCCCTCCCTCCGGCGCTCTCTCGTCGCGCTCTGACATCCATCCACCGCAGCGGCACCCTCGTCCAAGACGTCACCTTCGGCACGACCGAAAGCGTCGTCATGTCCTACCGCGCGTTCAAGCAGCCCTGGGCGGGCTACCCGCTCACCACCCCCGCCCTCGCCGTGAACGGCTCCTCTGCATACGCGAGCTGGAACGGCGCGACGGGCGTCGCGAGCTGGGTCCTGATGGGCGGCGCGAGCGAGGACGGCGGTTGCGGCGATGGGCTCGGACGTACGCAGGCTCTCTTTTTTCCACTCTCGAGCGAGCGCGGCTGATCTGACGACCGCGCGCAGGGCACTTGCCTCGGCGTCTCGCCCGTCTACTCTACCGCGACGATGGCCTCGACCTCGACGAACGGGACCTGCCCTGACGGGACGACACTTGCTGCGGCGGGGACGAACGGCACGAGCGCAGCGAGCGGGAGCGCGTCGGGCGAGTCGAGCGGCGCGGGGAGGGACGCGGGGGGCTTTGCGGGCGCGATGGTTGCGCTTCTGGTGATGGCGGTGATGTGGTAGAGGGTGTGGACGCTAGAGCAGGTGACGATTGGGCAATGCTGCTGGCTCACGTCGCTCGTGCGAGTTTGAGAAAGTCGCGGGGAAGCCGCTCTTGTTCGTCGCAGCGGGAAGACAGAACCACATGCGATCAGAACGTGCACAACCACCGCTCCACCTACATCACAGCCCGCACGTCCCTCCACACCTCGACCTCGAAGTCCTCGCTCGCGCTCCGGCGCGTCCACCGCATCTCGGGAAACGCGGCGTGCCGAAAATGGGGACTGGGCGTTGTACCGCAAGTGGAGGAGGGGCGTGCGGCGGAACGACTCGAGGAGCAGGAGCAGGCCAGGGAACTTCACCGACCACTCGCTTGGGGCAGTAGCGAAGAGGTCGGGTGTGGGCGAATAGAGAAGGGTCACTGCGATGTCGCGGCACACGCAACAGGAAACCGGCGAGGTGGAGTTCTTTGAGGGAGGGGAAGAGGGTGAGGAAGGAGAGGAGCCCGCCGACGATGTTCTGCAAGCGCGGAAGGTAAGCATGTGCAATCGGACCCGGAGGAAAGGGTCACACACCAGGTCATCGAGACACTGTTCGCTCTGTAGCCTCAGCTTGACGACGCTCGGGAGCTCGAGACCTGCGGGTGCCGCGCCCGGCAGCTCGAAGCGACGTATGTCGATCGTCTCGAGTGGGGAGGGCTGAACTGCGGCGAAAAGCGCAAATATGTGGTGGGCGAGGTACTCGGAGACCAGGTAGTGGTCGTCTGCACGGTTCATGTCGAAGTCGAGGACAAGGCGTCGTAGGTTTGGGAGCGGCGGTCCCTGGAGGCAATTTCGCGTGAGAGAGGCCGTGACAGCGAGAAGAGATGATACGCACGGTCGCGGTGACAGCAAGAGAGTGGATGAACGGCGCCAGGTTCTGTGTTTCTTCTGTCACCGTGTTGGCCAGCGAGAGCTCGACGACGTTGCGCGGGACCCGCGCTCGCTCGAGATCCATCACGTCGAGCGTAAAGGACTTGAGGTGGTCCGCGTTGCCATCCCGCATGAAGCACTCGGCGAGGTCGGCATCGCTAAGAGAAAGCGACTCGATCGAGGGTGCGTCGCGCTTGAGGCTGAACCTGTCGAAATCGTCCGCCTCGAAGGGCTCGCCGAGGTCGAGGAGTTTGAGCGAGCGAAGTTGCGGGAGGTGCCTGAAGAGGTCGAGGTAGATGTTTTCGAAGCCTGGGAGATCGTCGTCGCCGTCGTCGGGATCGCCAGCGTTGCCCATGAGTGTGAGGCTCCTCAAGCCGGGGAGGAAGGCGCTGATGACGAGGGAGTAGACGTGCGCCGCACTGATGTTCTGCATGATTGCGAGCGACTGGACGTGCATTCGACGTTCCGAGCGGCCCAACCGTCCGATAAGGCGGTCCTGGACTGCATCGTCGATTGTCGACGAGACGAAGTGTTGGGAGAAGACGGGCTGGGCGATGGTCCAGAGGTGCTTGCACGCGAGGAAGGGGTCGGAGCCGGCCGAGAAGCCGGAGCCCGCGTCGTAATCGTCGTCGGGGCGTGACCAGTCGTAGACGTGCTCGACGATGTGAGCGAGAAGCTCGTCTGGGAGCGAGAGGAGGGAGGTGGTCGAAGTCGTCGTCGCTGGAAACAGGCCCGTGAACGGTCAGCGCACACTGCGTGGAAGTAGGGCAAGCATCCACGCACCCAGAGCATCCTCACACGCATCCATCGCCGTGTCGTCCGTTCCGTCTCGCGGACAGCGAGTCGAGGTCGACATGCTGTTCGGGCGGCGTGGGTCAGTCCGGGCAATCCGGTGGGAGCCCTTGACGCGTACGAGCAGGTTCGCAGCTCCGGCAGTCCTGAGCGGTTGACGTCGTCAAGGGCGAACCGTCGCGTCGGTCCTCTTTCATCAGCGCGTCGCTCTCGATGCTCGCTGCTCGCGCTGGACGCCTAGTAACGCGCTCTGCTTGCTCGTACTCTATCTCGAGGACCATGGCAACCGCGTCGAATGCGGTCCTCCGCCGCCAACCCGCGCCCGCAGACGCCCTCGACGCCCTCGCCAACAGCGGCTGGAGCCTCGCTTCCTCGCCCGCAGAGGCGCAGAGCGCCCAACGGTTGAGTCGCGACTTCCGCTTCAAGGACTTCAGCGAGGCGTGGGGGTTCATGAGCAGGGTTGCGCTCGCGGCAGAGAAGCTCAACGTGCGTCCTCCCTCCCGAGCCCTCTCTTCCGGGCCGCTTCTTCCACTCGGAAACCCGCTAACTAACTCATGACGGCCTACAGCACCATCCGGAGTGGTCGAACGTGTACAATCGCGTCTCGATCGCCCTCACCACGCACGACGAGGGCAACCAGCTCACCGCGCTCGACGTCATGTTCGCCGAGCGCATCAACAAGATTGCCGGCGAGTCCAGCAGCTAAGGTGTGGATTGAGACGGATAGCATATGACGCTCTCAATTCTGTGCGTTCACAGCTCCTTGTCCACCTCGCCCCGACTGACCAGCTCCCTGCCGCCCGCTCTCGTCTCTTCGCGCGCCAGGTATACCTTCACCGCTCGAGAACCCCAAGACTTGTCTCTCTCGCTCAAACACCCAAACCGCTGCGTGTTCTACACAAGACCCGCAGTGCAGCCACCCGTACGTCTGCGCCTCCTCCCCCTCCGTTCTGCAGCGTGACCCGCTGCGGGTACAATCGGTCCTCCGACTCTTACTCACGCTTTTATATACTCTGACAGTACTGCCCAATCCGCCATTCCAGCCGACTCGCGCTACAGCGCTCGAAACCCCACCTGGTCCAAGGCCATGCTCGTCGACCTGCGCGACCTCATCTGTCGCACCTCAATGCGCGCCTCTGCGTACACTTCGGCCGCCCTGCCAATGAGCACGGGAGCTTCTGGATTTGACGCTTCGTGCGAAAGTTGCGAGAAGCGATGCGGGCGAGAGCGGAGAAGTGGGGACAGGAAGAGCTTCGCGGCGCGCTTCGCTGGGCGCGCTGCTTGTGAGAAAGCTTACATTGTCATCGTAGCTCCGCCCACCCCGTTGCAGAGCACTTCTGCGGGTTGACCTCGACCTCTCCCCCCGCCATCACGCTCGTCTCCCTCCGCCCTCTCCCTCGCATCTGCAGCTCCCGCACACTTGCCGAGACGCGCCCGCCAGGATGCTCGCGCGGTCACACGGCCCGCGGCTGGACCACAACCAGGAGAACCCGCACGCGCACCTCCATCACAAGACGCCCGCCCGCGCGGGCAAGCCCTCCGCTGCTGCTGGCCCCGCGCCGGTGACGGGCGGGAAGGGCGTGCTGCAGCAGACGGCCAAGGGCGGACGGGTCCTCGGCGCGAAGGACCGCAACGGCGGGAAGACGGGGCAGCAAGGTGCATCCCGAGCGAGGTGTTGAGCGAGGCGGTGCTGCCACTCTGCGCGGCGCGTGCGAGCCCGCCGAGGCTTGCAGCGCAGCGCTTGTAGGTAACCCAGTGGGTCCGAAGCTCGCAACTGACACCCACCCCGTCCGCAGATCCCTCCGCGCTCCTCTTCACCGGCAAGCCCGGCGCGTCCACCTCGCAGGCGCATGCAGGCCCATCCTGCGCGCCCCGCCCTGCACAGCAGCAGTTCAAGACCCCGCTGCCGAACAAGACCTTCCGGCCGCAGCAGGACCTGCGCACGCCGGCGACGGCGCTCCGCCCGCGGCATGCCCCGCCGCAGATGCTCGGCTCGCCGGACGTGTCGATGGAGGAGGATGTCGAGGAGCAGGCGCACGAGCCACAGGAGGAGGAGGACAGGGAGGTCGAGTATGCGGGGCCGAGCGCGCGTGACTATGGTGCGTCCTCGCCCTCTACCTCTCCTGCCCTCACGCGCAAGTCCCGCTCACCTTGACAATGGCACGCAGACGAGCCGTACATCCCCGATCACCCCGAGCCGGACTACAAGACGGCTGGCTTCGGCGCGGCGGTCAAGTCGATGCCGTTCGTCGCGATGGAGGATCCGGCGGATTGGGCGCGGGAGGATGCGCACGAGCGGAGCCTGTTCAAGGCGGAGCTGGACGGGGGAATGACGGAACACGCGGGTGCGTCTCCCCATCTTGTCGCCAGGCTCGGAGAACTACGCTGACTTCGCTCTCGCAGACCTCGCCTCGCTCGACTCGCCGCAACCGCTCTTCCCCGCGCCGAAACGCCGCGCTCCCCATGCCTCCAAGCCCGCCAACGCGCCCTCCGCAGCGTCGGCTGCGCTCTCCCGCAGCCGCGCGCCGTCCACGCTCGGCGGGTCAAGCAGCACTGCATCGACTCGCAAGCCCGCGCTGGGCGCCTCCACCGCCGCGCGCCGCCCCCTCGCTGCGAGCGGCACGCCCGCCTCGACCCGCCGCCCGGGCCTGGCGGCATCGTCGTCGATGCTGCGCGGCGGTGTACCCGCGCCCTCGCGCCTCGGCATGTCCTCTTCGAAGCCCGGCCTCTCCGCCCCGTCAAAGCCGCTCTCCACTGCCGCACCGCAGCGCAGGCCGCTCGCCTCGGCATCCTCCGCCTCCTCCTCGAGCGCTGCGGCGCGTCCGCGCCCACCGCCCCTCTCGCTCTCCCGCCCCGCCTCGTCCGCCTCCCTCCGCTCCGCCGCCTCGGGCTCAAGTGCGCTACCCTCCCCGGCGCAGCTCGCAGTGCAGCGCAAAGCCGCGGAGCAGGCCGCAGAGCGCGACCTCGGCATCTTTGGCGTTATCGACGACGCGGAGGGGGCCACGCTGGAGGGGATGGAGGACGCGGTCGGCGCGTTCAGGTTCGGCGACGAGGAGGGCGAGTTCAGGCTCGAGCTCGAACTTGCGCTGTGAGTGAGTGTGCGTGCGCGTGTCGCCGGCGCGGCTGGCCCGTCGCTGGTGTTCTCTCTGTGTAGATTTGCCGTCTCCCCCCTCGCACTCCGTAGTCCCCTCAGTCATGCCCCTCACCCCGTCCTCTTTCTTGTCCTTGTTAGCCGCAGCGCGTTGATTTGCTTGACGACTGCTTGCTCTCGCGAGAGGGTACGGGGCAGATCGAGGAGAGTGTGCGGCAGAGTTGCGAGACCCGAGCAGGATGAAGCTCTCGCCGCCTACTCCACGGTCCGCAGCTACCCCTTCCCGCACGCTTTCCGCCCCCGACACCACTTGCAGTACCTCGGGCCCGTCCTAAGCGTCGAGGCCGATCGTCGCTCCCTCATCGTCCCGCTTCTCCCGCTTCCATCGAACCGCCCGCTCCGCCCGCTCATTCTCCGCTCGCAACGCTCTGACTCCTCTCGCGTTCCTGCGCTGTTGAAGAGCGTGGTGGCCCTGTACGGGAAGCGGTTGCGAGGAGGGAGACCACAGAAGGTGAACGCGGGCTCTACTGGCGAGCGGACGAGTGGGACGCACTGAGCACCGGCGGGGTAGGCGCCGCTCTAGTGTAGCAGGTCTGATCTGGCCGTGGCAGGCGTTCGAGCTGCACCCACGCCGTGCTCGGCGCCTGACCAGCCGCTCGAGAGGCCGCTATACTCGCGCGGCGGGAAGTCGAGGCGCCCAGTCAGCGGAAAGGCGGCCTGAGGCTGGCAGGTACGCAGGCGATGGTGTAGCTCCCGTTCCACCTAGCGCGCTGGGACACTCGGTAGCTGTTGCGGCCGTCGGAGCCGGGAACTGATGAAGATGGATGAGGAGCAGCACAGCGGTAACATCGCGTGCGGCGGTGCTGCGAGCAATCGATGATGACGAGCAAAGAAGCTGGGAGGCAGGCAGCAGTCGGCAGGCTCAGCAGGAGGAGTCGAGAGAATCGTCGCTGTCGAACCCGCCTCGAGAAGGAGCAGCTTGTCCTCGTCGCGCACGCTGCCCTGCTGGCTGGAGCTGCGCCGCTGCGCTCCTACTCGTCGCATGTAGCCTTTGAGCTACTACAGGGGCGCCCCGCCGCTCCGTCAGGCGCGCACGCCTTCCTGCTCCTCGTCAGGCGCAACTCGCTCGCCGTCGCTCCTCCTAGCTCCATGGGACGGCGGGCGGTGCTCCAGACCGCAGAAAGATCAGCTGGCGTGCACTGGCTGCCTCTCAAACATGGAGCCTGGCGCGGGTCGGCCACTTGCTCTCGCGATGACGCTCGACGCGGGTCAAGGGCAAGTTTGGGTCGAGTGCTCGCTGCTGCCTTTCTCCCTCTCTACACGCACTGAGCTGCACAGAAACGAACATGTGCGTCCAGCCTCCTGCCGCTCGCCTTTCCCGCGCTCGAAACGCCTCAGCTGACCCTACTCGACCCGTGCAGGTCCGCCCCCGCCCCCACTGAGCACACCGCCCCGGCTACCACCACCGACGCCGCCGTCGAGACCACCCAGCGCCAGGACGCCGGCGCCGAGGCGACTGCGCCGCGCGCCGCTACCTCTGCCACCGACACCGCTCCCGCCAGCACGACGAGCGAGACGCGCGAGGGCGAGTCGCTCGGCTCGGAGCCGGAGGGCGGGTACCCCGAGCAGACGCACGCGGGTAAGCTGGGTTACGGCCCGCACGCGCCGAACGGCGGCGGGATCGCCGACCGCCTCAAGGCGAAGGAGGAGATCTTCAAGGGAAAGGTGAGCAGCGGCGACCTCCCCTCTTCACCCGACAACCCGCCTGAAAAGTGTTGCCAGCTATCGAGACTTTGGGACTGATCATCCGCCCCTGCCCACCCACAGCTGAAGCATGACGAGGCGCTCCTCCAGCAGGGTCGCGACCGCGAGTCCGGCGTCCTTGCCGAGCGCCGCCGCGCGTACGACGCCGAGCACGACAAGGGCGCGTTCGACAAGCCCGCCGACGGTGAGAAGCCCTAGACGCTTGCTCGAGAAGGGGTTCTGCGAAGGACGCGGTGATGGCGTCGACGAAGGCTGAGTGAGCCGTCTCGACGAAGGCAGCGTGCTGCGCCGTTTCCCTCGGCGCGCTCTGTACATACTGCTGTGCTTGTAATACCTCAACCGACTTCAATTCCCCCTCTCCGCTGCTTACGCGCTTCTGCTGGGTGTCCTCTCCCGCGACCGGCGTGTTGATTTCGCCTCCACCAGCGTTGACTTCGGCTCCGCTGCTTCCTTTCCGCTCCTTTCTCACGCCGCTCCTCTCCTTTCCGCAAGATGCCCATCCCGACGTTCACGCTCCTCGACGGCACCGGCATCCCAGCGCTCACCTCAGGCGCGGTGAGTCCCCCTTCCAAAGAACACGCCGGCGAATTATTCCGGCCCCACTTCATCGCCTTCGTACACGTCCAAAGCGCGTTCAGCTCGCTCAGGACGCTACGGCTGACGAGGTCGCATCTACAGGGCCACCCGCCGGAGAAGACCGCCGAGACGTCGGCGCTGCTGATCAAGGCGGGCGTGAGGGCGCTCGACACCGCGCAGGCTTACCTCGTGCGTCCTCTCTCCGATCTCATCCTGTTCGAACGCTGACGCAGCTCACAGACCGAGGAGGAGACTGGGAAAGGCGTGCGGATCGCGGAGGAGCGGTACGGCGTCCCGGCGGACGAGGTCTACCTCACGACGAAAGGTGCGTCGTCTTCATGTGCCGCCCCGTCTCGACGACTGCTGAACTCCCATTGACTCTATCCGCGCACAGTGTCTACCGAGAAGGGCGACCCCACGCTGCCGGGCATCGCGCTCGAAGACCTGCACGACGTTGTCCTCGAGCGCGTGCGCAAGCTCGGCCGGCAGCCGAACCTCCTCCTCGTGCACAACCCGTTCGTCCCGCCCAAGGGCAAGCTCGTCGAGTTCTGGAAGATCCTGGAGGAGATGAAGGACAAGGGCGAGATCACGGGCAGCTTGGGCGTCAGCAACTTCCGCCCGAAGGTGCGCCGTCCTCTTCCCGCTTCTCGCCCCTCTACCGCGCTCACCTCGTTCCTTCGCGACACAGGACTTCGCGGAGCTTCTGCCGCATGTCAAGTACCGCCCGTCGTTAACCAGATCGGTGAGCTCCCGCTCCCCTGTCCTCCTCCCTCACCTCGTCATTCCTTCGGCGTGCGCGCCTCATCGCCTACGTTTCGCACACCCTGTCCCACAAGCAAGCGCAACGTTGTCAACCCCATGCTGACGCCCGCATTGCCCTCCCCCATTCTTGCGCATTCCCAGAGTACCACCCCTACGTCCTCCAGCACCTCGAGCCGACCTCCTCCCGCTTATGGCCAAGCACGGCATCCTCGTCCAGGCGTACCGGCCTCTCACACCTCTCCTCCGCCACCCGACGGGCGGGCCGCTCAAGCCCGTCCTGGAGAAGATCGCCTCGCGCCTCTCCTCCGAGACGGGCGAGTCGGTCGACGCGGCGATGGCGCTCCTCGTCTGGATGCGCACGAAGGGCGTCATCTCCGTCACGGCGTCGATGAACGAGGACCGGATCAAGAAGCTTGCGCTCACGCAGGAGCTGCGCGACTTGACCCCGGAGGAGGTGGAAGAGGTGGACGCCGCGGGGCGCAAGATCCACTTCCGAGCTTGCGTGCGTTCGTGTCGCGTTCTCAGCGAGTTGACAGCGCGTACTAACGGCTACACGCGCGCAGATGGAGCACATGACGGTCGACTACCCCGAGCCGGACCTCCCCTCCGACCTTTGAGGCGACTTGGTGCAGGGCTGTACCTTCCCTCGTCGTGCACCTCTCGTTCAGCTCCCTATCAGCCTGCGCTCCAGTGTAAGAAGCCTTCCCGCAATGTCGTCGTTGTCCTGCGCTCCTCCCGTCCCGTTGAGAAGGCCGTCGCGCGTCTGCAGCGCCGCTGCGGATGCTCTGGCTGGACTTGGCTGGAATGCTTGGAGAGACTTCGTGACTGCGCCTGTTGCACTGCTCGAGCTCGACGACGCTCCACCGCCAGACCTCATCCAGGGTGCGCTTGTCCGTGGAGAAAAGCCAACATTTCTCGCTCGAGCATCTTTGTCACTCTGGCTTCGCTGACAAGTACAGCGTAGATTTGCACTGCTGCACGGCTCTACACACCCGCTCGTATGCGTCGGCCTAAGTTTACCTCGTCATCAGCACGCGCTGCTCTCGCTCCTCCTCCTCCTCACCCGCTCGCGGCACTAACAGCATGGCAGTTCCCTCTATCAAGCTCAACGACGGCACCTCGATCCCCCTCATCGGCTGGGGCAACGTACGTCCCGTTTCTGCTCGCTCGCCTCCACCCCACCTCCCGCTCAAGTCGGGGTATTCTCGCGCGGCGCACTCGCTCCGTGCGATGAGGCAATGCTACTAGCAGTGACTGGGAGTGGTCTGACTCTGCCTCGGGCGCACGCTGACCCTCCTTCATGCGCGCAGGGTAGCGGCGAGTCTCGCAACCTGGCGTTCGAGGCGGGACAGATCGCGGTCAAGGCGGGCCTGCGCCACATGTGCGTGTTGTCCAGGCCTTCTTATGACCGCGGAGCGCAGCGAGCTGACTTGCCCCGGCCTCGCACCGCACAGTGACACCGCACAGGGATACGAGGTACGTCCTTCGTCCCGAGGCTGCACCTCCGCCGTCCTCAGGCTGACGATTGTTCCCCCGGCACGCGCAGAACGAGAAGGAGGCCGGCGAGTCGCTCGCGAAGGCGGAGAAGGACAACGGCATCTCGCCCAACTCCGTCTACCTCACCACCAAGCGTGCGTCGCTCGTCCCTGCACCTCGCTTGACGAGCACCTGCTGACGCACATCTTACTCGCAGTCTCGACCGAGAAGGGCGACCCGACCGCCAAGGGCATCGAGCTCGAGGATGTTCGCCAGTCCGTCCTCGACTCGATCTCGCGCCTCGGCCGCCAGCCCAACCTCGTCCTCATCCACAACCCGTTCGTTGCGCCCAAAGGCAAGCTCGTCGAGTTCTGGCGGATTCTCGAGGACATGAAGGAGAAGGGCGAGCTCACCGCAAGCCTCGGCGTGAGCAACTTCCGGCCGCAGGTGCGCTTCTTGCTCTCCCTCGTTGCCCTGACTACACGCGCAACTCACACCTCACTCGCATGGCAGGACTTCGATGAGCTCCTCCAGCAGTGCAAGATCAAGCCCGTTGTGAACCAGATCGGTGAGCCCGCCTCTCCTCGTTTTCTCCCGCCTGCGGTCCATACACAACCTTCTACCCTCGATTTCCGTCCTTCTCGCTTGTTTCCGCGCCGTGCCTCAAACGTCGGCTGACCTCCGCTCCTCGCTCTCGCGCAACTCGCAGAGTACCACCCCTACGTCCTCACTCACCTCCAGCCCGTCCTCGACATCATGGCCAAGCACGACATCGCTGTCGAGTCGTATGGCCCGCTCTCCCCCTCCTCCGTCACCCGACCGGCGGCCCGATCAAGCCCGTCCTCGAGCGCATCGCTACGCGCCTCTCGAAGGAGACGGGCAAGGAGGTCGACGCGCGCTTGCGCTCCTCCTGTGGACGCGCGCGAAGGGTGTCGTCGCGGTCACGACGTCGAGCAAGGAGGAGCGCATCAAGAAGCTTGCGCTCACGCAGGAGCTACCGGACCTCACCAAGGAGGAGGTCGACGAGATCGAGCAGCTCGGCCGCAAGATCCACTTCCGCGCATACGTGCGTACCGCAGCTCCTTCTCCACCGCAGTGTGCGAGTACTGACCGGGCTGTGCGCGCAGGATGAGCACATGAGCGTCGACTTCCCGGCGCCCGACCTTCCCAAGGACCTCTGAGCGCGCCCTCGCCGCAACGGTTGCGTCGCATCTCGTGGGGACGCAGCGCACGATCACATAGAAGCAGTGAAATCAGGCTGTGCCCTGGATAAGCAGCGGTCCGCTCATCGCGGTCACGTGAAAGTCCCTTTCCTCGCTTGCGCGCCAAGCTCGTCGTTCCATGCTGTTGTCGCCGTACCTCACCGACCCGTCGCGGAACTCGTGCAATGTGGCTCCCTGGGTGGGCGTCCTCGGTGCTTGGTGCTCTTCGCCGTTCCCGCTCAGGGCGGCCGCGGTTGAGAACCCCGCGGCTTCCTCCCTCGCGCTCCGCAGATGAGGGGTGCCCAGCGGCTGCTCCCCTGGAGCTCCCGCGGCTGACATGCACCCTTGTTCGCATGAGGGCAGTGGACCGGCTGTACGGCTGCGGCACTTCTCCGCCCTACAAGCCGCGCTGCCACCACCGCACGCCGCCGACAAAGGACGACCATCTTGGTCGAGCTACCGCGGCAGGAGCTATTCTCGTAAGGTCTGAATGTCCGAATGCAGTTGTCCGGCATCAGCCAGGAGCGGGAAGCGTTCAGCGGGCGAGAGACCGCCTCCGAAGCGACCGTCCAGCCATCTCGTCCTGCGGGCGATCCACCCCCCTCCGCACGTGCCCGACCTTCCTCCACCCACCGGCGCGCCATGTAGAGCTCTCCGAGCGTGAGCGCGAGCGATTGGCGAGTGAGGATCCGCCGAAGAATGGTGCCGCGGTTGCACGCCCGGACGACGCTTTCGGAAGGCGATGGCGGGCGTCGAAGAGCGGGCAGCGCCCGGCGTTCCTGCACGCTGGATGATCGGGTTGCATTGGCATGACTCTCGAGGCGAATGCTGTTTCAGCGGCGTCAGCCTGAACAGGAGGAGGAGGGCAAATGAGCCCACGAGGAGGAGGCCGACGCACTCGACGCCCCAGTCGAGAAGGCAACGCTCTGCACTGCTCACCTCGCCTGCGCACGCTGCTCCGCGTGTGGCGGCGTGCGTCGAGGGAGCTGTTCTAGAAGAGCTGTTCTATGGTCCATCGCATTCCCTCGCGCTGTTCTAGCGAGCCGGATGCCAACCTTGAAGCCGTCTTGGGCAAAGTCGCTGTCGCCATGCTCGATTGTCTGGAGCCGCAACCGGCCTGCTCTATCAGGCGATGGAGCCGGCGCCGGAGAGCGATTATAAAGCACCTTCCGCGAAGAGCAGCGCGGAGGAGGTGCCTCGACACTCGGCCGTTCTCATCTCTCCGAACGCGGCAGGCGATTCCCCTCGCCCTCCTCTTCCGGATGTCAGTCATGCCCTCGCCTGCTGGGAGCACGGCGAGTGCTCTCGATGGCCATGTGTAGGGCCGACCCGCTCGTCCGACGCCGCAGCCCCTTGTTCGAAGTCCGTCAGGTCCCTCGCGGCGCTCGCTTCCTCTCTTCTCTTTCCCACCGCCCGTGGTCTTCCTGCTCCTCCCACCCAGCTCTTCTCCTTTCGCCCCCGTTCGCAAGCCGGCCTTGCAGAACGACGACTCGCTTGTGAAGCTCGAAGCCAGGACTGCTCAGCTCGCGCGCCTTCTTCGCCCCTCGACTCCCCCTTCCCCTCCCCTTTGCGCATAGGACGACTGGTTCGCCATGCCTTCTACCACCTCGATCCTCGCGACGGCTGCCGCCGTCGCAGGCCTTGCGACCCAGGTTGCGGGCCACATGTCCATCTGGTGCGCCCCTCTCCCTCCACCATCGAGCCGGCTCGTCAGCGCTGACGTCCTATCGTCCTCCGCAGGCACCCATCGATGTACGGCGTCGGCCCCAACTGGGAGTACACCGCCGGCCCGCCTACCGACCCTATCGGGTGCGTTCTCCCTCTTCTTACCTGCGCTCGTCAACGACGGGCTCACCCTTCGTTCGCCCGCAGGCCTTACTTTTACTTCGACGACTGGTGGTTCCGCGGTCCCGCATACCGCAACCTACCGCCCGTCAACGGCGACGTGATGAACCTTCCCGCCGGCGGCAGCATCACCCTCGAGATTGCTTGTGAGTCTTCTCGCCTTCCGCAGCCGTCGCTCCAGCTCACGCTTTGCACTCTCGCAGGCCACTACGCATGGACCTCGTACGGCTATGCGACGACTGAGCCTGGCAGCGAGCTCGACGCCTGCCCTGGCGACAACGCTGGTCCGTACCACGTACGTTCTTCGCTCCTTCCGCCGTCGACCGCTTCTGACGGTCCCGCACGAGCAGTCTGGCGACCCGAACTCGAAGGAGATCGACTACAACCTGCTCTCCGGCTGCGCTCTCGGCATCGCGGACGTTGACAACATCAACGACGTGACGATGGACAACCTCGCGATTTTCTCGGTTCAGCATGACTGCGTCAAGCAGAAGCTCACCTCGTTCGAGATCCCCGCCAAGATGCCCGCGTGCACGGGCGAGAAGTGCATCTGCGCGTGGTTCTGGCTCGCGAACAACGTCCGTCCCCTCCTCCCGTCCTCCCCTCCTCCCCTCGACTCTCCCTGACGCTTCTCTTCTTCTGCAGGGCACTGGCAACTACTACCAGACGGCGTTCGATTGTTCTGTCTCCAACTCGCCAGCCGACGCAACCCCAATTGCGCCGCCACAAGACCCGGTATTCTGCAAGAACAACCCCTCGTCGTGCACGACCGGCTCGAAGCGCCCGATCTACGCCTACAACTTCCCGTCGAACGTGCCTTGGATCAGCAACTACGACCGCGCCGGCTACCACGCCTCGTGGTCGTTCGGCACGAACGGCGCGCAGAACGACATCTTCATGCCGGCGGGCTACGACAAGACGGCCTACGCTGCGTCGATGAACAAGACCATCACGATCGAGCCGACGTGGCCGACGCCTACGGGCGCGGACGGCGCCGAGGACCTCGCCATGTCGGCGCGCGCGAGCGCTTCGACGACCTCGTTCGGTCAGGGCGCGTATTCCGCCATCGACGGCGTCGTCGGCGGCTACGTCGAGGACGGCTCGGGCTACCCGTCGCTCGAGTGGTCCTCGGACCATGAGGGCGTTGGCGCATGGCTCAACCTCGCTTGGTCGTCGCCGATCACGTTCAACCAGATCCAGCTCTTCGACCGCCCCAACCTCGACGACCAAATCACTTCGGGCAACATCACCTTCTCGGACGGCTCGAGCATCGCGTTCGGTGCACTCCCGAACGATGCGACGACGCCGCTCTACCTCAACTTCGCGACGCCCATCACCGCCTCGAGCCTCCGCCTCACCGTCACCGGCGCCAGCGCGTCGACGTCGAACATCGGTCTCAGCGAGATTGAGATCTACAGCGTCTCGAGCGCCGGCTTCACCTCGACCGTCTCGGTCGTCAACGCGCCGGTCGCCTCGTCCGCATTCTCGGCCATCCCGTCGTCCACCGCCGTCTCCTCGACCGCAGTCTCGTCCTCCGCTGTTCCCTCGTCGACTGAGGTGTCGTCGTCGGTCGTCTCCTCCACCGCCATCGAGTCCTCGGCCCTCCCGACCTCGACCGTCGTCTCGACGAGCGACGTTGCGTCGAGCGCCGTCTCGTCCGCCGCTGCGTCGTCGACCGTCGTCTCTACGTCGAACGTTGCCTCGTCGTCGGTCGTGTCCTCGGCCGCCTCGTCCTCGGCCGCTGCGTCCTCGGAGGTCGTCACCTCATCGGTCGCTGCTACCTCGACGGAGGCTGCGGCCACCTCGACGCCGGCTTCGAGCAGCAGCTCTTCCTCGATCGCGACGACCTCCTCGGCGGCGACCACCTCGGTTGCGCCGGCTACGTTGTCCACCACCTCGGTTGCGCCTACCACGTCGAGCTCGTCGGTCGCGCCGTCCTCGTCGAGCAGCAGCCCGTCTGCGGTTGCCTCGTCCTCGTCCAGCTCGTCTGTTGCTCCTACGACGACCTCGCAGTCGACCACGACGACGCAGGCGCCGACGACGACTTCCCGCACGACGACTACCACGACGTGAGCTTCCCGCTCCCCTTCTCGATCTCCAGCTCCCAGCTGACCCTCTTCTCCTCCTCTCAGCACGACGACTACCCCTCGTCCCACGACGACGACCACCACCAGGACGACGACGACTACGACGTCGACTACCCCGACGGCGACCAACGTCGCTCTCCGTGCGACTGCGACCGGCTCGAGCCAGCAGACGAACTCGCCCTACTCGGCTGCGATCGACGGCCACATCGGCGGCGCTTTCAACAAGCGCGCCACGACTGTCAACGCGGGCTACGAGTGGTCGTCGAAGGCGCAGCGCGACGGCGCTTGGCTCACGCTCAAGTGGGCGTCGAGTGTCACGTTCAACCAGGTCGTCCTCTACGTGCGTCCACCTCAGCCCTTGCTCGCTCGAGCCTCTCGCTGACTTCCCCTCACTCCCTCACAGGACCGCCCGAACCTCCAGGACCAGATCCTCGCCGGCAATATCACCTTCTCGGACGGCTCGCGCGTCGACGTCGGTCAGCTGAACAACGACGGCACGGCGACGACGCTCAACCTCGGCAAGACGGTGACGGCGACGTCCCTCACCTTCTACGTCTCGAAGGTCTCCTCCACGACCACCAACGCCGGTCTCTCGGAGATCCAGCTTTTCCTCGCCGACGCGAGCAAGTTCACCTCGGTCGTCGTCCCCACTGCGGTCCCGTCGCCTACGCCCTCGTCCACCACGTCGACGAAGACGACTACGACTTCCAAGGCGACCAGCACGACGACGAAGCAGATCTGGTGCGTCTCTTTCCCCTTCTCTACCTCTCGTTCCTCACTGACCCCCCTCCCCCCTTCTCAGGTACCTCGCCGAGCCCACCACCAAGACGACGACCAAGGTGACCACGACGACGGCCAAGCCGACGACGACCACCAAGGTTGTCCGCTTGCCCTGGGCCGAGGTGACCTCGCTCGCACGCGCGATCCTCGCCAACCCCAAGTTTAACAATGGCAAGCGCGACGAGGTCGTTCCGACTGCGCCGCCGGCGCCGCGGCACATGCGCGACTTCCGTCGTGCGTGAGCGTAACGCCGGGCGTGTGGATGATCCCCCCGGTTTGTAGCATAGCTCGTCTCTCGCTCCCTCTCTCCTCCTCGTTGTAGCATAACGCCGCATTTGATGCAGACACCGCACACTCGTTAGATCCCCCTCATCAGTCCCCCTTACGTCTTCCCTAGCCTACGCCCCCTAGTTCGCTGCACTGCACATTCGTCCTCTCCCACCTCGCGTCCGCTCCTGCTGGTGAGCAACTCGATGTCTGAACAGCTCACTCACACTTCGCCGTGCGCTTCACACTCACTCGGATCAGCTACGGAGCACAGCGAAACATCGCGATGCGCCAGCGCCTGTACAGTCCGCCTCTCCCACCAGCCTTCTCCTCCATCCGCCGTCTCCTCCTCCTTCCCTTCCGCCGCCGAAGCTCACGCCCCAATCTCCGCCTCGAGCATCTGTGCGTAGTACTCTCCCGCAACGACGGGCTCGTACTTGGCCTTGCCCGAGGGACCTTCGAGACCTGGGATACACGAGATGAGCGCGTCGGGGTTGGGCTGCGTGCGGGTTGCGAGTTGCGGGTAGCGCAGCGGGCGAGGAGCGAGGCGGGTGTGCGATATGGGAGGTCAGCACCATGCACAGCAGGAGCGGAAAGAGGGAAGCGCACGTTGCAGAAGTAGGCGACGCTCCGCCGCGTCTTAGTGAGCGCGTTCGGGTCCTCGCCCTCTTTCAGCACGGGGAGCACCGCGCGGTGGATCGTCGACTTGAGCGCGTCATTCGACCACCGCGCGAGGATGTCGCCGCTGAGGGCGGGGCGGGGAGTGGGTCAGCCGGGCGGCGAAGCAGGGGAGGGAGGCGCAGGGCGCACAAGTTGATGATGAAGGTGCCGGGCCTGGGCACAACGGGATGAACTCACCGCTCGGCGCCTCGATCTCGAGCCCGCCGGTGTCGTCCTGGAACTGCGGGCGTGGTCGAGCAGAAGGTTAAGCGGGGCGAGGCAGGTCGAGCAGCAGAGCAGCGACGCACGAGGATCGTCGTCGTGCCAAAGTCGGTGTGCGCTCCGATGCGGTTGTTCGACCCGAGCGCGGCACAGACGGGTAGTGCAGGAGTCGGAGGCAGTGGTTCCGACCGTTGATCTGCGGGACGAAGAAGTCCGGCGGGAGGTCGAGCGAGATGGCGAGGAGGGACATGAGGCGGAGATGCAGCTGGTCGAGGAGGATGTGAAAGCGGTTCATCGTCTGCGGGCGGGCGAGCGGGCGGGTCAGTGTGGAGCGTGATGCGCCGGGTCGAGCGGCGGGAGACGCACCGCCTTGAAGCCCGGATGTCCTCCTCGTTCGGCCAATGCTCCGGGTACTGCGGGTCGATGTCGTTCCCGATCTCGAACGTCTCCCTGCGCGCCGGCGGCTGTCAGCATCCCGGCGCTTGGGGAAGGGGAGCAGGAGAACAAGGGGACCTACTTCTGGTCCTTCATCGCCTCGCGCTCCGCCTCGATCTGGTCCGGGTTCTTGCTCAGGCTCGCCTGCTCGCGCCCAAAGCTCAGGTACCCGCGGTTCGCCTTGCTGCTGGTGTATGCGAGCGCGTCCTTCTTCTCGAGCGGGAGGGCGAAGAACCGCTCGTTCTGCGCGCGGGAGTCTCAACCGGTCAGCCCCGCACGTGGTGCACTGCGGATCGCATTCAGGAGTGCAGCGAAAGAGAAAGGCCCGACGCACATACGCAAACACCTCGTCGACCAGCTCCTGCGGCACGAGCGCCTCGTACCCCGTGACGTAGAAGAATCCGACCTCGCCGGCAAGCTTGACGAACGCATCGGCAAGTGCACGGTCCTCCCCGGGCGTGGACGCGCCGGAGAGGAAGCGCGAGATGTCGAGCGTGTTGAGCGAGTCGGGCATGTTGGAGGGTGACGGTGGGGCACAGGGGAGGTGGCGGGAGGGTGTCGGCGTAAAGAAGAGCTCGCTGGGGCTACTCAGCGCAGGAGCACGTGTCCAGAGCGGGTGTAGCGAGAGGGAGAGCCGCGAGAAGGAGCGGGAGCTGATGAGGCCGAAGAAAGGGAGCTGAGCGCCGAGCGGCGAATCCTGGGGCAGGTTCGAGCAGACGTGCGAGCTCGCTTGCGTGAAGCTTATAGCGCGCCCGATGCGAGAGGAAGAGCGAGGGCGAAGGACTCCCGAGGGACGAGGTGAGGGACGTCGACGAGGGCAACATGGCATTCACGGCGCGCGAGACCTAACATAGGAGACAGATGCGACAGAACTAGGGTGCTAGTGCGAGAAAGAACGAAGGAAGAAGGGGGAGGGGAAGGGGCTACTCGACGATCCCGAAGAACCGCTGCTGGAACTGGACCACCTCCTTCGCGAGCGCGTCCATCAGCGCTGCGCTCCGCGCTCGGCGCGGACGAGAGCTCGACACCGCCTCTTGCAGCGGTGCTCGCGCCTGGCAGGGGCGGCAGCGCACCGAGCGCGAGGTCGGGCAGTGCCGCCGCAGAGGTCGATGCATGGGGACGGGCGTCGTCCCCCCGACGCCACGCGGGTGGCCCACAACGCTCGACGCACGGCTGCCTCCCACGGCCGACCCCTCGCCCGAGCCTGCGCCGGACGATGAGGACGTCCCCTCCGCCGCGCGGCGGACCTGGTCGCGCTCGCGCGCCTCGCGGATCCGCGCGTTGACATCGCGGAGGACGTCCCACCTGCGTTCGCGCTCGCTCATCTCGAGCTGGACCTTGGTGACAAAGTCGAGGACGGTGCGCGCGCGCTTGCGCATCTCGGGCATGGTGACCCGCTTGCCCGGGAAGCGGACCTTCGTTGACGGCTCGGCGACGGAGGGAAGGGACGGGTCGACCGCGGAGGTGACGACGAGCGGCTGCGGCGACTGCGACGGGAGGAGGTACGCGAGGTGCTTGAGGTGCTCGGGCATGCCCCAGCCGAACGTCGTTGTCACCGCGTTGCTCCCGCTCGCGCCGAACGCCGCAGCGCCCTTACCATTCGGCTCGGGCACAGACGAGGCGGCAGCGTGCGAGCGCTTGACAGGCGATTTCGGCGCGCGCGTCGGCGCGGGTTGCCCGTTCTTTGGCCGGTAGGTGTACTGGTTCGGGTGCTTGGCGCGCGCGCCGCCGTGGTGCTGGACAGGTGAGGGTTGCGGGGAGGGTGACCGTGCTGTGGGCGAAGTGACCTGGGTGAGTAAGGGGAACGCGCGGTCAGAAGGACGGGAACGCACCTTCGGGCTCGACGACCGGCTCCTCCTGCATCGCCGCCTCGACGCTCAGCTCCGTCTTCTGGCTCTCCTCCACTCCCTCCTCCTTCCGCTCCCCCTCGTCCATCTCCTCCGGGCTCAACTTTCCTCTTCCCCGGCGGGCCCACCTCTCCTCCCCTCCTTGCCCTCCTCGCGCTCGCCATCAAGCACAACGGCGGGCTCGCCCCCTTCCTCCTCCACAATCGCGACTATGGGCTCGCCCTCCGCGCCCTCGAGCTTCGGCTCGACGTCCGCCGCGTCCTGCGGCGCGGGCGAGTCCGCCTCGGGGTTCGAGTTCGAGTGCGAGCGGCGCCCGCGGGGTGGGGCGGATTTGCTGCGCGTGGGAGGGTGTGTCAGCGTCTGCCCCGACCTCACGTGCGAGCCGACCCGCGCGGGCCGACCCCGCGACGGACAGGTGAGGATAGCGAGACGGAGAACGCACCCCTTTGCGCCCCTCTTCGCGCCCGCCCCCGCGCCGCCCTTCTTCGCGCCCTTGGCGCTCCCGCCCGCCTTCTTCTTCCCCCTCCCCGGTCCAACAATCACCTCCTCGACGACCTCGTCTTCGCTCTCCCCGCCACTCTCGCTCTCGCTCCCTCCCCGGCTCTTCTCCAGCCTAGCGCGCATCGCCGCGCTCCCCGGCCCCAGGATGCTCAGCGCGATCGCATCGTCGTACGCCGCGTCGCGGCTGTTCATCGTGCTCCGCTTCTTGGGCTCGCCGCCCGGCCCGGTGGCGGCACCGCCCGCGGCATGGTCGAGGAAGGCGTGCACGAGGGCCGCGTCGGCCGATTCGCGCGGCTTGTTGTGCGCGTGGGTGTGCGCGGGCGCGGGCGCGTGCGAGGAGGGGGGGGCGGCATGCTTCGACGAGCTGGAGAGGCCGGCGGAGGGGGAGCGTCCGCGCGCGGGCGCGGAGGACTTGCGGTTCACTTTGCGGAGGAGGCTGCGGGCGAAAGGGGCGGGTCAGCTCCGGTACTTGAACGGAAGGAAGGAAAGGAAGGGGGCGCACCCGCCGGGCCCGTGCAGGTTGGGCTTGCACAGCTCGCAGAAATAGCGGTTTGGGCATTCCTGCGTGCCGTTTGCGCGTCAGCTTACCTGTCCGTTAAGATGGAGCCGCGCGCCACGGCGGACGAGCCGCAGCATGACAGAGGGGACGCACCTTCTCGTCCCAGAGCCCGACGCAGGGGCCGTGCTGCCAGCACTTGCACGTGTCGCATTGGATCATCAGACCCGACGCCATCTCCTCGTCTGCAGGTGTGAGTAGTGTGGTCAGCCAGCCGCCATCCATGAGCAGCTCCCGCTCTTGAGCGGGGGCAGAGGGAAGCATGCGCGACTCACTATCCTCGCCGCAGACGCAGCGTGTGACGCCGCCGTCGCCCTCCTCGCCATCGTCGTCGTCATCCTCGTCCTGTGCGCCGTCCCCCTCCTGCGCCTCGAGCATGTCCTCCTCGGCGAGTTCCGCCCCGACGCCCAGCTCGTCCTCGCGGAGGCTCTTCTTGCCACTCGCGCTGCGCTTGGCACGCTTGCTCCCCGTGCCGCCAAAGTCATCGTCTGCGAGCGCGGCTGACGCGGAGCGCTTGCCTGCACCGCCGGAGGCGGACTTGGAGGACCCGCCGCCGGTGGAGACGGGTTTCGCGGAGGAGCCCTTCTTTGAGGCGGACGAGCCCGAGTTGGTGCGGTGTGCGCCCTTCTTGTTGCTCGAGCTTGTGGGCGGGCTCATGGCGGTGGTTGAGAGGGAGGCGGGGCGAGTGAATGCGGTGAGGGAAGCGGGGCGGGGAGAGGGCGAGGTGCGAGGATGGGACGTGGCGGGTTGGGCGAGCTGGAGGGCCGGTATTGAGTTCTTGTGAGTACTGCTGAGCTAGTCTCGCGCTTCTCCCTGCGGTGTGGAGGGCGGGAGGGCGGCAGAGAGCGGAGAGGCGAGGACGAGCCGAGGGCGGCTCCTCGCGGCGTGGGGCAAGTTGGAGGGTGCGCCGGCGGGAGTGACGGGCGTGCTGAAGTGTACTGGGGTGAGTCCGTCCTGCACAGAGCTGCGGGAGCGGAGGGGCGAGCGCGGGGAGGGGCAAGCCGCGCACCGCCCGGTCGCCCTCACTCCGCCAACTCGCCCGCTCGCTTGGGTGGCCTGGGTCTACCTCTGCCGCACTCAGAGCTCCTGATTGAGTACAGCCAGCGCTCCGCGACTTGTCCCGAGCGACGTCGTCCTTCCCTCGTCCTGCTCCCGCCTCTTCATCTCCCTCGCCCCGCCTGCCGTCCCCGCGACACACAGGACCGCGGACGCACATGCGAAGTAACGTAACTGAGGATACAGCTCTGCACGCCCGCCCCCTAGCTCGCCCGCTGGTCTCCTCGCTATTCCCCTCCTCGCCCTCACCGTCTTGCCCAAGCTGACATGCTCGCGACCCCGTCCGCTCGACGCGGAGCATCGGACCGCCACGCGCTAGCACATGCTGCTCTCTGTACAGAGCGTCGCGCGCAGCACTGTCGCTGGCTTGCCTGCCGCTGCTCTCTCCCCCGCCGGGACGCCCGCCAGCCCACCGCAATGCTGGCCGTGTGGCTTCCTTCGCTGGACAGGGTACACGTGCCTGTCAGACTACTCTGCTTCCCCGCCTTTGGTCAGCCCTTACCGGGAACACGAGGAGTGCGCGCTGCGCAACACGACGAGACGCCCCGAGCCGGCCTTCCCAACCTCGCTTTCCTCGCGCGCACGACCGCAGAGTCCGAAGCACTGCATTACCTATCAACACCCTTTTGCGCGCGAGCCTACCAATCGCGTCCTCCCCTCCTCGGCCCCTGCCCCGACCCTCAGACCTCGATCTTCTCAATCCGCTCCTCCTCGCCCTTCTCGCCCTTGTCGCTCCTCCCCACCGCCGAGGACGACCCGTGCGAGAGGTCCGCGAACTGGTCCACCTCGGTCGAGGCGAACTTGCGCGCCGAGACCTTGTTGTGGAACAGGACGTCGAGCTCGCCTGTGCGTGGGTCGGGGGCGGAGGGGTCGGGCGGATACGCTCCTTCTGCCTCCTCCGGCCATCTGTGGGCTCTCGCGCTCCGGCTCAGGCGGTCGTGCACTCCCGCGCTCCTCCGCTCGCTGCGAATGTCCGCCTGCGGCTTGCCTCCTTGCTCTGACCCGTAGCAATGCAGTGGCGCATGGGTCGCTCTCGCGGGCCGGGCTCGCAGCTCACGAGGAAATGCGCAAGACAGCCATCTCGTCCTCGATTCCGCGTGGTCAGGAAGTTTCTCTCTGACCAGCGAATCCGTTAGCGGAAGGGGAGGCTATTCTGGGCATTTCTGCGGGTGTCGGTGCTTCAAGACGGAGGCAGTGGCAGTGAGCATACGGAGCGGTGAGTGCTGTGAGTGCGTCGTTCGGGCGGAGCGTCGCTCGCTCCTCCCCGCTGTCTCCCTCGGGCTACGAAGCCCTCCAGGATGCCTCTCTTCGGCCGCTCGCAACCCGCACGCGCCGCCCAGCACCCCGCGCTCGAGAACCCCGCGCCCGTCTTCGTGCACGGCGACGGTCCCCGCACGTCGAGCGCAACGGCCGCAACGGCGGCCAACTCGCCCCAGATGCAGCAGCACGGCGTCAGCGGGAATGCTCCCGCCGTCGGGAACCAGAGCGCGGACGGCAGGGCGTGGGTGTACCAGCGCCCGAAGCTCGACGAGTGGGTGAGATGTTCTGGGTGGATTTGCGTGCGTTCCCGCGCATCCTTTCCCGTTAGTCAGCTGAGGATCGCAACCCATAGTCATGATGGCGGCGCTCGGCGCGGTCGGGCTGGACGTCTACGGGCGTAAATCTACCTGCGCCTCTTACTGCAGCTACCCTTACCCTCCGCCTCGTCTTCACCCCAGCACGCATCCTCCTCGTCCGCCCCCTCTGACGGCTCGCGCTTCGAGAGCGGCTCGACCGAGCGCAGCGCGCCGCACCTCGGCGCGTGACCGTACCGCACGGCGTCCCAGTCCACAGCATCATGCGGCAGCCGGCGGAACCAATCGCGCCAGAAGCACACGAACGAGTGGCGGTATCCTGCAAGGGGGAAGGATGACGGAGTGCGAGAGCAGGGTAGAAAGAGCGGGAGATGCAATCGTGTGGTCAGTTGGGGGAGAAGAGGGGCCAGAGGGGGGCAGGACGGTAGACGAGCGACTTGAGAAGGCTCACCGTCGAACGGTCCAACCGCGTGCTGGACGAGTGCAGAACGGATGAGACAAGCCGAGTGCGCGCGGTAGTCGAGTCGCAGGCCGAGCTGGGTGAGCTCGAGTCTGCCGCCGTAGAAGTCGCCGAGAGGGAACATCACCGCAAGACCCTCCTTGTCATCCGACGTATCGACGTGCGCCTGCGAGCGTAAGTTGTGGACGAGCGCGATGCCCTGCCAGAGGAAGAACCCCGCGTTCTATGGAGGAAGCGTCAGCAAGCGCGAAGACGCGGGGAAGGGAGAAACAGCGCACCATGATCCGGTCGAACACCGTCCCCTTGATCTTGACCTCGTACTCCTGCTTGATCTTGGAGTACCACACGTTGTCCGCCGCCCAGGCGAGCTTCGCGGCGAGCTCGAAGGCGGGGAAGAGCATGGTCGGGAGCGCTGCGAGGCCGCCAAACAGGCTGCTGGTGCGGATGAGGTCCTTCGAGATGCCGACTTCTGCGGGGTTCCAGTGCCCTCTACGCGAGCGGATCAGCGCGCTTCCCGCTCAATAGAGGGTGGGCGAGGAAACGGGACTCGCTGTTTCTGCCAGTAGCATAGATGGTCGACCCCCTCGTTTGGCTCGAGGTCAGCGCGAACGAGCCCATGTCGCTTCTTCAAGTCGGCTTCGCCAGGCTTGTTGCAGCCATGCATCTGTTCAAGGGAAGGAAGGGTGAGTACACGGCGAAAGGACGGAGTGAACGAGCCAGCGCACGTCTACATGCCTCCTCAGCCCGTGCGCCATCGCGCTCTGCACCGCCCGTCCCAGCCGCCGTGACCGCATCGCCCTCGTCCAGACATGCCGCACGTTCCATACGAGCGGCCACCCGTCAGACGTGACGACGACAACGTCCCCGCGCAAGTCAATCCACGTGCCGCGCACGGCGTGCACGTCGAGCGCCTGGAAGCGCGGGTTCTCGATCTGAGCGCGCGAGTGCACGATCCGGACGACGGTGAGCCCGTCCGAGAGGCGCGTGCGGGGCTTCTCGCCCGTGTCGGAGGTGATGTTGCCCGTCACGTCGACGGAGATGCGCCGAATGGCGCGGGACGGATCGAGCATGAGCGCGAACGCTCGCGAGGTGACGTCGCGCATGAAGACGGGCGAGTGTGCGAACGGGTAGGTGGAGGAGGACGGGTGGGGAAGGAGGGAAGAGGGCGAGGAGGCGGAGATGCCCGAGCCGAGTTGCGGGGCAATGGTTGCACGAACGGTGATGGCTGCATATACACAGAAGATGAAGTGAGCGAGGGAGCGCGAAGATGAGAGAGCCTGGAAGCGCACCGGTAGAGGTCGATGCGCCGTAAAACAGACCGCCCCCGCCGGCAAAGTAGCCGCTCGAGTGCAGCCGCGGGAGCACAGGCGTGACCTGCCGAAAGAACGCAGCAGACTGCGTGTACGCGTCTGCGGAGGAGGCGGTGAAGAGCTGCACGAACGAGGGTGTCAACGCGAGGGACAAACGGCGGCGGAATAGGCACGCACGTTGCGAACAACGTCGCTCGACTCGCCCGTCGCGCCGGCTCGACCGCCCAGAGCATCGTGCTGGTAGGGGTTCGCGTGTTAGCTGGCGAGCGGGTGCTGAGCGAGGGGCAGGAACGCACCTCGTCCTCGTCCGCCTCTGTGATCCCACCACCGCCCCGGATCGGGTCCGCCCGCCTCCGCCCCCTCCCCAGCCCGGCCAACCCCCCCCTCCAAGCCAAGGCGCTGCACGCCCTCCCTCAGCACGCTCAGTGCGCGCGCGACCTCCTCGTCGCTGTCGAGCTCGTCGACGTCCGTCTGTTGCAACTGCTCCGAGTCCGTGCCCGCAGGCGAGCCTTCGTCCGGCGGCGCCTTCTCCTTGTCCTTTTTCTTGACCTTGGTCGTCATTGGTGCGTTGAGTCCGAGGAAGAAGGCGAGCGAGATGAGGAGGCGAGCCGTGATGCGGGTTGGTGCGGGAGTGAGCGGCTTGAGCGGAGCGGTGGAGGGGGCGAGCGAGTGTGCTAGGCCGTGCAAGAGCCCCTGCCTGCGGTTGAGCGGCAAGCGGGATGGGGTGGGGGAGGACAGACGCGCGCGTCTCGTCGCGTCGCCTCCCGAGTCCCGCCGCGGCCGCGTGCGCGAAGTCCAGCAGCTCGGCGCTCACCCTCAGCGCCGCTTCTCGCCAGATGGCCGCACCTGAGGAGGAGCCTCTCCCGCTGGCTTCCCAGGCTCTCGCACCCGCGCTTGCTGCCGCGCAGCATCGCCTCCGCCTTGGCACCGCCTTCGTCTCCATCCCGCCCGGCTCCCCATCACCTCCCTGGCCCTCTGCCCTTTCCGACTTCGCGTACGCGCGCCAGCTCGAGCTCCCGAGGAGGGATGTCGACCCCACCACGGACGACGCGCTCCGGGCGAGCTTCCTCACGCACACGCACGACCCGTGAGTCCCGTTCGCCCTCTGCGCTGCACTCGACTCACTCTGCCCGCCCGCAGCTTGCATGCGCCTATTCCCGCCGTCCTCGTCCCCGTTCGATTCGCCCGCCCTCCCGCCACGCGTGCAAGAGCCGCGCTCGTCGCCCGCCTCTGCGGCGGCGCCACGCCTCATCTCGCGCCGAAAGCGCTCGAGGAGGCAGGCGTGATCCTCCTCGACGGGTATGCGCGCTGGAGAGTCCTGGCGGAGGGAGGGGAGGACGTGCGCGAGGGCATGGGCCGGCGCAAACGGTTCCTTCTGGTTGAGGTGTACGCCGAAGGTGCGCGCTCTGTTCTCCCTGCTCCGCGAACATGTGCTCATGGTCCTCCTGGCAGGCCTCTTCGACCACGGGACGCTGTGGGGCTGGCTCCTCTCGCAGAACACGCGGCATGACCTTTCCGCCAGACCTGCCCCGCCTTCGATCCTCTCCCCGCTGCTCGCCTACTCCCGCGCTCGCGAGGGCGGGCTCCCGTACACGGCGCCCTCGCTCCCATGGGCTGCTGCAGCAATGCGCTTGGCCTTCTCGCGAGCCGCAACGGGCGTGATCATCCGCGTGCGTCCTCCCTCCTCCCGCCCTTCGCACCGCTCACCTCTGCGCACACAGGTCCTTTCGTCTTCCGCGGCACCAGCAGGGATGATCGATTATCTCACTGCTCCACGCCTCTGCGCCCTCTTCGGCTCCGCCCTCGGTGATGCCGCCATCGTGCGCTGTCCCGCTCTCACGCACAACGTGCCGAACTGACCGTTCGTACGCCCGTAGGTCCTCTTCCTCATGATCGACGCCACCAACCTACTCTACGCCGCGCTCCAGACCATCATGGGCGAACCCCTCCACCCTACCTTCTTCGCGCACGTCTCGTACCGTCTCGCCCAACTCGACCTCCCTCATCCCTTCTACGAGCGCCCGCCCGACGCGCTCTCGCTTGCGTCGTTCGTCGATGACCTCCTCGACGGCCTGCCCACCGACGTGCTGCAGAAGCGGGCGGCCTTCACTGCCGCGAGCGCCTTCGGGCGCGGGCCGTGCCTGCAGCGCAACAGCCTACTGGGGGGTGTAGGAGACGAGAAGACGGCGGAGCAGCCGAGTGTGACGATGAAGCTGCTGGAGCGGCTGCGGGACGCGCTCGAGATAGGAATGGAGGGGGAGAACGAGTGGGGCGAGGTCAAGCTCCCGCAGGTGCGTTTCCCGCCACTCGCGGCTTCCTGCTCGATCGCTAATCCTCTCAGTGGCGCAGATCGTTACCTTCGGAGACCTGCGGAGCCCCGCCAAGTCGAGCCTCGTCAAGAACATCGCCGAGTTCAAGACCGTGTTGTGGGATCCGGTGCGCTCCATCTCCCTTCTCGCCTGCGTGTCAGGCAGCTTATGCACACTCGCATACACAGCTTACGGCGCTCCTCGCGTACTGGCTCGAGCAGGCGCTCGGGGCGGCGCCGCCAGTTGACCTCTCGCTCGAGGAGGTTGTCTTCTTCCTCGTCCGCCCGTCCGACCTCTCGCGGCGGCCCAAGCGGGGAGGAGGACATCTCGGCGGGGGCGCGTGGAGGGTGACGGACGAGCATGCGGATGCATTCGAGGTGCGCCGGCTTCCTGCTCTCGCAAACTCTGTGGATCTCGCCGACTCCGGATCTCGCAGGATCTCATTATCTTCCTCTACATCCACCGCGCCGAGCTCCAACACGAGCTCAAGTGCGCGCGTCTCGTATACGAGGCGATCCACCAGACGGCGCCGCCATCGCCGCTTAACTCGAGCTGCACCGCCGTACGCGGACGAGATGGCGTCGTCGAGGTCGACCCCGTTCTCACGCAGGCGCGCCCGCAGACGCGCCTCTGCGTTGCGGTACTGTACCCGACGTGGCAGGCGCTCATGCGCGAGCTCGCCTGCCTCGAGCGCCGCGTTCTGGGCGCAGCAACCTCCGCGCTGCGCCCGTTCACCGCCCTCGCCGCGTCTCTCTCGCGCGTGCCGGCGCAGCACGAGGCCCAGCGCGCACTGCTCAGCGTCTGCGGGCCAGTGCAGAGCGGCGAGGAGCCACAGAGCGTCGGCCACGAGCGCGATCGCATCGCGCGCGCCCTCCACCAGCTCTTCCCCCGCCGCCTCGGCGTTCTCTCCAATCCCGCCGCATCCGGCGACACCGACGACGCCGCGTGCGCCGTCTTCGCCGCAGACGCACGACACTCGGCCAGCACCGCGCCCGACCCCCCCCTCCCGTCCCCTCCCCTCGACTCGCCCATCTCCCTCCCAGCCCTCTCCAGCCCCATCGCGCCACCCGTCGTACCTCCTGACCTCACGCCTGCCCCGCCGCCCACGCCCAACGGCCTCGAGCTGATGAAGACGCTCGAAGAGCCCCTTGCGCGCGAGAGCGGCGACCTCATCCCGCCGCTCCAGGAAGAGCCCGCGCCTCCCGGCGCCGGAGGGACCCCGACGATGTCGCTCGTGCAGGACGCCAGCGACATTGCTGCGAAGGCGGTCGTCGCGGGGCCGGCAACGCCGCCCGCGCAGAGCGAGCTCTTCGGCTGCGAGGAGGCCGAGCCGCGCAGCGCTGCGTACGGCGACGAGAGCATCGAGGAGAGCGGGGACGGGACCTCTGCGCTGTGCATGGAGGAGGAGAAGGACGACGGTCGCGGCAGTGGCGACGACGCGCTCGTCGTCCGAGCGGAGGAGGAGCAGGTGAACAAGTTGGGCGCGAAGGACGAGAAGGGTGGCGGTACGTCCGCCGGAGACGCGGATGTCGATGTTAAGGAGGCGCAGATGCGGAGCGCTGCGGCGAAGATGGAGAAGGTCTTGCGGGACCTGAGCAAAGTGCGTCTTGCTCCTCTCTACGCGCAGTTCACGGACTGATCCTCTCTCGCGCAGCCCTCGACGCCGCCTCTGTCGCGCGTTAGTCTCGCCACTGTCGTCGGCCAGGCTGCAGTGCGCATCGCGTCTTCATTTGAAGCGCGCCTGCCCCTCCTCGTCCTCCTACAGCGCCATCTCCTCGCTGGGACCCGTACCACCGAGCTCCACCTCTCTTCCGAGATCCTCTTCGATGCACCGCCTCACGCGCTCGCCGCCGTCGTCCACTCTTTCCTCTACAACATCCAGCCTCTTCCCCTCAGCGCCCTCCTCGCCCTCCCTTCCCTGCCCGCCGTTGGTGTCGCTGTACACGCCGCAGACCGCCTTCTGCCCCTCCTACACCTCGCGCTTGACGCGATGCTGCGCGGTGCGGACGAGACCGCACGGCGGTGGCAGTCCGCGCTGTCGGACCTTGTCGAGGAGTGGGAGGAGCAGGTGGAAGGGGAGCCGCCGGTGCTGGAAGGGGGGGTGGGTTGCGGCGGTTCGGAGGCGACAGAAGCGGCTCAGGCTGGAGGAGGAGGAGGAGGAGGAGGCGCCGGAGGAAGAGGACGAGGAGGACGAGGAGGAGAAGAACTGGTCGGACCTGGACAGCGAGGACGCGAGGGAGGAGCCCCTGGAGCGTGCGAAGCGGTGCAGGAGGAGCCAGTAGTACGGTATTGAACTTGGGAATGTCTGTACTGCTTGAGCAACGCTTTCCTGGCTCGCGAGCAACTCCACCTTCGAAGAATCGGGGGTCGAAACGTCGAATGTCCGTGGACAAGCCCGGAGAGCGCTTTCTTTGCAGCTTTGTGCGCTTTCCGCATCACACGCCTTGACACGACTTGCTCTTGATGACCCGGTTGAGCCTGTCTTCCGTGGAAGCAGCAGGTTGCGCCTCTCTCCCTGCGCGAGGAGGAGCGAGGGGATCGCCTTCATCTCCCTCGCTATCCCTCTCCCCGCTGGAAGGACCGGCAGTGATCATGCTGCTCATACTCGCCGCAGTGAGCTCCTCCACAGACCCAGCCCAGCCCAGCGGTTCTCCTTGCATCGCCTCGTCTGCTCGACCCGTCTCATCAGCAGGTGCGCCTGGCTTCTTTTCCAGCTGACGAGGCGGGTGCTCTGCCTCAGTACTGACCCGTGCCCCTCGCAGACTCTCCGCAGCCGTGCGAGCAACACCCCTCCCCGCCTCCTCCTCATCGACGCTGCCGCCCCTCGCCCAGCCCATCTCGCAGCCGAGCTGGGCGCAAACAAGGTCTATCAGTAGCACCTCCCTTCCTCCACCGGGTAAGGAGCACCCGTATACACCCGCCTGGGCAGGGCGTCGCGCCCTCGTTGCCTCGCCATTCCGCCTGCTTCTCTTCAGGGCGCAATGGGCACGCTTGAGCGGCCCAGGAGGCTGGGAGTTGTGGCTTTCGAGCGACTGGCTGATGCGCGGGTGCTCTCGTTCCACCGCGTCTTCGGCTCAACCGGTCTCTTCCCCCTTCCTCCCCCGCGAAGAGCGAGGAACGCCTATGCTGCAACTGGCCGTGTTTGGGCCGCTGAAGTACACAGATTGCGGCTGCCAGTTCTCCCACGACCGCCGCAGCACCTCATCCAAGCCCCGCGCCCGGAGCACCTCTCGCTTCCTCCCCCCTGCTCTGCCCGCCTCCAGCACATCGTCTGCTTGGCCCATCTCATCTCCCGTCTCTCCTCGGCCGCATGCGCTCGATAGAGCACGGGCGTGCGGGTTGGACAAGGTCGGGATCACATGGCTGCAGCGCTTCACGGCGCGTGCGCCTTTCTCCTGCTTCTCTTCCTCTTCTCCTGCTTCTCTTCCTCGTTACCGCGGCTACGGTTTTTGACCCTCACTGCCGGTGCGCTGCACTTGCCGCATACTGTCTGAATTCACGGAACTGCCCGTACGCCCGGCTTGACACCTGCGACGACAATGTCCTCCTCTCCTCTCGTCCTCCTAAGGCTGCTGAGACGGCCTTCGATCCTCAACCTCAACTGCCGCACCATCCGGACCGCGTCAAGCACAATTGCGGTGCTCGCGTTTGCTCTCGTGTCTGGATTTTCCCGCTCTCATAGGCGAGCAAGGCGAAGGAAGCGAGTGCAAGTGCATTGAACGCCTCGTCGCAGCTAAACTTCAAGCGGGTGTGGGGGCTATGCTACGACGCATGTACGGTTTCAAGCAAGGAAGCGCAAGGGAAGTGGGATCGAAAGCAAGCGCTGGGAGGAGTACCGCATCAAGCCTCAGCCATCATGAACTCGACGTCTCCGTCCCCTTCGGCGTCGTCAGGCCGGCCCCACTCCTCTTCGTCCTCGTCCTCGTCCTCGTCCCCATCCGCGTCCGGGTCATCCCACTGCATGTAGTCCCCCTCCTCAGCTTCCTCGCCCTCTTCCTCCTCAGCGTCCTCGCCCTCGCCCTCCTCCGTGACGGGCGAGAGCCGGCTACCGACAGCCATCGGCTCATCGCTCCCGTGAGCCAGAGAGTCCCGCTTGTCCGGCTCGGTGAACAGCTGCTGGGTGGCAGCCATCGACTTCTGGGCTGCGCGACGCCGCGGACGCGCCTCGTCAGTCGACGTCGGGAACTCGACATCCGCCTTGGAGGGGGTGAGCGCCGTCTCGGTGGCCGGCTGTTGCTTCCTCTTCTTCGGCGCCTTCTTCTGCGGCGTCTGCTTCTGCGGCGTCTCGGCACCTGCCTTGCGACCGTCGTCTCCGTCATCGTCGTCGTCGGCGGCGGCGTTGAGGATCGCCCCCGAGGACAACAGCTGCACACACCAGGTCAGCACACGGGGGAGACGCATGAGAGTCAAGCGAAAACGCACTTCCAGCACATTGTGGGTGCGGTCCTTGGGCGGGAGGGGAGGAATCTGGTCGAGCGTGTTGCGGTGGTAGTTGTACGGCGCCATCTACTCTTCCATCCTGTCAGCACCTAACCTATGAGGATAGGATCCCCTGCGCAGGAAGACGACGCACGGCTCCCTCGTACGTGAGCGCCTCCATGGCAGCGAGCTTGACGTCCGGCTCGATGATGTACTTCTCGATCCGTTCGAGCGGCCAAAGGGCGCGGAGAGCGACGCCGGAGAAACCGCCGCCCGTGCGATACTCGGGCGGGTCTGCAAACAGATGAGAGAGGGGGCAAGAAGGGGTGGACGAGCGGAGAAGTCGTGAGCTGTGGGACGACAATGCGAATCGGAATCATGTACGTACAGTCGTTAGTCTGGTCGTCGAACCGCTTCAGCAACTTGGTCTGGTCGTCGAGGGAGAGCTCGTTGAAGCCGCCGATGGATTTGACCTGTCGGTCGGGGGTCATGTTGAGGATCTTGCGTAGCAGACCCGCTGCGAGATGAGGAGAGTAAGTAGACGCTCGTGGCCATGCAGGCCGTGCAAGGGGCGGGGAAGGAGGGCGGGGGACGCACTGCCGCAGTTCTCGAGCCTGGCCGCCGACATGCTTCCGATCCACTTGAGCGGGACCTCGGGGTGCGTTCCGTGGTAGGCGATGACGAAGATGAGGCCGTCCTTCTCTGTGAATGAAGGGCAGTCAGCTCCGTGCGCAGGGCAAGCGAACAAGGCGGCGCACCAAACCTCCTCAGGGAGGGGTGAGCATCGAGCACGCAGCACGTCGTGATGCCGCGGCATTCGCGAAGCTGCTTGCACATGTCCTCCGTAGAAACCTCAATCGACACGGTGCAGGCCTGTGGAGGTCGGCCCAGTCAGTCAACCCCAACACCGACGTGGAAACGAACAAACGTACTTCGCCGGTGCGAAAGATGCTCGGGGCGGCCGAGGGGACGAAGTCCCTGTCGCGGCGACGTGGGAGCTCCCCTGGCTGGATCGCCTGGAAGAACTCCATCGGGGGGATGGGGAGGGCGGCGAGAGCGTCCATCTTGGCGTGGAGACAAGCGAGGTCGAGAGGGAGCCCGTCCTCTGAGCTGGGTGTCTTCTACGAGCTGGGCTTGGGAGGCGAAGCGACGGGAAACAATCGCAGCAGCGGGAAAGAGGCGAAGCAGCTGTGGCCTCCTGACGAGCAGGACACGGGCCTCCGCGGCGCTCGCCAGGAGAAGCGCCGCCACCGTCTCGCAGGGTTTGCCTCCCACCACAACCTTCGAACCCACTCCATTCGGCGCGCGGATGGATCTCATCGCTCGTCACCACGGCCTACCGGCCACGACCGAGCAGGTCAAGCGCGCCTGGGCAGAAGAGAAGGCCGCGCGCGCGCAGCAGGACGACGAGGACCAGCAGGAGCGGGAGGAGGACCAGCAGGCGGAGGACGGCCAGGACGATGGGCTCGACAACGCCGAAGCCGACATCGACGAGGCGGAGCGCGTCTTCCAGGCCAACATCGCCCGCAACGTCCGCACGGCGCTCGATGCCGAGCCCATCAGCATCCCTACCCACCTCGGCCAGCGCACGCACGCATGTCGTGGGTACAACGACGACGACACGAACGCCGGCGTAGCGGAGTTGTTCGGCAACCTCCTCCTCCACGACAGGCGACGCCAGCAGAACATCCCCGCGTTCGACTCGCGCCTCGCCGAGTGGGATCAGATGAAGGAGCGCCAGATGGCCAAGCGTTGCGAGGTCGCGGAGCGGACGGGGTGCGAGATGGCGACCCTGACGGAACCGCCCGAGCCGGAGTTGGAGTGTGTCCCCTCTTTCGCCTTGACCCCGCTGCCATGCTGGAGCTGACTCCGCAGTGTACAGGCGCAAGAACGTCTTCACCACCGCGCCTGCCGCCCTCGTCGCCGTTTGGCCGCCCGAGCCCGGCAGCGGCGCCGTCGGGTTGCCCGCTGGCGGCTTCGTCGGATCGAGCAACGCGAGTCTCCAGCTCCTCAACGCGTACAAGACGGACGAGCTCTTCCGCAGCGGTCTGGTGTGTATGCGGCTCTTCCCACCACGTCCGCACAAGCTGATGCTTCCTGCCCCCTCCCCTCCCCCCTCCTCCCCCACCTCCATCCATGCCGATCCGGCGCATTCGCACTCGCAGCTTTCCGCGATCGACCGCCACCCGCACGCGGGTCACTCCGGACGGCTCGCCGACCCGACGTATCCGCGCCGCAGTGGCGGCTTCGCCTACGACTGGTGCTGTGACGAGGACCCCAACGTCAGCCAGATCGTCGGGCAGACCTTCGAGCGCGAGTGCCTCGAGCGCGTCGGCGCGCGGCTGGTGCAGACGCGCGGCGTCACGATTGTCGCAGGCGCGCGCAACCGTGACTGGTTCTACAACTGCCTCGAGGACGGGACGTGGCTCGCGCTGGAACAGCAGACGGGCGAGGTCTCGATCACTGTCACCCAGCGTCGCATCGACATGCCCGCGGGTGGCGGTGACCCCATCGACATCCCCGTGTGGATAGTCCGCTCGCGGACGGCGCACGCACGCGAAACGGCCGTCGAAGAGGAGGATGCGGACGCCCCCATCACGCACATCGTCGAGTTCACGTGCCACCCATCCTACGGCTATTTTGCGCATGGCCTTTCTGCACGTCGCGCGCTCTACGCCCTCGACGTCGTGCTTTACGAGGTCGTCACGCACCTCGGCGTCGCACCCGACCAGATCAAGTTCGGCACCTTCCTGAGCTTTGCGCGCGCGCCGCTCACGGGCCAGGCCAAGCGTCACCGCCTCTCGCAGTGGGCACTGCTCGAGCGCACCGAGTACAAGCGCTGCGGAGTCGATTTCGTCGGCTTCTCCATCCCGTACCTCGAGTCTGCGGAGGAGGGCGACCTCGCGGACCTCGTCGTCGCGCTCCAGGCGGAGTACGAGGAGGACGCCCGCATCAGCGGAGCATACCCGCCAGCTCTCGAGACGCCGCTGCAGCGTGCCCTCTCGGCGGCCCGCTTTAGGCAGTCGGAGCAGATCAGGGCCGCGCGGGTCGGTCCTCTCCGCCTCTCGCGCGTGCTTCGCAACTCAGGCGATTCGGCCGAAGCGGACAAGTCGGTCATGATGTTGTCGGATGGAACGCCGGTCAGCATGACAGCACCGCGCAAACCCGTCTCGCAGCGCGACGACCTTCCCGTCTTCGGTCCTGGCGGCGGTGTGGCGCTCCTCTCCGACGGCTCACTCCCCTCTTCCATCGGATTCGATGCCGAGCTGCGCCGGTGCTCGATCTGCGGGTCGACGGGCCACAGGAGGAACCGCTGCCCGAAGAACGCGTCGCCGACGATTCGCCGGTGCTCGATCTGCCAGTCGACGGGCCACACGAGCGAAACCTGCCCGAAGAACCCGTCGCCGACGGTTCGCCGGTGCTCGACCTGCCAGTCGACCGGCCACAGGAGCGACTCCTGCCCGATGAACGCGTCGCCGACGGTTCGCCGGTGCTCGACCTGCCAGTCGACGGGCCACAAGAGCGACCACTGCCCAAAGAACCCGTCGCCGGGCAAGGGGAAGTGCTCGATCTGCCGGTCGACGGGCCACAGGAGGAACCGCTGCCCGAAGAACATGTCGCCGACCAAGGCGGCGTGCTCGATCTGCCGGTCGACGGGCCACCGGAGCGACACCTGCCCGAAGAACGCGTCGCCGACGGTCCGCCAGTGCTCGTTCTGCCAGTCGACAGGCCACAGGAGCGATCGCTGCCCGAAGAACCCGTCGGCGAGCAAGGGGAAGTGCTCGATCTGCGGGTCGACGGGCCACGATAAGCGCGCCTGCCCGAAGAACGCGTCGCCGACGGTCCGCCGGTGCACAGTCTGCCAGTCGACGGGCCACAGGAGGAACCACTGCCCGCAGAACGCGTCGCCGTCGGTCCGCCGGTGCTCGACCTGCGGCTCGACGGGCCACACTAAGCGCGCCTGCCCGGGCGCGTAGACCTCCGGCAGAGCGGCAGTTTGGAAGGAGGAGGAGATAGGCTTGCTTGTTCTTTCCCCGTTTAGTGCACGTTGTCAGTCGATCGCTCCTCTATGTACCCCGGTTGGTTCGCCCGAGAGCGTGTCAGGAAACCGATCTGGTGCCGTCCAGGCAAAAACAGGCGATGATTGCGCGCGCCCTGCTCTCTGCTAAGGCCTTGATAGTGCAAGTTAGACACCCCATTAAGCAAACCAGGCGCGCACTTGGCAAACCAGGCATTGCCAGCTCCTCATCCTTCTGACTGGTTTCTCGTTTCCCTGCTCCGGAGAGACTAGCGCAGAGCAGCTCGTCTTCGCGAGAGCTGGCTCGTTCGGCAGAGCGCGGAAGCTAGGCGGTCCTAGGGCGTCTCAGCTGCCGTCGCTCCCACGACCCGTGCTGGCTCCCGCTCTCGCAACACCCGCACGCGCGCCGAGACGGTCACAGAGATGCAGTACAACCCTCGACAGACCCCGCCGACGCCCGCCGACGCCGTATACTCGCGCCCGCACGAGCTACCCGCCCCTCCCGTTGCCGGCCCACCGACGATGCCGACGGCGATGTGGCGCTGCAGGCGGTATGCGCGCGAGCGAGGGGGCTAGAGACGGTCAGCTGAAGGCGTCCGAGGAGAGAGAGAGCGAAGGGAGCGCACGCGGAGGTGAAAAAGCCCACCCACCCACCCGCCCGCCCCCGCCGCCTGCTCCCGGCTCCTACGCCCACCGCCAGCGGTGAACGTCGTCGCGGTACCTGCGTACGAGCTCGAGTGGGTGGGCACGCTGACAGCGGCGGCCGACAGACGCAGGCGCGAGAAGGAAGGAGAGCGCACCTCGTCACGACCGCCCCACCCTCAAGCACGCCCATCATCCGCCTCAGCCCCGTCAAGCGCTCCATCTGTACGCGCAAAGGAAGTGTGTCAGCAAGAGCGCGGCGAGCAGCGCGAGGGGCGACGCGACAAGACGCACCGACGCCCTTCTCCCCTCCTCCTCGCCGCGCGACCGAGTCGCGCTCCTGCGCGCATTCGAGCGGTCAGCCAACGTACCCGATGCAGTCTACCCTCGAGCAGCAGTGAGAGAGAGGGAAGAGACGCACATGCCGCCGGCCCGAACGCCTTGTCGAACTCGTCGTCGAGCTCGTTTGCGTCCGGGTCCTCGAATTCGTCGTCGGCCTCGGCAGCCGCGCGCGAGAAGACGGCGCGGTCAACGCTGCTCCCGAGCGTCCGTCAGGTTCGTTGGGAGGCGGAGGCGGACGCACCGCACGCAGAGAGGGAAGGAAGAGAGGAGGGAAAGCGCACCGCTCGAACACCTGCTCGCCGACGGGCGTGCCGGTCATCTTCGCGTACCGCTGCTGGTGGTCGCAGTAGTACTTGAAGTACCGCGCCTCGCTGAACTCGGGCGTCAGCCCCGCCTTGCCCTTCCCCATGCCCCTCTTGCCGTTGTGCTCGTCGGCCTTCCCTGGCGGCGGGAAGCGAATGCGGTCGAGCGCTGGGTACAGCTGTGTCGATGAGATGCAGGGTCAGCTCGAAGCGGGGGAGGGGGATGGAGAGAGAAAGCGGGCGCACCAACGTGACGATGGCGGCGAGGAGGTTGGACGTCATCTTCTGTACGGCCGAGATCTTCGCGGGCGTCGGCTTGCCCGAGTGCGGGTACAGCGGGTCCTCGCCGACCGCCTGCCGGCCGTACAGCACGGCCTGCAAGGCCTGCAAGGCCTGCGGCGGGGGCGAGAGCGGGTCAGCGAGCGTGGGGAGCTGAGGGAGTGGCGCGACGCACCCTTATCACCGCACCGTCGAACAGCTTGCTCCCGAACTCGGCCGCGGGGACGACCGTGTTCTCCCTGCGCGCGTGCGCTCTGGTCAGCGGAGTGGGGGATGTGGGAGGCGAAAGAGGATGACGCACGAGAAGGTGAACGCGTCCTTGCGCAGTAGCTGGAGACGCGCGTCGTCCTCCTCGAGGTCGAGCGAGGGGAAGATGTCGCGCAAGCAGTCGGTCACGCGCTTGGCGATGGTGTTCCGGTGCGTCGAGGCGAACGTGCCGAGCTGCGGGCGCGAGCCGAGTAAGTTGCACGGGAAGCGGGGTGAGGGTGAAGAGAAGCGTACAGTTTCCTGCACAGACGCCACGAGGAGTCGCTCTGCGACCTGCTTGCTGATCAAGTTGCGGAGGACGTCGAACTTGCGGCGCCGGATCGTGGCCTCCTCGAACGCCTTCTCGAGCGGCCTGTTGACCGCAGTTCGCTTCTCGCGCGTGAGCTCGGCGTAGCCTGGCGGGCGGTGGAGCTCCAGGTATTCCTCCTTCGTGTGCCACGCCGCGTCGTCGTCGTCGTCCTCCTCCTCCTCCTTCTCCGAGTCGCTGTCCTCGCCCCGGACGCGCGCCGGGACGAGCTTGTGCTGCTTGACGTAGTCGGAGTGCAGCGCGACGTCGAAGACCTCGTCAGCGCTGCTGAAGACTGCTCTCCTCGGCAGTGGGCGCGCAAGTTCAGTCGCGCGCGGCGCCTCGGCCCCACCCCCGCTTTCTCCCTTTCTTCGCGTTCCATCGCGCCATTCGCTTTTGTTCTACGGCACAGGGTCGGTCGGCAGGGCGCACAGGCCGTGCAGAGGCCCAGGTACGCCGCGTCGTCCCTTTGTCGAGGAGAGGAGGAGGGTGGTCGCTCCCCCTCCGTTCGCACTCTCCTCCCTCGAGCTCGCTTATCGACTCGTTGTACGTGCAGCCCCAGCTGCCGTCGCTCGGTACGTAGCCACTGGACCGCTCCCTCACGAGCGGGGCTAACTTGGGCGTCTTGTCTCCTCGCAGACTCGACCGCACGCTCATCTCCCCGGCCTCCTCTCGGATCACACGCTCGCTCGTGTAGATCTGGTGGTGCGTCCTCTTGCTCTCCTCGTCCTGCCGCACAGGACTGACCCCGTAGCACGGTGCGCGCAGCAGGTCGTCTAGTGCCAGCTAGACCTCCTCCTCCTCGGCAGCGAAGCCCCCTTTCGCTTGCCTTCCAGGTGCGCGCGCGCGCTCCGTCTCGCTCAGCCCTCGGGCAGGGCTGACCTTTCGCTTGCCTTCCAGACCACGAGCTCTTAGATCCACCCGCCGCCATCCCCTTCTCCTCCATCCCGATTCCTTCGCGTTATTTTTCTTTCCCATCGGATCCGTAGCTCCTCCCCTTCATTCGGTCTTATACCCGGCCTCGTCGCAACTCAGGCCTCGCGTTCGCTGGCCCAAGCCTCCCGAAAGCTTGAAGGCTCCCCTCCGAGTGCGCAAAGTTCAGCGCGCGCGCTCGACGCGCCGCCTCGACGAGGAGGAGAGCGATGGGCGATCTCGTTGGTCCTCCTCCGCTTCGACCTGCAGAGTGCTCGACACACATGCTGTGCCCCCTGGCACCCTCTCCCGCCCGCCTGCACGCTCGTCCACATGCGCGCGCGCCGGCGGCACCGCGGCTCCATCGCTTCTTACTCGTCCCATTCGGAGCCCTCGATCCCGGCTACCCAGCCATCCGTAGGTCCGCGCCGCGCGGTCGCCGTGCGCTAGCGAAGCTTGGCTGGGTGGGGGGAGCAGCCTGCGCAGCAACTCGTCGCGCCAGGCACTCGTCGAGGAGGGGAGATGGCAGGATGGGGGACCTCGCAAAGGGGCTCTCATCGTCCCCCACTGCTGTTGCCGGCTCTTGCTAGCTCTTCGGCCGCGGCTACGCGCTCACCGTATCGACAAGGCGGGACGGAACGCGGCGCTCCTTGAGGGGGGTGAGGTGGGGTCCTCGACGAGGCGAGGGGTCGTCCAACTCGCTGGTCCCCAGCTCTTCCCCCGCTTCTTTACGCTCGCGGTACCCTACAGACGCTCGGCATGGTCAACGCTCCCACAATCGCGAAGCAGCCGCCATCCTGGTGGCATGAGGGCGTCTCCATCTACCAGATCTACCCCTCTTCCTACAAGGACGATCTCAACGGCGACGGAGTGGGCGACCTGCGCGGCATTATCAACAAGCTCGACTACATCAAGTCGCTCGGCGTCGACGCGATCTGGCTTTGCCCGCGTGCGTCCTTCTCGTCCGTCCTTCCCGGCCGGCGTCTTGCTGACTTCGCGCATGCACTCGCAGACTACAAGTCGCCGCGCGTTGACGAGGGATACGACATCAGCGACTACAACGACATCCACGAGCCGTTTGGCTCGATGGCCGACTGCCTCGAGCTCATCGATGCAGTCCACGCGCGCGGCATGAAGATCCTCTTCGACCTCGTCGTCAACCACTGCTCCGACCAGCGTGCGCTTTCTCGCTCTCTTATGCGGCCCCACTCAAAGCTGAACGTACGCCTCTCGCTCGCAGACGACTGGTTCAAGGAGAGCCGTTCCTCGAAGACCAACCCCAAGCGCGACTGGTTCTACTGGAAGCCGCCCAAGATGGTCGACGGTGGTGAGTCGTCCGTCCTCATGCGCTTCTCGCACCACGGTCGTGCCTCGCGAAATACCGCAGCCCGCCCTTCCCTCGCGAGCAGGATGCTGACCCGCTTGCAACACGCGCAGTTCGCCACCCGCCGAACAACTGGCGCTCGTGCTTTGGCGGCAGCGTCTGGGAGTGGGACGAGCACACGCAGGAGGTGCGTCCGTTCGCTGTTTCCCCCATCCGCGAACCATTCTTCCATTCCCCTTCCCCGTCCTCCCCCTCATTCGCCTTTCCTCCCGTGCTTGCCTACTGACTTCTCTCTCGCACGCTCACAGTACTACCTCCACTACTTCTGCCCGGAGCAGCCGGACCTGAACTGGGAGAACCCCGAGGTCCGCCGCGCCATCTACGACACGGCGATCCTTTTCTGGCTCGACCGCGGCGTCGACGGCTTCCGCATCGACACCGTCAACATGGTGCGCCCTCTACTCCTCCTCCCCCTTCTCCGCCGCTTCTGCTGACCCTCGGGGACGCACGCAGTACTCCAAGTACCTCGAGTTCCCCGACGCCGAGGTCGTCGCGCCGGAGACGCCGTGGCAGCCCGCCGGCCAGTTCTTCTCGAACGGTCCCCGCCTGCGCGAGTTCCTGCAGGAGATGCGCAAGGAGACGTTCGCCAAGTACGAGTGCGTCGCCCCGCTCCCCTCTCCCGCCGAACCTCCCCCTGACCCTGCCCGCCCGCCCCCGCCCACAGCTGCTTCACCATCGGCGAGTGCCCAAACACGCCCTCGCTCGAGAAGATCCTCTCGTACATCTCGACCGACAGCGAGGCGCTCGACTGCACGATCCTCTTCGACCTGATGGACCTCGACCACGGCGGCGGGCAGTACCCGCTCATGGCGCGCGAGTGGAAGCTCTCGGACTTCAAGCGCCTCACGGCGTTTGCGCAGCAGCTCGCGGACCCGGAGCACAAGGCGCATGCGCTGACCTACCTCGAGAACCACGACCAGGTGCGCCCTCGCGCTGGACTTTCTCAGCTCGAGCGCCCTGCTGAACTGTGCTTCCCCGCTCTCCCCGCCCGCAGGCCCGCTCCGTCAGCCGCTTCGCCTCGGACGCGCCGGAGCACCGCCTCGCGTCGTCCAAGCTCCTCGCGACGTACCTCCTCACGCTCTCGGGGTCGATCATCCTCTACCAGGGCCGTGCGTCGCTGCTCTCCCTTGCGCCTCGTCGTGCAAACGCTGATCTTGCACGTACTCGCCCGCAGAGGAGACCGGCATGATCAACGCGCCGAAGGACTGGGACATCGACGCCGAGTGCGTGCCGTCCCCTCCCTCTCCTCTCCCCGCTCGCGCTGACCCCGGCGCCCGCCCGCGCGAGCAGGTACCTCGACGTGAACACGATCAACACGTGGCGGGAGCTCAAGGCCGACGCCGCGGCCGCGAACGACCCCTCGCTGCTCGAGCGCGGGCGCGCCGGGATCCAGCTCACGGCGCGGGACCACGCGCGGACGCCGATGCAGTGGGACTCGTCCGCGCACGCGGGGTTCTCGACGGGGCTCAAGGAGGGCAAGAAGCCGTGGTACCGCGTGATGGAGAGCTACGCCGAGGGGCTGAACGTCGCGGCCCAGGACGGCGACGCCAAGAGCACGCTCAACTTCTACCGGTCGATGGTGCGCCTCCGCCAGGCGCACAGGGACGTCCTCATTACGGGCAGGTTCGAGCTCCACGACAAGGACGGCGAGGAGACGATTGTGTACACCAAGACGGCGCTCGATGGGAGCCGGACCGCGCTCGTCGCGCTCAACTTCACCGCCGAGAAGCAGCCGTTCGTGGTCCCGGGTGCGCTTGACGGCAAGGAGGGGAGTCTGCTCCTCTCCACGCTCGCGAAGGACGGCGGCAACCGCGAGCTCGAGGCGTACGAGGCGCGCATCTACCTTTACTAGAGTGCTAGACGTCCCCGTGTCGGTGTAGATAGATTCCCCCATCGTGCCGTTCCTCCGTGAAATCCCAGAAGTGCGTTCTCGTCCACCTCGATTAGCGCAGGAGAGGGGTAGAAGCGAAGAGCAAAGAGGAGGTCGAGCAGGAGAAGCCGGCAGAGAAGCGCGAGAAGGGCCATCCAGCCGCCCGCAGCGCAGCCCCACCCATCACCACTCGG